>JARHVA010002126.1:1827500-2442500 GCA_037957365.1 Torreya grandis
AATTATATTATTTGATAACTATGGAATCATTGATTTTTTGTAAATAGATATTTGTGAATGGTAAATAGATCAATATACCAAAACAATCCCTTTATTCCATACTTGATCGATGGCTTCACATTTTAAGTTGGAGGGCCAAAAATATTCTAATGTATATGTGCTAGAAACTAAAAACCAAGTGGCCTATACATAATGACGAGTGTTTAATAAATAAAATTAATGGCGTGCATATATTTTTTCACACTGGGAAGTATATTTTTTAGATATTTATTTGCTATGTTTGATATCATTAATTTTTTGTTAGATTTTAATGTGTATGTAAAGATGCAAAGATTCATTTAATGTGTTATTAACCCAAACAAATGCTTCCATTAATAACATATTTAAAAAACTATTTTATATATGAGGTGGTCCTCTATGAGAACAAGTTTGATAAAAAATATATATATTTAGTGCGATAAAAAAGACCTAGTTTTTTTATAGCTCAATGTCCATAGATTAGAGATTGGGCACGGAGTCATTGTCAAGTGATTTAAGCTCAAATCAATACCTCTACATGAATGTGATGAGCATATTTTTTTATCTCAACTTTGTTGGTGATACTGATGTCAACTTTTAGGAAATTAATATGTTTATTTGTGTCATAAAATTTTATACAATATTACAGGTTCAAAATTTTCTTTCTTATCAAATCCTTTTTTTAAATTATTATAAGGTGGTCCAAGTTAGCATTAGATAAAGGTAAGACCAATATTATAAATAATATAAATAATTGGTTGTGTTTTTTAATAGTGTGATGTTATTTGATGGCATAAAATTATTTGTTTTTTGTTAATAGAGCTATGTGAATGGTTTATGACTTTTATTAGGGTTTATGTAAATATAATTTATGGGTTTTAAATGCTATATTTTTTGATAGTTCAACGTGTATAAATGTGTTTTTAGGAAAGTTAAGTTCAAATTGATGCATCTATGTGAATATGGTGAGAATATTTTATTTGTCTCAATTTTGTTCTTAACATTGATGCATTTTTTTTTAAAATTTAATATGTATAAGTTTATAAGGTCATAAATATGAGATAAAAATATGGAATATAATCATTGGGAGGTGAGATTAAGCTTAAATCAATCTCTCTACATGAATATGTGATGCATGAACATCACTACATTTTATGAGTTTTCATCTATTTTCAATGTTTGAGTCCTTTATGAGTTATCATCAAGGTCTTTTTTAGTGGTGAATATTCATTAATTCATGAATATTCCAATTTTTAGATTTTGGTTTTGGTGATTTTTTAGGGTTAGCAAATGGGATCAAATCGCCAAAATTTTAGGGATATATATTATTTTGGAGGTTGTCTCACCAACTCTTTATGACATTATCTTCAAAAATAATTTAATCACCACATATATATATCCCTCGATCCTGATATCAAATAACAAAATATTTATGAACATTGATTAACTAAATGGCATAGTCGAATGACCATGTTGAATGACATGGCCGAATGACAGTACTGAATGATAGTGTCAAAAAAAATTACCAAATGACACTGTCGAACAAGGAAAAGAATAAGGAAACCAAAATTTCAAATAAAACCTAGCATGTGCACCTTTGAATCAGGAACTAGTGACAATGTCTCTGGAAACCATGTCATGGGTCCATTTGATAGCTTGAGAATGTATACAAAAATATATGAACTGGCCAAAAACATAGTCCACATGAAAAATGAGGAAACCTTGGGTGACACAAAGATCAAACCCATGCAATAGTTTAATTTTTATGCACCAAGGGTTTCATCTTTTTTAATGACTTATTTTTGAGAGCCCATATGCTCTAAATGTATTTTGGAGCACTGAAGCTGAGGCTTGACTCCCGAGGGCATAAACTTAGTATAATGGCCACACCTATAACTCGTTCAAAAAGATCGATTTCACCTACACAACATTCATGATAGAATAAAATGGCTTGATCAAAAGGTGGAGTCAAAAAACTCAGTTGAATGATGGATTCAAATGGCTCGATCGAATGGTAGAGCCAAATGGCTTGGCCCTCAGTAGAGCCAAATGGATTGACCCTCAATAAATTTGAACAACTCAGTCAAATGGTACATATAGATGGATATGCCCTCGATAGAGCCAAATGGCTTAGTCAAATGGCAAAGTTGCATGGCTCAGCTAATGGTAGAGCCTAATGGCTTTGCCAGTGGGAGAGCTAAGTGGCTCTACCCATCTTAGAGTTGAATGGCTATCGATGATAGACCCAAACATGGTAGTGTTATTTAGCTCTATCATGGGTAGAGTCATTCATCTCTCCCATCAGTAGAGCCATTCATCTCTATTGAGGGTAGAGCTTAGGTAGATCCATTCATCTCTACTACAGGGGTCAAATGACTCACCCATAATTGAGCCACACTAAACAAGAGCCTTTAGTATTGGCTTGGAAATACCTTATTTGTAAGTGAAGGTGTATATGTCAAAAATTATGTGTAATATATTTGGCACCTAAATCTATGTGGTGGAATGGTGATTTGTAGAACATTTTAGACATGTTGATTTATCAAAGCTATGAATCAGATTTGCCTAAATGAATCTAAGGGGGTTTGGGATACGGCTTCTTAAAATGAACCCTGGTCATCATTGTCATTTTAAGTCTTTATGAGTCATTCATAGGTGCTAAGTATTTATCAAATTTGAATTTGACTCACTTAGGAATTTTCCTACGTAAATGGTCATTTCAAATATTTAAAAATATTTGTATTATTTCTCAAGTTTCTTGATGTTGTGAATAATCAATTGTTATGACCTTGTGTCTTAGGGGTCTTTAAGAGTGTTTATGGTGGTTTAATAATTTTTAGAGTTAGTGTTAAGTTTAATTCTTAACTATACCTAAGCTTACTAATGTACCTTCTTTTGTTATGTTGGAGGAATCAAAAGTTAGTTAGGGTAGTTGGAATCTTTTTGAATGGTTAGGTGTTTTGACTAACAAGCCATTCAAGGTAGAGGATAAGTGTGAAATAAATATGGAAAAGGAGTTTTGAATAGGAAAAGGAGGAAACTCAAGAAATAATAAACTTTGTCAATCATACTCTATTATGTAAGCATTTGTCAATAATCATGAATGTAGAAGAATAAAGAGTCTTTGAAAACATTGAGAGTTCAATGCTCTATTTTGAGAATGATAATGTAAGTATTGTTTAATTACTTTATATGATTAAAGATGGTATATTTTTTCTATAACTTGAAAGGGTGCCTTACTTTCTTGACCTTGTTATAAGCTTGTATCCTATGATAAGAAAGATTGAGTGTATATTTCTTGTGAGAAGGAATATGGATGAAATAAGTTGAAACACAAATGTTATATATTAGTAAGTTATCCTTTACATATTATTAAGGGTCTGGATGTGACTCAAAATTTTTGAATACATATAGGTTTCATAGAAAAATAACTAGACCTATAGACAACTATGTAACAAGACATAGTCAACAGAGAATCTAATGTAAGTTGGAAAAAAAGGTGTCAAGATCAATGAAATGAATTGAGGAAGGTAAATGGGTACTATAAAAATCATAATCAAGGATTATATTGGGTGGCAAGATATTTGAAAGGATAATAATCAAAGTTATTCCTTTACAGTTGAATATAGTCCTATAGAAGTCAAATATTCTACACAATCAGACAAAGATCTTAATAAAAAAGTGGATCAAAGAGGTTGAGGGGATTTTTTGATGATTTTATAAGGATTGGGATATTTACATATAGGTTTAAAAATAATCATAGTACCCTGAAAGTCCCTATGGAGGTCACAATCTTCAAATAACCCTTCTCGGGTCTATGCGAGCCATGGTAACCATGCATTAGGGTTTTGAAACCAAAACCATTTTAGTAGGAGTATCCACCATACAAAATTACATGAAAATTGGCTATTAGGTGTGATTTAAGGGGAAACAAATATTTTTGAGGTTTTATATCTGTATGGTACCTTTTTGTATGGTTTTGTATGATTATGTGTAACTTAGGGTAGAAAGAGACCTAATAGGCCGAAATAGAGCCTATGAAGGGATTAGAAAAGGGACATAAGGGTTTAGTTAAGAAAATAAAAGTTTAAAAAAGTAAGATAAGGATATAGGGTATTTAAATAAAGTTTAAGTTTCTAAAAACAAATATGTACATGTTTATACCATGAGAAAAAGGCCTAAAAAAGGCTACTAGCAGACTCTATCAAAGAGAAGGAGTTGTATTTGTTGTAAATATTAATTTAATAAGTTTTATGGATTAAATAAAAGGTTAAAAAGGACTAATGTCAGCATATAATTTATAGCAAGAAACTCCATAAGGTCAGAGGAAACCTGTAGCTTGTTTTGAGTCATGTTGCAATGTGGCATAAAGACTAGTGTGTGAGATAGCACGAAAGGAAGATAGAGAATAAATTAAATTAATAAGATATATGAATGAATGTGAGTTGTATGAAGGGCCTAATGATAGATAGCAATAATAAACATAGATTAGTTTGAGAAGTTTGGTGGCATAAGTTGATGATTGCAGGAGACAGAGCTATAAAAGGAAGAGAGATAGAGGTGGTCTTTGCATCATTTGGTATTAGAGCATGGTACATTATGGAAGGAGGTATGTTATGTGATTTTATAATTCTATGTTATGAAGATATTATTGAGTATGTATTGAAAGGTTACTTTGAGATGTTATTGTGTGATTATTGATGCAAGTTGTAGGAAAAAAGTGAGAGGTAGAACTATATTGGAGAGAGAAGAGTGGTGTGGCTAAATCCCTTAAGCCAAGATCTTATAAAGAGGAGATATAGTGAAATCTCCAAGAAAGAATCTCAAGAAGAGATTAAGATAGAGAGAGAAGTCATAGGTGAGGAAATTAAATAGATAGATTTTGAGAGAGTGAGAGTCAAGTGAGAGAGACCTAGGTGAGGTAAAAGAAGGCAAGTAGGTAGTCTTGTCAAGAAGAAGAAGAGTAAGTTCAAGGTGAAACCTAGAGAGAGAGTGTGAAGAGCCTAAAGAGAAAAATAAATATGAACGGCTTAAATAATGAGGAATGCCACATGAAGATATAAGTGAAGCAAAGAGAACTAGAGAGAGAAAAGGATATTACTAAGATGAAGATGGTATTGGCAAGGTTAGAGCAAGTCTTGGAAGATATGAGACCAAGATTCTATGTACATATCAAGAGGAAAGTGAAATGGACTCTCGAGTAGATAATGGAAAAGAGAAGAAGATAAATGGTGAAGATATTAGTAAGACATCCTAAAATTGGAAGCAAAGGGATAAACAAGCCTCAAAATATTATGACTAATGAGTTCTTGGAATGTGTATATATAGGTGAAGAGTTGAATGAATATTAAGAACATTTGAAACATGAGCAACATGCTAAGGTTGAGGAACAAATTATTTGGACAACTGAGTATGGTGATATAATCCCATGCTACCTTAAAGAAGGTGAACCACTTGATGAAGCAGAAGGAGAAAGTGAGTATGTATTAGCACCATGCCTCATGATGAACATGAAAAAATCAGGTTTTAGTCAAGAAAGTTATGAGAGGAAAGAGAGACAAGGCAATAGTTTCTATGTTATTTTTGATGAGTAAAATGTTATGAAAACTACTAAAGATGAGTTGTATGAGAGTATATTGAAGTTGTTGAATAGGATAATGTAAGGCCATGAATAAATAGAGGTACCCAAATTAGTACTTGACATGCAGGAATAAATCTATGAGGTGGCAGCATGGGAGAAAGAATAAGAAGCACATGTTGAAGTGATTGAAATGTCTAAGTTGTAGTAGCTAGAGTTGTCTTATTTAGCACCAATTTAAGATAAAAGAGATATAGGTGAGTATACTATAGAGGAGAAGCAAATGTGGTAGCATATATTATAAGAATCAGATAATTTGAGTCTAATAGGAGATCATGACTCCATCATAGCAGTTGAGTTTACATTGATGACAATCTTGAACCAAAATGAAGAAGAGTTGGAAGCTAAAGAACAAACTAAATTTAAAGGGAAACAAAGTGAACTCCAAGAGAGAAAGTAAGAAGTGGTTTTTCTTGACTTGTTTGCTTCATATGCAGGTCTTTGCAGGAAAGAGAACAAGCAATAGTTACCCATGATCAGTTTGGAGATCCATGGAAAGAGAGAGATGATCAAAGGAGGAGATATCATACCTTTAACCAAGCATCAATAAGGTCTACATGCTTCAAATAGGCCTTGGGATCTAAGAGGACATAAACTTGGAAGAGGGATGCTATAAATAACATGAAATTTAGATCAATTATAACTTTCTTGGAAAGTTTTTTTTTACTCCTCGGTAGTATGATGCAGGAGCATCACTACTTTTTGTAAGTTTCTGTCTATTTTTAATTTTTGAGTCATCATAGTCATTTTAAGTATGTATAAGTCATTCGTGGCTATTAGGTATTTGTCAAAATGAATTTGACTCACTTAGGCTTTTTCCCTCCTAAATAGTCATTTCAAATATTTGAAAATCTTTGTATTGTTTCTCAAGTTTCTTGATGTTGTGAAAGGTCAATTTTTGTGACCTTGTTTCTTTGGGATATTTATTTGTGACCTAAGTTTTCTCTCCTTCCTTGCACGTTCCTCTAGTGTTTTCCTATTTATATCCTTCTTTCCCTTACTTAGTACCCTTTTTACATATTCAGTAAGCTAGGTCAACCTAATTGAACTAGAATAGTTTGGGGTCACTTTAGCTATTTAGGCCTAATTTCTATTTAGGTGACCTAACATAAACTTCAGGCATTATCTTGATAATGTGATAGGTCAACCTGGTCAACCTAGCACAACCGACATGTTCGAGTGATTTTTGGTCAAAATATTCCTATATATACAAGGTCATTTTGATCATTTCCATATGAAGGCAATTAGGAGTTACTATTCGCTCGTGCTTCTTCACAATGTGCTCTTCCATCATTCTACTTAAGGAGTCTTAGCTTAGGTTTCTTATTTGGATATATTAGTATTGTGGATAGGTATTGGATGCTTTGGCCTAACAAAGTGATCCTTATGAACCATAATAACCTCTTTTGAAGCCCAATTGGCCAAGGGAGAGATTGAGTCACGATGGGTTCACATTCGAGTAAGTCTATTCTAAATTTATTCTCCTCTCTTTTAGTAGATAGAAGTAGCATAAGTGTTGGATCAAATAATATTACTCCTCATATTACATGTATTATGGTGTTACTCATACTTACTTTATTTCAATTTCCCTATACATGTATTTGATTGCTTTGCATCTAACCCCTTACTTTGTGCCACAAGCTTTGGTGAGCACTAGATTAGTTTCCTTTTATTTTTATTAGATTAGTTTACTCTCTTGTTTATTATCATAATTGAATATAAAAACCCTATGAATATTTTAAGGTTGTAGTGTGATTGTGTTAGACTATAGACTTTGGAACCCTACCTAGCATGATGTGTTGTGACAGATGATACAAGTGATCCCCTAATTGGGTCTAGCAGATCCTCATATTGGTCATGCTCCTGCTTAACAAGTGTGTACCCCAATTATAAATTTAGGTGTGATCTATCTTATTTGATCTAATATTGATTCATATAAACCATGTAATTATGATTGCATACATTTTGGTAAACCTGACGTGAATCCTATCCCACCACTAGTTGGATTGTCTTCACATTTTCATTTTCTTTTCCTTTTTTATTTAGCATTATCTCCACTTTGGCTTCACCTTAATTATATTTTGGTGAACCTGATGTGAATCTTATCCCATCGATGGTTGTATTGTCTTCACATTTCCATTTTATTCTCTTTCTTGTTAGTGTTAGCATTCACTTTGGCTTCACCTTCATTACATTCTGGTGAACTCGACATGAATCAAACCCTTATAGTATTTATTTAACTTATTTTATTATTTATTTTATCATAATTTTATCACTTATTTATTCTATATTTACATTATCTACTTCATCATGAATCTAATGCATTTTACAATTTATAAAATGGATGAGTATAACTAAAGATATAGGCAAAACAATTTTCCTGTCTATTATACCAGGTCGACCTAGTCGACCTAGTGCTTTTTATGACCTCTGTACACTGTGCTAGGTTGACCTAGTCAAATTATTACTATGTTCAAACCCTGTATTTTGTCTTAGGTTGATCAGGTTGACCTTGTACTATTTTCTTTCTTCTATTCTTCCCAATTTATCTCTTCACTTTCCTTATATTTCTGATTTAGTTCTTTGTCTACCTGAATTAGTTCTTTATCTCTGTCTATTATTATTATTGCTTATTATTATTTTAATTTTGTCCTCAAGCATCATGTCCCTCATTATAATCTTCTTGGACAATCTAAATCTATTTAGACACTCTATGGGGTTCTCTTTGCTTCTTATCCTTTCCTATCTCTTCTTCCTCTTTTTAGCTATTGGGGAATCTTGCGATGCCCATCCACACATTACTTTATCCTTTGGGGCATCTTGTAATTCCCACATTCATGTCCTTTTAGACTTTGGGGAATCTTGTGATGCACACTCTTATTCTTCATTACATGATACCAAACTAATTCAACTCCAAGAAACCTTCTGAGACACATAGGATTGTCTCTCATGTGCTCATCCTTGATATAGTCGTTAATGTAGGATCCTTTTCCTTATTTTCATTATTTATATCTATATATATCTAACATCTTTTTTTAGGTTAATTTATCATAGGTCTCTCCCTATGCAATAATTTCCTTTCTTTTCAAACCTTTAGTCCTCCCTTTTGGTCTTTTAGATTCTTGATGTACCATAGTATTCATTATCTTATTTTTCATTCTCTTTCTGTTTTCTAATTTTGATTTATCACCCATTGGGTTTTTATTTTATGAGGTTATTTGTAAGACCATGGATAGGACCCGACATCCCTCAGAAAATCACTATCTTTTACTTATCTTTTCATTCTCCTTTTGCATACCAATGTTGTTTTGGCATCCTCTTGGGATTTTATTTTATGAGTTACTTGATAAGACCATGGATAAAACCCAACCCTCCTCATAAAATTACCATTATTTTTATTTATCATTTTTTTCCTTTTCATTTTTTTCCTACTTGCCAATGTTCTTTTGGCATCCTTTGGGTCTTTCTTTGTGAGTTGCTTTATACAAAGGCTTCCTCACTTTTTACTTATTAGCACCCCTTGAGTTTTACTTGTGTGAGTTGCTTGGTAAGACCATGGATAAAACCTAGCCCTCCTCATAAAATTACCTTTATTTTCATGTTATTTGTAATCCTTGTTATTTATACATTAGCTTTTGCTTCTTTTGCTAGATGGAATCTGTAAACAATCTATGTTATCATGTTTTCTTCACTTCACATAGTCTTATGATAATGAATCACACCTTCGCTATCATTGTATTCCTTTTTTAATCTTTGTCACATTTTTTTCAATTTGAATAAATTCAATTTTTTAGATGCATCATTTTCCTCTTGATTTCCACCTTTCCTTCACTTCCACATTTGGATAAAATAAGGTCAAAGTCAAGATAGCACTTTTATTTCACCTAGATTTACGAGACTCTTAGACCCCATAGTCTTTGATTTTCTCTCTCTTAGCAAACTTATCCCAAATTTTTTAAATGAAAGTCATCTTTAGCACCCATGTTTGGTCTTCCAAATTCATATAGAGGAGGATTTTTTTTAAAAAAAAGGTTAAAAGCCAATCATTTAAAAATGAAAGGTAATGATATCTAAAATGTAACATACAAATCTTAAAATTCTAATCACACTAAAAGATGTGATTACAAGCACATATATTATCTCCAATTGAAGCTCAAACTCTAAATTCAGCTTCACATAGACCCGAAGGCCTTTGGGGTGTGGTAGGCTAGTAGATTGGAATAGGAAATTTCAAAAAAACTTATAGTGCTACCTACTTTCTCAAGTAAGTACCCACACATAAGTACTCAATAATCATAGTAGACTGACAGCTCTATAAGGGGTTCTGAAAAGTGGGGAACACATCATGGGGAGGTAGGTCTATTTTACTTTTCATGCATATAGCCTTCATGAGATGGTCTATATACTCCATTTTTTGACTTAAGACTTGTGTAGTTAAGAAAATTTCTTCAAAGTCATTAAGGTTAATAGTCCTCTTATTTTGATAAACCAAATTTGAGTGTCTTAAATTTAATAAAGAGTTCCTGTACCTTGGTTTCTCCTTCATTCTCCCCTTTACCCCATTTCATTTCCCCCCTTAATAGACAAATTATGACTCTAAATCTATTTTCCCTCTTTTGTAAATTCCTTTTTATTCATTTCTTAAAAACATGCTAATACTACTTTGTTTCATTTTTATTTATCTTTAGATAAAAAACATGTTTGAGAAACTATGGATCATTTTCATCATGTTCTATGTATTTACTAAAACTACTTTTCTTTCCTTTTCCCATTTATCTTGATTTTGTTGTTTTGTTGTTGTGGACACCTGAGTTCTCACCCTTTTTCCATTGTTTCATGAGATTTGGATTGTTACTGCTCACCCAACCATATTATTTTCCCTTTTATGCATCCCCTTTTTCCATTGATGATTGAGATTTGGATTGTTACTGCTAACTCATCAATGTTGTTTTACCGTTTTTCTTTTTCAATCCTCTTTTTACCATCTTGTTTGACATGTATCCTTGATTTTATTTGGTCAGTTTGCCTTTTCTTACTTGAGGTTTACTTTTTTGAGTTTTTTGATCTTTAATATCCTTGGCTTTTTGGTTGCCCATTTTACTCTTATTTGACTTGGTCATTTGGTCTAACATAGCACTTGTCACCTAGCTTATTGAATTCCCAAGTACGTCCCATCCACATAGCACCAATTATCTTGGATTTTATTTCATTTGTTTGTTTTTAATCCTTAGTTTTATATTTCTAGGTTTATCCAAAATAGTCTTTGTGCCTTCTACAATCAAAACTAAAACATAGTTGACAAACATCTCACAATAAAGGTAAGTCAAGTTATGCATCATTTACTTTTTAGTTATTTACTTTTTAGTTAGTTTCCTTTTTTGTCATTTACTTTTAGTTATTTTATTCTCTTTTAAATAATATAATTTTTTTTAGCATTAACATTATGTGTGTCCTTATGTTCCTTCTCAAAGCACCATCCCCTATTACACCTTAGTGACATGTGATGAGCTTCAAGTGGGGCATATGTATACACATATTATTTTCACACTTTTATTGATTACTAATGTTTTAAATCTTGCAAGAACTCATCATGAATAAATATTTATGAGTACATGTCTTAAGGGGTGCATCAATAAAGGGGTGGGTAGACCATTGGTGCTTCGCAAGATTATTGTCCCTTATTACCATATTATTACCTATCCATTCAAATCCTAAAACCTTTCCCTAAGTTATCTCTCCTTCCTTGCACATTCCTCTAGTATTTTCCTCTTTCTATCCTTATTTCCCTTACTTAGTACCCTTTTTACCTATTCAGTAAGCTAGGTTGACCTGGTTGACCTAGCATAGTCTAGGGTCACTTTAGCTCTTTAGGCCTAGTTTCCATTTGGCTGACCTAGCATAAACTTTAAGCATTAGCCCAATAATTTTTTGGGTTGACCTAGCACAACCAACATGTCCAAGTGATTTTTGGGTCAGATACTCCTATATATACAAGGTCATTTCAGTCATTTCCATATGAAGGCAATCAAGAATTATTATTCACTCGTGCTTCTTCATAATCTACATTTTCACCATTCTATTTGAGGAGTCTTAGCTTAGGTTTATTATTTGGAGAATATTAGTATTATGGATAGGTCTTGGATGATTTGGCATAGAAAATTGATCCTTATAAACCATAATAACCTCTTACAAAGCCCCATTGGCTAAGGGAGAGATTGAGTCACAACTGGTTCACATTTAGGTAAGTATATTCTAACTTTGTTCTCCTCTCTTTTAGTATATATAATTAACATAAGTGTTGGCTCAAATAATATTACTCCTCATATTCCATCTATTAAGGTATTACTTAGACTTACTTTATTTGAAGTTCCCTATACATGTATTTGATTGCTTTTCATCTAACCCTTTACTTCGTGGCATAAGTTTTAGTGAGAACTAGATTAGTTTACTTTTATTGTTATTATATTAGTCTACTTTCTTTTTTATTATCATAAGTGAATATAGAAACCATAGGACTCTTTTAGGGTTATTGTGTGATTCTGTTAGACTGTAGGATTTGGAACCCTACCTAGCATGATGTGTTGTGACAAATGATACAAGTGATCCCCTAATCAGGTCTAATAGATCTTCATATTAGTCATGCTCTTGCTTAAAAACTGTGTGTCCTAATTAGAAGTATAGGTGTGATCTATCTTATCTGATCCAAAATTGATTCATGTGCACCATAAAATTTTGATTGCACACAAAGATGCTATGATCAAAGAGTTACCTAATTTGTGTAGTTTGAAGCTATCTCTTCAAAATAATTTGAATAAATTTCAATTTAAAGTATTTTTTCATCACATATAATTGACTTACTTGTATTACACTAGTTTACAAACATATGGCTTGCTGAGATAGGATAAATAATTAAAATAGTTGTCACTCCTAGAACAAACATGGGTTGTAGAAATCTCATGTCCAAGAAGCATTAAAGATATAAGAGAAAAATATTAATATATATATTATTAGGAATAAATCAAAAATTAATGTGAAAAAATTTCATGGAATCACAATAACAAAAGCTATGAATAGATATACATAAAGAACAAAAATAAAAATGCACAACAAGATAGGATTTATCATGGTTCACCAACCATGGGATACATCCACCAAGAAACACTTGCTCATATATTATTATAAGCCAACAAGATTACAATCCACTCTCAGATTAGTCTTCTCATAATTACAATGAACAAATATTGTTTGGATCTGCACTCAACAAACTCTCTTGAATTTGAACCTAAATTCACACACTCAATTCTCACCATCTCAAGCCTAGTTCTTCTGATGTATTACCTAATGTATGTATATTTATAATACATAAATGGGTAATCGACATAGTAGTTTTAAAAAATAATGGGTACCAAAACCATGGTCCAAAACAATTCATAATATTTCTCCATTAATCATGGGTGATGACACCACACATATATAAGTATAGATAAACCATGTATCTATACTCCCAGAATAAGGGGGTCAAGAAAATTAAGAATATATAATACATTTTAATGTACAATATTTTAAATAAATTATAATGTGGAAATAGGCTCCATAACATAACAATCTCTCACTTGGAGATTGATTTCCTCTAAGAAAGCTTTTCAAAACTTCATTATCTTCTATGAAGGCCAACCAAATGTTGAACATAGATTCAGTTTCTCCCTTGTGACCACCTTGGTCATCATGTCTATAGGATTTTGATTGGTATGAATATTCTCTAGCTTCAACTTCTATTCCTCCAAGGTTATCCTCATGAAATGGTACCTCAACTGTATATGCTTTGTCCTAAAGTGGATGGTAAAGTTATTTAATAGGTGTGTAACACTCTAACTATCACTATAAAACTTCCCTTCCTTCTGCTTATGCCCTAAATAATCAAAAAACTACTTTAACTAAACCATCTATTTGCTTACCTCTATGGCAAAAACATACTCAACCTCTATGGTTGACAAAGCCATAAGTTTTTGTAGTCATGAAATCTAGGGCATTGTTTTGTCACCTACATATAGTAAATACATATCATGTCATGCTCCTCCTACTATCTAAATCTCTAGCCATGTCCAAAATAACATAACCATTCATAGTGGTGTCAAATCCACCATAAATTAAAACTATCCCCATGGTCCCTCTCAAGTATTGAAGGATCCACTTCATTGCCTGCCAATGTTCTCTACCTAGATCACTGATGTACCTATTTACTACTACTACTACTATGTGGAAAATATATGGCCTAGTTCACACCATGGAATACATCAAGCTATTAACTACTGATGAGTAAGTTACTTAGGACATCTAGATTATCTCATCCTCTATCTTGGGATATTACTCTTTTGATAACTTGAAATGGCCTACCAAAGTAGTCCAAACTAGTTTAACAACTTGCATATTAAACCTATTCAAGACCTTTTTAATGTACTCTTCCTAAGATAAATTAAAAATTCATTCCTTCCTATCCCAATTTATTCTCACACCAAGGATTTATTTATTTTTCCCAAATCTTTCATAGCAAAGGAATTACTAAGTTGTTCTTTGAGTACCTTTATTTCCTACATGTTCTTACCTATAACCAACATGTCATCCACATATAGATGTAGGATAATGTAACTACCATCATCAAAATTCTTGATATATATGCAATGGTCTGAGTGACACCTATTATGTTCCTGCTCTATCGTAAAACTATAAAATTTATTTTACCACTATCATGGAGTTTGTTTTAGGTTATATAATCTCTTCTTCAGTTTACACACCATGTTCTTCTTCCATGTGACCTCATATCCCTGTGGTTATTCCATGTATAATTCCTCCTCCAAATCACCATGAAGGAATAGTATTCACATCCAACTACTCTAAGTGCAAGTCTTCCTCTACCACTATCCCAAGACCATTCCTAATCGAAGTCATCTTCACCATTGGAGAAAAAACCCCGTTGAAATCAATTTTTTTATTTTGTGCAAGCTGATTTACCACTAACCATGCCTTGTACCTTCTCTTTCCTCCATCATCGACTTTCATTTTGTACACCCACTTGTTTTTCAATGCTTTCTTACCTTTAGGTGGGTTTACCAGATCCTAAGTCTAATTTTCCATTAAAAACTATTGCTCTTCATCCATTGTTTTTTCCCACTTCTTCCTAATATCTACTTGCATTGCTTCTTCAGAGCACTCTGGCTCTCCATTATCAGTGAGTAATAAATAACTAAGAGATGCATAAATTTTTTTGGATCCCTTCTTATCCTAGAAGACTTTTTCACCTTAGGAGTTTGGGATTCCTATGGAGTAGGTGCCTGAACTAGTTGTTTGGACACTTTACCATCTGCAATGTCTTCCAACACTATGCAATCTTTTCTAGAAGTCTATTTATGATACTACAACTATTGTTTATACATGACTTTTTCATTAAAGACTACATCCTTATACTGAAATATTTTCTTATCTTTCTGACTCCAAATATGGAAACCAAAGTCATCCTCACCATAACCAATAAAGGTGCATTTTTGAGACTTAGCCTCTAACTTGTTCCATCATCTTTATTAATATGAGCAAAAGATTCATAGCCAAATAATCTAAGAAATTAATAATCAAACTTCTTACTAGACCAAGCTTCCTTTGGTATGCCTCCATTCAAGGAAGATGAAAGTCCTCTATTGATTAGATATATAATTGCATTTATTGCTTCTACTCAAAACTAAAGGAGAAATCCAAAATATAACCTCATGCTCCTAACATGATCCATGATAGTCCTATCCATACTTTATGACACTCCATTTTGATATGGAGTTCCTATAACTATCCTCTATCTATGAATTCCATTCCTAGAATAGTAATCAAAAAATTCATTGTTGCAATATTCCCCACCAATATCTAACTTGAAACATTTTAACTTGAGACATGTTTCATTATCAACCAAGGCTTTCCATCTTTTAAATGTATTAAACACGTCGTATTTTCTCCTAATACCAATCACCCAAACTTTCCTATTTGTATCATCAATAAAAGTGACATAATAAGATGATCTACCAATAAAAGATACCTGAGCTAGCCCCCATACATCTAAATGAACTAACTCTAAATTATTCTCCTTCCTCGTAGGTCCAACCTTGAAAAACTTTACCCTTTTATGTTTTCCATACACACAGTCTTCACAAAATTCTAAATCAAACCCTTTCAATCTGGGTAACCTATCCTTAAAAAATTGCATGCCCTTTTGGCTTATGTGACTGAGCCTATTGTGCCACAAATTTGCATCTACATCTATAGAAACTAAAATTATAAAAATCATCACTACTTGATAAATATAAGGTACCAACATTTTTACCTCTTGCTACCACAAGAGCACCCTTGGTCACCTTCCAAGAATCTACTATAAAAGTCACCATGCAACCTTCACTACCTAGCTACCCACAGATACCAAATTCCATCTCAACTTGGGCACATGCCTGAAATCCTTAGGACCCTCTAATTATGTTGCCATACCCTTCTCCTTCAATTATTTCAACTTTTCACTAGTAATTAGGGTCTCTTTGGTTATTTTGACCCATTTTCTCCTTAGCTATTTTATTATTCTATTTATAACCTAAGTGGTCCTACCCACTAATGAGAAGGATTTAGGTATAGACCACCTAACTAGTGGAAAATGTTAGAGATAGATTTTATTATCATAATAAACCTAATCAACTAGTGACTCATCATCATTCAAATACTCGAGGACTGGTGCCATGTTGTAGGTTTTGATTTATTCCAACGTCATTTTGGAATAATATCTCAACCTTGCTTCCTCTTCATCCTGCATATCTTCATAGTAATATTCATAAAAAAGAATGTGGGAATATGTGGTGACACCCACTATACTGGTAATATGGCTAGCCACATCATATAATGGCTTTACATCAAGATCTCTTAAGGTCATTTGAGTCATCTCAACATTTTTGCATTTGGATTTTAATAGAGAACGCTAGGTGTAACTTCTTATAGTGATAGGGAAGTGGATCCCTACCTTATACTTGCTTGATAATAAATTTTGGTTTTCCATAGGTTGCCTCACAAGTTGTATTAAGGCCTATTTGTCATTGACATACCTAGGAAGGATGTAAGGACACCCACTAAAACCACCAACTCTAATGTATGAATATGTTGGGAACTGAATGAAATATGACCCCTAATTTATAATTTTAGCTATTTCAAAATCAAAAAATATTTTTCTTCCTAGCTCCTTTTCAAAAATAATCATGATGAAGTATATGAAAGTATCATTGACCCTTTTAAAATGTTGCTTTCTTTTCTAAAGGATGAGGTTAGGGTAGTAGTTAAATACATTATTAAATTGATCAGGCACTGTGTTCAATCCTGGGAAAGCCCTCCCTTTTGCTAATATATATACCACGTATGAGGTCATATAAAAATTGATTGTAGTTTGGAATTCCATCAATTTTTTGTGAATGGAGTAAGAAATAATTTGGGCCCAGTGGATGTACTATTTGTTTTGATGGATCACCTAGCTATATTGGTACATCCAATCCTATTAATTCTTTGAATCTAGGTTCCCTATAACTCTATGTAAGGTATAATAATGTCACTTACTTCATCTTTAAATTCTATTCTAGCTAGGGTTTTAAGTATTCTTATGGTTGTAAGCCTAGAGGTTTTTAGACATTATTTTTTTAACACCCTTAGATAAGCCACATTATTATCCTGATAGAACTTTTTAGAAGAGTCAGGGGTTATATCTAAAAGGAATTCATATTATGGAATCAAGAACACGGTATCAATGAAAATAAATCTAGATTTAGAATCTTCTCTCCTTTGTCATTCACCACATCCATCTTCTCAGAATCATAATGTTTTATCATTATGTGCACAAGCTCATGGATTTCTAATGATAGTGGGAAGATTGCAGCCTGGGGAAAACCATTGTCATAAATGCTTTGAATCCAATCATTCTTGAATTCTATATTTACTCAGTTACCATAATTTGCTAGGTTTGTGTGAGATAAATCTATGTCAGTGATATCATTTATGTTTGAATCCAAGATAAATGGGACACTAGGTCCCCTTGAATTAAACTTCATTTCCTTTCTAGACGTGTACTTTGGGAAATATGGCATGGGAAAACCAACTATAGAGTTGTTCAGGGTTCAGACTTATTATTGCAGTTAAAAAATCTAGTCGATAAATAATGTGTAATAACACCTAAAATGTTCAATAGGGTTTCAACGTACAATTTGTACTTGCAAAGTCTGATGAAAAGTCCAGTGGGTTTTTTGGTTTGTAAAAGCTAGTCAGATTTTTGATAGGAATTTGGAGTTGTTAGAGCAATGGGAATCTCCATCGGAGCTTCTATGTGTTTTAGCAATTAGGATCTTTATGGGGCTTGTTCTTGAAAAAGAAAGAGGTATTTCCACTAAATTTTGTGTGAAGATTCTTGGGTAATATTATGGATTTAATCAATTTTTATGAAATCCCCTAAAAAACCCTAGGTATGGTGAATGATTGGTCAAATTTTAAAAAGCTTCTATAAAGTAGGTAAAAATTTGGAAAATGTAAGTAAAATGGTAAAATGAATAAAATCTTAGGTTTTCACATCTAAAACCTTTGATTTTCACAAAATAAACCTTAGATTTTTGAAAGAAAACAAATTGTAAGGATTGAAGGAAATGCAGGATGCTCAAGAGGAATACCATTTTTTACATGCACAGGGGATGGTAATAGCATATTTGGGTGTGTGGAATTTCTTGGTGTTTTTTAGCATCCTTTAGCATATATTTCATAGGATTACTATTACCAATATTCAATTTCAATTTACAAATGTTAATAATGACCAAACAACCTAATTTTATTAATAAAACCCACATTTAATTCTAAGTAAGGTGGTGGCTGGGTAAATGGCCAAAAAGTATAGTTTCGAGGGTATAGTGTAATTTTAAAAATTCTAAAGTTGTATTTTACATTTTGATCTCCACTTTTTACCAAGTGGTTTGGTGAAGGAAGCAAATATTAGGACTTCATTTTCACTTTGCAACTTTGCAAAGTTTAGTAGAATTTATGATTTCTATAGGTATTATAAATGGTGGAAAACATAACTAAAGTTGCATTTTGTACAGTTACAATGTGCAACCAAAGTTTCAATTTCCATGGGTACTAGATAAGAGTGGAACACATGGATCTACTTGAACATTGTAACTTTGTAAAGTTTCAAAGTATAATTAGAGTTATACTTTCTATTGGGTATTGTGTAAGCAATAAGTAGAGGTTTGGGTGTAGTTTGTAACTTTAAAAAGTTTTAAATTATACTCAAATCTTTGATTTTTGATAAGAATTGGAAAAGCAGGAAGCAGAGTTTTGGGTGCATTTTTTAACTTTAAAAGTTGTAAATGCTAGGTAACTGAAAAGGGTTTCTTGGTCACTTTTAAATCTTTTTCCAAAAAAATTAATGGGTCTCCCTTAGGGTGCAAGATGTTTTGATATTTTTGGCTCAAAAATATCAATAATTAGGTAGTTATAATTTAGCTTTGATAACTTAAAAAATGGCCAAAACATTTTATATGTGGGTGAGATGTAGCACTATTTGTTGAGTGGTGGGTATTAGTTACTTAGTGACCACTAAGGAACCTCATATTAATGGTTGGTGTCATTCTCTCCATGTGTGGTTTCTAGTTTATTTTATTAGTGGATACCATAGTCAATCTGTATTTCGACATTTGAGCATATATTCATATTGGGATAAGTTTTGGGAGGTGGGATGGGCCTACAATTGGTCATTAATGGGTATTCATATATTTTGTGATATGTGGTTAGATAATATAAGTAAATTTTGGAGATATTAATATACAACACATGTTAAGTAAGCTTATTTTTCCCAATTTGGATATCAATTATTTACTTTAGATTTTTTAAGAGATTTGTATACAATAAGCAATGCATCACATCTATAAATCAATCCTAACTCAGAGAAGATACATCATACCATACACTTTCAATTGGGGATATATTTGTTAAGAGGGAATATAACCATTATGGGGATCCAATAGACTCGATTAGGGGATCTCTTACCATGATACACTTTGCTAGGGAGAGTTTCAAATCCTCCAATCAAGCATAATCATGCAATAACCCTAAGGGAGTCTTGTGTTTTGACAATTCACCTAAACTAATAAAAAGTAAAGTAGATCTAATATAGTGCTCACCTAAGCTTGTGGCACAAAGTGGGGGTTAAAATAATAAAAATAAACATGCATAGAAGACATATACTCACGTTAATGTATACATAATCCTAATGCATATAAGATAAGTACAAATTCATATCTATCTACTCTTACAAAGGAGAAACAAATTTAGCAATACTTACCTTTGAAGACAAACCTATCAATCTTGAATCTCTCCCTTGGCCTGCTTCACAAGATTTTATTATGGTATGTAAGGATGATAAAGATAAATTAGTTATAGGCTACACAACCTATCAATGAATCCAAAATACTTCTCCACAAGATAAGATTAGTATCTCTAAAGAAATTATGGAACCCTAAGCTTTGCTTCTCAAGTAGAATGGTCAACAAGCATATGTTTATTAACTCTTACTTCTTCTTCTCATAATAAATAATAGAAATGAAATTGTATATATAGGAAGATTTAACCCTAAATCCTTCTAAAAGTCTTGGCTGATAGGTTCAACTTAGTCAATGTAGTACAATTTTAGACAATAATTCACCAGGTTATGAGCTAAGTCAGCCAAAGGCCAAACTAATTCCTAAGTGAAAATAACCTAAAATTGTACAAGGTTACCCAGTTGACCTAACATAGTTGATTGACAAAAAGGGATTAAGGTGAAGAATAGGAGGATAAAATGTATCAAGTGACTAGAAAGGGTACAATAGAGAAGAACAAGCTTAGGGCTAATGGTTTTAAGAGAAAAGTGTGTAGATAAAAAGTGGTAAAACGGATAATAATCCTGCAAAACACTAATGGTCTGCCCACTCCTTTATCAGTGCACCCATTAAGGCATGCACTCAGAGAGATTGAGACTATATGGCTTCCTACAAGATATAAAGTGTCAGTAATTGATAATTTTTTTGAAAATATTATGGGTATATATATGCCCCACTCAAATATCATCATGTATCACATGAGTGTAACACGGGATGGTGCTTTGGGAAATAGAACATGATAACACATAACACTAATGCTAGAAAAATACAGTAAATAGAAAATAATATAAATGAAAGGATAGAATTTAAAAAAACATACCTTTACTTACCTTAGTGTTGTAGATAAAGAAGTAGACTACAAGAGAAGTCAAGGTGTCCAAATGTGAAGAACATTAGGAAAACCTATAGAAGTTAGTGCAAAAATCTAGCCAAAAATTGAAATTTTGGGAGATAGGCATATATTAGTGTAAAATATTCTCTATGTCATCATGATTCCATAACATTTTATGATTCAAAAAATGAATGAATAAAAATAAAGATAGAGGCAAAATAAGGAATCATATAAAAAATATTTGAAAGATTAAGATTTTTGAAAAGTGATTTTAAATAGGTTTAAATGAAAGTCATTTATTATTTTTGACTTATGAAGGAGATAAAAATATATTTAATAGACAAAATGAGCTAGTATGGTGAGGAGACAATAGGCTAGATGAGAGGGACCTCCAAGATTTGTGTTTAGGTGGTGACCTATAGAGGAGGTTATTGAAGGATGCATAGATAGAGAAATCATGCTTGGTGGTTGTGCAGATGGTGAGACCATGGTAGATGACACCTAGGTAGGTAATAAAATATGGTTAATTTTTTATTTTTAAATTATTTTGAGATAGACTAAAGATAGATAGATTTTGAGATATATCAATGATCTAATATCTATCTAGTGTGATTTTTATAGGAGTGGTAGAGGATCAGGAGACCAAATTGGGGTACCTAGTGAGGGGATAAATTCATGATATCCTAGATGATATGTTGATGCTATATAAACCTGATACACTAGAGGATCCTAAGGTACCATCTTCCCCATCTTAGGTGAGTTGGTTCAGACTAGCTAGAGAGGCCATGAGGCAGTTACAAGCACATAGAGAGAGGATGTAGCCACTAGTAGAGGTGAGTGGAGGAGAGGCATGGAAAAGGTAGGACCTATCTCAAGAGATATTTATACATCTAGCTACCATGACATAGATGGGATAGTAATAGGCTCAAGAGAGAGTGGCACATGTAGCAACCCTGACCCATATGACATAGGTATAGGATTAGGAGAGGGTGACACATCTAGTGACCTTAGTCCAGTTGAAACAAGTGTAGGCTCTTGTCTACATGGGTAGGTATTAGGATTGATATCTTAGACATAATCTTTATAGTGTTCTATTTATATGGGTCAGACCAAGGCATCTACAAGCAGTGTGGCTAGGCCATGAGATTGGTAGGATGGGACCCAGTCGAATTGGATCATTGTATATGGTTGTACTTTTGTAAAAAAAAATCATGATATATATAGATGTTTCATTTTGGTAGTTTGATGCTAATTGTATGTGTTATCATTATGTTTATGGTTGTTAATTATTAGATATATTTCTTTCTAGCACATGTATTTAGCTATTTGTTGTATATGCTAAGGGAAATATATGAGTTGTGGTTTCTTTTCTAGCATTATGTAGGACACATGCATTGTTAAAAATAAACATGCAAAAAAGACTTGGTAAAATATAATCAATCAAAAATTTACTACACACTATTTCATGTTGAGAAATGTGCAATAACAAGAAAATGACTAAGTATAAAGAACCAAAAGGAATGGTAAGATGGTAAAAAGTTTGTTTTTAAACCAAAAAATATATTTATACCAAATTAAAACAAGTAAAATAAAACTAAATTACATTTGGAAGTATGAAAGATAATGTAATAAAGTGGAAGGCATGTGAAATAACAAATGGTATAAAAATCAAATCTATTAAGTCACTCAATCATACTAAATCACGTTGAGAAGTATAATAGAAAAACAAAATTATCAAAAATTGATCTTAAATTTATCACACTAATTCAAGATGCGAAGTATGAGAAATTCAAGAAATGGTTGGATTCTTACATGCAAGAAAAAAAAAAGATAAAAGTGAAAGAGAAATGAAGTAAGCATAAAGCATACTAAATCAAGCTGGGAAGTATGCCAATGACATGTAACTTCATAATCAATCACATCTTATCTCATATTTGACACATGTAATTTTGATTGTGACTTAGACTATTGGAAAATTTTGTGAGGAAGGCTAGGTCCTATCGATGGTCTTACAATAAAACTCACAAAGGGAACACCTATAAGGTGGAATTTAATGTGAAAATATGGTAATAAGGGATGTTGGTAATATAAATGTGAAATTATGGTAATTTGTGAGGAAGACTAGGTCCTATCCATGGTCTTACAATGCAACTCACAAATGGAATCCCTAGGGGAGTGATCAGTGAACAAAACAATATTTCTTAAGAATAAATATGAGGAATGTAGGGAGTGAAAAAGGGAATGCAAAAATCATAACTAAGGAATTTTATGAAAAGACCTTAGGATACAGGAGGCATACTAAGGACATGAAAAGACACTGAGTGACTAGTGACCATCAATGTACAAAGGAAACTTGTTCATTATAGACACAAAGATCAATTCATGAAGGTAGATTGGTACAAGAAAATTAAAATGGACTTACCTTCCTAAGATCTATTCCCCATTCTTCAGGACCCCTTATAGAGCCATCGGTGTACTGCAGAGATTGGGTACTTGCATGAGAAAGTAGGTATCACTAAAAGATTTTTTTATTCTCCTTTTCTAATCTACTGGCCTACCACACCCCAATGGACCTTGTCTTTATTTTGAGGCCAATTATGGAGTTTTATCTTTGACCAGAATAATGAGATATGCTTTGAATCATGTATTTTAGTGTGATTTGACTTTTAAGAATTTTGAAATGTTTTTGCCTATTATATCATTGCCTTTTATTAAATGGTTTGGATTTTGAATGTTTTAAGGTTGTTTAAGATTCCTCCTCCATATGGAATTGGAATGACAAAACATGGGAGATAGAGCGATACACATGAATGAGATGTAGGCTTAGGCTAAAGGAAGCTAAGTAACCAAAGACAAGATAGACTAGGTTACTTAGGCTTGACAATGAATGAACATGTTATCTCAAGTCTCAATCATGTAAATGCTTAGTTTTTGAAAAGGGAAGAAATGGAATAAAGGAGATCCAAAGTGGACTAGTGAAAGGTGATTATAATGAGATGAATTGTTTGCTAGCTGATCACATGGTAAAAAGGGAATGAATAAAGGGAACTAGGTTTGTATAACTAAGTCACAATGGTAATTATCTATGAAAAATAGAGATAAGGCAACAGACAATAATGAAAAATAAAATAAGGGAGTTTTATAAGAAATAAAATCAATAAGGAAAATAAAGCAATGATAAAGAACACATCTATAAGAAAAAATAAATGATAGTATAAGCAATATCTAAAGCATAAAAACTAAAGTCACCATGTAGGATAAATAAAAATTTGACATAATGTCAAATCATATAACAAATAGATAAAGATAAGATTAGATCACATGCCAAATAAAAATGAAAATGTAAGAGAACCATGCATGGGTTCATAAATACTAATAGATTTTCCCACACACATTATCCAAAACATTTGATATGTCTCTATGAAGCTAGACACAAATTGTTCCTAATGTCTCATCTATCTTTAGTGAGAACTGGAAAAATACTTCTCAACTAATCTCCTAATAGAAAAGGTAGGAATGATGGAGGGATCATGCAGAGGAGGCATAGTAGGCAAAAGATACTTAGAATAATGCATAGGACTGGACTCTATAGGAGATGCAAGAATCACTATTGGGGAAGGATCCATAGGAGAGGGAAGGTCCACGAGTGATGGATTCATGGGTGAAGGAATAAAAGGTGACAAAGGGACCATAGGAGGGAATGGAACCATTGGAGGTTGAACCATGAGAGAATAAGGAGGAGCCTTCTTGCAGGAACAACTAGTGGGAGGAATCATAGAATGTCCAAGAATAAACATAAGGTGATCATTAAGATGTTATTGAAGGATGCGGCAATGATCTATGTGATGGGTTCCATATTGGTGCCTAATAAAATACACCTCTCCATATTTAGGAATATATTTAGGTAGTACCTTTAGGGGAGATATGGGCTTGTCTGAGGACTAAGAGGTAGAAGGATGTAAATTATCAATATATTGTCGTAGCTTATGATAATGCATGGAATAATGGTTATATGTGTTGTGGAAGTAATAGATATGCCTATGAGTAGGCTTGGTAGAGGTACTCATAGGAGGAGGTGTGATAGGAACAAAAGGAGTTTGGGAAGGCTCATTAGCCCATTTGGTGGGCAACAAAGCCATCTAAGGTAAAGGGAAAAAACCATCGCCAAGAGAAGGTGATGGTGGGGAAGGAACAAAACTGGGCTCAATAGAAAGAGAAATGGGATCAAAAGCAAGGATAAACTGAGCAATAATGAGAGCAAAAATGGTATCAACTATAGTAGGAGCAAGAATGGGATAAACTATAGTGAGAGTAGGAATGGGCTCCAATGTGAGATCTATTGAGGGAGGGGTGGGGTCTATAAAAGGATGAAGAAAGGACATATGCATCTCAGGGATAAGAAGTATATAGGGGTAAGGGTACCTAGCAAAGTGGTAAGGCCTAGTCATAGAAATATCTATAAGCATACTTCTGTGAGGTTCCTCAGAAACTAGAGGTGTCAGCACCATCTTTACCCTATGATAAAGAGGAAAAAAATTAAAATTAACAACTATAAATGATGATAAATGGGAAGAATCACTAAAATACTAAAGCAAAGAGGAACCATAATGGATAATCTTAGCATCATGAGCTTGAAAAAGTCCACATAGGAATGGATCATCTAAGGAATAGCTAATTGTAGTCAAGTGTGTGAATATCAATGATGTAGGTAGGGATGACTTTATCATCTGATGAAGTGTGATGAATATAATGTCATGTCTTAGTCAAAATAATAGGAATGTCATCACAAGGAGGTTTATGAGAATGAGGTTGCAAAGAAGTAGGAAGCTGAAAGATGAGATGAGGTGAGAGATTGGAAGCTTTAATATTGAATTTAATCTCATCTAGTTCATTGTCATCATAATCTAAGAGGTTAGGATGAATATTCCCATTGAGTTTGGGATGCCCACTATAACCTCAAGTGTAATTGATAGGAAAGTTGAATCATTGAGACTCATAAAATGGAACATTAGGCAAAGGTTCAAGAGTAGGAATATTTAAGACACCAGGGTCTTAAAGCTATTTAAAATTCCAATGGTTAGTGTCACCCTAAATCCTATATATGTCTCAATTGTGTGGGAATTTAACACATTGGTAGGTAAAGGAAATAATTTCTCTCATACAATGAGTCCACACCCTACCTATTAAAATGTTGTAAGAGAGAGAAAAAATAAATATCATCACCTTCACATGAATGATGATAGGTGGGATGGTTATGTGAAACCACACACACCCTAATGGAGGCATTTGCCTTTGACCATATCCTTGCCATGTGTTGCATGTGGATTTTAGGTTGCATTCAAAATATCCAAGAGTTTTGATAAAATTGAGAAAGGCAACACAAGTGCCTGAACCCTCATCAATCAATGCATGCTTGACTTGGATATCACCAATTTTGACACTAATGAATAAAGTAAGATCATTCACATGAAGCATAATCTCATTGTAAATCATAGAAGTAATGGGAAATATCAAGGAAATAGAAGTGTCTATTATTTCATCAACATGGATGGACATCTCTTCACATTATTATAGTATGATATCTTCAAATCTAGATAAGGTTGATTCCCATCCTATTAGGGGAGGACAAGGGATGTTAATTTCAAACAAGAGTTTTATAAGATGGTTTGGATGATGCAGAGAGGTCTTCATAAGCTCAAAGAATGGAATTTGGGATGGGAGATTAGTGAGTTGCATGATGGGATCCTACTCATCATAACCCATGAGGAGATTGTTAGAAATAGGTGCATAGTGATTAATAAGGTCCTTGAAAGGAGGAGACAAAGTACATTAGAATGTATGTTGATAAGGAGAAGGTTTAGAACAAAGTTGTAAATATGAAGCAGTTGGTTTAGGTTGGTTTTGAGAATTGGTAGAAGAAGTGATGATAGAAGCTTGATTATCATTAGTGTTAGGTAAATAATATGGAGAGATTGTAGAAATAGAATGGGAAGTGTTATCAAAGGAAATATTTGGAAGTGTTCCATCAAAGGTTATAAGGTCATCTTTCCCCAAATCATTTAAGTGAGTTGGAGAATAATCCTAGATAACACAAAATGTGTAAGACAATGGAGGAGTGTAGATAGGTTGAGGATCAATAACAGTAACCACCCTTCACGTATTAGTTATATTAACCACATTATCTTCAAAATTGGGGTCAACAAGACTTTCTACATTGTTGGTGGAAGGGGTGAGATTGTCTTGGGTATCTTGATGAGGTTCATGATTAGGAAGAGGGTCTTTCTAGATAGCCAAATGAGCATTAGCTTGATTCAAGGCTTGAGATTTAGTATGAGTTTCATGATCCCTAAAATAAATGTCATAGAATTGTTACTATTTTTGAATGATATAATCATGATCAAAATTAGGACCAAGAAGAAAATCCATAGCTAAATTATGAATTTTCCTACATGTCTCATGAGAATGACCCCAACTAGCATGAGACCAACAAACCTTGTTGGGATCATACGAGGATTTCATCGGATGAGTGGGATCAAGTTCCCATGGAAGAGGCCTAGGTAGACATTTTAATAATTTAGATGAGGATAGGGGTTTGTGAACATTAATGTTATTAGGTGAAGATAAAGAAGGATAGGTGTATTATTGAGATGGGGAGTTGGCTTCAAGGATTGGTTAGGAACAATATCTTGAATAGTGTAAATGGTGTCATAAGATTCTATGATACCATCATTGGTAGCATTATGATTTTTTTGCTTAAGTAAGATGCAAGGACCCATAGAAGGTTGGGGTGGCTCAAATTGACGCATAAGGAAATCTTGATTTTTAGCTTTATCAATAGCCTCCTCCAAGGTACATGGAGAGAGAGTGCATACCCAATATTGTAACTTGGGAAAAATGACATTGGTAAAGAGATGGAAAAGGTTATCATCAACCACATTATGTTCACATTTGTTGGATAGTGTTTTCCACTATTTAACAAAGGCTTGGGTAGTTTCATTTTCAAGTTATGTATAATTTATAAAGTGGGCCAAAGTATTTTTTGGAAAATCAATAGTTTGGAATTCTTGGACTAAAGCATTCACTAAATCTTAAAAACTAGTAATAGAATGAGTTTTAAGTTGGTTGAACCAATCTAAAGCATCACCTATGAGTGTTTTAGCTAAGAGCTTAGTAGTGACAAAGGTATTTAATTTGACCCAATCTTTATATAGATTTATAAATGTTTTTATATGGAGAGTAGGATCGGTTGACCCTTTGTAATAAATTATAGGTGATACCCCCTATATCAATATTAGTAATTTGAGTGGTAAGAGGCTCATTTTTAAAATGCTTAATTATCTTGTTAACCAAAGGAGTTTGAGGGATGAGATTTCCATAGGAATCTTGAAGAGGAGGTGGGGAAACATTTTGATTATGCATACCCAAGGACATTGGTTGAGAATGAGTTTGAAGATGCAAAAGGTGATTTTGCATTCTCATCATTTGATTTGTATTATGATCTTGAAAGGTATTCATTTGATTAAGTGTTTATAACAAGAGTTGGTGGGTTTGATTGGCATCATTAGTACTATTTGAATCATTAGAGTTGGAAGGAATGGCTTGGGTACTACTATTGGTGTTGGTAAGAGCTTGAGAGGAACTATAAGAATGTGAGGCACTAGTGGAGAAATATGCTTGTGTAGCAAATGATGCACTAGTGGAAGGGTTAACAATAGTGGGTCTTAGGAGAGGCCCACTAGATGTAAAACCACCATGTTAGTGGATATACTATGCATGAAGGTATAATAAGTCAAAGAAGAAGAGGTCATGGTATGAGAAGTGGTCATAATAAAGGGAAGAGGTTGAGAATCAAAGAAGGTAGTAGGCCCAAATCCTTGTGAGAATACGGGAGAAGGTGAATAGGGCTCTTCAACTTGACCACTAATCATGAGATGGTAATTTGTAGAAGGATACTTTCCTCTATGTTGAGGAAATTTGGAGATAAAATAGAGCATTTCAGGGGTATATTCTCATTCAAGTTGATCTTCTAGTGAGAAGAGAGGATTATATGGTGAAGAGGAATGAGAATGTGTCCCATAGTTCATTATGAAAGTGTCTATATGAACATTAATATCATCCAAGAGAGGAGCCCTAATTTGTTTATGGGAGACCTTATGAGGTTTGGTAAAACTCATCATGCCTATTGAATTCAACTTAGTATTGTCTTCAAATAGAAATTTCATGATGAAGGAGAATGACTAAACAAGGTAAGAGAGATGTAAAAATAAATAAATTAAAAGTGACAACAAACTGTATAAAGTTGACTGAGTCAACCTAGCACATAAAACAAGACCTAAAAACTATACAGAGTCAACTGGGTTAACCTAGCACAATAGGCAAAGGATGAAAAAGTGTACAAGGTCGACTGGGTCAACCTAACACATAAGATAGGGAAAAATAGACAATTTTTAAGAGACTGTGTCAATAGAAATGATTATGTATTGAGATGATATTTTTTTTACAAGTACATAATAAAGCAAGAAATGAAAGGAAACACATAATCAATTGGATAAATTAGGTTGATCCAATTGAGGTACACAACACAAAACCTTGCACCAACCCTGCCTAATGCAATTTTTTATAATACAACATAGAATTGAGCAAAGATCAAACAATCAACCTGGAAAGTAAAATCTAACTAAGCGGTCAACTTGAATGTTGTTAGATTATTAGAGTATAATTTCATATGTGATGGAAAGTTGGCTACAAGCAAGGAACTAAAAGTAATCTAAGTATGGTTTTAGGGCATTTGAGCTGAAAGGGATATATATTGGCAATGGTACATACTTGGTATCGGGGCCTACCCCCTTACTTCACACACCATAGTGATAAGGGTGTCGAGTGCTTAGCCAAAATATACCGTTAACCACATATTTATACTTGGCTAGAAAAACAAGTTGACTTCCCCCTTGGTGATGAAATCCAATTAGGTAGGCCTTGGGTAGACAATTATTAAAATTCTGTTTAAGATTTTATGATTTTGTAGTGTGTTCATAAAATACAAAATAGTGAAACTAAACATTATATTGAAAACCACCTAATTACACTATGTGATTTATTCTAATCATACAAGCAACAAGAAATGAATGTGTGAGCTCACTACTATCATATACATGTTAATTCTAACTTTGAAACATAGTAAAATGTTGATATAGTTGATAATATATGAAGAGAATACAAAAAAAGGTCGATAGGGTCACCTTTGTACTATAGAAGCAAAAAGTTTGAAAGTGAACTATGTTGATAGAGTTGACCTAGTTTTCCAAATTACACGTAGAATACAAAACTACGTTGATAGGGTCAACCTAGTTGACTATATAGGGGTAGTTTTAAAGACTCCAAACTATGAAAAATAGAACTGTAATAAATGCTGGAAATGATAGATAAGGATAGAAAGTAACCTTGGTGGCTTGGAGGATGTAGAGAAGAATAAGATTATTGTTGAAAAACCTTTATTTACACTTGAAAATTCCACTAACTATGTTGACTAGGTCAACCAAGATTTGTAGAAACCTATTGTTGAATGTACAAGGTTGACTGGGTCAACCTAGTAGTCTGAATTTGATGCTTGAAAGTATACAGGGTCAACTAGGTCGACCTAGTAGTTTGAACTGGAATACTAGAAAAATTGCACAAATAAAATATAGTCATTACGATGTGACTGTGTGTTAAACCTGAATATATAAGTTTGTATTGTGTCAATATAGTCAATCCAACATCATAAATATATGAAAAATAAAATGATGAAATAAGTGAAGAAAAACCTACAAGGGTTAGGTTCACGTTGGGTTCACCAAAATGTATGCAATCGAAAATGCATCCTGTCTATAAATCAATCCTAACTCAGAGAATATAGATCATACCATACACGTCTGATTAGGGATACATTTGTTAAGCATAAACATGACCAATATGGGGATTCACTAGACCTGATTAGAGGATCTCTTACTATAATACACTGTGCTAGGGAGGGCTCCAAATCCTCTAGTCAAGCACAATCATGCAATAAACCTAAGGGAGTTCTATGTTTTGAAAATTCACCTAAACTAGTAACAATTAAATTAAATATAGTATAGTTCTCACTAAATCTTGTGTCATAAAGTGGGGGTTATCAAAAATAAAACTAAACATGCATAGAAGACATATACTCACATCAATGTATATAGAATCCTAATGCATGGAAGATAAGTACAAATGCATTTCTATCTACTCTTGTAAAGAAGCAACAAAGTTATGAATACTTACCTTTGAAGATGAACCCATCAATACATAATATCTCCCTTGGCTGAGGTGATTTTCAATATTTTGCTATGATATATAAGGATGATAAAGATAAATCAGATCTAGCATACACAACCTATCAATGCATCTAAAAGAAATCTTCACAAGGCATAATTCATAAATCCAAAGAAAGTATGGAAACCTAAGCTTTGAGTCTCAAGTAGAATTGTGAATAAGTATATGTTCATTCACTCTTACTTATTCTTCTTCTCATAATAAATGATGGAAATGAACTTGTCTATATAGGTGGATTTGGTTCTGAACCCTTCTGAAAATCTTGATTGACAAGGTTGACCTAGTTGACCTAGCACAATTTTGGATAAAAATTTACTAGGTCTACCAAAGGCCAAAAAAATCCTAAGTGAAAATAACCCAAAATTATACAAGGTTGACCCAGTCGACCTAGCACAACCGAATGACAAAATGGATTAAGGTGAGGAATAGGAAGATAAAATGTATCAAGTGACTAGAAAGGGTACAACAGAGAAGAACATGCTTAGGGATAATGGTTTTAGGAGACAAGTGTGTAAATAATAAGTGGAAAAAGGGACCACAATCATGCAAAGCACCAATGGTCTACCCATCCCTTTCTTGATGCACCCCTTGAGGCATGCACTCAAATATATTAATACTCAATGGGTTCTTTCAAGATGCAAAGTGTCAGTAATCACTATAAGTTTGAAAATATTATGTGTATACAAGATCCTCTTCAATGCAAACATGTTTTTTAGGTTGGGCCACATATAATTTTTCTTTTTCAAATGCTCTAAAACACCCTAAGAATTTAATCAACTAATGCAAAAATCTCCATAAGGTCAAGGGAATCCCAAGAATTCAACCTAGACAAGGATTTTGAGTTTAGCATGCTTGAAGATAATAAATTCTTAGGTCTAATTGGAAAACATGATTGATATATTGTGATTGAACCAATCTCCATGAGCAACAATGGCCTAGAAATGGTTGGCATTATTAAATATAAACCAAAAAAAATTATTTCATTATTTGGATACTTTATGTAGGTTGATGCATAAAGTTGGGGGATAAAAAACATGACAACCCCCTAACTTTGCAAATTTTTTATAGAAATGGAATATTCCCTTTTTATTAAAATCTAATACTCTGGTTATTGCTTGAGCCTTAAGGGTGTATGCCCTTTTTAAAGGGTATTCACTCTTTATAAAGGGTATACACCCTTTGTAATTAATAAAGGATGTACACCCTTTACAAACCATAAAGGGTGTATGCCCTTCTTCAATATTTCATTTCAATGATTTGGAGAGAAAAAAACTGTGGCTAAGAGACCTAGAGAAGAATTTTTTTCTAAATTTGCATGTATGCATTTTGAAGCTTCTTTCCACCAATAAGATTCATCATCTGATTGGTTCCAATCAGGTATGTTACTTTTGCATTTATATTTTCATTTTTGTGTAACTTATTGAACTAGGGCTTTGAATTTATAGTTGTATTGAATTTTTTACATTGGCTTAAAAAAATCTTTTTTTTTTTTTAATTTAGATACATAAGTTTGATGGATCCATTTCCTAAAGAAAAGGTTAGACAAAAGCCCCAATATTTTGATTTTTCATGAGAAAAAGTTGAATTGTATGAGCAATATAGTGCTAAACATCATACATTAAAAATAATTATCAATGGTTTGTGTCACTCTTCAGCTGGTGGTGTACAAATTTTACTTACCAATACATTAGAATCTATTTTTAATGAAGTGGGAAATGTGACTTCATAACTAGATGCAATGTTGCATTGAAGAGAGGCTCTAAAACAATTTTATTCTAATAAATTATCATATGAAGATGTGAAAAAAAAATAACCAAAGAATATTTGTGTGCTTTATTTATTAACCTTCAACCAACCTACCTCCACCAACAAATTGCAAACACATTAGTATTGGTTAATGTATTCATTCAAAGATTAAAAATAACTTTTGGGATAAGTGGTGGATGGTATTTGATGAGCTTCCATGAAATAATAATGAGATTTCATTATATTTTTTGATAAAATGGTATTATGAGTTTGTATTACAAGCAATTTCAAATTATTTTGATATGAAGGCATCCCAAGGTAGGGGAGGTGGGTCTTTATTTGATAGACTTGGTGTTAGGTGGGACCAAAACCATCATAAATGACCTCTAAGAAACAAAAGAACAATATCACATGCCATTCATCATAACACATAGATCGACACCCTTGAGATGGTTACTAGTTTGACATAAATTATGATTGATCATGGTATGCATACTTTAAAGACTTCTACTTAGCCTACAAGTGGTGTTAGTGGAAGTGGTGGTACTAGTGGCAATGGTGGTGTTGGTGGTACTGGTATTGGTGGTAGTGGTGGTGGTGGTATTAGTGTTGGTATAGGTTCTAGTATCTCTCCTTATAATTATGTTACAGTTCATGTGCATCATTTCACATCATATGAGAGGAAGTGTATGGGACCTCTTATTCAAGTGTGACATACATAGAGTACATTTATGTAGACTAGTATGCCAGAGTGTACACCATCTATATATGAGTTAGTAGTAGCAAACACTAGTATGCAAGATAGTAGCATTCTAGACATTATCCTACCAGAGCATATGCCACATGTAGATGCTTCAGTAGTGCATGAGACTAGCATTTCATATACTATGTGAGATGTAGTAGCTTCAACGACTCCTATCAGGATATGTTAGGCTCCTATTATAGAGGAATATTCACCATCTGTATTTGATACACATATTTAATTTTAGTTATAGTTTGTTCTTGTTTGTAAAAAACTATAAGTTTATTTTCTGGTACATGTGTTTACTAAATTGACTAGTTTATTTAACTAAACTTGTTATTTGTTGTTTGTATCTAGTTTATTAGTAATATTTTGGGTACCTTAGCAAGCCTTGACACTATTGTAGAGGCCACAATTGGCATGGGTGTACCTTACACATAGATTTATAAATTTTTAATTAACAATATTTATTCATTTACATGTTTATTGTCCTTTAAACAAAAAACTCTATTTTAATATATATTATAGTTATAACTTTATATCATGTTCATTGGATTCACATATTATTCATTTATTGGTTTTATAGATAATTAGGGATGTTATGGTCACCCCTCATGGAGGAGAAAAAGGTATAGGTGATGTTGATGATACATAGGAAAATCCACTATCTCCATAATAGGTTATGATTCAGGGATGGAGACTGGTGAGAACACATAGTTTAATTGTTTTTATTTTTAAGAAATGATATTTTATGTCATATTTACATAATTATATGCAACTCTAAATCTAATTATATATGTATGCTCCATAGGATTCCCCATTGTAGGTGTATATGTGGTCTCGTAGCCCTAGAGAAACTTTTAAATGGAATATGGTGAGTGTAGAATCATTTTACATTCTTGAAAATTTATCAAATTTTCAATATAAAATTTTAATGCATTAATTTTTATATTTTATATTTTGTGTAGAGACAACAATTTTCATCAGTTGCCTCATAGTCTGAGAGGAGAGTATCTCCTCGTATTGAGTCATCTAACACCCCTAGCTCTACGTCTATGGAAACAAAGCATAATTTATTTGGAGCCAATAAGGAGAAGGAGAGCTAGTTGTTGTGCTAGGGATCTAGTTATATACACAATCTATTTTGTATGGTGATATGGCCCACATTGTATGCCTATATGGTGCATTTTGTCTATGTACATAGTTTTAGCCATAATTAATTCTATATGTCGATATGGCCTACATTGTATGTCTATATGGTGCATTTTGTCTATGTACATGTTATGGTCTACTTTTTTTCTTGATATATGTTATATTATTTATGTTAAATTATGACATAGAACTTTGCATGTATCACATATACATACTATTTGACAATATGATCGCTTTAATTATGCATATTTTCTATTTTTATCATTTAATGTTTACACATATTATTGGTTAATAATTGAACTATTACTTCATATGGGTTTAAACAAATTCACATTATTCTCTAAGTTAAGTGCTTTGAATCATTATGTATATTTTACATTTACATGGGATATTTGTTATTTACTTATTTCAGTTACATTTAATATTTATTTGCCAACCCAAAATTCCCATCTAGTCCTATGGTATAGAATTAAAATGCTTTTCATACAGGATACCAACCTAAGAAGGCCACACAAAACTTGACTCCTCTAATGCACTATATAGTAGAACACCACATATATTTTATCCATTTACAAAAAAACCTTTCTATCATAAATAAATTTGGGAGAATGATGAATCCTGGTGTTAAATATAGGAGCTCCTTGATCAGGGAAAGAAAAGACCCAAGTCTTCTCCTTGTAAGAGTCTAATATCCTTCACACCCAAGAATAATGGTTCATATAATCTATCCATTGACTATCACTCATTCAATAAAATCATGGTGAAGAATTAGTGTCCACTATCAAGCATTGATGACCTCTTAAAAAAATATGAGGTGTACAATACTTCAACAAAATTAGAAATAATAAGGAAGTTTAAGTGGACTTGAGATCAATTTCATGGACATGTAAATATTATAGATTGTACTTGATCATAAATGTCAGGAGGTCTAGTGATGCACTTGTGTATGTTGTCAACTCATACTTGTCCATAAAACAAACAAAGACAATTATATGTGTCCATAGAGCCACTATCGCCTAATTATACATGGGTTAATATTGACATTGATAGCCCTCTCTAGACTATCCACAAAATTACAATCTTAGCAAGGCATGATTATAGACACAAATGAAGAGACTTAAGAAACTTCAATATTCCTTGACTAGTATATAAAACTTGAGGTTATATTCTTATGGTCCTTATAGACATATTCAATATTTATCTCAATATGTAAAACCAATCCATCTATTGGTTTTGTCTATTTGAACTCAAAAGACTCAAAGCTCTCTATAAGCTAATTAAGCCTAAATACCTCAAAATGATCAAAACAATAAATATTTTAAAATAGGGGTATACATCAATCTAAAATACTTTATAAAAATATTTTTTAGGTGACTCAACTTTTGCAACACCTCAAAAGGTCTACTAAAAATAATTTTATCAAAAACTTCTCATAGACTTACTAGTCTTAATGTTGTTGTAACATGCCAAACCCATTTTGTATCAAATTAGCAATTCAATACACCTTAGACATATGTATTTAGGTGTTTTATGAATTATCAATGCTCAAATAAAAGGTCTAGCTTCCACTTTTAATATGTTACCCAAAAATGCATAAAATCTTGTTTTATCTATTACGCCTAATTACCCTTGAGTAGGTCAAAACTCAAGATATAGTTTTATTACAATAAATGATCCTTTTATGAGGTCTATACAAATTCAATTAAGGTGTTTCAATAATCATTTGGATTTTATAGACTCAATTTTGAAGTTTCTAAACCAATCTCTCTCCTTGTTGTCAAAGAAACACATAAAATACAGTATCTCTTACACATACTCAATTGGTTAGAGGATTCCAATCAATGAACCATCTATGTGGACATGTCTAGATGGGAATTTTTATGATATAAACACCTTTTTTTAATCTTGGTGGAACCTTAGGAGCAAAATTTTTAGTTTTTCAGATGCATTCCTAAAGAGCATTCACTCCTCCCCGAATGTGTAAAATGAGCAAACTTCCATCATGCATTGCATGAGAATCATGAGGGATAGAGACAAACTGTCAGCTCCTACATATGCAAGGATGAGTCCTATAAAAAATCCAAAGAGTATTTTATCTAAATCATGATATATGAGACATGGAAATGAGTTTTATCTCATTGCCAAAACTCTCAGAACAGGGTAAAAGTTAGTCAGCAGGGATCATAGATTATGAATCATTGACCCAATTGATGGATCATCTATGAAAACACATATAGATGGGAATTTTTATGATATAAATACCATTTTTGGTCTCTATATAACCTTGACAGTGATTTTTTTTGTCAGAGGCATCCCTGAATGTGTAAAATGAGTGAACTTTAGTCATGCATTACATGAGAACCGTGAGGGATAGAGATGAACTGTCAGATCCTACACATGCAGGGATGAGTACATAAGAAATACAAAAGATTATTTTATCTAACTAATTATGGATACTATGTGACAATGATGTTTCTCTCATAGCTAAATCTTTTGGAATACGGTAAAAATTGGTCACCAGGGACTATAGATTGTGACTCATCGGCCCAATCAATGAACATCTATGTGGACATGTTTGGATGGGAATTTTAATTATAGAAACACATTTTAAAAATATTTATAGACCCATAAGAGTGAATTTTTTATTTTTTTGGAGGCATTCCTAAAGATGTTTCACTTATCCCTAAATGTGTAAAATGAGCAAACTTTGGTCATACATTGCACAAGAACCGTGAGGGATAGAGATGAATTGTTAGCTCCTAAATGTGTAGGGATAAGTCTTATAATAAATAAAGGTAGGATTTAATTATGGATGAGATGTGTCAATGATATTTTTCTCATGGTCAAATCTCTCAGAACAAGGTAAAAATTAGTCAACATGGGCCATAGATTCTGACTTCTTAGCCTAATCAATGAACCATCAATGCAACATGTCCAGATGGATGTTATTAGGTTATAACTACCTTTTTATAGTCAAAATAGAACCCTATGAGTAAAATTTTTAGTTGGTCAAAGGCATCCCTTAACAAAATTCACTTGCCCTTGAATGTGCAAAATGAGTGAACTTCGATCGCACGTTGCATAAGAACCATAAGGGATAGAGATGAATTATTAGCCCCTACACATTCAAGGATGAGTCCTCTAAAAAATATTATGAAGATTTTATCTAAATAATGATGGATGATATGCATCATCCATAAAAATTGGTGATGGAGGTTTCTCTCGTAGCCAAATCTCTCAAAATGGGGAAAATTTTGGTCAATGAGGGCCATAGATTTTAACTCGTCAGTCCAATCGATGAACCATCTACATAGATATTTTTGGATGGGAATTTTTAAGATAGAATCACCTTTTTTAGATCTTATTAGAACCTTCAGAGTGAAATTTTTAGTTGGTTAGAGGCATCCCTTAAGAGAATTCACTCATACCTAAATGTGAAAAATAAGCGAACTTTGGGCATGCATTGCACAAGAACCGTGAGTGATAGAGATAAATTGTCAGCGCCTACACATGAAGGAATAAGTGCTATAATAAAGCCTAAGAGTATTATATCTAACCAATTATGGATGAGATGTAGAAATGAGGTTTCTCTTGCATCTAAATCTCTTAGAATGGGGTAAAAATTGGTCAGTAGAGGCATTATATTATGACTCATCAATCCAATCAACAAACCATCTACATAGACACATCTAGATCAGAGTTTTTAGGCTAGAAACATATTTTTATAGTCTCGATATACCCATAGGATTGAAATTTATAGTTGGTGGGACGCATCCATTAAGAGAATTCATTCATCTCTGAATGTGCAAAATGAGTGAATTTTGATCGTGCATTTCTATAGAACTGTGAGGGATAGAGATGAACTATCATCTCTTAGACATGAAAGAAAGAGTCTTATAAGGAATATCAAGAGTATTTTATCTAACTCATGATGTATGAGATGCAAAAATGATGTTTATCTCATATCCAAATATCTCAAAATGGGGTAAAAGTTGGTCAATAGGGGTGATAGATTCTAACTCATCAACCCAATCGATGAACCATCTATAAACATGTATGGATGGGTGTTTTCATGATAGAAACAAATTTTTATAGTCTTGGTATACCCTCAAGACAAAATTTTTGGTTGGTCAAAGGCATCCCTTAAGAGAGTTCACCCATCCTTGAATATGTAAAATGAGCAAACTTTGGTTGTGTTGCACAATAATTGAGGGATAGAGATAAACTATCAAATATTACACATGTAGGGATGAGTCCTATGAGAAATCCCAATATTATTTAATACAACTCATGATATATGATATTTAATAATGAGGTTTCTCTCATGGCCAAATCTCTCAGAATGGGGTAAAATTTGGTCAATAGGGGCCATAGGTTTTGACTCCTCAGCCCAATCGACAAACCATCTATGTGAACACATCTAGATGGGAATTTTTAGGCTAGAAGCACCTTTTTATAGTCTTAGTAGACCTATAGGATCTAAATTTACTATTTCTCAAAGGCATCACTTAAGATAATTCACTTGTCCTTGAATGTGCAAAATGAGTAAACTTCAGTCGCACGTTGCACGAGAATCATGAGGGATATAGACAAACCATAGGGTAATACATGTGAAAGGATAATTCCTATAGGAAAATTTGAGATTATTTTATGTAACTCGTGATGGATGAGACATGTCAATGAGGTTTCTCTCAAAGCCAAATATCTCAAACCATGTCAAAAGATGGTCAGCGAGGGTTGCAGATTTTGACTCGTCAACCCAATCGATGAATCATCTATGTCGACACATTCAGATGAGTGTTTTTATGCTATAACCACATTATTTTGGTCTTTATAGACCCCTAAAAGTGAATTTTGTAATTGGTTAGAGACATCCCTTAAGAGAATTCACTCGTCCCTGAATGTGCAAAATGAGTAAACTTTGGTTGTGCATTGCATGAAAACTATGAGGACTAGATACAAACCATCAGGTCCTACATGTGAAGGGATGAGTCCTCTAAGAAATATTGAGAGGATATTATGTAACTCATGATGGATGAGATGTGTAAAATAGGTTTTTTTTGTATCCAAATCTCTTAGAACATGTCAAAATTTTATCAATGAGGGTCATAGATTCTGACTCATTAACCTAATCGATGAACCATCTACATGAACATGTTGGGATAGTAATTTTTGAGGCTATAACCACATTTTTTATCTTGGTAAACCCTTAGGAGTGAAATTTTTAGTTGTTCGAAGGCACCCCTTAAGATAATTTACTCATCCCCAAATGTACAAAATAAGCAAACTTCGATCGTGTGTTGGACAAGAGCTATGAGGGATAAAGATGAACCATCAAGTCCTAAACATGTAGAGACAAGTCCTATAATAAATCTTGGGAGGATTTTATGTAACTAATTATGGATGAGAAGTGGTAATGAGGTTTCTCTCATAGCTAAATCTCTCAGGACATGTCAAAATTTGGTCTGTGAGGGTTGTCGATTCTAACTAGTCAACCCAATTGAAGAACCATCTACATAAACACATTAGGATATGCTTTTTTAGGCTAGAACCACCATTTTTTGGTCTTGGTAAACCCATGGGAGTGAATTTTATGGTTGGTCAGAGACATCCCTCTAGATAATTCACTCATCTTTGAATGTCCAAAAAGAACAAACTTCAAGTGCGTGTTATATGAGAACCGTGAGGGATAGAGACAAACTATTAGGTGCTATACATGTAGGGATGAATCCTATAATAAATATCAAGAGGATTTTATCTAAATCATTATGGATGATATTTTTTAATGAGGTTTCTCTCATGACCAAATCTCTTAGAATGAGGTAAAATTTAGTCAATGGGGGCCATAGATTTTGACTCGTCAGCCCAATTGATGAACCATCTACATGGACACGCTAGGATAGGCATTTTTAGGCTAGAAACACCATTTTTTTATATTAGTATACCCCTGAGAGAAAATTTATAGGTGGTCAGATGCACCACTTAAGATAATTCACTCATCCTTAAATATGCAAAAAGAGTGAACTTACATCACGTGTTGCATGAGAACCGTGAGGGCTAGAGATGAATAGTCAGGTCCTACACATGTAAGGAAGAGTCTTATAAGAAATAATAGGATGATTTTATGTAACTCATGATAGATGAGACATGTCAATGAGGTTTATATTTTATCTAAATCTCTTAGAACATGCCAAAAGTTGATCAGTGAGGGCTGTAAATTCTGATTCATCAGCCTAATCGATGAATTGTCTATGCAAACATGTCGAGATAATAATTTTTAGGTGTGAATCACCTTTATCAAGTCTTGATAGAACCATAAGAGTGAAAATTTTAGTTGATTATAAGCATCCCTTAAGATAATTCACTTGTCCCTGAATGTGCAAAATGAATGAACTTTCATCGTGCATTGTATGAGAACTGTGAGCGCTATAGATGAACCGTTAGGTCCTACATGTGTAGGGATGAGTCCTCTAAGAAATATTGAGAATATTTTATGTAATTAATGATGGATGAAATGTGGAAATTAGGTTTCTCTTGCAGCCAAATCTCTTAGAACATGTCAAAATTTCATTAACGAGGGTCGTAGATTCTGACTCGTCAATCAAATCAATGAATTATCTTCACATACACATCAAAATAGTTATTTTTATGATAAAAACACCTTTATCAAATATTTTTAGATCTACAAGAGTGAATTTTTTATTTAATTAGAGGCACCCCTTAAGATAATTCACTCGTCCTCAAATTTGCAAAATGAGCAAACTTTCATCGCATGTTACACGATAACTGTGAGGGTAAGAAATGAACCATTAGGTCCTACACATTTGGGGATGAGTCCTCTACGATAGCATAGATAAGATTATTTTTGTATTTTCTTGAAAGGATAAATAGAGAGAATGTGAAAAAGGATTTTCTTAAGGTAGATGAAATTAATATAAATCATTTTGGCTTCTCTTCATTTCAAGAAGATAATTTTCTCTACTCACGACACCAACCACGTGAAGGTGGAATATCGTCTAGTGCCACTAACCTACATTTAAATTATTAGTAAAATATTTAAACAAAAATAAAAACATAATCATAAAATATTTAAAAATTAAAATACATTAAATCTTGAATAACTTTATTATATTAATTTGAAATACTAGATAAATTTACTAATTTAATCTAACATACCTTCAGGATCAACTCTATTTGCAAGTGTTTCAAGAATATCTTCATGGTCAGATTCATGCACTTTCCAAAAAGTTATATTGTGAGGCTTTCCATGATATTTGATCCTTTGAATATTTATAGTAATAATAAGGTTCAAATAATGAAGCACCATCCTGTGTATTTCAAAGTCCTCAAATAATAATTATTTTATTTTTTATGACAGTACCTATGAAGCCAGGTTCCAGTAACCACTATGGATCTAATGGGATAAATTAGCTCTTCTCCATCCATAACATTTTTTGTTAAATTTTTTTGCCTCTACATAATGACACAAGTAGTAGTTTGTTCCCTCATCATTGTTCTTAGGTACAATTACTAAAAAAATGTGCCCTGCATTTAAAGTATAATCAAATTCTAAGTACATCTAGAAAAAATAAAAATATCACTAATATCTAAGGTTGTATATTTAATTAAATAGTAAATTGTACCTATTTTTGTAAGATCTGAGATGTGGTCAAAGTCAACTAATGATGCCATTTCATGATCTATCAATTATTGGAGTGAATGGTTACTCTCTACAGGTGATATGGTTTTACAATACCATTCATCATCCCATTATTTTGACTCACATTCATTATAATTAAATTTCATACATGAAGAATAAAAAACATGCCATATCCCTAGTATAAATAGTCCATGAATTTGAATTTGAGATTTGAATGGAGTGGAAAACACTCGATCCAAGTACTGTAATGCAATATTCATACATTGCCTTATATTGTTCCTTTATTAACCAAAAGAATATTCATACAAGAGAATGTTTATCTAATCCATGACAAATATTTTCATTACACCAACTCACAATACTTGTTACATCGATCAAATTATCACCATCCTTATACTTTGCCTACTCTCTTTTAAGGGCTCTTTTTACACATGCACCAATACCATCATGTTCCCATTTTCCATGCCCAACCTTAAAGAAGCTCAAAAAATTTTGAACTCCATTCTTCTTATGCATTCTACTTAACCATTAAAACATTCGAGAATTATTAAATTTCCCTACACAATTGTCTAACCAAATGTAGTGTGTATCAAACATTATTTCTCTTTCATTCATATTCATATAAAATATCTCAAAACAACCTTGGACAAACTCTAGAGAATGTGATCTGTCATCACTCATATAAAAATGGTACTCCCTCAAAATGTTTATGTTGTCATATGTGTTATTAGGTGCATGTCTGAATGTAATATGAACAAAAATTCCAACTTGAATTGAATTATATTATTGGGATTGAACCTCATTCTATGGTTTTAGTGTGTAGTTTTTAGCAAAATCCACAACTAAAATAATGGTGCCAACTGGGAAGTTGTAATCTCATGCTCTAAATTTATTATCTAACCATTTTTATTTGTGTGTGTGTCTTGCATATTGGTAGATAATATTATTTTTTAATTCAAACATGAAATCACATATAGAAACTTTGGTCTTAACCAATTCATTTATTTATAACTCTTTTCCATCTTTCAATAGATACGTAATAGATTTGTAATTCTTATAATGAACTAGTTTCTTTCCAAGTTCATGTGAAATATCTTCATGTAAACAACTAATAAAATTTGATAAAACACCACAACTATTAAATGTTCCATCTAAACATTATTTGGCAAAAAAAAACTATCCTTCAAGTCTTTGACAGAGAAGACCTTGGATTAATTCTCTTGATGTTTTAGGTGGGGAAGACACCATACATTCTTGTAAAATCTCATCAATATGTAAAGTACAATGTATATGATGAAAAACATCAAAATTCATATCAAATTAAATATGTACCCTACAATAATGTGTGGTATGTGCTTGGTTGATTTTAACATAGAAAGGCTTTCACATTTCAAATGACCTTTGGCTAATTATTAATTGGTCGTTAAAATTTTCAATAAACATTTTATAAAATTTTGTTTGCATCATGTCCACAAAATGTTTTGCATGTGGCTCATGAATTTTTGAGCCTTTTATTATTTTAACAACATAATTTACATTAGATAAGACCCTTGTTTTGTCATATCAAAAATTTTCAATCAATTATTTTGTTCCTATAACCAATACCTTATCTTTTCATGGGAGTCTACAACTAAACGCCCAATAATCTGTGAGTGAAGGGCCATCAAGCCTTGTTCTTATTTTTATGGAATTTATTAGATATTTTTTATTTAAATTCAAAGATTTACTTGTTTTTATGTTCTTTTATTTTGAATAACAAGAGCTTGACTCTTAGGAGATGGCTGCGAGTGAGGGCTCCAAGAGTTTACTTCGGGTGAAAACATCCACGACTGGATAGTCTCTACCTGGCGAAAGTTTGTAGGAGGAGGTGAAGGAGGTGTTTTATGTAGGCAAGCAAGTGAAGATTAGTAAAGTCAACGGCTGCCTTCCATGCAGCTAGGATAGGCTTGTGTTAGGTATCCCCTTAGAAATTGTTAAGGAAGATGTTGAATACTTGGCTTCACATGCATTAATATGCAAGTTTCTTGGAATTCGCATATCCCAGTTGGCTCTGGAAGCCTGGATTCACCAGTCATGGCAGATTAAAGGAGATTTTGACATCATGCTGGCTAGTAACAACTATTTTATGGTAAATTTCACTTGCATTTCTGATAGGAATAGGATTTTTGAGGGAGGTCCATACTTTTATGACCGTATTGGCCTTTTCATAAAACCCTGGCATGTGGGGTTTAATTTTGTTGAGGATCTTCCTTCACAAGTTCCAATATGGGTCCACCTACCAAGATTGCCTCTAGAATTCTAGCGTGAGGATATCCTATAGCAGATTGGTGCCATGATTGGAACACCAGCTACAATCGCTCACCAATCTCTAGACAAGAAGGTTATCTCTTATGCCCGCATCTATGTTGATATAGATATAAAAAACCCTCTGCCAAATTCTATGGAGATATGCTTGGGCTCCTCATCCTGGATTCAGCAAATTGATTATGAGTCCATCCCCTTTTGGTGTTGAATTTGTCATGTGTATGGACATCTTCAACACCAATTCCCTCATGCACCCAAAGGTCTAGGCATTCTTGAGGGATCAGCTGGTCCACAGACTGCTAATGCAAGTATGAGGAATGGATAATCTGACTCTATTAGTAATAAAAATGGATAGCCCAATAGTGTTGTAAAGGGGAAAGCCCACTTGAATACCCCCAATTTGGAGCAAGGCCAACCTGACTTTATTTGACTTGACAAAGATTGTTTTACCCTAGTTTGATGCCATACTAAAGGGTGAGGCTAGAAGTGCTCACATCTAGACCAACAAGGAGATGCAAGGTTCAATCGTTTCAAAGTTCTTGATAACATGATCATAGAAGAGGGTACTCTTGTAGTGGAGCAGTGTGGGATTTGGAGTTGGAAGGAAAGAGCTATATTTCTAATGATTCCCAGGACATCATCATTCAGCAAATTTTGGAACCTGCTCTAGACCCAGAGTCCAAAGCCCTTGTGGTTGTACCTATTCCACAGGATAAAGATATATGTTGGGTAGATTTGGTAAAATATTTGGAAGTTCCCAGCAAAGAAAAGGGACCTTCTCCCGCTCTTGGTTTAATGCAGAGACCTTTTAATAAGGTATCCTTCTCCATGCCTTTCAGAGTAGGACGCAAGAAGGATCAAGATAGGATTAAACTTACAAGAGATTTACTGGTAGAGTTAGGGGTAGTGAAGACCATGGACGAACACTTTCCTCACTCCACTCAATGATTATTCTATCATGGAATGTGAGGGGGTTGAATAGCATCCCCAGACAAAAGGCTATTCATAAGTTGGTGAAAGACCATTCTCCTGATATTCTTTGTACTCAGAAGACCAAACTCTCCATGGACTCTTTGTTCACTTGCTATCCTAATATTTGGTTCCTTGGCCAATGTCAGTGTATTGGCACCCTGGGGACCTCAGGTGGTCTTTCTATGTGCTGGGATCCTCAAAAAGTTTTGCCAATCCATTAGTTGTCTTGCATCTCAGCCCTCTCAATGGTAGCTTCCTCCTTGGAGACTAGTGAGCTGATTTTGGTCACCAATGTGTAAGCCCCTATTGATCTCCCAGGCTAGCTCAAGCTCTGGGACCACATATGATATGTTCAAAGCTGCCACCCCTTCTTGCCGTGGATTGTAGCTTGGGATTTTAACTCTATTCTTATCCTAGAGGAGAAGAGAGGTGGATTAGCTTAGTTGGGACCTTCTTCAGAGCTTCTTCAACAAAATATTAACCTGTTACATCTTTCAGATATTAACCCCCTCAATAGACTTTTCACATGGAACTACTGAAGGATGGGAGACGTGGCCATCTCAAAATGCCTGGATAGGTTCCTTGTCTCATGTTTTTGACACTCTAGTTCCATCTCTCTCTCTTCTGATATTCTTGACTGGCAGGGGTCTGACCATTGGCCTATCAAGCTCTCTATGAGACATATTGTTGCTCCCAAGAAGCCCCCTTTCAAGTTTCAGTTGATGTGGCTTCGTGACACCTCCCTCCATGATTTAATGACATACTAGTGGAGGCAAGGGGGACCGAATTATGGCACAGCTATGTTTGTTTTTTCTAAGAAGCTTCAGTATGTAAAAAGGAAATTGAAGTATTAGAACAACCACTATTTTGGTAATCTCCATATCAGGAAGAGGAGGGCACAAGACCATCTAGATGCCATTACCAGGTAGATTCATGACCTTGGATTGTTAGAATCTCTTTGCTCGGTTGATATTCAAGCTTCTATAGATTTGGCTGAGTGGGATCTTTGAGAAGAAATTTATTAGAAACAGAAGGCCCGTGTTGACTAGCTTCAGGAGGGGGACAAGAACATGGCTTTTTTCCATAGCTTTGTTTAGGATTGACGTAACAAGAGCTTCATCTCTTCCCTGATTACTTCAGATGGTATGCACCTAACTTCCCCTCAAGATATATCCAGGGAAGCTATTCAGTTTTATTCTACTCTCTTCTCAAATGATACTCCTCCTGATGAGCTTGCTGAAGGTACTATTTTATCTTGTATTCCCTCTGTTGTGACATTAGAAATGAATGACTTTCTTATGTCGCCTATTAGTAAGTTTGAATTGGAGGGGGTGGTCTTTGGCATGAAGAAAGGTAAGGCTCTGGGACCAGACAGATTCCCTGTGGAATTCTTTCATGAATTTTGGGATGTCATTAATTAGGATCTCTTGGAGGTAGTATAGGAGTCCTACTCCAACAAAGAAATGCTCTGAGCTCTAAATGCTACTTTTTTTGTGCTTATTCCAAAGTGCAAACAGGCTAATCAACGAGAATGTTTCAGGCCCATTGCTCTCTACAATGTAGTCTACAAAATTATCACTAAGCTCATTGTGAAGAGGCTTAAAAGCTGCCTACCCGTGGTTATCTCTAAGGAGCAAGGGGGATTCATTGTTGGCAAGCAAATTTTGGATGGGGTGGTTATAACATAAAAAGCTATTCATTCCATGAGTACTTCCCAAGAATGAGCTATGTTTATTAAGCTTGATATGGCTAAGGCGTATGATAGAGTCAGTTAGGGCTTCCTGCATAAAGTTCTTCTAGCTTTTGGCTTCAATTAGGGTTGGATCTACTGGGTGCTCAGCTATGTCACGACTCCTTCTTTCTCGGTCCTTATTAATGGTGCACCCTCAGAGCTTTTTGGCACTTCTAGAGGACTTCATCAGGGAGACCCACTCTCTCCATATTTGTTTATTATTCTAGCAGAAGGACTTCGGTGACTTATTAAGCTTTGGGTTTCCCAGCATGTGCTTCAAGGTTGGTATTGGGGAAATGGATTACCCACTTTGTCCCACCTCTAGTTCATGGATGATACTTCTCTTGCAAGGAGAGCTCAGATTCGGGAAGCTAAAGCTTTTCGGCTCACCCTGGACACTTGGCAGCTTCTGGGCAGAAGATTAATGACCACAAGTCCTCTATTTTGTTTTTTCAATACCCCTGAGCCTATTTAGTGGCAGATTATTGCTATCCTAAGGTTTTAGATATAGTCTCTCCCCCTCACCTACCTAGGGGTCCCTATTGTGGTGGGAAGGTAGCCGAGGCTCTTTTAGTAGAAGGTGCTAGATAAACTTAGATAGAAAGTTAATCACTAGACTCATAAGTGGATCTCCACTGCCGGTAGGGTGAGACTCTTGCAATCGGTGGTTCAAGCCCTTCCCATTTATCACAGTATGGTTCAGGCTGCCTTGGGGTACTTCCTGAAGGGATTTGATGGTCTTTCTCACCAATTTATGTGGAGTGGCAATCTGCTAAATACCAAATGGAGTCTACTTAACTAGGACACAGTTTGTCAACCAAAAAAGGAAGGCAGCCTTGGGCTGTGCTTTTTAATTATGTGCAGTCAAGCTCTCACTGCCAAACTCTATTGGCGTTAGTGTTCTAGTCAAGCTCATCTTTGGGCCCATATCTTGGCTTTCAAATACTACCCCAGGGTGGAGCTTGAGGATATTTCAAGACTCCCCCTTGAGGGAAGAGGGTCTATGGTGTGGAACACCCTCAAGCGGGGAGCTCAGCTGGTGAAGCACAACCTCTTTTGGATCTACAACAGGGGAATGGATGCTCTCTTTTGGAGTGACTCTTGGGATGGGATTCCCCCTCTCTTATCCTCTCATCCACATTTGTAGCTTCTGTATGATTCTTTGCTATCTTCTAGGTGGAACATGGTGGATCATTATAAGGAGGCCTTCAGGTTGGGCACAACAGTGGGGTATCGATGGAAGAACTCTTTAGACTAGCCGTCGGGCCATTCTAGGGAGGATTGGTTGGAGTTATCTCTGATGTTGGCCTCTAGGGAATGCAGTTCCTTGTAGGGGTGTGATGTTTTAGCTTGGGGTAGAGATCCCTTAGGGAAGTATTCTATGTCTTCTGGGTACCTTGCATTGACAAAACAACTTTTTGGTGAAGTGGTGGTTCCTTGGGGAAACAAGGTTTGGAACAACTATTCTTGGCTTAAGTGTAATTTCTTTCTTTGGGTGATGGTTTGCAATAGGTGTCTTACCTGGGACAATCTCTGAAAATGGGGTTTCCAGGGGCCCTCCATGTGTGTTTTATGCCATAGCAGTGAGGAAACTATATCCCATATTTTCTTTATGTGCCCTTATGCCAAACAGATTTGGCACTTATGGTGGGATGTGTGGGACTACCCATGCTGGCACGTATCTTCTTTGTCTGAATTCTAGGACCGATTGGGTCATCCTCCCTCTCAGGCTTCATTTCTTCAGGTCACTTGGTGCATTGGCCCGTCTTTTGTCTTGTGGCATATATGGTTGGAGAGGAACAGGCAGATTTTCCAGGGTGTGAGTATTGAGATCAGGGTCTTGTGGGGGAGAATCATGAACTCTCTTCTTTAAACCCTTCACACTAAGTGTGATGTGGTGGCTGACTTGGGTTTAGCTGATGCTAAGATTTATGCATGCTTCACCTCTACTTTCCCCAGGGATATCCCCTTCACCCCTCACACTCTAGCCCGTGATTGTGGGCAGCTTAAGTGCCCTGTCAAATAGACGGGTCGGTGATCTCCCCTTGAAGTAGGTATGCTCAAAATCAATACCGATGGATCATCTCGAGGAAATTCTAGACCAGCTGGGGTCGGTGGGGTGGGAGGTGATAGTTTTGGTAAGGTGTAATTCTTCTTTTCAATTCACAAGGGATGGTATACTAATAATTCCATGGAAGCTCTTGCGATTTTGGTAGCTGTTCAACAGTGTTTTTCTCTCGAATGGAATAGAATTATTTGTGAATCTGACTTGTAGGTTGTTGTCAATATGTTGAATAAATAGGATGTTGAAATGGTTGATTGGCATTTGGCTGGGGTGGTGCAACAGGTACTTCAGCTTTTTATTTCTTTAGAGTCTGATTCCTTTATGTATATTCCCCGTGAGTGAAATGGGGTGGCTGACTGCTTGGCCAAATGGGCCTCTGAGCATGGGCTGCCTTGGAACATCTCAGATCATAGGATGCTACCTCTGGATTTATCCTAAAATCTGGATCAATTGGTTGACCAGGATAAAGTTATGTAACTCTTTTCATTCTCTGGTTTTAATAATATTTTTACCCCTCTTTTAGTAAAAAAAAAAGATTTACTTGTTTCACTAAGAATTCAAGATTTAGATGTAGACTTACTCATTATAGATTCCATTATTACTCATCTTGCCACATTACTATCTTTATTCTGACTTTTATTGCATATTGCCTTAAATGCATTAAATAGATTCTTTACTATTGTACTATATTTTATCTCTATGTTTAATGTTCTTAATCCCAAATTATGCATCACAAGGTCCATTTCTTACATTTTCATTAATTTAATAAATAATTAACATCATTATGTATGGATTTTATTCTTAAATACATAGTTTCATACACGTTGAGCATGATGTTAAACTATTACTTTTGACATTTTACCTTCCTAGGTTCTATTATGTTTTCACCTATTTCAACCAAATACTTTGGTGTTCATCTTATTATCCTTGGAGGTGTGGGTGTAGGAGCTATATTTTGTATTAAATTGGATGTTGTTAACACTTCAACCATAGTAGGGACATTAGAGGGTTAATTATTTAAATTAGGGGTGATAGGCAGATTAAATTCCTCTTCATTAGGAGACACATGATTCAGATTCATTATTTGATGTTGATTATCATCATACTCAAAAAAATAATTATGAAAGGATGTTTCATTATATTGTGTTTGTCCATATATTTCATCATTCATTACAAATTCATTACTTACATGCTCTACATTTTGAATTTCATCTTGCAACAAACATTGAATTAGTTCTCTTATCTCATTTGAAGACATATGTAAACTAAATTCTATATAATTGGGCATGTTATTTTCATTAGAAGTATTACCTAGTGTAAAATAAGAACCTTCACCTTGTCTAGAAGCTCTTATGGATGCCCTTCTATCTGCTTGTCCTTTTCTTTTTTTTCTCTTTTCTCTTCAATTTCCTTATTTGTTAGCTCTTTGATTGGTCTTTTGGAATGACTTCCTGACCCCATTATTTATGTTTTCTAAAATAAGATAATTGTAGATTTAAACTTGAAGAATTCTTAGTGATTCAAATAAAATAGATGAACAATTCATCACATTCACATAGTTGCAATAGAAAACCAGTTTGTAATTTGGAAAGAACAAAATAAATGACTCATTTTCATGGTAAATGTAAAAAGAATTCATGAATCAAAAAAAGCATGTGTGATTTAAAAAACACACATGCCCTTTGGGATCCATGAACCAATGAGAAAATGCATTAGTTCACCCATTAATACATATCTTCAAGTAGAATGGTCAATAAGCAAATGTTCATTCACATTTATTATTCTTCACTTCTCTTCTTAAAAATGGTTGGAAATGAAATTATATATATAGGTGGATATTTCCCTAAATCCTTCTGAATATGTTGGCTATATAGGGTCAACTTAGGTGACCTTGTATGTTTTTGGGAGATAATTCACTAGGTCCCAAGCTATGTCAACCAAAGGGTTGATAAAACTCCTAATAAAAAATATCCTAAACACTACAAGGCCAACCTAGTTGACCCTATACTATAATTAGAGGCTAAAAAATATACAGGGTCGACCCAATTGACCTAGTACATTCAACTATTGAAATGGGGTCAAGGTAAGGAAAATGAGGATAAAGTATGACAAATGACTAAAATGGGTACAACTAAGAAGAATAAGCTTAGGTTAAATGGTTTTAAGAGACAAGTGTGTAGATGGAAAGTGGAAAAAGGGATAAAAATCTTATGAAGCACCAATGGTATGCCCACCCCTTTCCCAGTGCACCCCTTAAGGCATGCACTCAAAGAGATTGAGACTTGATGGGTTCTTACAAGATACAAAGTGTCAATAATACATAAAAGTTTGAAAATATTATGTGTATAAATATGCCCCACTCTAATTTCATCACGTGTCATGTAAGTGCAACAGGGAGGGTGCTTCAAGAAATAGAACATGATAACACACAATATTGATGCTACGTAAAGTGAAGTAAGCAGTAAATAAGATAAATGAAATGACAAAATTAAAAAACACATACTTTTACTTACATTAGTACTATAGATAATGAAGTAGACTTCAAGAAAAAGTGAAGGCATCCAATATAAAGAACACTAGGTGAACCTATAGAAGTTAGTCAAAACAAATAGCCAAAAATTGAAATATTTGGAATATTGGCATATGATAGTGTAAAATATTCTCAACATGATCACTAATCTAACACATTTTAAGGTTTAAAAAATGGATAAGTAGAAATAAAGATATAGGAAAAAGAAGGAATTTGCCTAAAAATAATTAAAGAGTTTGAATTTTAGAAAGTGTTTTTAAATAGGGGAAAGAGAAGTCATTTGGTTATTGTGACTTATGAAGGAGAGAAAGAGAGTTATAGAGACCAAACAAGCTAGGATGGTGAGGAGATGATAGGTTAGATGAGGAGGGGCTCCAAGAGTGATAGCGGGTGCACTACAAGTATACAATTATGAATTTTAAGCCAGTTTTAGATTAATTTAATGAATTAAGTGTATTTTTAAAAAAATAGCATTTCTAGATGTCAAAATGAAGAAAAATAAGATTCAATAGGTAAGAAAGCTAATTAGGCAAATGGGTTTGAAGGAATGAGGAAGAAAATGCAAAAAGGCACTTTTTAAGTAAAATTCAAGGGGTTGATAGTAAAAAAAATTGGGTCAACCCAATTGACCTAGTAGGCTAAAAATAGGCAAAATTTATATTGTCAACCCAGTAGATATGTGCCACTCCTATACATTTTACAGACTATTGAACTAGTACAATTTGTCAATTAATCCAAAAGGTCTAGAATGATAATGCAATACTGGGGAGAGGAAAATAAAAGGGTTGACTTAGATTTTGAATTCAACCAAGCCAAATATATGGAAATTTTGGTCGAACTAGTTTGACAAAAGAACTAAAAGTGTATGAAATTGTGTGTTAAAGGCTAAAAGAAGGATATAATGGCCTAAAATGACCAAGTATGGGTGAAAAGGATTGAGTAGGATAAACATAGGTAAAAATGAATAAAGTAAAGCAATTTAAGCTTGTTTTTTTATTAAAATTGTAAAAAGAATGTACTTTGACTATACATGATATGGAGTATCTAATACATCTTTTATTGTTTCTTGATTGCAAAGATGACCCAAGTTCTAAAAATTGATAGATATGTCTTAGCTATCAGATCTAATGGAGTGTCTAACCATAGGTGATAGAGTTAGGCTAGTAGCTATAGGCCTAGGAAATATAGTTAATATGTGCAAGATTCCCCTGAGTGTGGATCTATTAGTCATGTTCCTAGGATGCTAGGAATGATTGACTAAGACCTTCATATGGGAGGTGGATAGGGATGTGGTAGAGGTAGATATCACTCTAGAGGATGTGCATGCCATCCTAGGGTTACCGATAGTAGGATCACCAGTGACTATAGGCATACCAAATACCCTGGAAGATAGGAGAGCCTTAAGCCATATGGGCTATAGGATTGGATATGATATTAATAGGTAGGAGAGTTAGTATGTTTGACGTATATGCATCATAGATTCTAGATATTTGAAATTCTATGACAAGACCTATGACATAATGAGTATTATGTCATAAGTTAGATGGTAAGGTACCATTGTTCATGGTAGCCTTGAATAAGATGATCCTAGAGGAGGGAATACTATATGTTCTTGGCTCTATCATTTATTTCTAGCTCATACATGATCTATATGAGGTGTTATTCAGAGGATAGAGGCTCTATAATAAGACTGATCATATTATTGATGGCTTAGATATATTAAAAATTTACCATGTATTGATTAGTTAAGTTTCCCTATGTGATTGATCATAGGTCACATCAAGTGTGGATATTCAGAGAGGACCAAGTGGTGGGGTTCATGCCTCACATGTTATCACTATATATGGTGAGATGCATAGACATATTTTGATAGCCATATAGGCACATAGTGACTACATGGCCAAGTTGGTACATAGTTGCACTAGCTATAGCAAGGATAGAGGTGATTAGACACTATACTTGGCAGAGAGAGCCACATTTAGTGGTACTAGTACTAGGATATATTTTCTTACCCCATCCATTGACATTGATATTGGTGTTTGATTAGTAGGCTTAGCATGTGAGAGAGCCATAGGGAAGGAAGGGAATAGAGCCTCATCACCACATCATGAGTGACCATGGATTGGGAAAGCATGATAGGAAGAAGATAAGGAGGAAAGGGGTGTGAAGGTAGTGGCACTAGAGATACCACTTCTAGCTCTATAATGAGATGAGCTATGACCACCAAGGACATAACATCGATATAGGCAAGAGGAGTAGGAGAGAATGGAGACTATTGCCATCCTTGATGACCTAGCAAGTGATTTGGAAGAGAGATGGATGATAGAGAAGCCACTTAGGTATAGGATAAGGTGGATGTGAGCCATGATAATAGGATTTAAGCTAAGGAGGTGACCTACATAAGAAGTGTTAAGAGGTCATGAGATGGAGAGACTGTACTAGGTGGTCACATAGATGGTGAGACCATAGTGATAGAGACATAAATAGATAATAAAGATGATTAAATTATTTCTCAAGTTTTTATTTTGAAATAAATACTAGAGATAGATAGATATTATGAGATATGATAGTGATCTAATATCTATATGGGTGTGATTTTACAAGTGTAGCTAAGGATAATGAGGAGAGATGGGCGTCCCTTATGAGGGGATCACTCCATGACATCATATATGAGACTTTGTATCTATATGATCCTATTGCATTAGAGGACCTTAGTATACCATCTACCCCAACTCAAGTGAGCTAGTTCATATTAGAATCAGAGGTAGTGAGGTCAATATGAGCACAAAGTGAGAGGATGAAAAAATAAATAGATATGGACATATGTGAGATATAGGCATGGTAGGCCCTAATAGAGGAGAGAGATACATATCTAGATATAGTGATGTAGATGACATAGGCACATATAGTGACCCTGACCCATATGACACAGGTGTAGGAGAGAGCAACACAAATGGTGAACTTAGCCTAGTTGGTATAGGTACAAGCATGGGTGGCACATCTAGAGGGGTAGGTTGATGGATTGATATCTTTGATAGCCTCCATACAACATAATATTTAGATGATTTAAATTGAGGCCTTGAGAAGTGGCATGGCTAGGCCATGAGATTGAAAAGATGAGGCCCAACCATAGAGCTACATCACTGTATATGGTTGTACTTGTATCATAAACACACACACACACACACACACACACACACACACACACACACACACACACAAACACACACACACACACACACACACACACACACACACACACACACACACACACACACACACAATTTTGGCATATTTATGTCAAATGTGTATGTTATCATGATTATGGTTGTGGTTGTGGTTTAGGATTCTTTGGATATATTTATTTCTAGCACATCTCTTTAGTTGTTTGTTGTATATGCTATAGGAAATATATGAGATGTGGTATCTTTTCTAAAATTATGTAGAACACATGCATAGTTTTTTTAAAAAAAGCAAAAAGGACTTGGTAAAATATAATCAATAAAAAATGTACAACACACTATTTCAACTCGGGAAATGTGTAATAACAAGAAAATCACTAAGTATAAAGAACCAAGGGATGGTAAAACAAGATGGTAAAAATAAATTTGTTATTAAATCAAAGTGAAAGATTTTTGCACAAATTAAAACAAGTAAAATCATACTAAATCGCATTGGGAAGTATGGAAACAATGTAATAAAATGGAAGGTATGTAAAAGGGCACAAATGGTATAAAAAAAATTAAGTCAATCAATCATATTATATCATGTTAAGAATTATAAGAGAAAAACAAAATTGGCAAAATTTAGTCTTAAATTTATCATACTAATTGAAGTTGGGAAATATGAAAAAGTCAAGAAACGGTTGTATTATTACATGCATTCAAAAAATAAAAAAATAAAAGTGAAAGGAAAATGAAGTAAGCACAAAACACACTAAATCAAAATGGGAAGCATGTCGATGACATGTAACTTCATAATCAATCACGTCTTATCTCATATTTGACACATGTAATTTTTTTTGTGACTTGTGTTATTGGAGAATTTATTGAGGGATGTTGGGTCCTATATATAGTCTTACACTACAACTCACAAAGAGAACACCACTGGGGTGGAAAAATCAGGAAAAATTAGATAATAAAAGATGTGGGTAATAATAAAGAAAAAGGTGGTAATTTGTGAGGAATATTGGGTCCTATTCGTGGTCTTATTATGTAACTCATAAATGAAATCCCATTGGGAGTGATCAGTAGACAAAATAATATATTTCAAGAGGAAATATGAGGGATATAAGGAATGAAAAAGGGAATGTAAAAATCAAGACTTAAGCATCTTATGAGAAGACCTTAGGAGACAAGAGGCATACTTATACATGAGAAGACACTAAGTGACTAGTGACCATTAATGTACAAAGGAAATTTTTTTTACTATAGACAGATTTTTAGGCATATAAGCATGCTACTAAGATCAACTCATGAATCTATATTAGTAAAATAAAAAGCAAAATGGACCTACTTTCTCACGATGTGTTCCTAATTCTTTAGGACCCCTTATAGAGTTATCAGTCTACTGTGAAGATTGGGTACTTACATGAGAAAGTAAGTAGTATTAAAATATTTTTTAATTCTTCTTTTCTAATCTATTGGCCTACCAGACCTAAAATGACCTCGTCTCTATCCTGAGGCCCACTATGGAGTTTGAGCTTTAACTAGAAGAAGGAGATGTGATTTGAATAACATATTTTAGTGTAATTTGACTTTTAAGAATATTTTTTCCTTTTATATCATTGCCTTTTATAAAATGATTTGGTTTTTAACTTTTTATGGATCTTTAATATTCCTCCTCCATACAGATTTGAAATGACCAATCATGAGAGATGTAGTCATACACATGAATGATCTTTAGGCTAGGGCTAAAGGAGGCTAAGTAACCAAAGACAAAGACTAACTAGGACACTTAGTCTTAAAAATGAAGTAGCATGTGATCTCAAGTCTCTACCATGTATATGCTTAGTTTGCAAAAAAGGAAGAAGGGAAAAAGGATATCTGAAAGTGGACTAGTGAAAAGAAAGTATAATGAGATGTATTGTTCTCTAACTGAGCACATGGTAGAACAAGACAAGAACCAAAGGGAATAGTGTTTGTATAACCAAGTCACAATGACAATTATCTATGAAAACTAGAAATATGAAAGCAAACAATCATGAAGACACAAGAAGAGAGTTTTGAGAAAAAATCAAGAAATAAATAGAAAACCATGATAAAGAAAGACAATCATATGCAAATATAAATGACAATATAATCAAGATATAGTACAAAAAGTAAAGAATCACTATGTAATAAAAATATGAATTTTACACAACATCAAATGATATACAAAATAAAATTGGAGCACACTTCTAATTAGGATGTAAATGTAAAGGAACCATGCATGTGCTCATAAGTACTGATAAATCTACCCAAACACATTATCCAAGATGTCAGATAAATCTATATAAAGCTAGATATGAACTGTTATTAATGTCTCATCAATATTTAATGAAAACTAGGAAAATACCTCTCATCTAATCTTGTCAACTAAAAAAAGGAATGTTCGAAGGATATTGCTAAGGAAAATTAGGCAAGGGATGCTTAGGAGAATGCATGGGGTCAGTTTCTATGGAAGATACAAGAATCACCAGTGGAGAAGGATCCACAAGTGAAGGAATCATGGGTGGAGGCATAGAGGATGATGAAGGGACCATAGGAGGGGATAGAACCACTAGAGTTTGAGCCATGGGAGAAGAAGGAAGAGCCCTCTTACAAGAAGGACCTATGGGAGGAATAGAAGAAGGTTTGGGAATAGACACAAGGTGATCCTTAAGGTGTTGTTGAATGATGCAATAATCATTAGTGTGATGGCTACCACATTGGTGACATAAAAAATACACCTCGCCATACTTAAGTATATATTCAAGTAGAACCTTCAAGGGAGGCATGGATTTGTCTAAGGTAGGAGAGGAAGGATGCAAAGTATCAATATATTGTCTAAACTTACAATAATGAGTAAAAGAATGAATATCTATCCCATGGAAGCAACAAATATACTTGTGAGTTATCTTTAAAGAAACACTCATAAAAGGAGGTGTAATAGGAGTGGAAGAAGTCAGAGTGGACTCATCTACCCATTTAGTGGGAAATGAAGCCATCTAAGGAAAATAAAGAAAACCATCACCAGGGGAAGGTGGTGATGGAGGAGGAATGGAACTAGGATCAGCTTAAAGAGTAATGGGATGAGAAGCAGGGGTAGGCTCAATAATAGTAGGAGTAGAAATAGAATCAACTATAGTAGGAGCAAGAATGGGTTCAACTATAGTAGGATTAGGAATGGGCTCTGATAAGGGCTCTACTAAGGTAGGAATGAGATCTATAGAAGGTATAAGGAGGGTTGCATTAATCTTAGGAGTAAACCAACTATGGTAATCAAGGTATTTAGTAAAATAGTAAGGCCTAGTCATAGCATGATCCATGAGCATACTCCTATGAGGCTCTTTAAAATTAGAGGTGTTGGCACCATCTCTACCCTACAATAAAAAGGAAAAATACTAAGATTAGGAACTGTAAACAAAGGAAAATGGGAAGATACATGAAAATATTCAAGTAAAGAATAAAAATAATGGACAATCTTAGCATCACAAGCCTAGATAAGACCACCTAAAAATGGATCATCTAAGGAATAACCATCATCATAATCCATGGTATGAAGGTCAATGACACAAGTAGGGATAACCTTGTCATCTGAGGAAGTGTGGTGAATAGAACGTTGAGTCTTAGTCAAGACTATGGGAATATCATCATAAGGAGGCTTGTGAGAGTAAGTCTATAAGGAAGTAGGAAATACTTGATGAGGTGATCTAAGCAACATTTTAGGTGACAATTTGGGAGACGGTTCTACCCCAAATGGTGGCATAACTTTTGGGAACCATAACTTTTACACCATAACTATGTTTGACTCCCCATTTAAACTGTTGTAAAGTTAAGAATGAGGGGAACACCATGAGATGGCATGTAGAACTTATCAGTGGGTTTTGACCCCTTAAAAACAAATGAAAGTGCCCAAAATTTCATTTTTAGTAGTGTAGTCTAAAAATAGTAATTCCTCAAATTTTGTATTATTGTGAATCATGGAAGTCAAACCATTTAATCTCCCTCTATATTGGTGGCCTTGCACATCCTCCTCCTACCTTCAAAATGCATATCAATGAAGATGTAACCCAAAAAGGAAATCAAAAATCTCTTCTTACAGATATGCATATTTTTGGCTCTGCAAATTTGATCAATAAAACATCTCTTCTTAGAGATAACATTGGTACAATTGTGTTATTCTTGTTTATTGAATTATCTTTCAACCAAAGCTCCTATGTTTTGGATCATGAGGAGAGGTGAGAGATCATAAGTTTTAATCTTTAGTTTAATCTCCTCATGATCATCATCATCATAAACTAAGGGGTTAGGAGGAATGTTCTCAATGAGTTTAGGATGACCATTGTAACCTCAGGTTGAATTAATAAGAAAATTAAGATGTTAAAACTCATAGAATGGAACACTGGGAAAAGGTTCGATAGTAGGAATTTTGAAGACACCATGGTCTTGGAATTGTTTGAAATTATAATTGTTAGTATCACCTTGAATCCTATAAATAGATACATTATGAGGGAATTTATTGCATTGGTAAGCAGAAGAAGCAACATATCTCATATGGTGAGTCCACGGCCTACCAAGCAAGATGTTATAATAAAGGGGAAAGTTAAAGATCATCACCTTCACATGAATGGTGATAGTTGGTATAGTAATGATAAGCCACACATAACCTAGAGGAGGCATTCTATTTCTATCATATCCTTGGTAGGTGCTACATGTAGACTTGAGATTGCATTTTGAATATCTAAGGGTCTTAATGAAGTTAAAAGATAAAAGGTAGGTTCCAAAACCCTCATCAATCAATGCATGCTTAACTTGGATATCACCTATTTGAACACTAATGAATAAGGGAGGATCATCTGCATGAAGTAGAATCTTTTTGAGAATCATAGAAGCTAAAGGAAATTTTAGGGAAAGAGAAGTGTTTATAGTTTCATTAATATTGATAAACATCTCTTCATATTATTATAATATAATATCCTCAAATATAGATAAGGGTACATCTTGTCTTACTAGGGGAGGATGAGAGACATTCAACTCAAATAATAATTGCATAAGATGGTTTCTACGACATGGAAAAGTCCTCATAAGCTTAAGGAATAGAATCTGGGATGGGAGATTAGTGAGTTCCATGATGCGATCCAACTCATCATAACCCATAAGAAGGTTGTTAGATATATGTGCTTAATGATTAAGAAGGTCCTCAGAAGGAGGACCTAAGGTGCATTGAAATTTATGTTGGTAAGAAGTAGAATTTTTATAACAAGGTTGTAAATAATATTATGATGATGAAGTAGTTGTTCAAGTAAATTTTGAGAATTTGTAGAAGAAGCGTTCATATAATTTTGATTATCATTAGTGTTAGAATATGATGGAAGGGTGGTAAAAATATAAAAGGAAGTGTTATCCAAGGGAGAATCAAAAATTGAATTGTCAAAAGTAATAAGTTCATCTTATCCCAACTCATTTAAATGAGTTGGAGAAGAATCTTGGATAACATGATAGGTTCTAGATGAAGGAGTGTAGATAGGTTAGCAATCAATAAAAGTAAACACCATTTGCATATTAGTCATGTTAACCACATTATCTTTAGAAGTGGGTTCAATAAGACTTTATAAATTATTGGTAGAAGGGGTGGCTTTGTCTTGATTATCTTGGATAGGTTGATGATTAGGAAGAGGGTCTTTGTAGATAGCTAAATGAGTATTGTCTTGATTTAAGGCTTGAGATTTATCATGTGATTTATAATCCTTGAATTAAATTTCATAATATTGTTGAGACTTTTGCATGATAGAATCATGATCAAAATTAGGGCCAAGAAGAAAGTCCATAACTAAATTACGAAGTTATAGGTCTCATGAGAATGACCCCAACTAGTGTGAAACCAATAAAACTTGTTAGGATCATACTAGGATTTCATATGATATGTAGGGTCAAGTTCTTATGGAAGAGGCCTAGGTAGATATTTAATAAATTCAGCTGAGGATATAGGTTTGTGAACATTAATGTTGTTTGGTAAAGATAAATGAGGATTAGTATATTATTGAGAAGGGAGAACTAGTTCTAACGAAGGGATAGGAATTATATCTTGAACATTGTGAATAGTGTCATAAGAATCTATAACACCATCATTGGTAACATTATGATTTTTTTCTTAAGGAAGAGATGAATGCCAATATAAGGTTGGGGTGGCTCGAATTAATGCATAAAGAAATATTGTCATTTAGTTTGGTTAATAGACTCCTCCAATGTATGTAGAGAGATAGAGTGCGGCCCTGATATTGAAGTTTAGGAAAAAGGGAATTGGTAAAGAGATGGAAAATATTATCATCAACCATGTTATGTTCACAGTTATTTGACAAAGTTTTACACCTTTTAACGAAGGCTTGACTAGTTTCAGTTTTGAGTTATTTGTAATTTATGAAGTGGGCCAAAGTGTTTTTAGGAAGATCAATAGTTTGGAATTATTCAACTAAAGAATTCATAAAATCTTCCAAACTAATAATGGAATGAGTTCTAGGTTAGTTGTACCAATCCAAGGCATCACCTATGAGAGTTTTAGCTAAGAGTTTGGTAGCATCAAATGTGTTTAATTTGACCCAATCCTTATAAATATTTCCATAAAATTTAAGATGAAGGGTGGGATCAATTGATCCATTATAAGAAATTTTAGGTGTGATAACTCCTATATCAATGTTAGTAATTTGAGTAGTAAGAGGTTCTTTTTGGAGATGCTTATGGTTTTGTTGACCAAATGAGGTTGAGGAATGATATTGCCTTGAGAATCTCAAAGAGGAGGGGTAAAATTATGGTTATGTGTGCCCCAAGCCATTGGTTGAGGATGAGATTGAAGATGAAGAAGGTAATTTTGCATTCTCATCATTTGATTTGTGTTATGAACTTGAAAGGTATTAATTTGATTGAGTGTTTGTAACAATAGTTGATGGGTTGGATTAGCATTATTAGAAGCACTAGAGGTGGTATTAATGGCTTGGGTACCACTATTGGTGTTGATAGGAGCTTGAGAGGAATTATGAGAATGTGAGGCACTAGTGGAAAAATTTGATTGTGTAGAAAAACATGGACTAGTGAATGGTTGAGAAGAAAAAACACTAGTAGCATGATTACCTTGGGTAGAAAACAAAGAACAAGTGGAATAATTAAGGATAGTGGATCTCATGATAGGCCCATTAGATGTATAACCTACCATGTTAGTGGATATACTAGGCATGGAAGTGGAAGAAGTTAGAGAAGAAGCGGTGATGGTGTGAGAAGGGGTCATAATCAAAGGAAGAGGCTGAGAATCAAAGAAAGTGGTACCCAAAAATCTAGTTGGGAATATAGGAGTAGGTGAATGAGGCTCTTCAACTTAACCACTAATCATAAGATTGTAAATAGTAGAAGGATCTTTTTCTTGATGTTGAGTAAATTAAGAGATAAAGAAGAGCATTTTGAGGGTATAATCTAATTTGGGTTGGTCTTGTAATGAGAAAAGAGAATTATATAATGAATAAGTATTAGGAGGGGTCCCATATATCATTATGAGAGTGAAAATATGGGCATTAATAGCATCTAAGAGAGGATCCCTACTTTGTCTATGGGAGACCCTATGAGGGTTGGTAAAATTCATCATGTTTGTTGACTACAACTCAGTATTGTCATCAAGAAGAAAGTCCATGATGAAGGGAAGGAAAGAGAGATGAGAAAGCAAGAAAATAAGAAATGACAAAAATATTATAGGGTCAACTAGGTTGACCAAGCATAAAAATAGGGTCTACAAATAGTACAGGTTCAATTGGGTTAATCTAATACAATGAACAAAGACTGACAAAAGAGAAAACAGGTTTTCCAAACTATACAAGGTCAACTTGTTCGATCTTGTATAGTGAATAGAGGTTGGAAAAATGGTACAAAGTTGACTAAGTCAATCTAGTACAATCGATAGATAAAATTTAGAAGCCTAAAATAGATTTGTGAAATGAAACAAGATAAATTTTGTAAGTAATTTGAAAAGAAATAACTAAAAGGAAAAAAATAATCAATTAGATTAATGTTGGCCAATCCAATTGAACCACACAACACAAAACCTTACACCAATACTGGCTAATGCAAATTTTTACTATACAAAATACAATTGAGCAAAGAGCACGCAATCAACTTGGAAATTAAATAGCTAACTAATTGGTCAACCTGAATGTTTATTATATTATTAAAATATGATTTTAAATATGATAGAAAGTTGGTTGTAAGGAACTAAAATGGAAATCTAAAGATGGTTTCATATAATTTGGGCTGAAAGGGATTGTAGTGGGAATGATACAAACTTGGGGCCTACCCCCTCACTTCACACACTGAAGTGATAAGGTGTCAGGTGCTTAGCCAAAATATACCATTAACCATGCTTTATACTTGACCAGAGTATCAAGTTAACTTCCCCCTTGGTGATGAAATCCAAGTAAGTTGGTGTTAGGTAGACAAATGCTAAAATGCTTGTTTAGATTTTATGATTTGGTTATATATACATAAAATAAAAAATAGTGAAACTAAATGATTAATTTAAAACCACCTAATTAAACTATGTGATCTATTCTCAGCATGCAAGCAACAAAAAAAGAAAGTGAATGCAAAAAAAGGTATGCATATAAGGTTAATTCCAATTTTGAAACAAGGTACAATGCTGATATATTCAATAGTGTATGTAAAAAGTATAGAACATAGTCAACATGGTCAATCCTATACTGCAAAATCAAGGTTTGAAAATGACCAAGGTTAGTAGAGTCGACCTAGTTATCCAAATAGCACATAGAACATAGAACTGGATTGACATGATCAATCCAATTAACTGTGTAAGGGTAGTTTTAAAGACTACAAACTATAAAAGGAAAGACTATAAATAAAGAGACAAAGAGATATAAAGGAACCTTGGTGGATTAGAGATGCAGAGAATGAATAATATTGTTCAAGAACCCTAATATATGCTTACAAATTCTACTAACTGGGTCAATCAAACTTTGGAGAAACCTATTACTGAGTGCTTGAAAATTTATAGGGTTGACTAGGTTGACATAGTAGTATCGACTAGATGTTTAAAAATCTAAAAACCTGTACTAGGTTGACTGGGTTGATTCAATAGCCTATACCTAAAATCGTATGCATAGAAGCTAGATACTAGATCGACAGAGTCGATCCAGTATGGTAAATATATGATAAAAATAATGATGAAATAATGAAAGAAATGAAATAAGGTAATCAAATCCTATAAGGGTTAGTTCACATCGAGTTCACCAAAATGTATGTAATCAAAAATGCATCATGTCTATAAGTCAATCTTGGATTGTAGAAGATAGAGCATACCTACACTTTCGATTGGGAATACATTTGTTAAATAGGGGTATGACCAATATGGGGATCTGATTGACCCAATTAAGAGATCACTTGTCAAAATACACCATGCTAGGAAGGGTTTAAAATCCGACAATCTAACACAATCATGCAACAACCATAAAAGAGTCATAGGTTTAATGTTCACTCTATTCTAATAAATGAGAAAGTAAATATAATCTAGTGTACACCAAAGCTTATGTTACAAAGTGAGGGTTAGAAACAAAACAAAATTAAACTAAATATGCATAGAAGACATATAATCACATCAATGTATACAAAATCCTAATGTATGGGAGAGAAGCACAACTGCATTATCTATCTACTCTACAAATGAGAAATAAAGGTAGGAATACTTACCTTGAAGACAAACCCACTAAGCCTCAATCTCTCCCTTGGCCAAGATGCTTCATAAGAGATTATTATGGTATGTAAGGATATCACATACAAATCAGATCAAGGATACACAATCTATCTATGCATCCAAAATACTTCTCCACAAGACAAGATTTATATCTCTAAAGAAAGTATGGAACCCCAAGCTTTATTCCTCAAGTAGAATGGTCAATAAGTAGAGGTTCATTCACACTTATTATTTTTCAATTTTCTCTTTACAAATGATTGGAACTAAACTTGTATATATAGGTGGATGTTTTCCTAAATCCTTTTGAATATGTTAGCTATACAAGGTCAACCCAGTCGACCCTGTATGTTTTTAGGAGATAATTCATTAGGTCTCGAGATAGGTCAGCAAAAGGGCTGACAAAAATCTTAATGAAAAATACCTTAAATAGTAAAGGGTCAACCCATTCAACCTTATATAGTAATCAAAGGTTTAAAACTATACAAGGTTGACCTAGTTGACCTAGTATAGTCAACTAGTGAAAGGAGGTCAAGGCAAGGAAAAAGAGGATAAAGCATGACAAATGACTGGAATGGGTACAAATGAGAAGGGTAAGTTTAGGGTAAATTTTTTTTGGAGATAAACGTGTAGATGGAAAGTGGCAAAAGGGACAACAATATTATGAAGTACTAATGGTTTGCCCACCCCTTTCTTGGTGTGCCCCTTAAGGTATGAACTCATAGAAATTGAGACCTGATTGGTTCCTTCAAGATACAAAGTGTCAGTAATCAATAAAGTTTTGAAAATATTATGTGTATATAGATACCCTTAAGTTTAACACCATGTAGTGTCATCTAAATATTGTGAAGCTAGGATTTCAAAGGGATTTTAATGGGGATATGACCAATAAAATAAGCTAAAAGAGTCTAAATATATTAAAATAATTGCATACTCAATTGAATTTAGGGTTTTATAAAATAACATCAAGAATATTTTTGGAGGTAATATCAATACCTTGTGGAAGAGTTTTGGTACAAAATTCCACTCACTTTTAAACCATTATTCATCATAGCTCCATTAGGAACATCTACAACAAATACTATAGGAACAGTGGAGGACATTTAAAAAATGGATAATCCAACCAAATAGAACTGATTAGGTACGTGTGGTGCAATAAATAATAACTCTATCAAAAAATAACCAATTTCCTACTAGAGAATTTTATGTTTTATAGAAACTAATTTAACTTAAACAAAAGTTTAAAATGTTATATATAACAACTTTTAAATAATTATTTATTGGAATATGTCCAAAAAATATGATAAATAGTACAAATGTCACCAAGAAAACTAGGAACAAGAACTAAGTCCTATGATTAATCAATAAAGCTGGCAGAGGTAGAAGATCATTTGGCTTGTTTCTCTATCCTTAGCCACTACTAATGAGTGGATTCATGATATTATATATCGATTGCCACCTATCATTAGTTTTATCTTATTAACATCATTCTCTAGGTCTTGTCTAAAGGAGAAAATGGCTAAAGAAATCTAAGAATGCTTTCCTTTTTATTTTTCCCTCAATCCATCAATATTTATAAATGGAAACCTTCCACCATCATGATAGTTGTGATTCAACAAAGGATCCTAGAAAAAATTTTAACCCTTGCTTTGTGAATTATGCATACCAAAAGATCCAAAGCTAAAATTTTTTGAAGGTGACCACCAATTAGAATAATCTGGAGGGACTCAACTAACTACAAATGTAGTAGTACCCAATGATTCAAAAAATTCAGGGGGTGTTCAACCTCCATCTAGATCTTCTCAACTCGTACTTATATATGTAAAATTACATTAGAGATCACTTGAGATTTATTAGTAATGAAAAAATAACCATCGAGAGATATAAATGATTAAACATTGCATTGTTCATTTTTCCCAATAAATAAAAATTAATTTCAAAATGAAAAAAATGCATATTTCATTGTATTATGGAAATATCATGGTCAAATCACTAAAGAACATCATTTTCTAGTGAAATAAATCTAAACAAAATGGTTGAAAATGGATATCAATATCCCTCTAAGCTTATTAAACATGCTTACAAAACCAAAAGAAATGTTTGAGAGACTTTAGGTGTTGGCCAGAAAACATAAAAGATTATCGACACCTAAGTAGTTAGCATGACTACCAATAAGTAAATATTGGTAAGAGATACACTAAAATAAATTCACTTATTTGGTCTCAATAATTACTTTCAATACTTTAGTAAACCTTCATCTAGGTTCAATGTTTGCTTTCAATACTTTATGAAACCTTCGCCCCCAAATCTTTGTAGAAATTTTGAGTTTTTAGTGAGTATTGCAAATATTTAATTAAATATGTCGAGGAGATAATTTTTTTGGATTGAAAGTATACTTATATTAATAAAAAATAATAATGGTACAATTCTAGTCATATAAAAAAATAAGTGGAAAAAGTTACACCCCACAAGCAAAATCAAACTGAGAAAAGAAAACTTTGGGTAAAGATCAAATCGATTAGAGGGTCAATAATGACTACACAAAAAAAACACATCAAACTATTATAAATATGTAATAGTCAAAAAAGACACATAAAAGTAAAAATAATCAAAAATAATTATACACCAATAATGAACTTAAAGGCTAGAAGAAATGGTGGAGAAAGAAGATCTAGTGACTTGTCACCCCATCCCCCTTGAGAAATATACTAAAAGTTGAATGTTGTTTCTTAAATAAACTAATAGCACAATAGGAATATTATTGGTTTATTTTATTAACAACATCAATGGAAGAAAGAAAATTGTTTTTAATTATATATTCAGTGACATGAATTAAATAACTAGATTAATAGATTGCTTCATGTTTATGGACTGTATTAAGCAATCTCTAGTTTGCATAATAGCTTGTCATGTTACAGGACAAACTAGACTTTCCATAAATGCAAGCATATTCATAGGTTGCGTGGATAGAAACCCTCAATTGGGGTGGTAAGAAACCTATCACGAAGTGTCTTTGAGAGTGCATAAAGAAGTGATGATTCCAGTTTGTAGATTGAGGGTTGCTCAGGATATACAAATGAAAAGATAGATAAAAATACAACCCCAGTTAGATATAGTAATGAATTAATGCTATAAATATAGATAAGTCATTTGATAGCAATGTCCAATATTTTTCACAACAAATTACTTAACACAGATGTCATGTAAATTCAGTGCAAGAAAATTGTAGCGAGATGCCACTAAATGGACCATTTACCACACTGAAAATGATGCACTATATACAGTGAGTGTAAATTCCAATAGAGCATATTCATGCTAACATAGAAAAAATAAGATTCCCAATATGAAAATGATAATTTAGGTTTGAGCCCTAGCCATTATCCTTTTCAGTGTAAAGGAAACATAAGCCTCCCAACCACCTAGTGGAAAAATTATCTTTAAAGCTAATTAAGAGGATGGAAAAAAATGAATAGAGGTAACCCCTCACATAAAATAAATAAATAATTAAAATAATCTATAATTTATCTTTCTTTATTTTTTTTAAAGGATAATAGAGAAGGTAATGGGTATGTGTTCTTTCACAACTTCTCTCACTGTATCTTTCAATGGTAAAGGGACAAGATGAAGGAAAATGTGTTCCATCCATCATTCCTATCTTTCAATGGTAAAATAGAGAAGTTGAGGAGCATTTATTCCATATTCCATCCCTTATTGTGTCTCAACAATAAATAAAGCAGGTGAGGAGCATTTGCTTCACCCCCACTCCCTTACCACCTACCCTTTTACAATGGTAAATAGATAAGATCAGGATCATGTACTCAACCACTCATCCCCTGCACCTACCTTCCTCAATTTATTTTGTAAATATTTAAGGTAATAATGCTTATGGTCAACATCTTCCCATTCTCCTATGACCCCCTGTGCTTGTCGACCCCCTCTTTCAATAGTAAATAGAGAAAGTGAGGAGAATGTGCTCTAGCCCTTCCCTCCCCCCACTTACACTTTAAATGGTAGATATAGAAGGTGAAGAACATATTCCATGCCATGCCCTATCCTATTCCACCTTGTCACCCCTCCATTCTTTCAATGGTAAATATATAAGCTAAGGATCTTTTTCTCTACCCCCTTCCTCTCTTTCACTGGTAAATAGAGAATGTGTGGGGCATGAGCTCCACACCCCACTCAATTTCAATTTGTATATATTAATACTAAATATTTAAAAATTCTTAGTATTGTACTTTTGACAAATATCAATCAAGGATATACCCTTCAGTTCTAGACCTCCATGATGCCAAAAGGCTTGCATTCACCATCTCATTATGCCTAAATGATTATCTCGTAGTCTGGTCCATATAATATGGATAACTCAAGTCTCCTGTACAACATAGAATGCTTAAAACATGATAAATATATTATAGTATTATTTTTAGATCCATACTTATTTTCTAGCCCTCTACACACTACTGGCCACAGAGGGACACTACCATTAGTAGTAGTGTCCAGATCCTTATCTAGTGTCTAGTTGTTAAAATTCATCCAAATTTCATATGATTTGAAACCTATGGGTCAATTTATTTATCTTATTGAACCCTATGGTGAGATATTTTTGAAAGGTTTTGTATAAATACAAAGCTAAGCCTTCTAATTCCTCATCTAGCAAATACCAAGCAAACACTAATTAAAAATAAATTAATCAATTATACAAGCACTCTATTATACCCTATTCATCCCTATTTTCATATGAAGCATAAGAGCAATAATATTATAGGTCTGAAGCATTCAAAAATTATCCCATTAGTAATATTTGTAAAATTACAAGCTAGATCATTACATGCATCATCATATAATATATTTCACCCTTGTGCACATAGTTTACTACACATAGGAGAGAAAGTACGTAAGTTTGAGGCCCTACTCAGAGTATTGATTATGTAGACAACACCCATTGACAATGAGGTCTTTGAGGTGCTTGACACATGAGCCCACTAACCCATTTTTTAGAAAACTCATTCCAGAAGTGAAGAAGGGTGAAGAGTTAGAGTTTGATTAATTAGAGAAGAGTGACATTCTATGCCCTATATCTAAATACATTGGCAAAAAAGTGATAGAAAACTTAACATAAATTTGGTTGCATCAAGATCTAATTATTATTTTTACTAAACACCTTCATCACATTTAGACACTAGCATCAATGGTAGTGCCCAAATCTGAGGTAGTGTTTGTGATCACATAAATGTAATTTATAGAATTTGATGAATGATCTAAAATACTAATCCTGTATATTTTACACTTGTTTCTAGTCTAGATCTGTCTGTGAATATTAAAATAAGTAATTTTATTTTGTATTTATTATGATATCTTTTAATAGTTGTAATTTACTATTTTTATATCTCAGTTGTATAAATTCATAATGTTGTTTATATTAGTTTTATATTAATTGGTTTGCAATAGATTAGTTTATCACCCTTGTGCTCGAACTATTTATATATTCTTAACCCTATATCCCCCCGTCTAAATACTTTTTCTCTTTTTGGTTGCATCCAAAATTGTAACCTTCACTAAAATCCATATGAAGCCTCATCCTTTAAATATCTTGTTTAACATTCCATATGACCAACGTATTGCATATGAGGATCTTATGGCATCTCAAAAATGTACTCAAATCTCCCCTTTTTTCTTAAAACTATGATAACAAAAAACTATTGATGAAAATATAAGTGCTCAAACCTCTTGAATATGAATATGAGGAGCCTAGTTCTCCTAATTATTCTACACGTAATGATGAAAGGCCTAAAATTTTATAAATGATACACATTGTTAATGCATCACATAAAGATGATGCAATAGATATGCAATGAGTTAGCATTCATTATGTTGAAAATAACAATCTTCCATGCATAAACTCTCAAGATGAACCAAAAATTGAATGGTTTTCTTCTCTTTCTAATGATGAAAATTCTTTAAAGGATGAATGTGTGCCTTTCTTCCAAAATATTGATATTGTTGAAAATCTTGTTCCTTCTTTAGATCACTCAAATGACAATCATGAAAGTACTTCTCTTTGTCTAGACTTTAATGATCAATGTGCATTTACTATTTCTTCCCTTATCTTGCTTGGTTATAAAGATGAAAATGAAAATGCAAGTTCCTAAAAATCTCTCATTGAAAATGCATTATTGGAAGATAAGTCTGAATTGTTAAAGATATTTTCTAAAACTCTTTTTAAAATTAGACAATAGAATACAAAAAAAATCAAAATTCCTTTACGTGACAAAAATGACAATGTTGGATCACATGTTTCTTTTTCATATGATCATGATATACCAAAATTAGAAAGTAACATTGTATTTTCTGTACTTCCTTTATTTGAACTAAAAAATGAAAGTGAAACATGATTTTTTACATTGTCTAATGTTTCACAAAAATTATAAGGTGTTCTCCTTTCTCCCTCCTTCACATTTTATACTAAAAAACATGTTTCAAATTTAGATAAAGAAAATGAAACCATATCTTCTACCTATATTTCATGTTATACTTGCATTAACCTTCATGATATCCAACATGATATAGTTACTTCTTTAACAACAAATGTTCCCTTACCTAATCTTTCTAATCTACATGATGTTGTTATCTTTGAATTCTAGGATTATTGTAAATAGCCTCTTACTCCCATGTTTCACATGGATGGTAAATTACAACCTATATGCACCTTTTCACCCTTTTTACCCATTCCTCCTAGTGATGTTTTATCCATGATGATTACCATATGATACCTTAAGCATTAAATGCATATTCTTAAGTTACAAGTCTATTCTCAAGATTCTACCTTTAATTATAATATCTTAGAGGATCAACCCCTTACATAAGATGTTTTTTATCATCCATATCCTTCCAATTTTTTCATACCTATATTTTCTTCCTTTTATGGTCAAGGAGATCTTGATAGTCATTTAAAACAATATATACACTCCTTCGACCATCGAGTTAAATATAGATGCGTGTTATTTAAATTGTTCCATACATGTTTAACTCATGAAGCCTTAGATTGGTTCTATATAATTCCAAATGGTTCTTTGTCAACCTTTAAAAAACTTGAATATGTATTCTTATCAAATTTCAATAATCATAAGTTACCAAAGCTACCATTGGATCATCTACAAGCCTTAACTGAAAATGAGGATGAATTTATTCAAGACTATGCCATTATATTTAAGGTTGACTTATATTCCTTGAACTATACTCCCTCAAATTTAGAAGTAAAATTCTTATTTATTAGGGGTTTTCTTTGTCCACTTCACAAAAGAGAATTTCATAAGCCCTTTACTTATTTTAATACTTTGTATTGGGATGTGCATAAATATGCATGTGACTTAATAAATACCAATACTAAATCACCTACTACTTCATCTAAAGGAAATCATGTTACAAAAAATATATATAATGGAGAAAAAAACCAAGAAGGGTTATGAGCTACCTCAAAAACCTCCTTCCAAACCATTAGTACATACTAAGGAACAAGAAATAAAAGTTTTCTACAAAGGAAAGGAATCTACATACAGAAAACCTCCTACCATTAAAACCTATACCTCTACTAAGAGGAAACCACTTCAATTTAATCAGTGAAGGGATATATCACATGATATATTACATTACTATTGGATAAATAGTTGATTACCCTTCCTCAAATTTAGTAACATCCACCACATAGATTTGAAAAGGTGAAAGGAAACCCTTTTACACAAACTATGGTATGGATGGACATCATGACAATGATTATTTCACATTAAAATAAAAGATTTCACAACTTACATATCGAGGGATAATTACATTTAGAAAATACATATCAAGGTCCCTTTCACTTACTTCTTCTATAGGATATTATAAAAGTGGTGAGACATCCCATTTCACTCCTTTTTAGGAATGTGTAGTCCATCAATCTTCACAAACGTTAACCACTAAAAGAAGTACTTCTCTTAGTGTACCTTTTACTACAACCTATCTTTCCCACATTGATCATACCAAAGAATAATTGGTCGGTCAATTTATCATTAGAGGGACATGTGGAGAAGGGATTGAGTTAAATTTGATATAACTTACTCTCATTTCTACACAACAAATTTAGGTACCAAAATCAACATGTAAAAATATAGACCAGACAAATATACTTGATACTACTACATATACACTTGATAATATTATAGATACACTTCATACTTCTATGGATACACTAGTTTTAGTGTTAGAGTCAATATCAAGAAAATAACTATGTTAGCAGAGGTTCCTAATATTTCATTATAGCATGCTAAGATGAGGATAGCTTTTGCAATAAAGTGCATAAATCATAGACTAATTTAAGTGGGTCATGGGAAACAAGACCAAACAAAGCATTAGTATTAATTTTATCTTGTGAATTTAGACACATTATATACCTATTAGGAACTATAATTATAGATAAAGAAATTAAATAATATAGAATGGAAGGGAACCATGATTATTCATAGGACTGTGCATGCAATGAACAAAATAAGTAAAACGTCTAGGTAACCATAACCAAATATCTATATTGATCTCTTAAAATTATGTAAATCTTTCTTTTTACAATCAAGTGATATATATAGAATTTTTCAAGCCTTCAACTCTTCAAAGTCTAGTCAAACTTGGTGCCAAGAGAACACTCTTCATCATTCATCCTTTTACAACTTTCATAATGAGATACAAGACAAAGTAGAATATACAAAAAATAATATGAGTGTGTTTCACACATGTGGAACATATAAATAATATGTGAATTTATTGACGTATTTTCCTACCAATAAATTACCACATGATCATTATAATCGTTCATTTTTAATCCCAACTAGATTATATTGTGTACGGTGATTTCCTAAGTTATCACTAAATCTAACCAAATTACTAACTATCAATACTTCACCTCATGATAAAATATAATATTTAAAACATATTACATAAATAAAAGTAAATTATTTGAAGCAATACACATAAAATATGTGCATTAACTTCTATAGTGTATGGATGTATTAAATACATTCATGCCAACAGGTTAAACATGGTTTTTGAAATTCCATATGAATATCCACTAGAGCAAGAGAATTTTATTTCCAAATGGATAATTATACAATATAGTTAGGGTTATCACTTGTGAAAGGTTAAAAATATACAATTCCATTTTCTAAGTAACCACCACTTGAGAGGCATTTACACCAGAGATATACAATGGATTCCATGGAAGCCTCATCTACTTTACATAGCATACTCAAATACCTTGACCAACTAAATATGTTCCAATTACAACTACTCCAAAGAAACCACATATCACTCAATGATGGCTTCTAAAAACCCTTATTATATTGTTTCTTCATGGCCACAAAGTCTTATTACACATATGCATAACACCACATATTCTCTATATCTAGATATGACACCCATGCATGCTCCTTAGAAGTAACAACATCTTGATATTTCATATTATGATTTTGGAGCTACCTATGAGCATCCCTTGGATGTGATAATAGGGTATCATTTTATTTATAAAATATTCCCAAAAATTATAAAAATACAATATTTCATAAAATACAAAAACATTCAAATAATTTAAAAATACAAAAATATTCAACATTTTCATGTTTTATTAGCTCATTGGCATATATGTTGTTTAGTTTATGTTAGTAGATATCATATCATTTCATTCCTATATACACGTGTTTCACAAATCTTTGAGTGTGATACAAACATATCGAGACACATAATATATGCACTTCTAGATGTTAGACCTTTCCTATACTCACATCATATAGTGCGTTGGGGTCATCTGCTTCTTTGATAATAGTTGATACATTTTATATATTTTTTATGATAATTTATACATTATCATGTTTGAGCTTACATGGTAATACTTACAAATGCATATATCCATTCTCATATATTTTATAGTGTACTTGACATGCTATGTTACTTAACATTTTTTACTAACACATATATGCAAGGACTAGTGCAATATGCTTATACTTCATCTATTAATCACTTACTTTAGTTTTTAACATTGATTTCTATTTTATTTATTATATAAAATTTAAATGTGTTCCTTTCGTGTTATCCCATTTGCCATTGTATGTTGTTTAGACATTTGAATATGTCATTCTATGTGGATTAGACATTTAAATATGTCATCCCCTTCGATTGTGTGGAATTTGAACATGCCACTTGTATGAGGTCTGATAGAACCAATATTTTGCATTACATTGAGTTCTCTTGTGTATGTACTTAAATTTTTTTGATATTGTATTATTGCTCTCTAGACATTACCATGATCTATATCATGCATCTTAGGACTTGATGTGATCACATATTGTGATGATATATCTACTTCAACATGTTATCCCTAAATGTTACATGAATCATACATAGATTATACAAATACCTTATCCTTTTGAGGTAAGTTACCTACCATATTCTATATCACTCCCCTCAAAGTGGGGATGTATTAGTTGGGACATGTCATAGAAGCATGACCTCCACATTTTTCACAATTTCTAAATTTTAGTAGGGGCATATTTTAAAAACATGATGGTTATACTTATAAACCACTTCAGTGTCCATATTTTAGTGGGGGGATATCATAAAAACATGCCTTCCACACTTATACACCTTCTTAGTATCTCCATTTTTTAGTGGGAGCATGTCATAGAGACATGACCTCCACACTTGCACAATCTCCAATTTAGTTCCTTGATTTAGATATATACTTGGGTCATACTCTTATAAATTGCATTAATTTTGTAGAGATGTAACACGATGTTTTCATATTTATGATATGTATACTCCATCTCAAATATATCATAGGTGCATATGCTATGATATTGCAACAAAAATGGAAAAACACACCAATTATACTACTCAACAAGATGCACTAATTACATTATGATGTATTATTATCGATCCTTTTTTGATACAATAGTTGGTTTATTTTATAGTTTAAAGTGATTAAATCATTCAACCTCACCATATTTATAGTTGGAGTGATTAAATCATCTAATATCACCATATTTGTAGGATGAGTTGATATGACTAGTCACCCTAACCAAATTATATATTTTCACACTTGATTTTTGTGATTGAGATATAATTATCTCAATGGCCATGTCACAACTCATCTTTGCACTAGATTGGGGGCATAATACCTTACAATATCCCTCTTCAAATCTCAAATATTTATGTCTGAACCTTTTCCAGCTCCAATGCTTCATAAGGAAACATCTTTACTAATTCAAAGCATCAAGAGGCAACATGGTTGCATCGACACACATGTGTAATCCTTCCTTACCCTATTTCTTTTCAAGCATTTAAATTATTTTAAATTTTAGATTATATGTACTAATTTATATTATAACATTCTCTGGGTTACAAGTCATACACAAGTAAATCACTCAAAGTGGATGTAATCATTTAGCTGAGGTGTGTTATACACACCTAGGTACACATTTAGTTCTTTTAACCTTGTAATTTCATTATTATGCATTACTATATTTAAGGGGAGGTAAATGTTGATACTAAACTTGGATATTTATAACATCTCAATCATGTATATTTGATAAATATCAATTAGGAATCTACCCTTTAGTTTTAGACCTTATTGATGCCGAAAGGCTCGTATTATCCATCTTCATACCTATGATAGGTGTCATGCACATAGTCATCCCAAGAGTATGTATGTGTTTCATGAAGATCAGGGATTAATATTTCAATTTTATCAGGGTGCCCAGGATTTTCCATAAGAAATTCATTGTTTAATATGGTATCAGCATCTTCTGGAAGTTCACAAAACTTTCTTTGAAATGTATATCTTATTTTCTTATTCTTATGGTTATATATACAATCTTTGAAACAAAACTTAAAATATATTTCATCATACAGGTGATCTCCAAAAAATTTAAACAATGTATTAGATTCATAAACACCTAATTCTTCATGAATGATAAGAATCTTGAACCAAGGGCTTAAAGTGGTTGATACATATTCTTCAAGCCATTGATCCCAAGTTAACTTTTCCCATTGATCATATGGTACATCAATCGGTCTATCATGAAATCTCCTTGTAAAAAAATTGGTACTCATATGGATATAGACTTCTCCATAGAAAATTGTCTTTGCTTTGATTAGCTGTAACTCTATAAGTGACAATTGTCCTCCAAGTATCCTGATATTTCTGTGATCCATGTCACAGAATCTAGTCCAACTTTTTCTGTCAGCATCAGGAAAGTTCCTGTAGGCATTAACTAAGAAATATTTTCACAAAATATTTTCAATAGCAAGCCTAGGAGTTCTTTTATCTGGGTCTCTACAGGGATAAGAGGTCATTATTTCTTTTTCTTGCTGAATAAGATTTTCTAGAACAATATCATAATAAAAACTATCAGATCCTTCATCACACTAAAAAATCAAAACATGATTAGAACAAAACTTATGAGAATACCATTTAGATCCTTCTATGGACATCAAATTAGCTAAACAATTAGTAGTTCCTTTCTTGTATTGAACATCAAACTCAAAGTTAGAAAACCATATTGCCCATCTAGTCATTATCTAGTTTCCAACTTGTTGGGTGTGGGGTTTTATAATGATATATTCAAATTGTAACAAATCTATCCTTAAGAGTAATTTCTTTTGGAGCAAAAAGATCCTTAGTTTAAACATGCATAATTTGGCTGCTAATAGTTCTTTTTTAGTGGAATGGTAATTCTTTTGAGTTGGGTTCCATGTTCCACTGTAGTAATAACATACTTCTTCTCTAACATCTTTAGCTTTCTCTAGAAGTATTCTACCATATGCTTCATCTAAAGTTTCTATTTTGAAAATCATTAAACCTTCTCTTGGCAGATTGAGATTTGGTAGTCCTTTAACTTTTTCCTTGATTCTTTTGATCGTCTGTGTCATTTCAGTAGTCCATGGGCTTATGTCCTTTCTTAAACTTTTCTATATTATTTTCCTATATTTGGCCTTATAGAATAGAGATTATTAATTTAGAGATCAAAGGTATCTCTGTAATTGTGTTTTGTCTTTTATTTCATCTAGGATTTTTTATAAAGATTGAAAAATATGGGGTTGTAATGCAATCTTATTTTGACATATATTTAACCCAAGAAATTCAATCTTTTTTTTGCCTATCTCTTTTTTCTTATCACTTAAAAACAACCCATTTTGGTTACAAAGATCAGAAAATTCTTTCAAATGTATAAGATGAATATTTAAATCTTTTGAAAGAACTAATATATCATCAATATAGATTAAAAAAAAATCTTAGCATGGCCAAATATTCCATCCATCCTTTTTTGAAATTTAGAGGGGGTATTTCTCAGGCCAAAAGGCATAACCTTTCACTCATAATGCCTATCTAAGACTGGTAAGACAAATGCAATTTTAGACGTATCTTTAGGTTCTACTGCAATTTATCAAAATCCACTTTTCAAATCAAACTTAGAAAAAACACAACATTCCTTCAGCTTGTTGATAATAACAGTCTTATTAGGAATTGGATGTCTGACGGGTATAAGCCAACCATTGAGATTTTTATAATTTATTACTAGTCTCATTTTCCCTCTTTTTTATTTTGAGTGTTTACTCACATAGAATGCAGGAGAAGCCCATTCACTATGGAGTTTTTGTATCAAATCCTTCTGCAATAATTATTTGATCTCTTTTCTCCCATTTAACTTGAGAAGGGAAGAAAGGAATAGTGTTATATTTGATACCTCAGGTGTGATCAATGCCAAGTTTTAGATCAAGATAAATAGTATATTTACACATATCCCAAAACCTTCTAGGATCATTATCACAAAATCCTTTGATCTTTGTTATGGTAGTATTTAGGATATCTTTCCTCTTTTCAAAATCTTGTATAATTTTGTAAATCTTCATTTTTAGTTTTCTGTCTTCTTCTTCATGGCTTCTTGTAGAAATTCTTATAGTTGCATGGATCTTTCTAGTAATTTGGTGTTCATTACCAAAGAAGCTTAAAGACAAGGATTTGTTGTAAATAGTATAAGGCATAAATTGATTTAGGAAGTTCATTCCTAAAATAATATCTATCAACATCTTATCGAACATCCATAATTTTACATATGCCTTCATGTCATTTGCTTCAATTAGTACCCTAGGAGCAATTTTTTTTATAGTAGTCCTTGACCCATTGACAACAACAAAATCTAATTAAGAATCTTTTCATAGGTACTCTAGGATAGTTCCATGCTTTGCAATACTCATATTTGCTCTAGTATCAATTAAAAAATATCGAGTCAATAAGCCATTGTTTGAATCAATGTTGTTTATTGAGATAATGATTTATTTTTGTTCTCTGGCATAGAAACATCCTTGGTTAGGAAGAACTTTTGTAGGGTTTTTTTTTCTATAGAATCTTTAGAACATTTTATTAATTCATTAATATCTTGAGAAGCAAATTCTATTTTTTATTTTATAGCTCTAAGGATTTCAAAAGGAGGCTTTTGGTATTTTATCAGGATTTTTATGCTTGGATTATTAGGCTTAGCTTTTTTTTCTATTCCATTCCTATTTTGCATATAATAATGGGTTGTCATGAAAGTTAATATATTGTAGTGTTTTTACCTTAAAGTCATCATGCATGCTATGTAATTGAGTAATATCATCTTGATAGATAGGGATGAGATGAAGAGGGAGCTTATGGTTATGGATTAGATATTATAGATGTTGCATTTGGGCTTCAGGATAAAATCCAAACATCATATTACAATAGTAGAGTTCAGTCTCAGAGTTATCAAAAGAAGATAGTTCTTGAATTGATTTATTTGTTTTTCATTTTCACTAGAAGAAATATCATTTTTAGTGGGTATTGAATAGACATCATCATCTGAGCTGAATTTAGAAATAACTTGCAATTCTTCATTAAGAAGTATAGCTCTAATATTTTTCATCTTTTTAGGCTACCTTTTCTTATTTGGGAACTCAGGAGCTATATGACCTTCCTGACCATAGATATAACATTTTATATGTCATTTTCTTGAGATGGTTCTTTTTGTCTTAACATAAGTTTTTCTTTTAGAGAACCTCCTCTTATACTTGGGTTTGTCTCCAGTTTTCCATTTTTGGGATCTGCTCTTTTCTCTGTGGCATTTACAATGAGAATTCTCATTACCATAATATCCTAGTGCACTATATCCACTATTTTTCTAGATACTATTATCAATGATTTTCATTTTATTTTAAAGCAATTTGGCCACAACTTTATCCTTACATTGATTGTAAAGATATTCTTCTATAGATTGGATAATTTGACCTAAGGTCATTTTTGCAACTTTGGTTGTTTTTCCAATCATGGCTTCCTTTTTAGTTTCTATGTAGGCAAATAATCCATCTGAGATTTCATTAGCATTAATAAATATGTGTTTAGTTTTAGTCTTTTGGCTTTATTTTATTTTTCTTGCCAAAAGTGAAAAATCACACTTGAATCTATCCCAGTATTTCATGTTATAAAGCTTCATCCTAAAAAATTTATTGTATTCAATAGCATCATAATTTACCATGTCTCTAGCATACTAACAGATAACTACTTTAACAAAGTTAGCTAGCATGGATCCTGCCACAACCCTTTGGTCTTCTATAAGGGATAACCACTATCCTTTTACGTTACTGCCTAGGTTAGAAATTATAAGGTCCATGCCTTCTTCCTCAATATTCCCAAATACAAGTTGATAAGTTTTTACCCATCTATGGAGCCTTTCAGTTAGACTCTAGATTTTATATCTTATATCATTACCTACTCCACACCAACCATCAATATTGAGTGAATATAGAAGTATAGGAACCTGAGTTAGATCATCTGGTTATCTTCCTTGATTATGTTAGATATCTTGATCAAGGGCTTCAACACTACCAAAATTTCCTTGGGGAAAGGTTGTTCTAATCCTAGGTGTGACTATAGACAAGCTGGATGACTTAGTGTTGGAGGAGTATACTTCTTCCAACCATATGGGTGTACCGATAAGTACAACCTTTTCCTCTTACACGCCTGTCGAGTTGACAAGTAGGGACTCCATCCAATCCTATGAAGCATCCAAGGGATCTAAGACTTTTGGATTATCAAGGTTCCAATATAATTCACTAAGTTAATTGAAATATAGGTAGGTGGTAGTGAAATTTTCTTCAATGTTCTTTTTTTGGTTTATATCTTCAGATAGCTTAACTAGTTTATATGCACAACATAGAAGGCTAAATAGTTTGAAAACTATTTAACCTTGATTTAGGTAGCTATCTAAACCAATATTTAACAAACCTATCCTAAGACTTTCAACACTTAAAGACTTGCAGAGCTCTCTCCTTTATACTCTAAGCATTCGATGGTAGTGAATGAACCCCAAACTATTCTTAAATAAAGAATTGGGAGATATTTTCCATTGATTCAAGGAGTAACTAGTTAAAAACAACCAAAAACCTAGGTTTGTTGGATGACAACCCCATCTAACTAGGCAAAGTGACAAAAGCAAAGATGCTTTTGTTGCGTCACACCAAAAGGCGTACTACCTAGGGAGCATCTAATAATTGCTAAGACGCTGATAGGCCACCCCTACCACATGTGTTACTTCCCACTTTATTTGGATTCCCTACTCAAATCATGGAGTAATACAAGCACATGCTCTTATTGAATCAAAACCTTTATAAAAATCAAACAACATCTCATAGCCATAAATAATAGAGGAAAGGCCCACTCTACTAGTCAAGATAAGACCTTATCATTGGTCACATGGTGTGATATATATGGATCACACTCCAAGATTTGATTTTGTATTTAAATCATCTATGTCATCTTATTAAAGGGATAGTGAACAAACATTGAAAGGGCCCATCCATGCTTCCTGTTAGGGACTCCCATAAGGGCTTTCAACAGACATGTCAATGCTTATGTCATCTAAATCTTCATACCTATGATAGGTGTCATGGACATAGACATCCCATGAGTATGTATGTGTTTCATGAAGATCAAGGATTAGTCTTTCAATTTTATCACAGTGCTTGGGATTTGCTACAAGAAATTCATTGCTTAATATGGTATCAACATCTTCTGAAAGTTCACAAAACTTTCTTTGAAATGTATATCGGATTTTATTTTTATTATGGTTATATATACAATATTTGAAATAAAACATAAATTATATTTCATCATATAGGTGATCTCTAAAAAATTTGAACAATGTATTAGTATCATAAACACCTAATTCTTCATGATTGATAAGAATCTTAAACCAGTGGCTTAAAGTGGTTAATGCACATTCTTCAAGCCATTGATCCCAAGTTAACTTTTCCCATTTATCATATGGTACATCAACTAATCTATCATGAAATATCCTTGTAAGTAGATTGGTAATCATACAGATATAGACTTCTCCATATAAAATTGCCTTTGCTTTGATCAATTGGAACTCTGCAAGTGACAATTATCTTCCAAGTATCCCAATATTTTTGTTATCCATGTCACAGAATCTAGTCTAACTTCTTCTGTCAGAATCAGGAAAGTTCCTGTAGGTATTAACTAAGAAATATTTTGACAAAATATTTTCAATAGCAAGCCCAAGAAGTTCTTTGATCTAGGTCTTTTTAGGTATAATAATCCATTCTCTCTTTTTCTTACTGAGTAAGATATTTTGGAATAGTATAGTAATCAAAATTATCAGATCCTTCATCACCCTGAAACATCAAAACATGATTAGTAAAAAAATTATGAGAATACATTTTTGATCCTTCTCTGGACATCAAATTAACTAAATAATTACAAGTTCCTTTCTTGTATTGAACATCAAACTCAAAGTTAGAAAACCATATTGCCCATCTAGTCATTATCTAGTTTCCAACTTGTTGGGTGTGGGGTTTTCTAGTGATATATTCAAACTATAAAAGATCTATCCTTAAGAGGAATTTATTTGAGATCAAAAATATCCTTATTTTGAAAATGCATATTTTGGTTTCTAATAGTTCTTTTTTAGTGGAATGGTAATTCTTTTGAGCTAGGTTCCATATTTCACTTATATAAACTGTTATCCCAAAGAATGAAGTTTTTAGCTTTAAGCTTGATTTTCCTCTTCTCTTTTCAAGACAAATGTTCTTGAAACTCTCCATATATGATTAAATGAGAAATATTGGAATATCATTCATTCATTGTGTTCACAAGTAAGACCATGAGAAGTTATTTTATATCTCCTCATCACTGAATATCTATTCTAGCTTGGTCTCTACCATGAGTTGACACAAACCTTTTCCCTACACAAGTTTTTTAGGCTTGATATCAATATCATATTCTTGGATATTAGAAATATAATTAGTAATAATAGACTTTGTCTCTACCATCTTTATCTTTCTCAAAAAGTATTCCACCAGATGTTTCATTTGAAGCATCTATTTTGAAAATCATTAAACCTTCTCATGGCAGTTTGAGATTTGGTAGTCATTTAAATATTTCCTTGATTCTTTTGATTGCTTATGTCATTTCAGTAGTATATGGGCTTGAGTCATTTCTTAACATTTTCTATAGTATTTTCCTATCTTTGTCCTAATCTTTATATAATGGAGAGCAGTAAATCAAAGATCTAAGGAATCTTTGTAATCAGGTTTTGTCTTTTATTTCATCTGGGAATTTTTCTAAAGACTGAAAAATATGGGTTTATAATGTAATCTTATTTTGACATATATTTATCCCAAGAAATTCAATCTCTATTTTTCCTATCTCCATTTTCTTATCACTTAAAACCAACCCATTCTAGTTACAAAGATCAGCAAATTCTTTCAAATGTATATGATGACTATTTAAATCTTTAAAAGAACTAATATATCATAAATATAGAAATAAAAATGCTTAGAATGGCCAAATATTCCATCCATCCTTGTTTGAAATTCTAGGGGAGCATTTTTCAAGATGAAAGGCATAACCTTCTACTCATTATGCCTATCTAAGACTGGTAAGACAAATGCAGTTTTATAAGTATCTTTAGGTTCTACTTTAATTTGTCAAAATCCACTTTTCAAATCAAACTTAGAAAAAACACAACATTCCTTTAGCTTGTTGTTAGGAACAGTCTTATAAGGAATTGGATGTCTAACAAGTATAAGCCAATCATTGAGATTTTTATAATTTATTACCAATCTCATTTTCCCTCTTTTTTGTTCTGAGCGTTTATTCACATAGAATTCAGGAGAAGCACATTCGCTATGGATTTTATGTATCAAATCCTTTTGCAATAATTATTTGATCTCTTTTTCTCCAATTTTAACTTTAGAAGGGGAGAAAGATATAGTGTTACATTTGATACCTCGGGTATGATCAATGCTAGGTTTTAGATCAAGAGAAACAGTATATTTACACTTATCCCAAAACCTTCTAGGATCATTATCACAAAATCCTTTGATCTTTGTTATGAAAATATTCAAGATATATTTTCTCTTTTAAAAATTTTGTGCTATCCTATAAATCTTCATTTGCAGTTTTTTATGTTCTTCTTCATGGGGTCTTGTGGAAATTCTTACAGTTGCATGGGTCTTTCTAGGATTTTGGTGTTCATTACCAAAGAAGCTTAAATACAAGTATTTATTGTGAATAGTGTAAGGCATAAATTGATTCAGGAAGTTTATTCCTAAAATAATATCTAATGAAATCTTATTGAACATCCATAATTTTACATATGCCTTAATGCCATTTGCTTCAAGTAGTACACTAGGACCAACTTTGTTTATAGTAGTCCTTGACCCATTGATAGAACTAAAGTCTAATGAAACATCTTGTCACATGTACTCTAGGATAGATCCATGCTTTGTAATACTCATATTTGCTCTAGTATTGATTAAACAATCTCAGGTCAATAAGCCATTATTTGAATCAATGATGTTTACTGAGATAATGACTTATTTTTGTTCTTTGACATAGAAACATCATTGGTTAGGAGGAACTTCTTCAGGGCTATTTTATTCTATAGAATCTTCAAAATATTTTATTAATTCATTAATATCTTGAGAAGCAAATTCTATTTTTGATTTTGTAGTTCTGAAGATTTCAACAGGAGGATTTTGGTATTTTATCAAGCTTTTTGTGTTTGGATTCTTAGGCTTAGCTTTTTGTTTTGTATTCCATTCCTATTGTGCATATAGCATTGGGTTGTCATCAAAGTCAACCTATTGTAGTGTTTTGCCCTTAGAGTCACCATGCATATTGTATAATTAAGTAATCACATATTGATAGATATGGATTAGATGAAGAGGGAGCTTACATTTTTGGAGTAGATATTCTAGATGTTGCATTCAAGCTTCGGGATCAAATCTAGACATCATATTACAATAGTAGAGTTTAGTCTTAGAGTTATCATAATACAATAGTTCTTCAAATTGATTTACTTAATTTTGATTTTCACTAGAAGAAATATCATTTTTAGTGGGTATTGAATAGACATCATCATCTGAGCTGAATTCAGAAATAACTTACATTTCTTCATTAGGAAGTATAGCTCTAATTTTTTTTATCTTTTTAGGATACCTTTTCTTATTTGGGAACTAAGGAGCTATATGACCTTCCTGACCATAAATATAACATTTTATAGGTCATTTTCCTGAGATGGTTCTTTTTGGTTAAACATAAGTTTTTCTTTTAGAAAACCTCCTCTTATACTTGGGCTTGTCTCTAGTTTTCCATTTTTGGGATCTACTCTTTTCTTTGTGGCATTATCAATGGTTTTCATTTACTTTTTAATCAATTTGGCCATTTTTTTATCCTTACATTGATTGTAAAGATATTATTCTATAGACTAGATAATTTGACCTAAGGTCAATATTGTAACTATGGTTATTTCTCCAGTCGTGTCTTCCTTTTTAGTTGCTATGTAGGCCAACAATCCGTCTAAGATTTTATTAGGAAGTGTATTAATAAAAATGTGTTTAGTTTCAGTATTTTTGCTCTATTTAGTTTTTCTTTCCAAAGATCAAAATCATGCTTGAATTTGTTTTAATATTTCATGTTATAAATATTCATATTGAACAATTTATTATATTCAATAGCATCAACATTTACCATGTCTCTAGCATACTCACAGATAACTACTTTAGCAAAGTCAACTAGCATGGATCCTACCACAACCCTTTTGTCTTTTATAAGGGATAACCACCATCCTTTTATGCTACCATCTAGATTACAAATTATAAGGTCCATGCCTTCTTCTTCAATCTTCCCAAATATAAGTTGTTGAGTTGTACCCATCTATAGAGCCTTTCAGTTAAACTCTGGATTATATATCTTATATCATTACATAATCCAAAACAACCATCAATATTGAGTGAATATGGAAGTATAAGAACCTGAGTTAGATCATCTGGCTATCTTCCTTGATTTTGTTAGATATCTTGATCAAGAGCTTCAACACTGCCAAAATTTCCTTGGAGAAAGGTTACTCTAATCCTAGTTATGACTATAGACAAGTTGGATGACTTGGTGTTAGAGGAGTATACTTCTTCCAACTATCTAGGTGTACCAATAAGTACAACATTTTACTCTTGCACACCTATCAAGCTGGTGAGTAGGGACTCAGTCCAATCTTGTGAAGCATCCAAGGGATATAAGACTTCTAAATTATCAAGGTTCCAATATAATTCACTAAGTTCATTGAAATATAGGCAGGTGGCAGTGAAACTTTCTTTAATGTTCTTTTTTTGGTTTATATCTTCAAACAACTTAACCAATTTTTTGAAAATTTTAGTATTTTTATTAAGCCTTTTGTAGGTATCATCAATTTTTTTTAGAAAGTCACTTATTCTTAATGACTTAATGTTTATAAAGGATCTTAATTGTCTAATTGGTTTAGCATGATTAGACACTTGCTCTATAGTAGGTTGTCTTAATGGGATGATCTTAGAAGGGGTGTCTTCTCCTATTTTTACCATGCTCAAAGGGTTTGTTTTATAAGACCTGTTCATGTTTTCCTAAAATTCATGTATCTGAGTCAAAATAAGTGAGGATGATCCTACCAAGCTATCAACCTTTTCTTGAAGTTCTTGAATTTTCTTTTCAGTTTCCTCTACTCTAATACTTTGCTGATCATTTATTTTTATGACAACTTTTTCTATTTATTCAAGTCTAATGTCCATTTTTCTAGTTTGTAAATTTTTACTTGTATTAACACTTAAAAGGTCCACCATTCCTATGTGGATTAATTTATTTATATCATATCCTTGTGTATTTATCATAATCAGCTTCTTTAGATCTTCTTTTATTTCTTCAAGATTTTTAGCCTCAAGAAAGAGGTCTAGCTTTTACTCTGAAAGAACTTCTTCCATATGTTTTACTATGCCAGTGGCTTCATCTAACATTACTATTTTTTTTATCTTGACCTTTATTTAACTCAACTAGGCTAGCTTTGGCTACATTTATCTCACCTTGAATCCTATCACTAGTATTGACTAGTGGAGCTAGGTCCTATGATTAGACTAATGGTTTCTTAACTAGTGTTCCTATATTTTGATCTAGAAAGCTTCTCATTTTAGATATTTCCACATAAAGTTCATCAATATTTTTTCCCAACTTAGTTAAAGCTGAATTACACTAGTTTAATTGCCTTCTTGTAGTAGAGTTATGTTTTCCTCTACCTACTACTTCTATTGGGTCATGTTGCATAACAAATTGGCCATCAGATGTGAATTTTACATAGAATTGTTTTCGGGGAAATCTTCCCATATTTATAGAACACTCTATTTGACATCTAATCCATTTGCTTCTTTTTCTAAAGTAGTTAAGATTTTCAACTCATCTTCTCTTGGAAGAGATTTTCTTTCTTCAGTTGGCTCTCTTTTAAACATATTAATATGTAGAGCATTCTGCATTATCTAGGTATAATTTATACAGGCATCACAATTAGGATGGTTGTGAAAATGATTTTTAGCTAGGTTTACATAAGAATTATGTTCATCAGGTAAACTATGGTATTCTAACCAATCTAATTTAGAAGCATCAGATTTTTGGCTTTGGAATATTATGGTTTTGAGGGTCTCTAAATTAGTTATAGAGGGTTTCTTCATGGACTCAGACTTTTTGAGTTTTCACTCTTTAGGGCATTCTCCTTATTGGGTTTCTTGTTTTTCTTCTTGAACTAGGGAGATTTAATATCTTCCAAAATATTCTTTTGTAGGAAGAGAAGTTAGCCTAGGAGTGTACTTGGTTTTTTTCTTAGGTGGTCTATAGATACACTTGTTATAGCTAGTCACCCATTCTTTGGGTAAGGAAGATTGTCTTGAAGTTTATCTAGCTGATATTGATCTGGTCTCTTATGGTTTTTGTTCTAGGTACCATCACCACACTAGCAAGCAAAATGGTAAAATAAATAAAATCATAGATTTTCACATCTAAAACCTTAAATTTTCACAACTAAAACCTTATATTTTGTGGAGAAAAAAAACTTCAAGTATTGAAGGAAATATGGGACGCTTTAGAGGAATACCAATTTTTACGTGCATAGGGGATGGTAATGGCATATTTGGGTGTGTGGTATTGCTTGGTGTTTTCTTGGCATCATTTGACATATGATTTATAGGCTTATTAGCACAAATCTCCAATTTTAATTTTTAAATGTTAACAATGACAAAAAAGACCTAATTTTATTAATAAAACTAGCATTTAATGCTAATTAGGGTGATGGTTGGGTAAATAGCCAAAACTTATGGTTTTGGGTGTATAGTTTAATTTTGAAAAGTATAAAATTATATTTTGCATTTTGATCTCCACTTTTTGTCAAGTGGTTTAGTGAAGGAAATGGATATTGGGACTTCATTTAAACTTTACAACTTTACAAAGTTGCAAAGTGTAGTAGAATTTCTGATTTCTATAGGTATTATGAGTAGTGGAAAGTAGAACTCAGGTTGTACTTTGCAAAGTTGTAATGTGTAATCAAAGTTTTGATTTCTATGGGTACTAGGTAAGAGTGAAACATAGGGTTTTGCTTTCACTTTATAACTTTGTAAAGTTGTAAAGTACAATTAGAGTTCTAATTTTTGTTGGGTATTGTGTAAGTGAGAAGTGGAGGTTTGGGTACACTTTACAACTTTAAAAAGTTGCAAATTTCAATCAAATGTCTGGTTTCTGCTAAGTATTGGAAAAGTGGGAAGCGGAGGTTTGGGTGCATTTTTCAACTTTACAAGTTGGAAATTTTACCAAAATATTTGGTTTCTACTAGGTAATTGAAAAGGGTTTCTTGGTCACTTTTAAAACTTTTTCCCAAAAAAATAATGGGTCTCCCTTAGGGTGCTAGATGTTTTGATATTTTTGGATCAAAAATATCAATAATTAGGTAGTTGTCATTTAACTTTGAGAACTTTAAAAAAATGGCCACAAGATTTTATATATGGATGAGATGTAGTGCTATTTGTGGAGTGGTGGGTATTAGTTACTTAGTGACCACTAACGAACCTCCTATTGGTTTGTACATAATGGTTGGGCCTTTCTCACCATGCATGGTTATTAGTTTATTTTATTAGTGGATACCATAGTCAATATGTATGTAGATGTTTGAGCATATTTTCATATCTAAAGAGGTTTTAGGAGGTGGGGTGGGCCTAGATCTGGCCATTAATGGGTATTAATAGATTTTATGATATGTGGTTAGACAACAGAAGTAAAAATTGGGCATATTAATATACAACGCATGTCGAGTAAGCTTCTTTTTCCCAATTAGATATCAATTATTTACTTAAAATGTTTGGAGAGATTTGTATGCAATCAAAAATGCATCATGTCTATAGATTAATCATAACTCAGAGAAGATACATCGTACCATACACCTCCAATTGGGGATACATTTGTTAAATGGGAACATGACCAATATGTAGATCTACTAGACCCAATTAGGGGATCTCTTATCATAATACATTGTGCTAGGGAGGATTTCAAAACCTCTAGTCAAGCACAATCATTCAATAACCCTAAGGGAGTCTTGTGTTTTCATAATTCACCTAAACTAATAACAAGTAAAGTAAATATAATCTAGTGCTCACCAAAGCTTGTGGCACAAAGTGGGGGTATAAATAATAAAACTAAACATTCATAGAATACGTATACTCATGTCAATGTATATGAAATCCTAATGCATGGAAGATAAGTAAAAATGCATATCTATCTAATCTTACAAAGGAAAAACAAAGTTAAGAATACTTACCTTTGAAGATGAACCCATCGAGACTCAATCTCTCCCTTGGCCAAGGTGATTCATAAGAGTTTGATGTGGTATGTAAGGATGACAAAGATAAATCAACTCTAGGATACATAACCTATCAATACATCTAATAGATTTCTCCACAAGATAAGATTTGTATCTCCAAAGAAAGTATAGAACACTAAGTTTTGATTCTCAAGTAGAATAGTCAATAAGAAGATGTTCATTCACTTTTACTTCTTCTTCTCATAACAAATGATGGAAATGAAATTGTATATATAGGTAGATTTGACCTTACACCCTTCTTAAAATGCTAGCTAATAGGAATGACCCAGTCAAGCTATCATAATTTTAGACAATAATTCACTAGGTCATGATCTAGGTTGGCCAAAGTCCAAACTAATTCCTAAGTGAAGATAACCCAAAATTGTATAGGGTTGACCCAGTCGACCTAGCATAGTCAACTGTCAAAAAGGGATTAAGATGAGGAATAGAAGGATAAAATGTAGAAAGTGACTAAAAATGGTACAATAGAGAGTAATAATGTTAGGGATAATGATTTCAGGAGACAAGTGTGTAGATAACAAGTGGTAAAAGGGACAACAATCCTATAAAGCATCAATAGTCTACCCACCCATTTCTCAATGTACCCCTTAAGATATGTACTCAGAGAGATTGAGACTCAATGGGTTCCTATAAGATACAAAGTGTCATTAATTGATAAAATTTTGAAAATATTATGTGTATACATATGCCCCACTCGAAGCTCATCACATGTCACATGAGTGTAACATGGGATGGTGCTAAGGGAAATAGAACATGATAACACATAATGTTGATGCTAAGTAAAGTGCAGTAAGCAACAAATAAGAGAAATGAAAGGACATAATTGAAAAACAAATACCTTTACTTACCTTAGTTCTATATATAAATAAGTAGGTTGTAAGAGAAGTGAAGGTGTCCAATTGTGAAAACAATAGGTGAACCTGTAGAAGTTAGTGCCAAAAAATAGCCAAAAATTGAATTTTTTTGAGATAGGCATATATTAGTGTAAAATATTCTCTAAATCATCATGATTCCATAACATTTTAGGGTTCAAAAAATGGATGAGTAAAAACAAAGATAGAGGCAAAATAAGGAATCAGACAAAAAAGATTTGAAAGATTAAGATTTTTCAAAGTGATTTTAAATAGTTTGAAATGAAAGTCATTTATTATTTTTGACTTGTGAAGGAGATAAAAAGAAATTTGATAGACAAAATGAGCTAGGATCATGAGGAGACAATAGGATAGATGAGAGGGACCTCCATGATTTGTGTTTAGGTGGTGACCTATAGAGGAGATTCTTAGAGGATGCACAGATGGGGAGATCATGCTCAGTGGTCATGCAAATGGTGAGATTGTGGTAGCTAACACACAAATAGGTAATAAAAGATGGTTAATTTTTGCTTTTTAATTTTTTTTGAGATAGACTAAAGATAGATAGATTTTGAGATATATTAGTGACCTAATATCTATCTAGTGTGATTTTTGTAGGTGTGGGAGGGGATGTGGAGACTATATGGGAGTCCCTAGTGAGGGGATCACTCCATGATATCCTAGATGAGACTCTGATTCCATATGACCCCACTACATTAGAGGATCATAGGGTACCATCTATCTAATTTAGATGATCTGGTTTAGACTATCTAGAGAGGTCGTGAGGTAGTTGTGAGCACACAAAGAGAGGATACATCCACCAATAGAGGTGAGTGCAAGAGAGGCATGGGCATGCCAGGCCTTGGATTAGGAGAGAAATGTGCATCTAGCTACCATGACATAGATTTGATAGGTATAGGCCTATGAGGGAGTGGCATATTTAGTAACCCTGACCCATATGACATAGGTTTTCAAGCAAGAGAGGGAAACACATCTAGCAACCTTGGCCTAGTTGTCACAAGTGTAGGCTTAGGTGGATCATCTATAGGGATAAGTATCAGGATTAAGATCTTAGACAACCTCTTTATAGCATTCTATTAAGAGGGGTCAAACTGAGGCCTCTACAGGCAGCATGTCTAGGCCATGAGATTGGAAGGATGGGGCCCAACCGAGATGGAGCACTGTATATGGTTGTATTTTGTAGAAAAACTCATGATATATATATATATATATATATATATATATATATATATATTAGATGTTTATTGTATATGTTATCATTATGGTTGTGGTTGTTGATTCTTAGATATATTTCTTTCTAGCACATGTATTTAGTTGTTTGTTGTATATGCTATGGGAAATATATGATTTGTGGTTTCTTTTATAGCATTATGTAGGACACATCTATGGTTGAAAAGAAATAGGAAAAAAATACTTGATAAAATATAATCAATCAAAAATGTAATACAGATTATTTCATGTTGGAAAATGTGTAATATCAAGAAAATGACTATGTATAAAGAACCAAAAGGAATGGTAATATGGTAAAAATTTTGTTTTTAAAGCAAACAAAATATTGGCACCAAATTAAAATAAGTAAAATAAATCTAAATCATGTTGGGAAGTATGAAATATAATGTAATAAATTAGAAATCACGTGAAATAAAAAATGGTATAAAAAAATCAATTAAGTCATTTAATCATATTAAATCATGTTGAGAAGTATAAGAGAAAAATAAAATTGTCAAGAATTGCTCTTAAATTTATCACACTAATTCAAGCTGGGAAGTATGAGAAATTCAAGAAATGGTTGGATTCTTACATGCATTAAAAAATAAGAAGATAAAAGTGAAATAGAAATGAAGTAAGCATAAAACATACTAAATCAAGCTAGGAAGCATGTCAATGATGTGTAACTTCATAATAAATCACATCTTATCTCATATCTGACACATGTGAGTTTGATTGTGACTTGGATTATTGGAAAATTTGGTGAGGAAGGCCATGTCCTATACATGGTCTTACAATGTAACTCACAAAGGGAACACCACTGAGGTGGAATTTAATGTGAAAATATGTTAATAAGTGATGTTGGTAATAGGAATGTGAAATTGTGGTAATGTGTGCGGAAGGCTAGGTCTTATCCATGGTCTTACAATGAAACTCACAAATAGAATCCCTAGGGGAGTGATCAGTAAACAAAATAATATTTTTCAAAAGGAAATATGAAGAATGCAAGGAGTGAAAAAAGAGAATGTAAAAATCATAATTGACGCATCTTATGAGAAGACCTTAGGAGACAGGAGGCATATTAAGGACATGAAAAGACATTAAGTGACTAGTGACCATCAATATACAAAGGAAACCTATTCTCTATAGACACAAAGATTTGTAGGAAAATAAGCATGCTACTAAGATCAAATCATAAAGGTAGATTAGTATGAGAAAATTAAGATGGACCTACCTTCCCATGACATATTCACCATTCTTCAAGAACCCTTACAGATCCATTGGTCTTCTGTGAAGATTGGGTACTTGCATGAGAAAGTAGGTAGCACTAAAAGATTTTTTTATTCTCCTTTTCTAATCTACTATCCTATTGTACCCCAATAGACCTTGGTTGTATTATGAGGCCAACTATGGATTTTGAGCTTCGACTAGAAGGAGATGTGCTTTGAATCATGTCTTTTAGTGTGATTTGAATTTTAAGAAATTTTAAATGTTTTTACCTATTATATCATTGCCTTTTGTTAAATGATTTGGATTTTTAATGTTTTAAAGGATTTTTAAGATTCCTCCTCCATACGGACATGGAATGACCAAACATGGGAGATAGAGTGATACACATAAATGAGTTGTAGACTTAGGCTAAAGGAAGGTAAGTAACCATAAATAAGACTAACTAGGATACTTAGGCTTGACAATAAACCAACATGTTATCTTAAGTCTTGCTTGTGTATATGCTTAGTTTGTGAAAAGGAAAGAAAGGGAATAAAGGAGATCCAAAGTGGACTGGTGAAAGTTGATTATAATGAGATGAATTTTTTTCTAGATGATCACATAGTAAAAAGGGAATGAATAAATGGGGCTAGGTTTATATAACTAAGTCACAATGATAATTATCCATGAAAAAATAGAGATAAGACAATAAACAATAATGAAAAATGAAACAAGGGAGTTTTGTAAGAAAGAAACTCAAGATGGAAAATAAATCAATGATAAAGACCACATCCATAAGAAAACATAAATGATAGTATAATCAATTTATAAAGAACAAAAAGTAAAGTCACCATGTAGGATAAATAAGAATTTGACACAATGCCAAATGATATAAAAAATAGATAAAGATAATATTGAAGCCCACATCCAATCAAAATGAAAATTTAAGAACACCATGCATGTGTTCATAAATACTAATAGATTTTCCCACACACATTATCCAAATTATTTGATAAGTCTCTATGAAGATGGACATGAACTACTACTAATGTCTCATCTATCTTTAGTGAGAACTAGGAAAATACTTCTCATCTAATCTCCTTAATAAAAAAGGTAGGAATGCTAGAGGGATTGTGATGAGGAGGGATAGAAGGCAAGGGATGCTCATAAGAATGCATGGGAGTGGACTCTATGGCAGACATAGGATTCAATAGTGGGAAAAGATCCATAAGAGAGGGACTCACAGGTGGAAAAGGATCCACATGTGAGGGAAGGTCCATGGGTGATGGATTCATGGGTGGAGGAATAAAAGGTGACAAAGGGACCACAGGAGAGGATGGAACCAATGGAGATGAAACCATGGGAGAAGAAGGGGGATCCTTCTTGTAAGAATGACCAGTGGGAGGAATGGTAGAAGGTCTGACAATAACTATAAGGTGATCATTAATATGTTGCTCAAGGATGTAGTAATGGTCAGTGTGATGGGTGACACATTGGTGCCAAAAATAATACGCCTCTCTATACTTAGGAATATATTTAGGTAGTACCTTTGGGGGAATTATGGTCTTGTTTAAGGACTGAGGAGTAGAAAGATGAAAAGTATCAATATATTTTTGCATCTTGTGATAATGCATGAAAGAATGGTTATCTATGTCATGGAAGCAATAGATACACCTGTGAGTAGTCTTGGTATAAGTAATCGTAGGAGGAGGTGTAAAAATAATGGAAGGAGCTTGGGAAGGATCATTAGCCCATTTCATGGGCAATGGAACCATCTGAGGTAAAGGGAGAAAACCATCACCAAGAGAAGGTGATGTTAGGGAAGGAACAAAATTGGGATTAATAGATGGAGCAATGGGATCAGAAGCAGGGATAGACTTAGTGATAGCAGGAGTAGAAATAGACTCATCTATAGCATGAGCAAGAATGGGTTCAACTATAGTAGGATCAGGAATGGGATCCAATGCAAGATCTACTGAGGGAGGGGTAGGGTCTATATAAGGATGAACAAGGGTTGTATGCATCTCAGGGATAAGAAGGTCATAGGGGTTAGGGTACCTAGAAAAATGGTAAGGCCCAATCATAACATGATCCATGAGCATACTCCTATGAGATTTCTTAAAAACTAAAGGTGTAAGCACCAACTCTACCCTATGATAAAGAGGGAAAATACTAAAAGTAGGAACTATAAATGATGGAACATGGGAAGAATCACTAAAAGACTAAAGAAAAGAGGTATGATAATCGATAATCTCAACATCATGTGCCTAAACAAGACCACCTAAGAATGGATCATCTAAGGACTAACCATCATCATAATTAGGTGTGTGAAGATCAATGATGAGGGTAGGGATGAATTTATCATCTAAAGAATTTTGATGAATAGAATGTTGAGTCTTAGTCAAAACAATGTGAAATCCATCACAAGGAGGCTCATGAGAATGAGGTTACGAAGAAGTAGGAAGCTGAGAGATGAGATGAGGCAAGAGATCAGAAGTTTTAATCTTTAAGTTAATCCCATTAGGTTCATCATCATTAAAATCTAAGAGGTTAGGGTGAATATTTCTAATGAGTTCAGGATGCCCATCGTAACCTTGAGTGGAATTGACAGTAAAGTTGAGTCATTGAGACTCATAGAATGGAACATTGGTAAAAGGTTCAAAAGTATGAATCTTAAAGACATCATGGTCTTAGAATTTTTCAAAATTCCAAGGGTTAATATCACCCTAAATCCTATAGATGGATCCATTATGAGGGAATTTAACACATTGGTAGGTGAAAGAAGCAACTGCTCTCATATGATGAGTCTACAGCCTACCAAGCAAGATGTTGTAAGAAAGAGAAAATTTAAATATCATCACCTTCACATGAATTGTGATAGGTGAGATGATAATGGGAAGCCACACACAATGTAAATGAGGCATTTCCCTTTGATCATATCCTTGGCATGTGTTGTGTGTGGATTTTAGATTACATTTAGAATATCCAAGAGTTTTGATAAAATTGAGAAAGGTAACATAAGTGCCAAACCCTCATCAATCAATGCATGCTAGACTTGGATATGAATAATTTGGACACTACTGAATAGAGGAAGATCATCCACATGAATCAAAATCACATCAAGAATCATAGAAGTGATGGAAATTTTTAAGGAAAGAGAAGTCTCCATTATTTCATCAACATGGATGGACATCTCTTCACATTATTTTAATATGTTATCTTCAAATCTAGATAAGGTTGCTTCGTGCCCTACTAGGGGAGGATAAGGGATGTTCATTTCAAACAAGATTTTCATAAGACAATTTTGATGATGCAGAGATATCCTCATAAGCTAAAGGAATGGAATTTGGGATGGGAGATTAGTGAGTTTCATGGTGGGATCCTTCTCATCATAACCCATGGAGATATTGTTATAAATAAGTGTATAATGATTAATAAGGTCCTTCAAAGGAGGAGCCAAAGTGCATTGGAATTTGTGCTGATAAGAAGGAGAAAGTTTAGAACAAATTTGTAAATTATGTTGTAAATATGAAGCAGTTGAATCAGGTTGGTTTTAAGAATCGATAGAAGAAGTGTTGATATAAGCTTGATTATCATTAGTGTTAGGTAAATAATATGGAGAGAAGGTAGAAATAGAATGGGAAGTGTTACCTAAGGGAGGAGTTGGAAGTGGTTCATCAAAGGTTATAAGGTCATCTTTCCCCAACTCATTTAAGTGAGTTGGAGAAGAATCCTGGATAACACAAAATGTACAAGACAATGGTGGAGTGTCGATAGGTTGAGGATCAATAAAAGCAACCACCCTTTGCATATTAGTCATATTAACCACATTTTCTTTAGAAGTCGGGTCAAAAAGACTTTCTACATTGTTGGTGGAATGGGTGGGATTTTTTTGGGTATCTTGATGAGGTTGATGATTAGGAAGAGGATCTTTGTAGATAGCCAAATGAGCATTAACTTGATTCAAGGCTTGAGATTTAGTGTGTCTTTCATGAGCCCTAAAATCAATGTCATAAGCTTGTTAACATTTTGTAATGATAGGAATCATGATCAAAATTAGGACCAAGAAGAAAATACATAATTAAATTACAAGTATGCCTACATGTCTCATGAGAATGACCCTAACTAGTGTGAAACCAACAAAACTTATTGGGGACTTAATTGGATTTCATAGGATAAGTGGGATCAAGTTCCCATGGAAGAGGCCTAGGTAGACATTTTAGTAATTCAGCCAAGGATAGGGGTTTATGAACATTAATGTTATTAGGTGAAGATAAATGAGGATTTGTGTGTTATTGAGAAGGGGGAGTTGGTTCCAAGGATTGGTTAGGAACAACAACTTGAATAATGTGAATGGTGTCATAAGAGTCTATGACACCATCATTGGTAGCATTACGTATTTTGTTCTTAAGTAAGATGTGAGGACCCACATAAGGTTGGGGTGGCTCAAATTAATGCATAAGGAAATATTGATGTTTAGCTTGATCAATAGCCTCCTCTAAGGTACATGGAAAGAGAGTGTGGACCTAGTATTGTAACATGGGAAAAAGATCATTGGTAAAGAGATGGAAAAGGTTATCATTAGCCATGTTATGTTTAAATTTGTTGGAGAATGTTTTCCACCTTCTAACAAAGGCTTGGGCAATTTCATTTTCAAGTTGTTTATAGTTTATAAAGTGGGCCAAATTATTTTTGGGAAGATAACTAGTTTGGAACTCTTGGACTAAAGCATTCACTAAATCTTCCAAAATAGTAATAAAATGAGTTTTAAGTTAGTTGTACCAATCTAAAGCATCACCCATGAGGGTTTTGGCTAGTATCTTGGTAGAGGCAAAGGTATTCATTTGACCCAATCTTTATAGAGTTTTATAAATGTTTTGAGATGAAGAGTAGGATCGGTTGACCCATTGTAATAAATTGTAGGGGTGATACCTCCTATATCATGATATATTATCAATTTGAGTGGTAAGAGGCTCATTTTGAAGATGCTTAATTGTCTTGTTAACCAAATGAGGTTGAAGGATGAGATTGTTGTGGGAATATCAAAGAGGAGGTGGAGGAACATCTTGATTATGTATTCCCCAAGACATTGGTTGATGATAAGTTTGAAGATGGAGAAGGTGATTTTGCATTCTCATCATTTGATTTGTACTATGAGCTTGAAAGGTATTCATTTGATGAAGTGTTTGTAACCAGAGTTGGTGGGTTTGATTGGCATTGTTAGCATGATTTAAAGCATTAGAGTTGGAAGGAGTGGTTTGGGTACCACTATTGGTGTTGGTAGGAGCTTGAGAGGAACTATTAGAATGTGAGGCACTAGTGGAAAAATTTCTTGTGTGGCAAAATATGGACTAGTGAAAGGATGAGAAGAGGAAGCATTAGAAGCATGATTACCTTGGGTAGAAAATGATGCACTAGTGGAAGGGTTAACAATAATGGGTCTTAGAAGAGTCCCACTAAATGTAGAACCTACCATGTTAGTGGATATACTAGGCATGGAGGTAGAAGAAGTCAAAGAAGAAGAGGTCATGGTATGAGAAGGGGTCATAATAAAGGGAAGAGGCTAAGAATCAAATAAGGTAGTACCCCCAAATCCTTGTGAGAGTGTGGGAGAAGGTGAATGGGGATATTCAACTTGACCACTAATCATGAGATTGTAAATGGTAGAAGGATCCTTTCCTTTATGTTGAGGAAATTCATAGATAAAGAAGAGAATTTTAGGGGTATACTCTAATTGAGGTTGATCTTCTAGTGAGAAGAGAGGATTACATTATGAAGAGGAATGAGGAGGTGTCCCATAGTTCATTGTGATAGTGTCTATATGAACATTACTCTCATCTAAGAGAGGATCCTTACTTTGCTTAGGGGAGATCCTATGAGGGTTGGTAAAACTCATTATGTCTATTAAATTCAACTCAATATTGTCTTCAAATAACAAGCTCATGATGAATAAGAATGATTAAACAAGGTAAGAGAGATGGAAAAATAGGGAAATAAGAAGTGATAGCAAATTGTATAGAGTTGACTAGGTTGACTTAGCATAAAAAATATGGCCTAAAAACTATATAGAGTCAAATGGGTTGACCTAGCACAATAGACATAGGCTGAATAAGTGTATAGGGTTGACTAGGTTGACCTAGCACAACAGTCAAGAAAAAATAAACATTTTGTAAGAGATTATGTCGATAGAAATGACTGTGTATTGAGATAAGAAAAAAATTGTAAGTACTTAGTAAAGTAAGAAATGAAAGGAAACACACAATTAATTGGATCAATGAGGTTGATCCAATTGAGGCACATCACACAAAACCTTACACCAATGCTGGCTAATACAAGTTTTTACAATACAACATACAATAAGTGGTCAACCTAGATGTTGTTAGATTATTAGAGTATAATTTTACATGTGATGGGAAGTTAACTACAAGCAAGGAACTAAAAAGCAATATAAAGATGGTTTTAGGACATTTGGGTTGAAAGGGATTTGTATTGGTAATGGTATAGGATTGGTATTGGGGCCTACCCCCTCACTTCACACACTATAATGATAAGGGTATCGGGTGCTTAGAAAAAATATACCATTAACCACATGTTTATACTAGGCCAAAAAACCAAGTTAGCTTCCCCCTTGGTGATGAAATCCAAGTAGGTAGGCCTTAGGTAGAAAATTGTTAAAATGCTTTTTAAGATTTGGAGTGTGTGCATAAAAGAGAAAATAGTGAATCTAAATGGTATATTGAAAACCATCTAATTAGACTATGTAATCTATTCTAAGAATGCAAGAAATAAGAAATGAAAGTGTGAGCTAATTAATAGCATATAAAATTTAATTCCAACTTTGAAAGTGAACTATGTCAATAGAGTCAACCAAGCTTTCCAGATTGCATATAAAATACAAAACTATGTTGATAGGTTTGACCTAATTGAATGTATAGGGGTAGTTTTAAAGACAAAATCATGAAAAATATAACTATAATATTTATGCTTGAAATGATAGAGAAGGATAGAAAGGAACCTTGGTGGGTTGGAGGATGCAGAGAATAATAAGATTGCTATTGAAGATATTTTATTTATAATTCCAAATTCTACTAGATGTGTCAACTAGGTCCACCAAGCTTTGTATAAACCTATTACTGACAGCCTAAAAATATACTGGGTTGACCTAGTAGTCTAAATTTGATGCTTAAAAGTGCATAGGGTTGACTAGATCAACCTAGTAATCTGAACTATAATTTTGTTAAACATGTACAAATAGAACAGAGTCATTTTGATGTGACTATGCATTAAACCTACACACAAAAGTTATACTATGTCAATACAGTTGATCTAGCATTGTATATATATGAAAAATAAAGTGATGAAATGATGAAATAAGTGAAGAAAAATATGTAAGGGTTAGGTTCATGTCAAGTTCACTAGAATTTATGCAATCAAAAATGCATTATGTCTATAAATCAATCGTAACTCAAAGAAGATAGATCATACCATACACTTTCTATTGGGGATACATTTGTTAAGTGGAAACATGACCAATATAGGGATCCCTAGACATGATTAGGGGATCTCTTACTGTAATACACTATGTTAGGGAGGGTTCCAAAGCCTCCAATCAAGCACAATCATGGAATAACCCTAAGGGAGTCTTGTGTTTTGAAACTTCACCTAAACTAATAAAAATAAAAGTACATCTAATCTAGTTCTCACCAAAGCTTGTGGCACAAAGTCGGGGTCAGAAACAATAAAACCAAACGTGCATAGAAGACATATACTCATGTCAATGTATAAAAAATCCTAATATATGGAAGAGAATTAAAAACACATATCTATTTACTCTTATAAAGGAGAAACAAAGTTAAGAATACTTACCTTTGAAGATGAGCCCATTGAACCTCAATCTTTCCCTTGGCCAAGGTTCTTTGCAAGAGTTTATTATGGTATGTAAGGATGACAAAGATAAATCAGCTATAGGCTACATAACCTATCAATGTATCCAAAAGACTTCTTCACAAGACAAGATTTGTATCTCCAAAAAAAGTATGGAACCCTAAGTTTTGCTTCTCAAGTAGAATGGTCAATAATCAGATGTTTGTTCACTTTTACTTCTTCTTATCGTAATAAATGATGGAAATGAGCTTATATATATAGGCAAATTTGACCCTAAACCCTTTCAAAAATCCTAATTGATAGGGTCAACCCAATTGACCTGGAACAATTTGGATAATAATTCACTAGGTCAGCCAAAGGCCAAACTAATTCCTAAGTGAAAATAACCCAAAATTGTACAGGGTCGACCCAATCGACTGAGTACAAACAATTGAAAAAAATGGATTAAGGTGAGGAATAAGAGGAGAAAATGTAGCAAGTGATTAGAAAGGGTAAAAAAAGAAGAACACGCTTAGGGATAATGGTTTTAGGAGATAAGTGTGTAAATAACAAGTGGCAAAAGGGACAATAATCTTGTGAATCCCCCATGGTCTATCCACCCCTTTTTTGGTGCACCCCTTAAGGCACGTACTTAGAGAGATTGAGACTTGATGGGTTCCTGTAAGATACAAAGTGTTCATAATCAATAAAAGTTTGAAAAGATTATGTGTATACAAGATCCACTTCAATGCAAAGATGTTTTGTAGGTTGTGTTGCATATAAATTTTCTTCTTCAAACGCTCTAAAACACCCTAGAGATTTAATCAATGAATGCAAAAACCTCCACAAGGGCAAGGGAAGCCCAAGAATTCAACCTAGACAAGGATTTTGGGTTTAGCATGCTTGAAGATAATAAATTCTTAGGTCCAATTGGAAAACATGACCAATATGTTGTGATTGAACCAAATTCTATGAGCAACAATGGCCTAGAAATGGTTGGCATTATTAAATATAAACCAAAAAAATGTTTTTCGTGTTTTGGACACCTTTAAGTTTAACACCATGAGGTTTCATCTAAGTATTGTGAATCTAGGATTTCAAAGGGATTTTAGTTAAGACACGACCAAAAAAATAAGATACAAGAGTATAAATTTCTTAAAATAATTACATACTCAATCGAATTTAGGGTTGTCTAAAATAACATCAAGAAAATTTTTAGAGGTAATATCAATACCTTGTGTAAGAGTTTTGTCACAAACTTTCACACTCACTTTGACAATATTATTATTCATAGCTCCATTAGGAACATCTATAATAAATACTATAGGAACCATGGAGGAGGAGATTTAAAATATGTCTAATCCAACTAAATGGAACTGATTGGGTAGGTGTGGTGCAATAAATGCATAACTCTATCAAAAAATAACCAATTTCCTAATAAAGAATTTAATGTGTAATAGAAACTAATTTAACTTAAACTAAAGTTCAAAATGTTATATATAACAAATTTGAAATAATTATTTTTTGTAATATGTCCAAAAAATATGATAAATAGCCCAAATGTCACCAAGAAAACTAGGAACAAGAACTAAGTCATATGATTAATCAATGAAGTTGGTAGAGGTGGAGGATCATTTGGCTTGTCACTCTATCCTTAGCCACTACTAATGAGTGGATTCATGATATTATGTATCGACTTCTACCTTTCATTATTTTTATCTTATTAGAATCATTCTCTATGTCTTGTCTAGAGGAGAAAATGGATAAAGAAAGATAAGAATGCTTTCTTTTTTGTTTTTGCGTCAATTCATCAATGTTTATGAATGGAAACCTTCCACCATCACGACAGTTGTGATTCAACAAAGGAGCCTAGAAAAAAAATTAACTCTTTCTTTGTGAATTATGCATACCAAAAGATCCAAAGCTACAATCTTGTGAAGGTGACTGCTAATGAGAATAATCTGGAGGGACTCAACTAACTACAAATGTAGTAGTACCCAATGATTAAAAAAATTTAGGGGGTGTTCAACCTCCATCTAGACCTTTTCAACATGTACTTATATATGTATAATTACATTAGAGATAACTTGAGATTTATTAGTAATGAAAAAATAACCATCAAGAGATCTAAATGATTAAACATTGCATAGTTCATTTTCCCCTATAAATAAAAATTAACTTCAAAATGAAAAAAGCATATTTTATTGTATTGTGTAAAGATCATGATCAAATCACTAAAGAGCACCATTTTTTAGTGAAATAAATTTAAACAAAATGGTTAAAAATGGATATCAATATCCCTCTAGGCTTATTGAATATGCTTACAAAACCAAAAGAGATGTTTGAGAGACTTTAGGTGTTTGCCAAAAAAACATAAAATATTATCGACACCTAGGTAGTTAGCATGACTACCAATAAGTAAATTTTGGTAAGAGATACACTAAAATAAATGCATTTATTTGGTCTCAATAATTACTTTCAATACTTTAGTATACCTTTGTCTAGGTTCAATGTTTGCTTTCAATACTTTATGAAACCTTTGCCCCAAAATCTTTGTAAAAATTTTGACTTTTCACCGAGTATTCTAAATATTTAATTGAATATGTTGAGGAGAGATTTTTTTTGGATTGAAAGTATACTTATATTAATAAAAAATAATAATGGTACAATACTAGTCATATAAAAAAATTGGTGGAAAAAGTCACACCCCACAAGCAATGTCAAACCGAGAAAAGAAAACTTTGGGTAAAGATCAAATCGATTAGAGGGTTAATAATGAACACACAAAAAAAAATACATCAAACTATTATAAATATGTAATAGTAAAAAAAGACACATAAAAATACAAACAATAGAAAATAATTATACACCGACAATGAACTTAAAGGCCGGAAGAGATGGTGGAGAAAGCAGATCTAGTGGCTTGTCACCCCCATCCCCCTTGAGCAATATACTAAAATTTGAATGTCATTTATTAAATAAACTAATAGCACAATAGGAATATTATTGGTTTGTTTTATTAACAATGTCAATGGAAGAAAGATAATTGTTATTAATTATATATTCAGTGACATGAATTAAACAACTAGATTAATAGATTGATTCATATTTATGGACTGTATTAAGCAATCTTCAGTTTGCATAATAACTTGTCATGTTACAGGAAAAACTAGACTGTTCATAAATGCAAGCATATTCATAGGTTGTGTGGATAGAAACCCTCAGTTGGGGTGGTAAGAAACCTATCGTGAAGTGTCTTTAAGAGTGCATAAAGAAGCGGCAATTATAGTTTGTAGATTGAGGGTTGCTTGAGATATACAAATGGAAAGATAGATAAAACTATAGTTCTAGTTAGATATATCAATGAATTAATGCTGCAAACATAGATAAGCTGTCTGATAGTAGTGTCTAGGTTTGTGCATAGTAAATTACGTAACACATATGTCTTGTAAATTGGGTGCAAGAAAATTGTAGGGAGATGCCACTAAATAGACCATTTACCACATTCCAAATGATGCACTATACATAGTAAGTATAATTGATGATAGAATATATTCATGATGACATAGAAACAAGAATATTCCTAATATGAAAATGATAACATAGGTTGGAGCCCTAGACATTGTCCTCTTCAATGCAAAGGAGACGTAAGCTTCCCAACCACCTAGTGGAAAAATCATCTTTAAAGATAATTAATAGGATGGAAAAACATAAATAGAGGTAACCCCTCACAAAAAAACAATAAATAATTAAAAAAACCTATAATTTATCTTTCTTTCATTTTTTAAAAGGATAATAGAGAAGGTAATGGGTATGTGTTCTTTCATAACTTCTCCCGCAGTAACTTTCAGTGGTAAAGGGACAAGATGGAGGAAAATGTGTTCCATCCATCATTCCTATATTTCAATGGTAAAATAGAGAAGTTGAGGAGCATGTGTCCATCCTCCCTCCCTTATTGTGTCTCAACGGTAAATAGAGAAGGTGAGGATCATTTACTTCATCCCCACTCCCTTACCACCTACACTTTTTCAATAGTAAATAGATAATATTAGGGGCATGTACTCAGCCACTCATCCCCCACACCTGCCTTCCTCAATTTATTTTGTAAATATATAAGGTAAGAATCCTTATGTTCCACATATTTTCATTCTCCTATTACCCCTTGTGCTTGTCGAGCCACTCTTTCAATAGTAAATAGAGAAAGTGAGGATTATGTGCTCTAGCCCTTCCCTCCCCACACTTACACTTTTAATAGTAAATATATAAGGTGAATAGCATGTTCCATGCCATGCCATATCCTATTCCACCTTGTCACCCCTCCTTTCTTTTAATTGTAAATATATAAGCTGAGAAGCATGTTCTCCACCCCCTACCTCTCTTTCATTGGTAAATAGAGAATGTGTGGGGCATGAGCTCCACACCCCACTCAATTTCAATTTGTATATACTAAAATTAAATATTTATACCATCTTAGTCTTGTACATTTGATAAATATCAATCAAGGCTATACCCTTCAATTTGAGACCTCTATGATGCCAAAAGGCTTGCATTTACCATCTCATTATGCCTAAATGATTATCTCTTAGTCTGATCCATATAATTGTGATATCTCAAGTCTCTTGTACAACACAAAAAATTTAAAATATGATAAATATATTGTAGTATTAGTTTTAGATCCATTCTTATTTTCTATCCCTCTAGACACTACTAGCCATAGAGGGACACTACCATCAATAGTAGTGTCTAGATCCTTATCTAGTGTCTAGTTGTCAAAATTCATCCAACTTGCATATGATTTGAAACATATGTGTCAAATTATTTTTATTATTAAACCCAATGGTGAGATATTTTTAAAATGTGTGGTATAAATATAAGTCTAAGCCTTCTCATTTCTCATCTAGAAAATACCAAGCAAATACCACCTAAAACAAAATTAATCAATTATACAAGCACTCTATTATACATTATTCATTCCTATTTTCATATAAATCATAAGATCAATAATATTATAGGTTTCAATCATTTAAAGAGAATCTCATTATCAATATTTGTCAAACTACAAGCTAGATCATTACATGCATCATCATATAGTATATTTCACCCTTGTGCACACACTTTCCTACACATAGGGGAGAAACTACTTAAGTTTGAGTCCCTCCTTAGAGTATTGGTTATGTAGACAACACTCATTGACAATGAGGTATTTGGAGTGTTTGACACATGAGCCCACTAACCCATTTGTTAGCAAACTCATTCCAAAGGTGAAGAAGGGTGAACAGTTGGGGTTTGATCAATTAGAGAAGAGTGACATTTTATGTCCTAGATATGAATACATTAACAAAAATGAGATAGAAAATTTAACAAATTTTTTTTTCACATCTATATCTAAATATTATTTGTATTAAACACCTTTATCATGTTTAGACACTAGCATCGATGGTAGTGTCCAAATATGAGATAGTGTTCATGATCACATATATGCAATTTCTAGAATCTGATGAATGATCTAGAATACTAATCCTATATATTTTAAACTTGTTTCTAGTCTAGATTTGTTCATGAAAATTAAACCAAGTACTTTTATTTTGTATTTATTATGATATCTTTTAACAATTGTACTTTACTATTTTTATATCTCAGTTGTATAAATTCATAATATTGTTTATCTTAGTTTTCTTTTAATTGGTCTACAATAGATTAGTTTGTCACCCTTGTGCTTGAACTATTTCTATATTCTTAACCCTATATCCTCATGTATAAATACTTTTTCTCTATTTGGTTGCATCCAAAATTGTATCCTTCACTCAAATCCATATGAAGCCTCATCCTTTGGATAACTTGTTTAATGTTCCATATGATAAATGTATTGCATATGAGGATCTTATGGCATCTTAATAATGTGATAAACTCTCCCCTTTTTATTAAAACTATGATAACAAAAAAATTAGTGATGAAAATGCAAGTGCTCAAACCTCTTGAATATGAATATGAGGAACCTATTTCTCCTATTTATTCTACTTCTAATGATGAAAGGCCTAAAATTGTATAAATGATATACATTGTTAATGCATCACATAAAGATGATACAATATATATGCAATGAGTTAGCATTCATTATGTTGAAAATAATAATCTTCCATGCATAAATTATCAAGATGAACCAAAAATTTAATGACTTTATTTTCTTTCCAATGATGCAAATTCTGAAAAGGATGAATGTGTGCCTTCTTTATAAAATATTGATAATGTTGACAATCTTGTTCCTTATTTAGATCACTCAAATTACAACCATCAAATTACTTATCTTTATCTAGACTTTAATGATCAATGTCCATGTACTAATTCTTCCCCTATCTTGCTTGATTGGAAAGATGAAAATGAAAATGCAAGTTCCTAAAAACCTCTCATTGAAAATGCATTATTGGATGATAAGTTTACATTGTCAAAGACATTTTGTAAAACTCTTTTTAAAATTACACAATATAAAAAAAATAAAATCAAAATTCTTTTACGTGAAAAAAATGACAATGTTGGATCGCATGTTTCTTTCTCATATGATCATGATGTACCAAAATTAGAAATTAACATCCTATTCTCTCTACTTCCTTTATTTGAACTCATAAATGAAAGTGAAACATGAATTTTTACATTATCTAATGTTTCATGAAAAGTATAGCATGTTCTCCTTTCTCCCTCCTTCACATTTTATACTCAAAAACATGTTTCAAATTTAGATAAATAAAATGAAATAACATCTCTACCTATATTTCATGTTATACTTGCATTAACCTTTGCGATATCCAACATGATATAGTTACTTATTTAACAAAAAATGTTCCTTTACCTAATATTTCTAATCTACATGATTTTTTTATCTTTGAATTCAAGGATGATTGTAAAGAGCCTCTTACTCCCATGTTTCACATGGATGGTATATTACAACCTATATGCACTTTTTCACCCTCTTTACCCATTCTTCCTAGTAGTTTTATTTCCACAACAATGTTTTTTTTTAATAATAATCAATGGCTTTCTAGCTTGATATTTTTATCCATGATGACTACCCTATGCTACCTTAATCATTAAATGTAGTTTCTTAAGTTTCAAGTCTCCTCTCATGAAGTTACCTTTGATTATAATATCTTAGAGGATCAACCCCTTACACGAGATGTCTTTTATCATCCCTATCCTTCCAATTTTTGCATTCCTATTTTTTCTTCCTTTTATGGTCAAGGATATCTTGATAGTCATTTAAAATAACATGTACACTCCTTTAACCATCAAGCTAAATATGATTGCCTATTATTAAAATATTTCCATGCATGTTTAGATCAAGAAGCCTTTGATTGGTTCTATATACTTCCAAATGGTTCCTTGCCAACCTTTAAAAAACTTGAATATGTATTCTTATCAAATTTCCATAAGCATAAGTTACCAAAGCTACCATTGGATCATTTTCAAGCCTTAACTAAAAATGAATATGAATTTATTTAAGACTATGTTATTATATTTAAGGTTGACTTATATTCCTTGAACTATATGCCCTCAAATTTAGAAGTAAAATTTATATTTATTAGGGGTCTTCTTTCTCCACTTCACAAAAGATAATTTCATAATCCATTTACTTCTTGTAATACTTTGTATTGTGATGTGCATAAATATTCATGTGCCTTAACAAATACCAATACTAAATCACCTACTACTTCATCTAAAGGAAAACATGTTACGAAAAAATATATAAAACGGAGGAAAAAACCAAGAAGGGTCATGAGCTACCTCAAAAACCTCCTTCCAAACCATAAATACATACTAAGGAACAAGCAATAAAAAATTTACAGAAAGGAAAGGAATCTACATACATAAAACCTCTTACCATTAAAACCTATACCTCTACGCAAAGGAAACCACTTCAATTCAATCAGTGAAGGGATATATCATATGATATATTACATAACTATTGGATAAATGGTTAATTACCCTTACTTAAAATTAGTAGCATCCACCACATACATTTGAAAAGGTGAAAGGACAACCCTTTTACACAGACCATAGTATTAATGGGCATCACAATAATGGTTTATTTGCATTAAAACAAATGATTTCACAACTTAAATATCAAGGGATAATTACATTTAGAAAAGACATATCAAGGTCCCTGTCACCTACTTCTTCTACAAGTTATTCTAAAAGTGTTGAGACACCCCATTTCACTCCTTTTCAAGAATGTGTGGTCCATCAATCTTCACAAAATTCAACCACTCAAAGAAGTACTTCTTCTAGTGTACCTTATATTACAACCAATCCTTCCCACATTGATCATACAAAGGTATAATTGGTTGATCAATTTATCATTAGAGGGACATGTGGAGAAGGAATTAAGTTAAATTTGATATAACTTACTCTCATATATACACAACAGATTTAGGTACCAAAATCAACATGCAAAAATATAGATCAAACAAATATACTTGATATTTCTACATATACACTTGATAATATTATAGATATAGTTCATACTTCTATAGATACTAGTTTTAATGTTATAGTCAATATCAATAAAATAACTATGTTAGCAAAGGTTCCTGATATTTCATTAGAACATGCTAAGATGAGGATAGCTTGTGAGATAAAGCTAATAAATCATAGACTAATTCAAGTGGGTCATGGGAAACAAGACCAAATAGAACATTAGTACTCATTTTATCTTGTGAATTCATACACATTATATACCAAATAGGAATTATATTTATAGACAAAGAAATTAAATAAAATAGAATGGAAGGGAATCATGATCATTCATAGGACTATGCATGTAATGAACAAAACAAGGAAAACTTATAGGTAACCATAACCAAATCTCTATATTGATCTCTTACAATTATGTAAATCTTTCTTCTTACAATCAGGTGATATATATAGACTTTTACAAGCCTTCGACTCTTCAAAGTCTAATCAAACTTTATGCCAAGAGAAGACTCTTCATCTTTCATCCTTTTACAACTTTTGTAATGAGATACAAGACAAAGTAGAATATACGAAAGATAATATGAGTTTATTTTTCACATGTGGCACATAAAAATAATATGTGATTTTATAGATGTATTCTCCTACAAACAAATTACCACATGATCATTATAATCGATCATATTTATTCCCAACTAGATTCCATTGTATATAGTGATTGCCTCAGTTATAACTAAATATAATTAAATGACTAAGTATCAATACTTCACCACGTGATAAAATATAATATTTAAAATATATTACATGAATAAAAGTAAATTATTTGAAGCAATACACATAAAATATGTGCATTAAATTATATAGTGTATGGATGTATTAAATACATTCATGCTAATAGGTTAAACATGCTTTTCAAAATTCCATATGAATATCCACTAGAGCAAGAGAATTTTATTTTCAAATGTCTAATTATATGATATACTTAGGTTAATCACTTGTGAAAGGGTAAAAAATATGCAATCCTATTTCCTAGGCAACCCACATTTGAGAGGCATTTTCACCAGAGATATATAGTGGATTCCATGGAAGCCTCATCTACTTTACATAACATACTCAGATACCTAGATTAGTTAAACATATTCCAATTATAACTACTCTAAAGAAACCACAAATCACTCAATGATGGGTTTCGCAAACCCCTACTTATTTTATTATTTCTTCATGACCATGAAGTCTTATTACACATACGCATAACACCACATATTCTATAGATCTAGATATGACACCCATGCATGCTCCTTAGAAGTAACAACATGTTGATATGTCATATTATGATTTTGGATCTACCTATGAGCATCCCTTGGATGTGATAATAGGGTATCTTTTTATTTCCAAAATATTCCCAAAAATTAGAAAAATACAATATTCAATAAAATACAAAAACATTCAAATAATTTAAAAATACAAAAATATTCAACATTTTCATGTTTTATTAGCTCCTTGGCATATATGTTGTTTGATTTATGTTAGTAGATAGCATATTATTTCATTCCTATATACACATATGTTTCATGCATCTTTGAGTGTGATACAAACATACCGAGACACATAATATATGCACTTGTAGATGTTGGACCTTTCCTATACTCACATTATATAGTACACTCAGGGAATCTACTTCTTTGATCATGATTGATACATCTTATATATTTTTTATGATAATTTCTACATTATCATGTTTGAGCTTACATGGTAACACTAAAAATTGTATATATCCATGCTCATATCTTCCACAGTGTACTTGATATGCTATGCTACCTAACATTTTTTGCTAACACATATATACAAGGACTAGTGTAATATGCTTATGCTTCATCAATCTATCACTTATTTGAGTGTTTAACATTGTTTTCTATTGTCTTTATTGTAGAGAATTTGAATATGTTCCTTTCCTATTAGCCCATGTGCCATTGTATATTGTTTGGACATTTGAATATGTCATTCTATGTGGGTTAGACATTTAAATATATCATCCCCTTTGATTGTGTGGATTTGAACATGCAACTTGTATGAGGTCTCTTAGAACCAATATTTTGCATTACATTGAGTGCCCTTTTGTGTGTCCTTAAAAAATTTTGAGCTTGTATTATTGCTCTCTAGACATTGCCATGATCTATATCGTTCATATTCAGACTTGATATGATCACATACTATGATGACATATCTACTTCAATATGTTATCCCTATATGTTACATGACTCATACATAGATTATACAACTACCTTATCCTTTTGAGGTAAGTTACATACCATGTTCTATCTCCCTCACCTCAAAAGAAGGGCATATTAGTTGGGGAATGTCATAGAAGCATAACCTCCACATTTTTCACAATTTCTAAATTTTAGTGAGGGCATGTTAGAAAAACATGATGGTTATACTTATACACCACCTTAGTATCTGGATTTTAATGGGGGCATATCATAAAAACATGACCTCCACACTTATACACCTTAGTATCTCCATATTTCAGTGGGAGCATATCATAGAGATATGACCTCCACACTTACACAATCTTCAGTTTAGTTCCTTGATTTAGATATACACTTGGGTCATAATCCTATAAATTACATCGATTTTGCATAGATGTGACAATGTTTTTCATATTTATGACATGTATACTTCAACTCAAATATATCAGAGCTACATATGCCATGATATTGCACCAAAAATTGTAAAACATACCAATTATATGTTGGATTATTTTTAATGATCTAAAGTTAGTATAGTTAATATTTAGTTAGTTTTTACTTTGTTTTAAATATTGGTTCACGGGAAAAGTTGGTTGTATCTTGTATCTTGTAACCACTCGTGAAAAGCCTATAAATATTTTCACATATTTTGTAAATAAATATCGAATGAATAAATTATTATATTTGATTAAATTATTTACTTTAAATATAATTTGTCCATTATTACCTCCCATTTTTTGAGCCATCAGTGGTAACAGAGCACGGTTTTTGGATCATGGTGAATTCAGGGTGAAAAGCAAGCGGAGTAAAAGATTCATTCATGTAGAATTCCAAAAATGGTATTCCCATCAAATAAACTTTGGTTGGTATAAATTTAAAATTTTGAAAAATTATTAAAATATTTAATTTTTCAAATAGTTTTATAGTAAAATTTTGGAAAAAATAGCCTGTGTATAGTTTTGTACAGCCTGCTCCCTAGTAGTGCATCCAAACTCCATTTTGAGCATTCAAGATTGAATTTTTAAGCTTTTAAATGATCCAATCATAATATTCAAACCCTAAAATTTTCTAAAAATACATTTATACAGCCTTGTTGAACTTGGCAACCTCTAAGAATATATAAAATGGCTTCCATTCTTTTGGTAATTGATCTACTTGTTTATTTTCCAAAAGCATCTAAGAAGTTTTTAGGCTGCCATATTGAGTTGTACTACCTGAATTTATTATTTTACGGCCTCCATAACATCCTACTTCATCAAAAATTGGATTTTCTCAGTTAAAATCTTCTCTGAAAGTCTTAAACTAATCCATAAATGCTTTTGTATAGCCCTGTATAATCTTATACGAACTGGTGGAGTTGATGAAGAGTTTTAGACATTCTTAGATCAGCCATAGCATTGGAAATCCTTAATGAGGCATTAGAATATTGAGAAATATAAATTATTTCACTTTGCAAAGTTTTCATATAGTTTGTTAAATATTAGGGTTTGACTGGGTCCCACCTAAAGCTTCAAAGATTTGATATTTACTTAGAAAAATGATTTTCTTAGGAAAAATTAAAAATTACTCATTCAAGTAATATATTTATATTATCATAGAGAAAAAAATCAAGTTTATATAACAATTTCTATGTTTGTAAACTTGTAAATGCTCATCGAGCACTTGGAAAGTCTAATTTTGTGAAGTAATTTGAAAGGGAGAGGTCAAGGGTTTAAATATTTATTTTTGGAGGAATATTCTCTTTTTTGAATCTTTTGAAGGAGTATTCTCTTTTGAGATTCTTTTTTTGATTCATACAAATATATAAGGGTGTAAGACTTAATTCATGTGACATTAGTTGTACATCTTATCATCTAAAAAAGTGGTCATGTGACCAGGCAATCTTCATTATTTCCAACATTTTGGATACATTAAAATGATCAAATTTTTGTTTTAGAACTTTCTTCTATAATTTTTTAAACAGATGTATTCTAAATGATGTATCAAGTTGCATTTTTGATCAAAATCAACACCTTCAAAATGCAAGTCCATCACAAGTCCCAGGATCATTTGTAAAATAAAAGTTATTTTTAAGATAAAGTCAAAACCTCACTAGCATCTTTACTCTTCATTTTTTCTAAATCATGGCTAAAATTATGATCCTCATTTCTGACACTGGATGCTTAACTCCTAAAAATTATAAGGAATGGTCAATGAACATAGAAAACACATTAATTTTCAATGACTTATGGGAAGTAGTTGAAAGGAAACTAACATTGCCCACCAAAGCCATAAAACTTATAGAATTTTATAAATATGACAAGCATGTCCTTGCTTTATTGAAATCAACTTGCAGTGCTCAAGTTATAATTTACATAGAAGCCATCAAATCTAAAGCTTGGAAAGCATGGAAAGCTCTAAAAGACTTGTATGATAAATAACCTTCTTATAATAAAATTGATCTTCTTATGCAGTTACTCAACACTAAAATCTTTGATGATGAAGATGTTTCAAAATATGTTTCATGCATTAAGAATTTGAAACAAGAATATGGCACTATTGGTGGGAAAATTGATGATAAAATGCTCATTTCTATTATTTTCAATGGTCTTAGCCCTAGCTATAAGAATTTTTTGGATATGTTAAAACTTAGTGATAAGCTTAACAAATCTAATTTTGATTCTATTTATGAGTTACTCACTCAACATGAATGACAATTTATAAAGAAGAAATCTATTGAGGAGGCACACTATTCCAAAATAGGAAATCCATTGCATGAGCCTAGTAGAAGATATAAAGAGAAATAGAGACACTATCAGAGGCACACTTCCAAGCATAAGCATCACTCTAGTTATTCAAGAAATAAGAATCATTTTGGACATAGGGATCATTTAGGATCTCCTAAGCATAGACATGATTATGGTTCTCCAAATCATGAGCATCACCACAAACATTCACATGGACATAAGCATAAGCACATGCATTCTTTTTCATGTGGCTATTCTTCTTCTAGTTCTAGTAGATGTGATATAGTTTAATATAATTGTGGTGTCATAGACCATCTCTCTATAGCATGCCCCTCCAGACAGAGGTGCTCTCAACATCGATAGAAGGCAGAAGCAAACATTGTGGTCACTCTAGTCATTCTTCTAGTTCCTCTTCTAGCTATTCTTCTACATATTCTTCTGATGGATGGGATGAATATGAATTTGCTTACTCCATAGTTGATGACTATATATTCTGAGATGGTGACAAACCCATCTTGTATGAGCTACTAGACTCAATATTGAGATTTGATATAGTAGCATTTTTTGGCTTGTGTACTTTACTTTTATATATGTAGTGTTTCTATGATATTTGATGTGGAGCATTTTAGTGGTTTGTACTTGATTTATTTATTGCACAGCTTCTCACCTCTCACCTAGGGGGAGAAGATATTGCATATTGGATTTTGATCAGTCAGCGGTGATTTGTGGTACAAGTTAGCATTGTGTTGCTAGCATTGTTAGTGCTAAGCAAAGGCCTATGAGAGATGTTGGTGATTTTTGGGCCTCAGTTTGAGATGTGCCATACACAGTACAAAGGGTAGTCACTTGTTGGATAGATTCTATGTGAAGATCAATGTAGTTGGACAACATGTCTTCATGTTCTACTGTAGTGCAGGGATGATCAAGATATGGATCATTCCAAGATAAATAGTGTACTAGTTGCAGTTATGATAGAGTCTACTTGGATGACTCACAGTTATTTGCTTCAGTATTTCTATACCCCTTTGGTTCAAGGAGGAGTTTGTTGGATTATTTTTAATGATCCAAAGTTAGGATAGTTAATATTTAGTTAGTTTTTACTTTGTTTTAAATAATTTTTGGTTCATAGAAAAAGTTGGTTGTATCCCGTAACCCATAGCCACCTATGAAAAGCTTATAAATATTTCCACATGTTTTATAAATAAATCTCAGATGAATACATTATTATATTTCATTAAATTATTTATGTGTAATGTAATTTATTCATTATTAGCTTCCATTTTTGGAGCCATCATTATACTACTCAACAAGATGTGCTAATTACATTATGATGTACTATTATTGATCTCTTTTTGCTATATTATTTGGTTTATTTTATAAGTTGAATTGATTAAATCATTCAACCTCACCATATTTATAGTTAGAGTGATTAAATCATCTAATATCACCATATTTGTAAGATAAGTTGATATAATCACTCACCCTAACCAGATTATATATTTTCACACTTGATTTGTGTGATTGATAAATAATGATCTCAATGGCCATGTCACAACTCATCCTTGCACCAAATTGGGGGCATAATACCTTACAATCTTCCTCTTCAAATCTCAAATATTCACGTCTAAACTTTTTCCAAGTTCAATGCTTCATAAAGAAACATATTTACTAATTCAAAGCATCAAGAGGCAACATGGTTACATCGACAATCATGCGTAATCCGTCCTTGCTCTCTTTCTTTTCAAGAATTTCAATTATTTTAAATTATAGATTATACGAACTGATTTATATTGTAACACTCTTTTTTGTTAGAAGTTATACACAATTAAATCACTCAAAGTGGACTTAATCATTTAGGTGAGGTGTTTTATACACACCTAGGTTCACATTTTATTCTTTAAACCTTGTAATTTCATTATTATGCATTATTATATTGAAGGGGAGGTAAATGTTGATACTAAACTTGGATATTTATAACATCTCAATCTTGTATATTTGATAAATATCAATCAAGTATCTACCCTTCAATTATAAACCTTATTGATGCTGAAAGGCTTGTATTCTCCATCTTGCTATGCCTAAAATATTATCTCTTAATTTAATCCATATAATCATGATGACCTAGATATCATGTACTATACAAAAAACTTAAAATATGATAAACATCCTACACTATCATTTTCAGATCCATACTTATTTTTTATCCCTCTGGACACTACCGTCCAATGGCCATAGAGGTACACTACCATCGATGGTAGTGTCTAGATATTTATCTAGTTTTTGGTTGCCAAAGGTCATCCAAATTACAAATGATTCAAAACCTATGGGTTAGCCTATTTGTCTTATTGAATCTTATTATGTGATATTTTTAAAAAGTGTGGTATAAATACAATTCTAAGCCTTCTCATTCTTTATCTAGAAAACACTAATCAAACACCTACTAAAGCTATATCAATCAACTACATAGGCACTCTATTCTTCCCTATTTTCATATAAAGCATAGAAACAATCAAATTACATGTCTAAAAAATATAAAGAGTAGCCCATAAGTGATATTTATCAAATTACAAACTAGATCACTACATGCATCATTATATAGAATATTACACCCTTGTTCACATAATTTCTCACACATAGGAGATAACTACATATGTCTGAGGCCCTCCTTGGAGTATTTTGTATGTAGCTAGTGCCTGTTGATAGAGAGGTCTTTGGGGAAGATCTACACCGTGAACCCACTAACTCATTTTTCATTAAATTCATTCCAAGAGTAAAGAAAGGTAAATATCTAGGGCTTGATCAATCATTAAATAGTGATAGCATATGTCCTAGATCTAAATACATCAACCTATTCAATCTTCCACCCCAAGTTTAAATATCCTTCCATCTAAACATGTATTTTTATGTATAGTATTAAATGTTTAATCTTTCATCCCAAATGCAAATCCCTTTCCATCCAAACAAGCATTTTTATGTGTAAGCATTTAATGGGTTCTTGTACAAGCCATGGAAAGTTAGAAAAAAGGATATATAAATGTGTCACAAATATAAATAACACATAAATATAAATGGAAAACATTTCAAAAATAGTTATGGAAAATAATATTTATAATTTTGAAAATGTGAATGAATAACACAACATTAATTCACATGAACATATCAACAACACATCAAAAATATTTCACAAAATGGTTTAGATTGATACATCTAAGTCAAAATTTAATTTGAAACATATCAAAAACAACTATGGTAAAGAATATTTGTAATTTATAAAATGTTAGTGAATAGCACATGAACATATCAATAACACAACAATAATTTAGAAAAGGGTTTGGTTTGATACACTGAGTCAACATTTATTAGAATGGGAATAAAAATATGAATTTTGCTACAAAAATAATAACATTTACTCATATGTGAATGAAAGCCTTCAAGGCTTCAATCCACATAGCTAAAAATGATCAACAACACATTAAATGCTTGCAGGTTAGTTAAGGCAGGTAATGTTTCATCCCTCTAGACTGTCTAAGATATAAGTATCTATGTTAAACAATGCATTATACATCAAAGGTTATTGGTTTACACCATCGTTCATCTCATATTTATCATGAGTGATTTAAATTTTAACATGGCATGATGAATATAGTAGCACAATATTTTAATGTAGGGAAATTTTAATGTGTCACAAATATAAATCACATAAGAACATGAATTCAAAAAAAAAATTTTTTTTATACAAAAATAATCACTTTTTTCTTTTATGTAAATGAAAACATTAATTTTGATACAAAGGCAATAACATTTACAGTTATGTGAATTAAAACCTTCAGGGCCTCCATCTAATGTTAAATATTCCAACCCATGTTGGTGTATGGACATATATATGCATCACAAATATAAATCACACAATGACATGAATTAATAAAAAAAAATGGTTTGATAAAAAAAGAAAAAAAAAAAACTGTTGTTAACTGAATGAAAACCTATAGGGATTCCATTAAAATACTAGTTAATTTGAATAATCCAGATGTGAATGAAAACATGCTGATGTGGGTAATGTTTCATCCCTCCAACATGGTAAATAGAATAAAGATGGTGCATGTGGTGGCATTGATATGCCACATTAATATAAAAAATGCTACCAAGCATCTTTGAAAATATTAGTTGCATATTAAGAACACAACCATCTTCCAACATGACATTTCTTTGCATATTAATGACATAAGCATCTTCCAACATGGCCATAGAATTTATAAAATGTTATGGGTTGATACAAAAATAATAATGTTTACTGCTATGTAAATGAATACCTTAAGGGCCGCTATGAACATACTAGTAAGCGTTGAATCATATATGAAGGCACACAAAAACACCATGAGCATAGAAGGCACAATAACAATAACAATAACATGAAAAGAAAAATAACATATTTGTGGCTTGAGCTTACAGGCAAGCACACTTGCTGTATAATGTTTCATCTGCTCCATTAACAAACCACTAAATGTTGACTTAGATGTGAATGCATGCAAAGAAAACCATAAACATTGAAGAAACAATAACAATTATAGCTACATGAAAATAAAAAGGATACAATTGTGGGTATAGTTACATGAAACACCCCTGCATGTGATGTTTCATCCCTCCATTTTGTCGATAGAAAATGATATATGAAATGTTGCATGGTTGAGAACTTTTGAGTAGGTTTCATGGCCATTTTTGTAGAGGGAGGGTACAGGAAAAGGCAATAAGAGTTGTTTGTTGGTGGAACGTAGAGCGACATTAACTTGCCACATTAATGCAAAAAATCCTATCAACCTTCGTCAAAAATAGCATTACTTTTCATATTAATGAGCCACGCATCTTCCAACATGACACTTCATTTTATATTAATGACCTACATGTCTGTCAACATGGCACTTCATTTTATACTAATGACCCATACTAATTTTATGGCATGCCTTAGTTCAATTTTTTTTAATCCAATGATAAAATAATGTGTTCAATTGAAAATTATCATTGGTCAAATTTTTAAAATTAATTGATCATTTTGATCATAAGTTTGGTCGCACTTATAAAATGACTCAAAAATTACATGTCAACAAAAAAATTCAGCATACAATTTTTGATAAAATATATCTACCTTCGAAATGACTTATTTAAACATAAAAAATTAAACATCTAAATCCAAAATTTTACACTACAAAATAATTAAAAATAAAAAATGTAGAACCCCAAAGTTAAAGTTCCCAACCAATGACCCCTTTCTCCTAATAGAAAGTTTTCATGCATCATAAAAAAATAAAATGAATTAAGGATCTTATATTTTTCTAGCTATTTTTATTTTGTTTAAATCGGGACAAGAAAAACCATAAATTTGTCACAAATTACGACGCATTTACAGTATCATTAAGAATAGTTTATGACATATTTACAGAGAAATACATTTACAGCAACATTAAAAAAGGTAAAGGCCCCCCACGCCACCTGAAGGGGATGTTTCATCGATTGGCAATCTGATCACGGAAATGTCTCTGCTGACGTCATGTTGTGTTTCTGTTCTTAAGGTGGTCCCCGTAAAAAATAAAGAGATAAAAAAGGCTAAAACCAGTTACATGCCATTTTGTTGGATCCTCTTTGTTTGTGTTGGGTTAGCGTAGAATTGGAGGAAGATCAATGTCTCTCGCCTCACATACAAATTCCTGTTTTCTAAGGGAACAATATGGTCATATTTTAGTACGAACGAGTTGAATTTTGTAGCAATGTAGCCGTATTTCGGTAAAAGAAAATAACAAATAAAAATAAAACTGTGGAAGATTATAGTAATTATAGATATCATCTTTAATGTTCTTATTCTGCTGAACCATAGTAGCATTCGAAGGCCAATGTTGAATAAGTAAACATAATCATTGAGGTAGTGATCTTAGTTATTAAAAAATAACATAGAATTCAAGGTTTTAAATCTTAGAGTTAGAGGCCTTATTGTATAAAATGTCCCTCCAATAACTCGAGTGAATAATTATGGTAAAACTTAAATTTCTGGTTTACTTTTCTTGCAACAAATACTTTTAAATGGTTAAGTCTCTGACGTTTTGAAGCTTTGTTCCTTCTTTTGACAACCTTTTGTAATTTCATTTCTTGTTTATATTCTTTATTACTCTTTTTTTTTAACATTTTATGAAAATGTGTAATCTCTTTGTAGTTGTCAAATGTTTCTTGACATTTGTGTATACCTTTCGGACTAGACCCCTTACCGTGTTTTAGTTCATATTTCAGCTCAAGTTAAAAGTTTTATTTTTAATTTGAAAGAATTATAACAACTAAAAATAAAAAAGATGCCCCTTCAATAACTACTAAAAATTTCCTTCAAAACAAATTAAACTTTGAGAATGTATCAATAAAGAAGGCATGGCATCTACTTATTAACTCTCTAACCATTAGATTCTACCACCTACATGATAAGATAGAAACTAAAAATGAATCTCTTCAATTTTGATTCAAAGATATACATTGAAGACATGACCATGCAACAATATGATGAATTTAAGTGTGAAAATTTTACATTTGTTAAAGTCAAGAAGAAAGATAAATGAGTTGTTATGAAAAATGGCAATGTTGTAATACATGAGAATTCACACTCTTAGTGGAGCAAGACATGGCCCACTAAAAGATCATGATACCATAAGTTGGAGTTTCACTCTTACATGTTTATCTCAATTGTTTTATGGAATGTTGGAGGGTCTCTTTTATCTTCTCCATGTTCTTCAAGCAATGTTAATCATGGTAAAAACTTGTTCTTCTCCATATAGACTCATAAAATAAGAAACTAATATCTATCGAACTTCCTTTGAATCACATGGTTTTAAAAGTATATGGTAACATTTTGTAACATTTTGTTGTCTACCCCAGTTTTATCACCACATGCTATGGAAAGGGATGGTGAATCACCATATGTCAATCTTCATCCCAAGATTTCCAAGTTCTTGGTAGTGGAAGATGTTATCCTCTTATAATATTTCAATCTTGTACATGTCACTTAAAATTCTCCCACTTTTCAATTCTAGTTCAAATCCATTAAGGTTAAAAGAGATGGAAGAAGAGTTGGACATTTACATATAGTCATCTAACCATTCCATTACACCTTATAGGAGACATTTGGTTAGACTTGTTGAATCTCTTAGTTTTACATGGACTCTTTTATTTTCATTGTTTAGGTGAATTTACTTACCATCCTCATGTTATCAAAGCTAGTGTGGTGGACTATGTTTTGACCTACAAATATTTGTTGTAATTAATATCTCCTTTTTAATGGATTTCCTTTCTAGACCATGCACCAATTTCATTCAAGGTTGTACTCCATGTCCTTAAAGATGCTATTATTTCTTCTCATACCCACCACTCTAACTCGTATTTAATTTGACCATATTTTTTATGATTTTTAAACCAAAAAATTGAAAGTTAGGCCATTAGATCTATAAATTCTATTTGTAACCTAATGGAAAGATTTGAGTTTCTCTTATAAAAAAAAAATTGGAATAAAATAATTCAATTCTTCCCTCATTTTATTCATAATCACCCCATTACCCCATACAACCCCCTTTCCCTTCCCACCTTTGGCAACATCCTTGTATGAATAAGTATATTCAAACCATTTATCGTTACATCCTAAGAAATAAGAAAAGGTTATACATGACTAGTAAAAAAGAGATACCCTCAATATGCTTATGCTCAATGCTAAATCCTTTTGGAAAACCTTCCTTCCAAGGAAGTACTCATGTGCCATATCTGATAAGCATAGATGGTTCAATAATGTATCTTATATTATTTAGTATTCCAAAACAAGTTTCAATTTTAGTGGGAAAAAAGTACAAGGTAAGTGTATGTTCAAATATTATGTGATGTTGCAAGCTATTTTAAAACTCAATGTATGTTGGTCAGCCAATATAGATCACTTAAGAGTATAAATTACTCATCATAGTTCAACTCTCCTAGAAAAACATATTATTAATCACTTAAATATAGTGACTTCTAATAGATTCCTCCTTGCATGGGTGTCTTGTATCATCTATCCTATATATTTAAATTGGGAAACCATCTTGGTTATTCCCACCTAGAGTAAAATATTTTATAAAGTGCTATATAGTTTGATTTATAAATTTGTAATGTTAGAGAAACTTTGAGAAATATGGAAACTTGAATTAGACAAAATCACCACACAATAGACCATAAATTGACACTTAAAGAACCTTTAATCAAAGAATCAAGAACACACATTTTTAATGTTTATTTTTGTTTTGTTAATTTTAGGAAGACATTTGACACTTTTACTATATATTTTATAATCCAATGGCTTCAATTTCTACATATTATATAACATTCAGTTGCTCTTATGATGATTCTCTATGAGGAGATGGTTGGCCAGGTCCAAAATCCTATTGGTTTTAAAGAATATAATAATAGAACCATTATGTTTTATATGAATTTGGAATTAATGTGGTTCTTATTGAGATAAAATTATTTTAAACAAATCAAAACTTGTAAAATAACTTGAAACTATTAGAATGAAAGTAAGGTATTGAAATAGAAGAAATATGATTGTATTAAAAAAGATTAACTATGAATAACACCAAAAGACTTAGCTAGTATACACATGTGTGTTGAATATGTGTGACTAAACTACAACTATAAATCATTGACTTAGACTAATATTTCATGTGCATAGGAACTATAACTATAAATTCTCAAGGTCAATATTGATTGGTAAGGGTATGATTGACTACCACTACTATTCTCTACTGGTTAATTCTATCCACTATGAAAAATTAGGGAAATTAGGGGAAAACCACTTATGCCTACTTAAAACATGACAATGTGTATAAATTTGATCTTTCAATGTCCATGAATGACTTATAAATGACTTATTCAAAGTTTAAACCCTGATAAGGCTTGCAATAGATGAAAACCTACAAAGATAAAAAGAGGGAGTGTAATGGGTTGAGTTGACTCCAATCACCCCCATGATGATTGATTATTGTTTATGTATCCAATACTCTAAAGAGGGAAATCAAAACTGTATATTTATTTCACTTAGAGTGTTTTATGTGATTGTGCTCCTTTTACTAAATGTATGTATTTAACAATGGGTTTAATACTTGATAATGATTTTATTTGACTTATATACAATAGGCTCTGAAATTGGTTAAGAACTGATTCAAATGATTATAATTAGATTTAATAAGAATACGTAATTTTTTCTCAATGTGGAATAGTGTAAGTATTCCTTAGTAGTGAATTTACCAAGTGATTTCTAAGCAGTAGAGTAAATGTCTTAGATGTGCCTTTATATAAATCCAAAAGGAGAAAAACTCATGCTATCTATCCTAGAAATAATGACCAACCTATAAGGGAGGATCTAAATTTTAAAAGTAACCATTTTTAAGGTGAAGGTCAAGATTGACAAATAGGGGTGAAGATCGATTACCACTATTGACCCATACTAGTTGATATTCTCCTAATAGGAAATGTGTGCGATTTAGAATTTGAAATGCCTGTACATATGCTTAGAGGGAATTTTAGTGACTAATAACTTTTTTTAGGTGTAAAATAAAAACTTATAAAGGGATAGGTCCATATAGGTACAAAGGATAAAATGATGTGGAGAAATAGGTCAGATTTAAGTGTTGAAGTTAATTAAAGTGAAAGTGAACTAAAATTAAAATCATGACCAAATTTGAATGACTACAAAATGGAGTTAAATAGAGTTGTGGATGTTTTCTCCTATTGTGTTTGGTCTTTAGATAGATTAATTAGAGGATATCATAGCAGGTTCAAGGAGACTAAGTGACAATTGTATTCTTTGTGATATAATCGTCACTATTTTATTATTTGATAATAACATTATTCTCATGTCACATGTTATTTTATGATGAAAAAAACATTTTGAAATTCTAATATCATTTTATGATAAACACAATTTATGAGTGGATTTGAGTAAAACAAGGGTCATGATTTTCTCGACACAACTAAGGGAAAAGCACATGGAACTAAAATCATTTACAAATTAAGTCTTATTGATGTGGTTTAATCCTATACTTAATGTGATTTACCTTTCAAGACACTACCTTTTAATATGCTCCTTGTTGGAGAAGAGAAATTATGCAAGCGATATTCTGCTATTGGTACACGTGAGAGATAATGTTTCTAACTTTAATTTTAGGATGACATAACAAAATGTATATTTTATAAAATTTAGTTTCACCAATAGTATCATATGGTTTTAAGATTTGGAAACCTGGACTTCATAGTGCTATTTGGGATGGGGTTGATATATTTCTTATTTCTATATCTAAAAAATTGGGGACAAAATGATCATTTCCATATTCATTTTTTTTAATTTTGTATTCATCCCCTTCATATTTCAGTTGTTTTCGATGCAATGATGTTCTTTCACATATTAATATGTAGTGTTGTTTAGATATCAAATTTGACTATAATATATATCCATTTAAGGCTATTAAATCATCCATGAAATTATGCAAACAAGAGGTGAAGAACACTTAGTATGCTCAATGTAAATATTTCCTAAGGGGAATCAATATTGATATCAGTTGTATTCCTCTTAATATAATTTTTGTCAATGCTATTATACTTATTGAAAATATATATGCATAGATGCAATAGGTATGGGATCTACAAATCCTACATAAAATCAACTTAGACAAAACCATAAAAAAAATGCTAAAAATGCATCAATAATAGGATCACCATCTTCAAAAATAAGATGGATGTATTATTATTCCTAAGTACACCATGATTTCTTTTGGTGTAGACACTAGAATTATGCACCATAAGTCTTTTATAACATGTGCAATATGGTTGAGTTTTATATCCTAAAATTATGAATAGGTTAGGTATGAAATGTGTTAGAACCCTCGAAAATATATAATTTGTGTCTTAACTCCTAGAGGTCTGAAACCCCTCTCAAACATCTTGAGAGTATATACATAAAATATATCTTAAAGTATAAGGAAGTAAATGTATATATATTTAAATGTCAAATTATACTTAAATGTTTATTTTATGTATATAATACGTGATTCACCCATGGTAATTACTTTTAATAATCACCATTTTAACTCTCTTAACTACCCATTATCCTAAAATATTTAAACAAAATCCCTTTTAACCAAGTAAACATGTATGTTTAACAACTTCCCTCATAATCAAAACCCATGTAACAAACAAGAAACATATTTACTTAGCTTAAGCACACAGTTAAAATAACTAAGTGGAATATAGCTAACAATATCATAATCATTATTGATCCTCCCACGATCAGCATTGATCCATTTTTGGATCGACATCGATTATGAAATCCTAAGCATTAATATTTACAAGGGACGTGATTTTAACTGCAAAAATGTTGAATAAATTTCCATTGCCTATGTTGCTGATGCTACACAAAAACCTACCTTATAATAAAAGTTCTTAATATCATTTTTGAATCCCAAAGTTACAATCAAAGATCTTTTTTATCCTACAAAGAGTCTATAATTTAGAATATCCTTTGGAAGAAGGTAGTGTAGTGTAGGTAAGTTTATTCTACTATTTATCTTATTTTAAGTTCATATTATTTATGTTATTTGTCTTTATCTAGTTTCATTAGAACCCTCATTTCATCCTTCACCCATCTAAATGTATCTTTGTAGCTTCTAGTCAAAATTGCCTATATCCTAGCATAATTGTTATCAATCCAAGAGAATCGACCATGATTCTCCTTGAATTGACCATGATCTTCCTTGAATTTTCCATGATCCCTATAAAAAACTATCAATCAAAATTCAAATATATTTTAATAGAGTGTTAAACATGAAAATCAAATATCTGATCTACTCTTATTATTTGCTTTCTAAAGCATGATCTCCTATCTTTGAATAAGCATATTTTATCTCTTAAATCTATATATTTAGCATCTTATAATCTTTATTTATGTCATTTTATTACCATATTGATTGAATAAAGTGGGTTAACATCCATTTGAGGAAGCTCATTGCTTCTCAGAACTAGTTTGGTACCAGGCAACCCACCTACCTATCTTATTAATCAATCTTGTTCGAGTTGTCTCTTGTGTGCAGGTAATCCTTTCTAGCCAAAAAAGATCTCTCACCTCACTAGATCAATGTTTCTCATCCCCTGGCATAGATATTCCTCTTTAAACCATGTATCATTTCTATTTTTAGTAGTTAATTTTATTAAAGGAAAAACAAACCAAAAAATACTAAAATATTTGGTTTAATATTTCCTTTGGGACAATTGTGAGTATGCTCTCATTAGCTTTGCATTTAGTCCACTCACTTTCTTCTATGCTTTTAACACATGTAAACTTTGTAATAATAAAATAAAATCAAAGGAGTATTTTATATTTTGGCATCAAGTGTATAGTGAGATATGTGGCAAGTTTTATTGCTCTTTAAAGGAAATCAAGGTTCTTTACGAGATCTTATTCATTATTAGGATCAAATATGTGTACATCTATTCATAATAAATATGACCAAACATAGAGTTGGCCTCCTTAGGATTCATTAACATAATTCTTTGATTCATGGTTCATGGTTCAAATTTAGACTCTTTTCTTGAACCTTAATTTTAGAGGTGAAAGTGGACCCATTATTATACTTAGCAATCATGAGTTGTCATGATAAAGATCTTCACAACTTAACTCATTTTTTATATTTTATCTCCTTTTTCTCTTTCAAATTCTCATTCGAAATGTACTTTTCTTGCAATCCTTTTAACTTGTTATGGTTACTATTACACACACACACACACACACACACACACACACACACACAATAATAATAATAATAATAATAATAATAATAATAATAATAATAATAATAATAATAATAATAATAATAATAATAATAATAATAATAATAATAAATAACATGTGTTATTTTAAGTTATTTGGATCTCTCAATGTTGTGTATTGTCCAACATTTTTACTTAGGTGAGTTGATTCTTGTTAACTGACATAGAAAGTGGATCATGACCTTCTACTAACTACCTTATTGTTGTAATTGTGGCATATTATTAATTTCTAAGTAATAATAGTTACACTGATGCACTCTAATATAAAAAGAATGTATATAAAAACATATTCATAATAATTAAATTATTCGACCATGACCATTATTTTAATGGAGATATTGAATTGGGTTAAATTTGTCATATGTGTGAACATTTTTCAATTATCTAATAATAAAAAAACATTTTTTTTAAAGATCATATGCGATTATTTGTAATATTTTTATGGCCAGTCAAAGTTTGTGAAGATTATAATTATATTTACTAAAATTTTAAATTTTTTTAATAAATATATATATTTTAAATAATTTTTTGATATTTTCTTTTTTTAAAGGATGAAATGTATAAATTTTTGAAGGGTGATTTTTTTAAATTATTATATGTTTGAAAGTATTATATGAAATTATTAAATTTTTGAAAGATAATTTTAAATCAATAACTATCATAAAATATTTATTTGATAAGTAAAATTGATTATAAAATTTATATCATAATTATTATTTAATTTTTTAAATGTATATCATAAAAAAAAATCCTTTCAAATAAAATTGAGTGTCAAATTTAATCGCAAGCTATTGATTGATTCAAGTGTTATAAGAGATAAATTACATTCTACCATACCTATGTTGAAAGCAATTGGTAGAGGATTCATTAAAGTATAGAATACTTTAATGGAATGGAGTGGAAAAGAAATTGGAAATGGCATTGGGAGTGATAAGCGCTGGTTCAGGTTAGAGGATTAATGAAGACAAGTCCTCCATTTTCTTCTTTAATAATTCTCATCTTATTCAAAATAGGATTACAAGGATTCTTAGATTGCAGATTGTGACCCTTCCTCTTGTTTATCTTGATATCCCCATAAAAGTTGGTTCCTTGTCTAGGGGATTATGGTAGGATATTTTATACAAGTTTCAAAAGTAGGTTACTCATTGAACTTGTAAATGGTTGTCCTCAGTTGGGAGAGTGAATTTATTAAAGTTTTTTTTTTAAATATCTTCCCATTTATCGATGCATTATCTAGGGGGCTCCCTCTAGCTTTATTAATGAATTTGAAGCTCTTTCTATATAATTCATATGGGTTGGTAATTTGGAGTCTTCTAAGAGGAATATTGTCAGGTAGAATTTAGTTTATAGGCTAAAACAAGGAGGCCTTGGTCTTCGACATGATAATATTAATGGTCAGTCCTTGGTTGTTAAGTTGTATTGTAGGTGGTGTAATTGTCAAGATCAAGATTAGGCTAGGATTCTTAACTATAAATATTTGGGAGGGGTAGAAGATGTTGATGTTCCAAAAATCTACCTCTCTAGTAAGGAATCAATGACATGGAGTACTCTTAAAAGGGGAGCCAATTTAATTAAATAGGGGCTCTTTTGGATTTGTAGTAGGGGTTCTGAGGCCCTATTTTGGTTTGAATCTTGGGATGGGCACCCCCCTATCTTGGCTATGTATCCACATTTACAATCCTTGTGCAACATTTTTATTAATGTCAGGTGGTGTCATGATCCAAAACTCAAGAGCTTTGGATGAAAGATAATTCAAAAAATAATAATAAGACAATTGTAATAATGCTATCTCTGAGAAGAGATGTTTTATTGATCAAATTTAAATATCCAAACATATGCCTATCTCTAAGAAGAGATGTCTAATTTCCTTTTCAGGTTACATCTTTATTTATATAAATTCTAAAGGTAGGAGGAGGATGTGGAAGGTCACCAATATCGAGGGATATTAAGTGGTTTAACTTTCATGATTCACAACAATATAGAATTTGAGGAATTACTATTTTTAGAAACTTACTATTTGTAGACTGCACTACTAAAATTAAAATTTGGGGCACTTCCATTTGGTTTTTGGGGGTCAAAACCCATCAAGCAGAGATCGATACCATCTCATATTTTTCCCCTCATTCTTAGCTTTCCAACGGTTCCAACATGAAGTCAAACGGAGCTATGGTGTCAAAGTTATGGCTCCCAGAAATTCTAGCACCAATTGGGGTAGAACCATTGCCCAAATTGTCACCTAAAATGTTGCTCAAATCATTTCATGTGGAAAATTTCAAATCGATTCAGTGTGTGGGACAAGTGGAGGTCTGTAGATGGAAAGCTTTATTCAAGTGGCCATCGGGGGGGTTACTGGAGGAGCGGGTCAAGTTAGCTTAGATTTTTGATGGTATAGTTTTGAGTTCTCTAATGGAGAGATATTCTCTTGTCTGGAGTCCTAATCTGAAAGGTGTGTATTTAGTTGCCTCTAGATATCATGTGTTGGATAGGCAAAATTTTGGGATGATGGACTCTACCAAGTGGAAGTTTATGTGAAATAAATTTGGATGGCTAAAATGTAATTACTTCCTTTGGTTGGTTGCTTATAATTGGTGCCTCACTTGGGATAACCTACAAAAAATGGGTTTTTAGGGTCCTTCTATTTGATTCCTTTGCAATGGTGGAAAGAAGTGTCAGGCTCATTTATTCTTTCAGTGTTCTCTATCCTGTGAGATTTGGCATCTTTGGTGGGGTGTTCGGAAGCAAGCATGTGTTCACGCTTCTTCTTTGGTGGATTTTTGGATAATTTTGGGCAAGCCCCAAGCTAAGATTTTTTTTTTACAAGTGGCTTGGAACATCGGTCCTTTTATTTTGTGGCAGCTTTGAATCAAATTATTTTAAGGGAGGAAGTTGGAGGTTCAACAGGTGTGGCATAGGATTCTTAGTATGCTTCAGGAGACCTTAGTAACTAAGTGTGATCTCTCTACTATGTTGGACATTAGGGAGTTGTAGGTGGCACAAATTTTAGGTTTAGGTGTTAGAGGTTTATGCTCTTCCTGGCCCAGGAACAGGAGCCAATCTAAGTTAAGGTTTAGAGAGAAGGAAGGTGTTCCCCTCCACCTCTAGGTATTTTTAAGATTAATACGGATGGCTCTTCCAAGGGGAATCTTGGTCATGCTGGGACTAGGGGATTAAGAAGGGATATCTCTAGTGCCATTCTTTTTTTTTTCTTCTCTATTTATAAAGGAAAACAAACTACTAATTTTTTGGAGGCTCTAGCTATTCTTTGTGCTTTGGAAAAAGGGTGTGGTTTGGGATGGCATATGGTTAACTGCGAGTCTGATTCCCAGATTGTGATTAATATGTTGATTGAGTGGGTGATAGTTAGTGTGCAATGGTAGTTGGCATTAGTGGTTCATTAGATTCTATAATTGATTTAATCCTTAGACTTTGTTTCTTTTGTCCATGTCCCTAGAGAATGGAACCATGTGGCTAATTGCTTGGTTCAGAGGACTTCAAAGTAGGTGTGGGATTGGAATGTTAGTGATTAGGACCGGTTGTCCCAAGATGGTGTTCAAAAGTTAGAAAGGTTGATTTTAGAAGATATGGACGTTTAGTTGAGGTCCCTATTTGGGGATTTGAGGTTAGGAATAATTTCCTAGTTCTGGTTTGAATGGTTATTGTGATGGTGCTTTTTTCTCTGATCTTTTAATTTTTCTGAAGGTAGTTACCCTCCTAATTTTTTACTGGTGGTTTCTTTATTAATAAATTTTTACCCCCTTCTTTAAAAAAAAAGAAAGAAGATAAGAGGAGTAGTTATTATTATTATTATTATTATTATTATTATTATTATTATTATTATTATTATTATTATTATTATTATTATTATTATTATCTGTTAGGTTGTGGAGCTAAAAGCTTCACCAAGATGCAAACAAGAGGAGTTACGGAGGTTGCAGAGAGTTGCAAAATGAGTTATAGGGCAACCGACGTTGATCTGATCAACTGACATCGGTCAGATAGCAGTAAAGAAGCAACCGACGTCGGTTACCAGTCGGCTGACATCGGTCAAGGAGGAGCTGACGTCGGCAGTCTGAGCATGAACATACAGTTTGCATGTAGATTCTGGAGAGTCTATTTTTGGACTGTTAGTTTGCATGTTAAAGGCTAATTATAGTCTTGAGTTGCGTGTCTAATTATTATAATTAAGATAGTCTAATTATTGTAAGCATGAGATCTATATATAGACTCATGGGTTGTATTGTAAACTAGTGCTAGAGAGTAAGAGAGCAAAATAAGCTCCTTCAGAGAGAGGAAAGCAATGGTGTGTTCCTCCTAGTGCCACAGTACAAAGTGTGGGTCCTGGTTTGGAGAATCAAAAGGGTTCTTCATATATGTATGATCTTGGTCAGCAGGTGTGAATGGCTTCTTTTGGAGATCTACAATGGTGAGTAAGGTCTAGTGATTTGCAGGTAGCAGCAGAGAGTAGGAGATCTACTTGGAGTACGGTTGTGTACTTGGTGTACTGATAGTGTTTTTTTTACTGGTGGAGGTGAACATCAATTTTATATTGGAGTTGATTGTTGGGACCGTGAGAGAGAGAGGGAAGAAGTTCTTGAGGTGTGGCAAGCCTTTGAGGTGGAAGAAGAAGTGACATCTTCTTTATTGTATTTTCTTATGAGTGATTATTAATACAATTGTGTATTGTCTCTCATATTCCTGTGTTGTTTCATATTTCTAGTTACTTATCATTCTGGTTAAATTCTGTGTTTAGTTGCTAATACAAGAGGTAATCATATATGCTCTAATTGGTGGAGCAAGATCCTGACAAGTGGTATCAGAGCTTTTGCTTGGGTTGACTAACAAGTGGTTTCAGATCTAGTAGTGTTTTTGATTACAGGTCATTGTCAGGGGTTTCAGATTGAGTGGGAGTATAGAAATGGCAGAAGAAAGTAAGCTACGAATGGAGAAACTGAATAGCACGAATGGTCTGATTGATGGAAAGAAAGAGCAGGTAAAGGTAGATTGTTGGTCGGTACAAGATCAGCGTGTAGAAGCAGATGTTGTAGGTGATGTTGCACAGGGTGCTCTGGATAAAGTAGAATCTTTGTTTACAAATTTTTTTGCCTCTTTTCATGCAGCCCAAAATAGAGCATCTTTTCATGGGTATGTCTTTGGAGACTTTGAAGAGATTTATTTAGGGGTTGGTGAGCCTTGTCAGATTATTGATGAAGGGGAAGTGAAGCTGAAATTGCAGACGGATAACACACAGATGTTGAAGGAGGTCATGCAAGGCCTAGTCTTGGAGATGAGTCTAATTTATTCAAGAAAGTTGGGTGATGGGAGATGCACAGTAACTCTCGCAGTGAATGCACTTGAATTAGATGGTGGTAAGAAATTAGGTATCCTTTATCTATCTACTTATATTACTGATTCACCTTTTGTTGCAGAGATGTGGCTTTGTAGGCTTGGTCACATATGTAGGAGGGGAATGCATGTTCTTAAGTGAAAGATAGATATCTTTGATAAACTTAAGAACTGGAAAGCCTTGGTGTTCATGGAGGAGATGGCGGACAGAGATCAGCTGAGGGGATTGAATTACTCTGAGCAGGGTTGTGTTGATTTGAACAGGGTTTTGATCCATGGAGAGCTCACGGGTAAAAAGTTATCACTCACAGGCGAACACAGGTATCGGCGTCGGTCATACAGTAACTGACATTGGCAACAGGAAGACCGACATCGGTCAGATAGGAACCGATGTCGACAGAAAGGATATCGGCGTCGGCTAGGGAAATGACGTTGGCAGTCAGGGTCAGTGCAGGGAACCGACATTGGTCGGATGCAGACTAGGAGATGGCTGAGATCGGTCACTAGAATGGATGGTGGGTAGACAGCAAGCTGTCAAAAAAGTCTCAAATGCTCATATCAAGGTCAAAAAGGGTAAGTGAACCTCATATTCATTATTCACCTTCTTTATATTGCTCACTGATGGTCAAGAACTAGGAAGATGTGAAGAGGCAATGCAGGTAAAATCCAAAAATAGTGGGAGCTTGGCATGGATGAAGAGTGTGAGTCCTTGGAGAAGAACCAAATAGGTATTTGTTGGTGGAGTTGTCAGCTGGAAGAAAGCACTGAGAGACGGATTGATTCCCAAGTTAAAGAAGAGAGTGGATGGATACGTGAGACGGAAGGCCAAGGTATAAGGTCTTGAGGAAGTTGCAGGACAATGGTATAGAGCTGACAGGTGGTACCATGTGGATGACAAAGCAGAGCTTTTGTCAATGTCAGTATAAGCATTGTGTTTATCTTACCAGGTGGATGATGGTCGCAACATTATCTTGTTACTATATGTGGAGGATGAGCTTGGAGCAGGTTTGTACATACAGGGATTTGTTGAGCTAAGGGTAAGGTTAGTTCAGAGGTATGTCATGAGGAATTTGGAGCAGCAAAATTCCTTGGCATAAGAGACATGGAAGATCACAGGTTGATCTCCAGTGGGAGCTGATGTGAAGATGGTGTTGGCGGGGTTCAATATGCAGGATGGAGAATCGGTAAGCACACCAAGGGCTAGATAGTTCAAGGTTAGCTTAGAATAGGGTTCAAAATCATATGAGGTCTAGTGTAGACCTGAGTTTTCCTAAGCAGTGGGAGTTGTCAGAAAGTTTGGAGCCAATTCAGGGAAGGAGTACTGGAGGGTAGTTCAATGGATTCTCAGGTATCTGAGAGGGACCAGTAGCAAGGATTCATGTTATGCAGGGTCAAGGTCTTCACTACATGGGTTTGTAGGTTCGGATGTGGCAGGTTACTTGGATGACAGGTGTAGCATCACAGGTTGTGTGGTGGTTGGTCTTCAGGATTGATCTTGAAGAGGGATACAAGCTAGGGAATGAATTAGATGGTGTACATGTACAGGTATAGGTGTAGCTGTTTATCTCTAAGTGGGAGATTGTTAGGTTGTGGAGCTAAAAGCTTCACCAAGATGCAAACAGGAGGAGTTATGGAGGTTGCAGAGGTTGCAGAGAGTTGCAAAATGAGTTGCAGGGCAACCGACATCGGTCTGATCAACTGACATCGGTCAGATAGCAGTAAAGAAGCAACTGACATCGGTTACCAATCGGCCGACATCGGTCAGGGAGGAGCCAACGTCGATAGCCTGTGCGTGAACATGCAGTTTGCATGCAAATTTTGGAGAGTCTATTTTTGGACTGTTAGTTTGCATGTTAAAGGCTAATTATAGTCTTGAGTTGCATGTCTAATTATTGTAATTAAGATAGTCTAACTATTGTAAGCATGAGATCTATATATAGACTCATGCGCTGTATTGTAAACTAGTGCTAGAGAGTAAGAGAGCAAAATAAGCTCCTTCAGAGAGAGGAGAGCAATGGTGTGTTCCTCCTAGTGCCATAGTACCAAGTGTGGGTGCTAGTTTGGAGAATCAGAAGGGTTCTTTGTATATATATGATCTTGGTCAGCAGGTGTGCATGGCTTCTTTTGGAGATCTACAATGGTGAGTAAGGTCTAGTGATTTGTAGGTAGCAGGAGATCTACTTGGAGTATAGTTGTGTACTTGGTGTACTGGCAGCGTTGTTTCTGACTGGTGGAGGTGAACATCAATTCTATATTGGAGTTGATTGTTGGGACCGTGAGAGAGAGAGGGAAGAAGGTCTTGAGATGTGGCAAGCCTTTGAGGTGGAAGAAGAAGTGGCATCTTCTTTATTGTATTTTCTTCTGAGTGATTATTAATACAATTGTGTATTGTCTCTCATATTCCTGTGTTGTTTCATATTTCTAGTTACTTATCATTCTGGTTAAATTCCGTGTTTAGTTGCTAATACAAGAGGTAATCATATATGCTCTAATTGGTGGAGCAAGATCCTGACAAGTGGTATCAGAGCTTTTGGTTGGGTTGACTAATAGGTGGTTTCAGATCTGATAGTGTTTTTGATTATAGGTCACTGTCAGGGGTTTCAAATTGAGTGGTAGTATAGCAATGGCAGAAGAAAGTAAGCTACGAATGGAGAAACTGAATAACACAAATGGTCTGATTGATGGAAAGAAAGAGCGGGTAAAGGTAGATTGTTGGTCGGTAGAAGATCAGCGTGTAGAAGCAAATGTTGTAGGTGATGTTGCACAGGGTGCTCTGGATAAAGTAGAATCTTTGTTTACAGATTCTTTTGCCTCTTTCCATGCAGCCCAAAATAGAGCATCTTTTCATGGGTATGTCTTTGGAGACTTTGGAGAGATTTATTTAGGGGTTGGTGAGCCTTGTCAGATTATTGATGAAGGGGAAGTGAAGCTGAAATTACAGACGGATAACACACAAGTGTTGAAGGAGGTCATGTAGGGCCTAGTCTTGGAGATGAGTCTAATTTCTTCAGGAAAGTTGGGTGATGGGAGATGCACAGTAACTCTCACAGCGGATGCACTTGAATTAGATGGTGGTAAGAAAGTAGGTATCCTTTATCTATCTACTTATATTACTGATTCACCTTCTATTGCAGAGATGTGGCTTTGTAGGCTTGGTCACATATGTAGGAGGGGAATGCATGTTCTTAAGCGGAAGATAGATATTTTTGATAAACTTAAAAACTGGAAAGCCTTAGTGTTCATGGAGGAGATGGCAGACAGAGATCAGCTGAGGGGACTGAATTACTCTGAGCAAGGTTGTGTTGATTTGAACAGGGTTTTGATCCATGTAGAGCTCGCGGGTAAAAATTTATCACTCATAGGTGAACACAGGTACCGGCATCGGTCATATAGTAACCGACATCGACAACAATAATACCGACGTCGGTAGAAGGGATACTGACATCGGCCAGGGAAATGACGTCGGCAGTCAGGGTCAGTGCAGGGAACCGACATCGATCGGATGCAGACTGGGAGATGGCCAAGATCAGTCACTGGAATGGATGGTGGGCAGACAACAAGCTGTCAAAAAGGTCTCAAATGCTCATATCGAGGTCAGAAAGGGTAAGTGAACCTCATATTCATTGTTCACCTTCTTTATATTGCTTATTGATGGTCAAGGACTAGGAAGATGTGAAGAGGCAATGCAGGTAGAATCCAGAAACAGTGGGAGCTTGGCATGGATGAGGAGTGTGAGTCCTTGGAGAAGAACCAAACAGGTATTTGTTGGTGGAGTTGTCAACTGGAAGAAAGCACTGAGAGACTGATGGATTCCCAAGTTAAATAAGAGAGTGGATGGATACGTGAGATGAAAGGCCAAGGGATAAGGTCTTGAGGAAGCTACAGGATAGTGGTATAGGGCTGACAGGTGGTACCATGTGGATGACAAAGCAGAGCTTTTGTCAATGTCATTATAACCATTGTGTTTATCTTACCAGGTGGATGATGGTTGCAACATTATCTTGTTACTGTATGTGGAGGATGAGCTTGGAGCAGGTTTGTACATACAGGGATTCGCTGAGCTAAGGGTAAGGTTAGTTCAGAGGTATGTCATGAGGAATTTGGAGCAGCAAAATTCTTTGGCATAAGAGACATGGAAGATCACAGGTTGATCTCTAGTGGGAGCTGATGTGAAGACGGTGTTGGCGGGGTTCAAGATGCAGGATGCAGAATCGGTAAGCACACCAAGGGCTAGACACTTCAAGCTTAGCTTAGAACAGGGTTCAAAATCACATGAGCTCTAGTGTAGACCTGAGTTTTCCCAAGCAGTGGGAGTTGTCAGAAAGTTTGGAGCCAATTCGGGGAAGGAGTACTGGAGGGCAGTTCAGTGGATTCTCAGGTATCTGAGAGGGACCAGCAGCAGGGATTCATGTTATGTAGGGTCAAGGTCTTCGCTACATGGGTTTGTAGGTTCGGATGTGGCAGGTTACTTGGATGATAGGTGTAGCATCACAGGTTGTGTGGTGGTTGGTCTTCAAGATTGATTTTGAAGAGGGATACAAGCCAGGGAATGAATTAGATGGTGTACAGGTACAGGTACAGGTGCAACTATTTATCTTCAAGTGGGAGATTGTTAGGTTGTGGAGCTAAAAGCTTCACCAAGATGCAAACAGGAGGAGTTACGGAGGTTGCAGAGAGTTGCAGAATGAGTTGCAGGGCAACCAACGTCGGTCTAATCAACCGACGTCGGTTACCAGTCGGCTGACATCGGTCAGGGAGGAACCAACGTCGGCAGCCTGTGCGTGAACATGCAGTTTGCATGCGGATTTTGGAGAGTCTATTTTTGGACTGTTAGTTTGCATGTTAAAGGCTAATTATAGTCTTGAGTTGCGTGTCTAATTATTGTAATTAAGATATTCTAATTATTGTAAGCATGAGATCTATATATAGACTCATGGGTTGTATTGTAAACTAGTGCTAGAGAGTAAGAGAGAAAAATAAGCTCCTTCAGAGAGAGGAGAGCAATGGTGTGTTCCTCCTAGTGCCATAGTACCAAGTGTGGGTGCTGGTTTGGAGAATCAGAAGGGTTCTTCGTATATGTATGATCTTGGTCAGCAGGTGTGCATGGCTTCTTTTGGAGATCTACAATGGTGAGTAAGGTCTAGTGATTTGCAGGTAGCAGCAGAGAGCAGGAGATCTACTTGGAGTACGGTTGTGTACTTGGTGTACTGGCAGCGTTGTTTCTGACTGGTGGAGGTGAACATCAATTTTATATTGGAGTTGATTGTTGGGACCGTGAGAGAGAGAGGGAAGAAGGTCTTGAGGTGTGGCAAGCCTTTGAGGTGGAAGAAGTGGCATCTTCTTTATTGTATTTTCTTCTGAGTGATTATTAATACAATTTTGTATTGTCTCTCTTATTCCTGTGTTGTTTCATATTTCTAGTTACTTATCATTCTAGTTAAATTCCGTGTTTAGTTGCTAATACAAGAGGTAATCATATATGCTCTAATTGGTGGAGCAAGATCCTGACATCATCATCATCATCATCATCATCATCATCATCATCATCATCATCATCATCATCATCAAAGAGGAGTGTTAAGCTTTTACCCTTTTGAAAAGAAATTTTCATTTCTTAAAATTTCCAACAGAAATTGTAAATGTGATTATTTTGTTGATTATCATATAATAAATTAACTAAAGATGGGACTCGGCTTGACAATTCTACAAAGGGCGCGGCGTAAAATTTAATTTGAATAATTGTATTACGTAATGGGACTGAAAAAAAACATTTCGAATTAAAAAAATTGTTGAAAGGATGAAAGGATTATCAAGTTAAATCTTGAGATAGAGAATTGGATGATGAGTCTTAAGGAGTTTAATTTTATATTAAGTCATTTATCTAGTCAATAAAAGTTTCCTCACATAAGATTTCTTCTTAATTTTATATTAAATCATTTATCTAGTCAATAAAACTTACAATTTTTTTTCAATAATGAATCATATTTTTTTATTAGATAGCATTGTTTTTAAGAAAGAAGTAATAAAACTTACCATGAATTCTATAATATATAAAATATTTATTTGATCTTAAAATATTATTGTAAATTTTACGTATAGTGATGTCTTAGAATATTAAAGGGATTCAACTCCATTCAACATCGATGAAAACATATTAAATTTGATAGGTTTGGAAGGAATAATACACCCTTCTTATATTTGATTAGGAGGAATAATATACCCTTTGTATATTTGAAGATAACACTCTAAACACTGACATATTTTTGTTGACAACGTTTTATATAATTTTATGTAAGTTGATTTTATGTAAACTTTATAAATCTCATTCTTGATATATGTATAAATATATTTTTTTAATATATAAAATACATTAAAAAAAAATTATTTAAAAAAAAAAAAATTGAATACCAATTTTTAATAAAACACATTAAATAAGCCAAATATTTTTAATCCATTATTCACATAAAACCTTAAATAAATATTTATTATTCTTAAATATTCTCTCTCATACATCTTAATTTATAAATTATCATCAATATTCAGTAGTAACCATAATACCCATAACCATAAGGAATTAATAACACTGGATGAAAAGTACATTTGAAATAGGAACATGCAATAGTAGTCCAATCAAAGCGGTACAATAACAAAAGATTGTCGCAAGGTCGTACAACCTGTGGAATAATTTAGCGGTCAAAGAGTCAGAAGGAATGCAGAGGATACTTTTCAGAAGTTTGCGGAATGGTCGGCGACATGACACATCAGTTGACAATCCGCGTTAACGTTGCTGCGAAGGAGATAATAAATCCACGAGTTTCTCCCCGAATCTGAGTATGGACTCCAGCTTTCTCCATTCAGGACGCAGGCCTCCTTCCCTTGGTTGGCCGCCAACATTACAAACGATATCTTATTCTTTTTGTATTTTAATCTCCTCCTGCTTATGCTTCCCTCCAATTCATCCCAACCATTAACTAGACCTGTGTGTCATATTGGAGTTTGAAATATTTGTTTTCTGCTTTGTAATCAGTTTTTTTAGATGTGCAAGGAGGGATTTAAGGCAAACTGCCTTTTAACAGAGGCTTCGCCATGGCAACTCTGCACAAAATTTGATTGACACTAGAACGGTGTACAATAGATAACATCACGCACAGGTTTTCCCCCAATAAAACCTTTTATTCACATTATGGACTGTGAAAGCCTTAAGATCTTTAATTTAGGATAACATAATGGTGGTGCAGAGCTAGAAAAAGACGCGGCGAGAAGAGCTACGGCAGTGTAAGCAATGAAAAGGCAGACTGATGTTTCATTCCTGGATGGGAAAAATATTGATTACAGTCGATCGGAAACGGAGAACGACAAGAGAAGGAACGATTTGGAAATGGTTAATGAATGTGGTCCAGGAAAGCTGCCGTCCTCGCTGTATAAAGGCATTGTTTCGCAGCCTAATGGAGGATGGGGAGCCCAGTTGTGCGAGAAGCGGCGGCAAATATGGTTGGGGGCCTTCCACGACGAAAAGGACGCTGCCAGTGCGAAGGAAGATGCAGATGTCAGGTTCAGTGGACAAAACGTCATGACCAATTTCATGCCAGCGGAAGAAGGGTATCCTCAGATTCTGTTGAGCGATGATTCCAATGGAGAAACATCAGAAAAGTTACCAAAGCACCAAGGTGAAGAGCTCGATCACAGCAAGAATATGTCTCCGACTGTGACCTCACAGCCGTCTTTTTTAATGGGCAGATTAGCTATGCGTGTGAATGCAGGAAAAGATCGAACGGCTGAGAAGATGGAGAAATCCGATAGAGAACATATGTTTGACAAGGCGGTTACTCCCAGCGACGTGGGAAAGTTGAATCGGCTGGTCATCCCCAAACAGCACGCAGAGAAATACTTTCCGCTGGAAAAAAGTGGCAACGACAAAGGATTGGTGCTCAGTTTCGAAGACAGCTCGGGTAAAGAGTGGCGGTTCCGGTACTCGTACTGGAGGAGTAGCCAGAGCTACGTGCTCACCAAGGGCTGGAGCCGCTTCGTCAGGGACAACAAACTACAAGCAGGCGACATCGTATCGTTTGACAGAGCAACAGAGCGCCTTTACATCAGCTGGAGGCGGAGGCCTTGTGCAGCACTTCACCCCTGCAAAGCAGCGCTTCTGCGCCCCCCTTTTCAATATACTTATTTCCAATCTCCCGGCCTTAACATTCGCTCTTGTGGCAGCGGTCAACGTCAGAATGTATCTTCTCCTTCACAATGGATGCCTGCGGCACACATCGGTGGAGTTTTGACCGCACCGCTGCCATCGCCATGGCTGCCCCAACCTGGATGGAGCAGGTGAACCCCAACGCCAGCACACAACCCGCTCAGCCTATGACTAAGGATACGCGTTTTCATGCTACAGAGGGAAGGCGTGGCGCGGCGTGTGGGCAGAATTGGATTACAGAGCCTCAGCAGTTTATGCAGCTCCAGGCTCCGGAGCCGTTGGAGGGTGACCGGTCATTGCCCGCAGAGAATGCAGCAGGTAAGGGCCATTGCCCCAACAGAGTGAGGCTGTTTGGTGTCAATTTGTAAAATTCATAACAGATAAATTTGTAAAGTAGCAAAAAACCAGATGACGATCTTCATGCCGAGGACACTACGAGCTCTGCGTAACAAATACATCCATGGATTGGGTGGAATAAGTTTGTAAAAGGATAGATTGCAGGGAAATTTACCAACCATGGCGGTAGCGGAATTCAGAAACTCAGTCGACTTTTCTTAATGGCTGCGCAGGATAGATTAGTTCTTGATGTGCTTGTTATAATTGTTGGGTTGTTGTTTATGATGCCGTGTTTTGACCAGTATTTATCTTGGTCTGGTTTGTTTCGAGTATTATTAGAATATTTTACTTTGTAATTATTTGTAAATTATTATTTTATTTATAATAATTATGCTGAAGCTTTTTAATTGTAAAAATGTATAAACAATTTAATATTAATATATATAATATAATAGTTTAAAAATAATGATAAGATTAATTTTATAGATTAATTTAATTATTTATTATAGATAAATTTAAAAAATAATAAAATATTTTTTTAATTTAAATTTAATGATGTTCAGAAATAAAATGATATAATTTTTTTTATTTTTTACTTCGATATGATGTGATAAAGGACAAAGTATAAATAGGTCATACTCATAATAGGTTATATATTTATTGTTTGCATATATATGTATATATAATATTACATGTGTCCAAAGGGATCACCATACCTTTATTAAAGATAATGCCATCACAAAGAACCACAAATCCACAAAGGTTCACAAGTTGCACGATATAAATTATGAAGTGGCCACCCAATAGAATTTCAATACCTCATAATATTCATTGGCCTTTACACAATAAAACTAACGCTATGGTACTGACTAAAGCCACACATTTATGCACATATTAAACCAAATTATATAATATAACCTTGTGTATTGTGGCCATGAGGTCACCAACCCTACACACGCGCACACACACACAGGCATTATTATTATTATTATTATACCGATATGTATTCATCTACCAGAATAAGCCCACTATTTTGTACTTGATCGACGGTCCACATTTAAGTTGGAGGATAAATAAGCTCACATTTACATGTTGTTAATGTGGGGCACAGGGTGGTTGGCCCACACCATAGGGTCGAAAGTCACTGGAAGTCATCTGACAGGGATGTGTTGGCCACTACCAACTAGGTGCCACCTACTGAAAGATAAGTGGTCAATACATATAAGGAGTGGCACATACACCTTTTGCTACATTGGTAAATTTAGTATGTGTAAGTAGGGAGGCAAATATTCATTTGATGTGCTATTAATCCAAACTAATATTGACATTAACAAGATTTTAAAAAATATAATCTATATATGAGCTCATCATCTATGATAGTAATTTTGAATATTTATTTTCATAATTCAATGTGTATGGGCTACACATGGACATGTAGTGATTGTGAGGTGAATTAAGCTTGAATCAATGTCTTAGCATGAATGCAATGAGTATATTTTCTTTTTTTCGATATTTGTGTTGACATTGATGTGATTTTTTCAATATGTTTCTTTGTGTCATAAACTTTTGTTTAGGTCAAATTCATATTTTGTAGTAATATAAGGTAGTCAGGTTGAAATCAAATCAAGGCAAGAACTATCTTTTGAATAACATAAAAAATTGGTTGTCTTCAAATTTTTATAGTGTTATGTTGTTTGACAACATGACATCACTGGTTTCTTGTAAATAAAGCTATGTGAATGGTTTATGGATCTTCTTAAGGTTCATGTAAAAATAGGTTTTGAGTTTGAAAAATTATGTTGTTTTGATAACTTGATACACATAATCCAAATATTTGCATGTAGTTTTCATAAGGTAAGCTAAGCTCAAACCAACATATTTGCATGAATGTGGCAATGATATTTTATTTATCTTAGTTATGTTATTGACACTAATATTATTATTTTTTAATCAATATATGTTTCATCTTATCAAAAACTTATGTACAGATCTACAAAGTCATGATTTTTTACTTCCAAAGTCGTGTTTTGTCTTTAGAAGGTAAGACTTGTCTTATAAATAAAATAATAAATGGCTTTGATTTAATTTTTGTATAGCACTATATTGTTTGATGGTAAGAAATCATTGGATTTTTATAAACAAATATTTATGAATGATAAATAGATCAATATACTAGAACATGATCCCTTTATTCCATCCTTGATCGATGGTTTCACATTTTAAGTTAGAGCATTGAAAATCTTCCATTGTGGATGTGTTGGTAGTTGGCAACCAAGTGGCCTATACATAATGATGAGTGTTCAATAAATAAAAGCAATGATGTGCAATCCTTTTTTCCATTTAGCAAGTTTGTTTTGTAGATATTTAATTGTTATGTTTGATGTCATTAATTTTTTTGTTAGATTTTAATGTGTATATAAAGATGCAAATATCCATTTAATGTCTTACTAACCCAAATAAATGTTTCCAATAATGGTATGTTTAAAAAACTATTTTATATATGAGGTCAATATTTATGAAAACAAGTTTGACAATTTTTTTGTTATTTAATTGGATATAAAATCCATAGTTTTTTAATAGCTCGATGTCTATAGAATAGAGATTGGGCATGGAGTCATTTTTAGGTGAGTTAAGCTCAAAACAGTACTTCTGCATAAATGTGGTAAGCATATTTTATTTGTCTCAACTTTGTTAGTGATACTGATGTCAACTTTTAAAAAACCAATACGTTTATTTTTGTCATATAATTTTGTACAATGCTATAGGTTCAATATTTTATTTATTGTCAAATTCCTATTTTCCGATTTGAAGGTGGTCCAAGTTAGCATCAGATAAAGGTAAGAACAATCTTTTAAATAAGACAAATAATTGGCGATATTTTTTTAAATAGTGATATTATTTGATGGCATGGAATTATTGGTTTCTTATAAATAAAGCTATGTGAATGATTTTTTTTTTATAACGTTTATGTAAATATAACTTGTAGATTTCAAACAATGTGTTGTTTTGATAGCTTGAAGCGCATAGACCAAAGACTGGGAATGCATTCCTTGTTAGGAAAGTTAAGTTCAAATTAATGTCTCCATGTGAATGCAATAAGAATATTTTATTTATCTCAGTTTTATTTCCAACATTGATGCCAATATTTTTTTAATCAATACATATAGGTTTGAAGGGTCATGCACATAAGTTAAAAATTGGGCATGTAGTCACTATGAAGTGAGTTAAGTTTGAATCAATGTCTCTACATAAATGCGATGAACCTATTTTTTATCTCAATTTTGTTGATAACAATGATATTATTTATTTATTTTGATAGATACATTTGTTCATTTTATTAATTTCTATATAGAGCTAAGGGTCAGGATTTCGCTCTTCTTAAAGCCATATTTTATAATTAGAAGTTAACATTAATGTGATGAATAACTTAAAGAATTGGTTATGCCTTCATTTTTTTTAATATTAATATTTTTTTTGAAAATATGGAATCATTATATTCTTGTAATTATATATTTTATAATGGATTATGATTTTATTAAAGTTTATGTAAAAATAAGTTGTGAATTTAAAATATTGTATTGTTTTGATAACTTGAAATATATAAACTAGAAATTGGACATAAAATCATTATTAAATAAATTAGACTTGAATCAACATCTGATCATTATTTTCTATTTATGTACTGATTTAAATTTAAAACCATATATTAATTAATATGTAATTCCATTGGGAAACAAGGATTTTTACCTAATGTGTTTCTTAGTACATATAAAACTTCATGGAAGTAGAGAATATTAATTAATTTTGGACGCTAAATTTCCCAAGCATAGAATGTGGATATATTGCATGAACAAACGGTAATAAATGTATTCGCATGGTCAATTTCAATGTATGATAATGCATGATTTTAATAAAAGTTGAAACTAATCCTTTCTACATTAAAGCTTGCATACACTGAAATTAAATTTTTAAAAAATCTTCAAAGATCTGGGGAAGTAATGATAAATAAAATTTATTTTGAAAAAATCAAATCATGGATAAGTTATACTAAAAATTTATACTAAAAAGAGGTTCGAATGAATTAATTAGTTATTTTTTAAATGAAAAAAATCAAATTAATGGTAAATTATTATTAAAAAAAGGTTAGAATAAATAAATTATTTTTAAATATTGTATATTTATATAAATAAAATATGGTATTGATGTAAAGTTATAATATAATATTTAATGAAAAAGTGTGCACATATAAGATAATAATTTAATATGATAAAATCGATAAATTGAAAATTTATTCTATATTGTAAAATATAAAATAAAAATATTCAACATTAATAATTTTTATATTATATTTTTGAAAAAATATATTAAGAATTTTTATCTGTTTAAATGTATTCCATACATTTTAGTTAATTTATAGCAAAAAAAATACCTATAAAATAATTTTAATTAATTCATATTGTAACTTAATTTATAGCTTAACCTTATAGTTAATAGTAATTTTAATCAACCCATAACTTTCTTTTCATTATTAGGTGAGTTACACTTAAATCAATGTTTATTTTATTTGTATCAAATTTTTTGGGTGATGATGACGACATTATTATTTAAATTATTATATTTTTTTATGTCATAAATTTTTATATAAAATTATAAGATTGAGTTTTTTCTTCTTCTTAAATTTTATTTTATTAAAAAATAAAATTTGTCATGTAAATAATACAAATAATTGGTTATGTTTTCATTTTTCTATATTATTATATTTTTTAATGGTATGGAATCGTTGAATTATTGTAAACAATATTTTAAGAATAGTTTATGACTCTTTTTAGGTTTATACCAAAAAAAATTATTATAATTATTTTTGTTACTTTTAATAAGAAAATACCTTATAAGTAATAATTACAAATTTTTTTGTTATTTTTTTGGTATAATAAATTACAATATGATCAATTTCGAGAAATACATGATATTATTTTTATAACTTAAAATGAAAACTCATGAGATTATTTTCAAGATGAAAACTCATGAATACATTCCAAATTAGATGGTAGACTATGTTAAAATAATATTTTTTAAACTATCCTAATGAAAAGATCATATTTATAAATCAAACTTGTTAAATGTGTTAATATTAGAAAAATCTATTCAATTTATTGAATACTAAGTTTTAAAGGAAGCTTTTCTTACCTTTTTTTTTTAATTTATTAGTTTAAATAATTATTTTAGTTAATTATTTACAATTCAATTAATTTTTTAATTTGTAAAATTATCTTCCAATAATTAAAAATATTATTTGATGGATTTGGCCCTTATTTTGTCGAGATGAATAATATTTATCATAATTATTTAAGTGTTGTTCTATTTTTTAATTCTTAAAATAAATTTTATTTATGACTAAAGGTATAATATTTGTATAAAAAGTGATAAAACTTATTGTGAATATATATATATATATATATATATATATATATATATATATATATATATATATATATTAATTGTTATATTATTTTTTTATAATAATAAATGATTATTTTTTCAAATAATAGTATGAACTTATATTTTTTGAATTGTGATTAACTTTGATATCCAAATTGATGTATAGATAAAAATAAAGTTAAAGTTTAGTATAATTACTTTAGAATTGATTTGAGTTTAGTTTAAAGTCTAAGCTTCATCCTATAAAATTTGGTAAGTTATTTGTAATGGAAAATTAAGAGAGTCTATATTATATATATATATATATATATATATATATATATATATATATATATATATATATATATATATATAGGGAAGCCTTTAGTCTATAAGGTTGTGATTTCATTTTTATTAAAGTTTTATTTTTTAATAAAATATTTTTTGTAAAAAAATATATGGACAAGTATTAGTCTAAATTAATATTATATCAAGGTAAAATCTATCTTTTGAATAACATAAATAATTGACTATGTTTCCATTATTTTTTATAATATTATGTTATTTGATGGTATAGAATTACTAATTAATTGTAAAAAAAAAATTTAATACTATTTCATGTTTGAATTGAATGGCATTAATTTTAGTTTAATTTGTGAAGTAATTACTAGTTAATTGTAAAACATCTTTGTTGATACTATTTCTTATTTGAATTGAATGGCATTAAATTTAGTTCAATTTATGAAATAGATATTTATAAAAGCAAAAATTTCAACATCATGTGGACTATTATGGTTAATTATCCAAAACAAAAATTATTAGTGAATGGACAAAATATTTTCTCTTCATTATATTTATATTACAACAACATTGAGTATTTGTTGATATTTTCATGAGACTTTGACAAATATTATAAAAAACTTTAAATTTGTGGAACTTGTTGAACAACATAGAATAGATTTATCTGTTGATACTAATAAAAAGTAGTATATCAAAGATTTTTAAAAAAATCAAATTAATATAAATTTGTGATATCAATTAGCTGTGAAGACTAATCCAATAAGATATTTTAGGAATAAATTTATATTTATATGGACGTAAAAATAAATGATATTAATATAAAATTTAAAATAAGAATGCAATAATCTATAAGCATTAATCACTTGCTTTGATGAACCATTCATATTCCAAACAAATATTTTTAAGAAAAGTTGGGGAGCGATATTACTAGGTGAATGAAATATATCATAACAATCGTCAATGTATATCAATGAGTGATTTAAAAAATATGCAATAAATTATTGGCATGTTAAAAATTAAATTTTGTAATTATTAAAGTTGTTGAAAAATGGATAAAATGTTTACTTTTAAAAGAATTTATAATCAAAATTGACAAATTTTTTAAATAGTTTATATCTAAACTAATATATGTACACTTATGTAAGATTTGATTAGTGAAAAAAGATATTGTCTTAGTATTCATTTCAAATTCAGTATATTCAAAGTAATGATAACTCTCTTCTAAATACTCTAATAAAAAAGTTACCTACTTTTTGTACATTTGAAGCTCTCTTATATAATTTGAAGAAATTTTAAATTAAAATAATTTTCCATCACATATAATTAATTTTATTTTATTAATCTAATTTACAAAACATATGGCTTGTTAAGATAGGGGAAATAATTCAAATAGCTATTGCTTATTTAAAAAATCAGTGTTATGGAACTCTAGTGTTCAATAAATATTATAGTTACAAGAGGAAATCATTAATATAAAAATTGTGTGTGTGTGTGTGTGTGTGTGAGGACACATGAAGAAATGACGCAGATTAGAAGATTAGGAGTAATTTAGAAATAAAATAACATATAATTATAATAATATATTTTGAAAAACATGATAATGAATATGGAAAAATATTTGATATTGACATAAAAATATTTTTTGATCAATTTAAGATAAGATTTGTTAGATAAATTATTGAGGGGATAACATAATATTTATTGGACCTTAAAGTTATAATTTTTAATAAATAAAATATTACAATCACAATTAATTTAATTGGCAAATAAATGTTCAAATAAATAAAAATAAAATAAAAATCTAAAAATTTATAAAAAATAATATTTTTTTATAGATAAAATGAGATATGATTTTTAATAAAGTTTGTAAACTAATATTTATGCATTAAAAATATCATATCAATGCATAAAAAATATCATATCAATTCTTCTTCATCTTCTTAAAACCTAGTTAAAAAATTGTGAGAATACAAAAATATATATGTAAGCATGTAGACACTAGACACACTAGAAAATTATTTTGTCAAGACCCATGCATTGCATAGTGATTTTATTTATATCTTTATCATTTATTTTAGATCTTAGTGCATTTTGTTTAATATATATTTCAGTTTTGATAAAAGTTCAGTTTCCATAATTTGCACGAGAAAATCGAGAGTCTAGCTAATATTTATTCTAGAATAATAGTGAAACTTTAGGCTATCAGTCTCGGGACCCTGTAATATGTTGTTATCAATTAATCTGCTTATGATAAGTCTTGGAAACGTTTCATAATACGTAGATTAAATCATGGTTTACTATTTTGTGCCTTAACCCAAAATATGGTATCAAAGTGAGTTTTTATTATATATTTTATTTATTATTTTTTTTTTTTAATAAAAAATTATTTTTTTTAATTATAAAGTTTTTAAATATATGAATCTAATATTATATTAAATAATTTTCTCATGAATAAAATTTATTTATTTATTTAAAATATAATACATATATTTAAAACTTTTTGAATTAATGAATAATAATTAATTCTTTACAACTCAATTAAATGTTTGATTTGAAAATTTGTCTCTTATTTAAAAAAAGCAATTATTCAAATCATGGTTTTTCCCTTTTTTGTTTTATAGAAATAAAAATTATCATGATTGTTTAAATATTGTTTTATTTTTTTATTTTTAAGAGATATATTTTTATAAAAATATAATAGTTTTTTATAAGAAATGGTAAAATTTTGTATAATTTATTTTGAATCTTTCAATATTTTTATGATATTTTATTTAATTTTAAATATTTTAATTATTAATTTATATATAAAATAATTATAAATAATTATTATATATTTTTAAAATCATAATTAATTTGTGATGGCCAAATCAATTTTTTCAAACATATTACATAGTTTAATTAATTATTGAGATATTTATATTATCAAAATACATGTAGTTTCCATTAAATAATTTAATATATTACATAATTTTTTTAAATTAACAATATGTTGTAAAGTTATTGTACATGGTACTTACTTATTTTTGTTACATGTAAAATATGAAAATACAAGTAGAAAATAAATTCATAAATACAATGAAAAAATGTTAATATGAGATATATATCTGTCACAATTTTTTATAAACATTTTGCATTGTAAATTATTAAAGCATCCCAAATTCTATATGTCAAATACCTTTTTAAAATCTATTTTTTAAATATTTTCTTCTTTATTTTTTCAAATGATTTAAAAAAAACTTATTTCACTCTATTAACATTTACATTACACACCCTTCATGTAATTTATATTCATATAATTTTTAGTTTTATAATATGTAAAAGTATATTAAGTGCCTCAAATGCATGTGTGTATGTGTACATGCATGTATGCATGTATTAAATTATATACATAAATATAAATAATATTTTAGTAATAAATAATAATAACTTATATATTAATATTATTTTAAAAAAATAAAAAATATACAAAACATTTTTTTTGGTAAAAGTATTATTTTTTTAAACTAAAGAAATAAAAATAATAATAATAATAATATATCTATAATATTAAATAAATAGTCAATGTCAATTATTTAGTTGTTTAGTAGACTATCAATACTATTTAACATAAATGTATGTCAAAGAAATGGGATGATATATTTTGTTAATTTAACATTCTTTTAAAAATAAAATTTATTTATTTATTTTAATTTTTAATAAATGTTGGTTATTTATTTACCTTATTTTTATTAATAATTATTATTATTTTTACTTCCTGTTATTTATTTAATGAATTGTTAATAAACACAACACAATATTAATTATATAATCTACATTTACATTTTATGCAACAAAATTATTTATATTAGTTTTATTATTAAAATAATGTATTTAATATTGACATGGGTATTGATGTCATTAAAAAAATATTTATCAACATTTTAAGTAAAAAATGTGTTCCCATTCCAAGGAATATGTGTAGAGACTAATCTCAATATTTACTATAGATTAGAGAGATTGAGAGTATACTTGAATTTCCATGGTATTTATATTAAATGTCATGTCCTATCCAAAACAAAGATTTCACAAGTTATCTGCTTGAAATATAAATTTGTAATTTGGCAAGTCAGTCTTCACATGTGATTTTACCTTAAATTTATTTTATTTTTGTGTTATTTTCTATAAAAAATTTCACTATAATATTAAAGGACATACTTGTTTAAATTTAAAATATATAATACTTTATCTATTATAATATGTTTTCTCATTATAATGTTAGACTCATATATCAAACCCAATTTTAACCATTTATAAATTATTTAGTAAAATAATAAAATAAATTTTAAATGTATCAATAACATATATATATATATATAATTAATTAATTATGTCTCTATATAATTGAAGGGCACCCATCACCAACTAGAATATATTCACCACAATCTAATTTTAAATTATTTAGAAAACTTTTTCTTACTTAAATATTTTGTATTTTATTTTTAATTTTAAATATATTTTAATTTTAAAAGAGGAAAAGTGATTGAAAGAGAGTTTGAAAGATAAATTTGGAAAATTAAAAAACTAAAATTAAGTAATTATAGCTTATTCTACTTTGAACTTTTATTTTTTTAATATTATTAACTATTGATACGTCATATATGTTTTTCTATAGGTTTTCATAATTATATAATTTATAATATAATTAATTTTAATACTTGAAGTTATATTTTTATTTATAAATTAAAAAATATATTATTATGTTTATTTTATAAGTAAAAAAATCAAAATTATCATAATTATATTACACAAATATTCGATAAATAAATAATATGAAACTAATCAATGTACGTTTATAAAAGAAAACTTAAGTCATTTATGGTATGAAATTATTTGCATATTGTTTATGGAATAATATCTCTACATTTCCCTAATAATGAAAAAAACTAAAATATAAAGAGAAAACTAGGTACTAGATGGTTCACAAAATTCAATTGATATCTAAATATATAAGCCAAAAAATCAACAATTTTTTTGAGCATTGATGAGGCTTTGAATCATGAAAATAATTTTGAAATTAAATCATCAAAATTATACTGATGTGGATTTTGTTTTTGAAACAATTTAAGTTTTACTAAATTTTTATTACATATATAATATGATACAAATTTGGACCATAGATTACTTCATAACACATTTAAACAATGGTGACATAGATAAAATAAAATCATACACCCATTTATTTCACCTTAATGTGCTATATGATTTTCATGAAATGTATGACAGAATCACATATTTCCATGGAATTATAATTTTTATAAAAGAGCTCACAAATCAAGGTGAAAGTGTCCTTTAAGGTGACACATTTTGTATCTAGAGGTTATCCAAATATTTGGACATATCAATATGTGTTTAGTACTTAATATAAAAGAATAAATATTTATATTTCAATAAAGAGTCATTTATTCCATCATGGTCTATCTTGTTTCATGATACAAATATGTTTGTAAACTCTTTGAGCCATTATTTTGTGATATAATGTGTATCGATGGTCCATATAATTTTTTCAAATAATTACAACAATATTTCTTCTTGTTAGAATATCATTGCTCATGAAATACAAAGCCATGGCCTATATAAATTAACTCCATTCACTTCAAATTATTGTGTAAGCTTGTTTAATTACATGGGTTACTTAACTAAGTAACAATTTTATGGTTAGGCTCTTTGATGATATATGGATTAATCATATTACAATGCACTTAATAGGGTTGGTAGAAATGCAATAAATTGTTTGAAATTTTTCAAAAAAGTACTAATAAAAGATAGTATAAAAAATATTTCAAATTCTTAAACATATAATACCATGGATGGAATTCTATGTGAAGAAAGTGGCGTTAAAGGAAATGTTTTCTACTATATATGGCTCTCCAAAATTCTACAAACCAAAATTTAACCATGGTCAACAAAAAATAAAAATGTTGTTAAAGTGTATTTTAATTTTATACATCAACAAAACACACACAATATAATTTTATTTAAAAGAATTTAATCACCTAAAAGTGGTATATGGAATATAAGAGTGTTTCTTGAGATAGTCTATTCCTCGCTTAGCCATAGACCTATCCTAGATCCTTTACCACTCTTTTACAACCATTATGTAAACCATAGACATCTACAGTAAACTCAAATATAGTCCCAAGATAACATTCCTTTATCCCAACCCAGTGTGCACAATATTCATCCAAGTGGACATTAGTGTCACACTAATGAAGCTACAACAATATGGTACTAGTGTCCCCAATTGGGTGCTATTGTCCCCTTCCCTAACTCTCCTAAATGGATACTTTTTCAAATGTGTGCCCCTTCTAAGGTTATCTTAAGTACATTTTCTTATCCACACAAACTATGAATCTCTATAAATACAAACTATTTGACCTCTATTCATTAGATTGAAAAAAGATGCAAAAGGCTATCTAAATAAGAAAAATGTTGAGTAAAATTAAATTATTTGATCCTTATTCTTCCATACTTCTGCATACTACCATCTACATCTACCCTAAGCCTATGTTTCAAATATTTCAAATCTCAAGCACACTCAAGGCATTCAAGACCACTCTCATTCTAACATTCACTTGCACTTACACAAAACACTAGGTGGGAGAACTACATCAGTTTTGATCCCTCCTCATACTATTGGTATGTAGTCAACTCTCTTCACAGTGGGGTGTTGAGGATGTCCAACCTATCATACAAAAAAACACATATTTATTGCTCATGCCATACTTGCAAGGAGGATTAGCATTTACACACTAAATCATGTTTTCTAGGCACAACATAGAGTTACAAATTTCATGCATGTAGGAACAGAACCCAAAAACATAAAGGCAAGTGCTCCCAAAAAATAGGGATAATATTAGAAATAGGACACTAATGCCACTATAAGGACACTACAACAATATGGCACTAAGGTCTAGGTGGGGCACTATTGTCTAATAAGCAAATAGATCCTAGTACCCTATTAGCGACAATCAGACCTATCTAAAACCCAGTTTTTAAAACCTAGATCATCTATAACATTCACTTATAGATAAGTCTCTATTTGTGCATATTTATTACTATTTTTAGAAAGTCAAAATAAGTCAAAATATATAACAAATCAGTGGTTAATTATTACATATTATTTACCTAATTTAGACATCTCATCCCTTTAATCTAACTTAGGTATTTACACATGTGAAACCCTAAAAGGTTAATCATTTGGTGAACCCAACTTACTTTGAATATTACTTCAAACCCTAGTTTGCATTATCTAAATTTTTGTACACTAAATTAGGGTTGCATACTTTTGATTTCCTACTTTTTTAGACAACCTAGCAAATTAAATCAATTTCATTTTAGGGTTTCAATTTATTTAATTATGATTTAAATTATTGTAAATAAACCCTAACCCTAGATAACCCTAGATTTTAAATTTATAGAATTCATATTTCATGTCCGTATATCTTCTAATTTATGTTTCAAATAATCATGATCATAATGACAAAATCAATTAATCACTTTTTGTTGAAAAGTTTAATACTTTTATTTGCATGCTTGTTTCCTTTAATTCAGAATAAACTCAAAAAATACATAAACATATGTATAGATGATGGTTTATATCAATTGAAATATGGGTAAGTACATGGAGTTAGGGGGCCAAAAAGTGGACACATTTTGAATTCAAATATATTTCAATATTTTTATGTATGCGGTTTTAAAAAGTGTGTACATAATCTTGGCACATAGGCTCGATAATACCGATCCAGGACTGCGTATATGGTTTTAGTATTTAGAACTATTTACGCAATTTCAGTCTTTAGATACATGTACATACTTTTAGTCTTTAGATACACATACAAAATTTTAGTCTTTAGAACCACATATGTGGTTTTAGTCTTTAGATCTGCATACACAGTATTGCTATTATAAAATCATGTATGCGAAATAATTTAGTATTAGATTGACATGCATGGTATATGAATAAAATAGAAATTTAATTTAATTTATGTTTAATTTATATAATTTCAAGATTTTTGAGAGTGGTTTTGGACCTATAGGAGCTATAATGCAAATTCTAGGTTTTGGAGGATCCTATCATATTTTAGACTCAGCCAAATTCCAAGGTTTTAGGGTTTCAGACTTAGCCATATTTCAAGGTTTTCAAGATTTTAGGGAGACATCATAAGAGGTAATATAGCTACATGAAGGGATGTAGGTATGATATAATAGTTTGAGAATATCTCTCACAAAGTGCCACAAGTTAGTCCCACCCCATTCCCTGTGCACCTCTTAAGATATACACTCTAAGATAAATGCATCGATGAGCCCCTAATGCATATAGGAACCATCCCATGAAAAAAATCACATACAACATGATTTATAATTTTGGGATATATTTCTAACAATAACCTACAGAGAAAACACACACCTCACTTCTTTCATTCCATGGATCATGGATATTTCTACTAAATTTTGATAAATTTAAGTATGTTTTTATTTTGTCAATTATTCTCGATTAATAAACCACCCTTGTCAATTAATATCCAGTTAAAAAATCCTTTCCATTTTGAGTAGACCCTATACCCTAAACCCCATACCTTAAACCTTATACCCTAAACCTTAAACTCAAATAGGGCTAATTAAACCAAAATCACATTCTATAGTCACAAATAGGTTCAACGAGCTCAAATTATCCCTAATTACCTTTGTGATTTAACCCTATACCCTAAAACCTAAACCTTATACCCTAATCACTAAACCCTAAACCCTAAATTGTAAATGCCAAACCCTAAATCAATCAATTTATCACCAATTAACATCTTCTGACCCTAAACCCTAAATTGTAAATGCCAAACCCTAAATCAATCAATTTATCACCAATTAACATCTTTTAAAGTAAAAATTAATTTCATAGGGCTCAATTAGGCCCAAATTACATCACTTATTACCCTAATTGATTAATTGGCTCAACTTGTGATGACATTGGGGTTAATTATTCCTAAAATCATATTTTATAGTCACAAATAGGTTCAATGAGCTAAAATTGTCCCTAATTACCTTTGTGATTGGACCCTAAACCATAAACTATATAACTTAAACCCTAAGCCCTAAATTATACAATCTTTAAACCTTGAACCAATAATGTTATCCCTAATTAACATCATTTAAACTAATAATTAAGTTCACATGGATCAATTTGGCCTATATTACATCACTAATTTCTGTAATAGATTAATTAGTTCAATTTATGATGACATCAAGGCTAACTGAGCTCAAAATCACATTTTATAGTCATAAATAGGTTAAATAAGCTCAAATTATCCCTAATTTACTTTATAATTTGATCCTAAGCCCTAAATATTAAATAATATGCCTTAAACCTTAAACCCTAAATAGTAAACCATAAACCAATCAATTTAACCCAAATTAACATCCTTTAAAGTAATAATTAGGTTCACAAGGCTCAATTTAGTCCAAATCACATAATTGATTACCCTAATTGACTAATTGGCTCAATATATGATGACATTGGGGCTAATTGATCCCAAAATCACATTCTATACTCAAAAATATGTTTAACGAGCTTAAATTGGCCCTAATTACCTTCATGATTAAAAACTGTACCCTAAAACTAAACCTTATACCCTATACCTTAAGCACTAAATACCAAACCCTAAATCATAAACCCTAAACCCTAAATAAATTTATTCATCCACAATTAACATCCTCTAGAGTAATAATTATTTTCATAAAGCTGAATTTAGCCTAAGTTGCATCACTTATTTCCCCAATTAACTAATTAGCTTAACTTGTGATTACATTGGGGCTAATTATGGCCAAAATCACATTCTATAATCATAAGTAGGTTCAACAAGATCAAATTATCCCTAATTATTTTCATGATTATACCTTATCCCCTAAACCATAAACTATATACCTTAAACCCTAAGCCCTAAACCCTAAATTGTAAACTCTTTAATCCATAAACCAACCATTTTATCCCCAATTAACATCATTTAGACTAAGAATTAGGTTCATAAGATTCATTCTGTCTAAAATAACATCACTAATTGCCCCAATTGACTAATTGTCTAAATTTATGATGACATGGGGGATAATTAATCCTAAAATCATATTATGTATTCACAAATAGGTTCAATAAGATTAAATTATCCCCAATTGTCTTTAATATTAGAACCTATATCATAAACCCTAAACCCTATACAACCTTAAACCCTAAATCATAAAACCTAAATCCTAAACCAATCGATTTATCCCAAATTAACATCTTTTAGGGTAAAATTTAGGTTCATGAGGTTCAATTTGGCCCAAATTACATAATTAAATGCCCCAATTGACTAATTGGTTCAATCTATGATGATATTAGGGCTAATTGAGTCCAAAATCACATTTTGTAGTCACAAACACATTCAACAAGCTCAAAATGGCCCAAATTACCTTCATGATTGGGCCTTATACCCTAAAACCTAAATCTTATATGCAATACCCTAAGCCCTAATCCATAAACCTTAATCCCTAAATCATAAACCCTAAATCAATTGATTTATCCCTAATTAACATCCTTGAGAGTAATAATTATTTTTATAAGGCTCAATTTATCCCAAATTGCATCACTTATTACCCCAATTGACTAATTAGCTCAACCTGTGATGACATTAGAGCTAATTATGTCTAATATCACATTTTATAGTCATAAATAGGTTCAATAAGCTAAAATTATCCCCAATTACCTTTACAATTGGACCATATACGCTATACCTTAAACAATATATCTCAAAACCTAATCCCTAAACCCTAAATCATAAACTCTTTAAACCCTAAACTAATTATTTTAGCACCAATTAACATCATTTAGACTAAAAATTAGGTTCACAAAGATCAGTTTGGCCTAAATCACATCAATAATTTCCCCAACTGACTAATGCTTAAATTTATCAAAATATAGCTAAAATATCCATGATCTATAGAATGAAAGAAGTGATGCATGCATTTTCTTTGTGGGATTCTTATTAGAAATATACCCCATAATTATAAATCATGTTGTGTATGCCTTTGTACATTAGATGATTCATGTATGCATTAGGGGATTATCGATGTATTTCTTCCAGAGTGTATGCCTTAAGGGATGCAAAGGGAATGGGGTGGGATTGACTTGTGGAACTTTGTGAGAGATGTTATCATGCTAGTCTATCACACCTACATCCCTTTATGCAACCTTAATACTTCATATGATGTCTCCCTAAAATCTTGAAACCCTAAAATATGGCTAAGTCTAAAACTTTAAAACCCTAGAATCCGACTAAGTCTAAAATATGATATGATTTTCCAAAACCTAGAATTTGCATTATAGCTCCTAGAGGTCCAAAACTACTCTCAAACATCCTAAAATAATATAAATAAAATATAACATAAAGTATAAGAAACTAAATGTCCCTATCTAAATGTAAACATATACTTAAATGTTTATTTTATTTATATATCATGCATGCCAATCTTATACTCAACTATTTCACATACACAGTTTTATAACAACAATATCACGTATGAGATTCTAAAGACTAAAAATGTCTATGTAGTTTCAAAGAATAGTAGAAAAATATTATGTGCACGTGGTAGTTTTGTATACATGGTTATTATATTTGAATTTTGAAACACATGCCTCAAGGCTCGAGAATGGCTTGGATTCCCAAGGCTCAGGCATGGACCTACAACATAGACAGTCAAATCCATGTTTTATACCAATAAGAACAAAATTCAACTTCACCCATGCTATACCCCATCCATTTAATTGAATTTTTCCTTGAAAATAGTATTTCAACATTGACTAAGTCTCTTCTTTCTATATATATGGTTTTTATTATATTTTTATTTCTTTAAGGTTGTTATTTATATTTATTGACTAAGTATGTCTTTTGTAGTGCTATATGCCATGATTATTCATGTTCATCTTTGTTTATGTATCTTTTGATTCGTTGATCCAAACCAAAAATAACATATATGGTTGCAAACTAGACATAAATCTATACACATTAAAAAAAGAAAAATCTAATTTTCAATATTTTTTGAGGTAGTTAGGGGGCACACAGTTGGTTATACATTTTTGATCATATTTTAGGGTATAATGATTTGTGAAATTAGTAAAAAAAGAATATTCATTAATTAATTTTAAAAAAATTAGGTTTCAAACTAGATGATCCTACCTAGATTTATACCGAGGGATTTAAATAAAAAGAAAACGATGCTAAAAAATGGTGGGGTCCATGGAGAACTATCTAGTATGATTTTTCTAAAAAAGGTTCCACTTCAAATTTACAATGTTTGACCCACTTATACCTAAGCATTTCAAAAAAAATTATTTTAGAAACTAGATTCAAAATGATACAATCCATATTCCTATGACACCTTCAAATTGTGACTGTAGATATCTCAAATAATGGGTACAAGTCAATGTTTCCTATTTTTTAGGAAAAACATGTCCACTTAAGACCCCCTTTTGTCTCACTAATTCCCTAAACTTACCCATATATGTCATATCTCATAACATGTTATCTTTATCCTATGTAGAATTCCATTAACTAGCAAACCCATACACACATAGAGGATTTAACACATAAGCGAACAACTATGTTTCAAGTTTCAATGTCATATCTTATGCATAGGAAAGAATCTCTTTATCTCTATGAGGTTGATAGCTATTTTACCACTAACTAGGTCCATTCTTTCAATTCTTCCATGAGATGAAGCAACCTATACCATTGTCACTATTACCCATACTCAACTTATTCACACCTCTTCTCTACAAGGTGTGTGCACACATCTTCAATAAAAAATAGCTAGTGTTTGCACTTGTGAGACTTTATGTGATCAAATTATTAGTATGAGCAAGATAATTTTAGGTTTAAAAAATCAATATCAACTATTAAATGAAATTATTACAACATTGGAAAATCAATTTACAAGACAAAGGCCTTTAGGGCACGATAGTGTAAATCATGTATATGCATCTTCACCTAGTCAATTTGTGGAAAACAATGTTACATATCCAAATCATAAATCACAACAAATTACATCTACAACTAGTGGTTTAAAAATCATTAAAAGTTCAAATAAGAGTTTAAGTGAAACACTAAGGGAAATGATTAAATATAATATTATTGGCCTACATCCTCTACACCCAATAATGGGGGATCCAAGTATTTTGGTGCACATCATAGACTTCATGGGCACCACACAAATTCATGTTTAGAATTCAAAAGTAAAATATAATAAATAATTGATATAGGTGACTCGTATAGTGACACTTCATCAAAACAACATACAAAGACACATAAAGATTCAAAAAGGGTCAACTGTAGAAACAATAAAAAATGGTTACCAAAGCATAACTTACAACAACAAAAGGTTCAAAAAATGCAATCAAAGCTAGAAATAATACAATAAACATAGGTAAAGTAAGAAAATCTACCTCTCCAAATGAGGCTCAACATTAAATATGATATAATGTTGGTCATAAATATCTACAATAGTTTGATTATCATGGACAAGGCTTGGGAAAGTAAGCCTAAGGCATCACTAATCCTATTCTAATAGTTGATCATATTGGTCAACAAGGTTTAGGATTTATTGAACATCCTAAGGCACTTCAGTCATAGATATAGTTTATGAAGACAAAACATCCAAATATATAGGCATGTTACAGAAAGAGCGAGATCTTAAGTTACAAAGTCAAAATAATTCTCAACAAACAAACATTCTCATAAAAGGCTTTCTAGTAAAAGAGCCTCCACAACACCATATGCTTATAACAAACACAATTTTAAAGGAAAAAATCACAATCAATATGCCACAACACAACTCATATAGATCAAATCCACAACATGAGGCAATTCCCTCTAGCATTCTAAGTTATTAGGATTTTGATGATGAATAATACCTAGATTCCTACTACAACAACATTCAAATACAACATATCAGTCACACTACATGAGAGATTATCATTCCTATTTTTAACATAGGCCACAGTGATAATGAGTCTCTCATGAGGCTCATTGGTTAGTATGGTTCGTACTCTTGTACATACTTCCTTATATTTCACTCCTTATACATAATTTATTTTCATTTTCTTGTACACAACTTATATCTAGAAAACACAAAAATAATAAAACATGTCAAAATACAAAAAACATTCAAATATTACTTAGAAAACACAAAATTTATAGATTGTATGCATTGATATGTTTACATGTATACTAATTTATAGATAATACATATTTCTAGCTATCTTAGTATAGTCAATTTTATCATACATAGATGATTCACTTGTTCTTGTCAAGTGTTTACATATTACATATAGGATTCTAGTCCACTACACTAATCTAGATGTGATATCATCTAACCATTGGGAGTATACACACTAATCTAGGTTTATTAATTTAATACATCCACACACTCAATGGCATCTCATTCATAGTTTCTACTACCCGGTTATATCCTTACACACTATAAATTCTAGTTTACACATTGATATATCTTGATATTGATCATTGTTACTCATTGCTCAATTTTTTTAATCAGCTATCACTAGTTAGACTCAGCATATGTGAATCTTCACATTTACATAGATTTGTACTACATAGTTATACTTGTTTCATTTCTAGTCTTCCTAGATAAGACTTGATAGTATTTCCTATACTTATTCCATCTTTGAGGGCATTTGAATATGCCATTACTTTTTGGATCTAAACCACTTATTTATTTATATGCCTTAGACATATGCCCATGTTGCTTGTGTGTAATTTCTTGCTTATATATGTAGACATTTGAACATGTCCTTCTATATAGATCTAATCCAAATTACTTATCGTTTGCATATGTAGACATTTGAACATGTCCTTATATGTTTTCATTATCAAATTTAGTGACATGTGTCCATGTCCTTTATATTGTGGCCCCTTAGCCTACTTTTTCATGCTTCATGTGTTTATATGTATGCTTCCTTATATGCTTCTTCATCATGACATTTTTATTTTCTTATTACACACACATGCCCTTTTTTATGCCATGAGGGCCTTCATACATGTCTTTATGGACATCATGCCCCATACCCCTAGGTAGCTACTTAGATTTATTATTATACACATTGATTAGATCTATCTTGACACCCTTTTACAATGCTAGATTAAGACATACATCTTGAATTACCTACTTATACTCATATACTTTTACATTTCGATATTATCTTTGTACATTGTATTGGAATATCATGAAGTTATAATATATATTCTCTAGTTAACACATTTTTGAAAGCTACTTCTCTTGAGAACAATAATTACAAATGTTCCACAAATACCCTTCAAAGAGGGGGCATTCACAGGGGTTTGTCACAGAGATCAGGCTCCTACTTTTATATTCACATATCATTGTTAGCACACAAGTTTAATTTTAAAAATTAGACATAGGGAAAAGATGGGTCTCAAAAAGTAGTTAAGTCACCCAGATTTTAGATTAGATAGACATTAGCACCCAATTTGGGACACTAACACCATAGGGCACTACTATCCACTACAAGGTGCTAATGTCTAGTAGCCCCAGCTTTAAGGTAGTCTAGATTATCCAGACTAGTACACCATTTAGAATATATATTTGCACATATATAATCATAGGTTTAATAGTTATGTTTTGATTTTTCTCAAAGGCACTCATTTCAACTTAGATTCATACCAGTTGCTCAAATTTAGGGGCATCGTGCATAGCATGATAACTCCCACATTTAGTTCAGATATACCAATTCAATTATTACATACTCAGTCCAGAATCAGTATACTTAGATATCATATTAGGGGCATGTGCATGACACATAATTTCCATATGATCAGTTACACACATAATTTGATTAGATGGAATGAAAAACTCTATGTCATTCTCTACATTGTATATACTAGCTATCACATTCTAGGTTATCACTAGTTTCATGAATTATTCCATCTATAGTGGCTAGCATTCTTGAGTGGCCCAGAGCTGCTTAATGTATGTGAGTGGCCACAAAGCTAATATACATAGTTAGATTTACCCAGTTAGATACTTTCATCACTTTTCATAGTTTAGTTTTAGATGCATCTAATTCACATGGGAGGGAAATGATGGGATCATGGCCTACTTGAGTTCTTAAGCCACCCACATGAGAGGGTTAGGTAGACTTATAGTCTTATCTAAGCTATTCATAGATCATGATCAACTAGTAGGTATGGGAAATGATGGATTCAAAATTGGATTGAGTTCTTGATCCACCCATATGAGAATTAGCAAGCTATTAATGTAGTCCAAGTTATTCAATGATTTTATCACTACATACACTCACACACATAGGTTTTCATTCATGCATTGGTTTGCATACTTAAAGAGGTATATTTGTTCCTTTCCTCTCTCTTTACTCAACTTTACTCAGTTACTTTATTCATCATAGTATTTTACTTTTGATATCTTAAGTAAGGATTCATTTTTGCATGTTTCATTGCATGTCATTGATTTGCATCATGTTTCACATACGTAGACCCAAATTCACATATTTAGACTCAGTTACATGGGCTTCACTTCTGAGGTAAGTCTAGGTAAGCTTATTTTTACTTTATACTAGTCATTTCATTTTACTACATTTCTAGCATAAGGTAGGGAATGTAATCACCTAAAAGTGGTATTTAGAGGCTAAGAGTGTTTCTTGCGATTATCCCATTCCTAGCTTATCCTTAGACCTATCCTCGAGCCTTCACCACACTTTTATAGCCATTATGTAGACTATAGACATCTATAATCATCTCAAAATAGCATTAGGACAACATTCCTAGATCCTAACTTAGTGTGCATAATAGTCTATTAGGTGGACATAATTACCACACTAAGGACACTACAGTCACATGGTGCTAGTATCCCCAACTGGGTGCTATTGTCCCTTGCCCTAACTTTGTTATGAACCCATGATATCTCTTTTATTTAATTTATTAGTTTAGTAGTTGTTATGGATGCATATGATTTGTAAGTCATCCTGTGAGCATTTTGTTTTATCCCACATTCATGGGAAGTAGTAGTTACTTAGATTAGAATTCACATATAAGTGTTGAAGCCATTGAAAGCATCCACAAATTTATTGTATTAAGCTTACTCAAAGGAATTTGTCCCCTTGAAGTGGTCTATGATCAATATAATCATTTTAGTGCTTTAACTAATTTTATAAATCTATTATTTCATGCATTTTTATCAATTTGTTGCAGGAAGATCCTCTCATTTGGTATCAGAGCACTTTTCAAGACCAAATTTTTTCTTTCTTTAGAAATTCTTACCTCTATTCTACTACATAATTCCTTTTAATATTTTTTTAGAAAAAACCTAACTCTATTTTATGGCATAATTCATTTAAATAATTTTGTATCACAATAATATATTTCAAATCAGGGTAAAACTTGACCACATAACTATGGGAAGTGCTTGGGTGAAATCCCTATAACTCATTATGAGGAGTACCACAAGGACCTTAAAGTTGTTGGCCCATCAAGAGGACCTACCAGCAAAATGGGAAATGGCCACTTCCCAATTGAGTAGTTTTCATCTGTGAGGAAAACCAAGAGTTGTCAATAAGAGACAAATCTATGGCCATAAAAATTTTAGAGAGTGGTACTTGCTTAGATGGCATTGGTGGCCAGAGTGATATTATCAAAACCCTTAGTATCCATTGAAACTTGGGGCTCATTTCTCTTCATTTCAAAATATTTCTAACAGACTCAAAAAATCAATCAACAAAGTATCCATAGACTATCAAAGGACTTGCAAGTAGATATTTGTTAAAAACTAGAATTCATAAACATCTGTAGAGTATCAATAAACTCTTAGAGGATTTATCACCAGATAAAAACAACAAAAAAAATCTATTTTTTAGCTCATGGTAGTAACCCAAATAGGAACAAAAAACATGGATGATGAAATTGCCACCCTCAAGACCCACATCAAAGATCTTGATGAAAAAATTCTCAACCTTAGTCTTCAACATACCACCATGAACAATAGATGACATTCAGAGCCTTCTTCAGACACTAAGTTTTCTTCTTCTAGAAATTATCATGGGATGAAGCTTAATTTTCCTCAATTCAATGGTGCAGATCCAACTAGATGGATCTATTAGGTAGAATAATATTTTATTTTGCATAATACTTTTTATGCCAACAAGATTCCACTTGCATCCTTTCACTTAGAACTTGAAGGCCTTCAGTGGTATCATTGGTATATCAAGGCTCATGATGAACCTATATGGACAGATTTTTGCACCCTCATTTTACAATGGTTTGGCCCTACTACTTTTGATGACTTCACTGGAGCCCTCACTAAACTTTGCCAAATAGGAATAGTGAGAGAATATAAAATAAAATTTGAAAAACTGGCCAATCACATAGAGGGATTGTTTGATGAATTTTTTAGGAGTTGCTTTGTTAGTGGAATGAAGGATGCAATTTGATCTAAAGTCAAATTGTTTTAGCCTAACATAATGATGGAAGCCTTAAGGTTGGCTAAATTGGTAGAGGACAAGATCATATCTCAGTAGTGATTCAAATCTAATTTAACTCCATTCAAAAATATAGATTCATAATGATCTCACATAATGCCAACCTCTCAAACCACTCCTATTAAGTGTTTGACTGAATCAGAGATGCAAGCTCATAGAGAAAAAGAACAATGTTATAATTGTGATGATAAATTCACTTAGGGACATCGATGTGTCGAGCAAAATTTCTACCTATTAGATGTGGATTCTCCACTTGAAACTGAAGATTAGGAAGATGTTCAGGATATAGTAGATGATTTGGAAGAAGCTCAACTTATTATGGAACCTAATTCTTAGGAAGACCAACTAGAGATCTCTTTCCATGCCTTAGAAGGAGTCACTATGCCACAAACCATGTAGGTCAAGGGTTACTTTAAGAAGATCCCTCTCATAATACTCATTGATTCAGGTAGCACTCATAACTTCATTGACCCTCAAATTGCCAAATAGGCTATTTTTTTAATTCATTCTTGCTCTAACTTTGAAGTCATGATTACCAATGGGGGCTCATTACATTATAAAGAGAAGTTTCATAATGTATCTCTATTGAAGATTATAACTTGTGCTCCAAAATGTTTTCCTTGCCCTTAGGTGGATGTGATGCTTTGGGAGTTCAGGGGTTATGCACACTTGGACCCATCTTATGGTATTTTGATGAACTTTGGATGCAATTTTTAGATAATAGACAAAAACACAAATTGAAAGGCTTACAACCAAGATCTCTTAGAATCATAAGTTCACATCGTATGGAAAATATTATTAAAAATAATTCACATGGCATCATTTCCCAGTTCCATTACATTCAAATGCAACCATCAATAATCTTCACTACTCCTGATCTACAAACTATTCTACAAATATATGCATGTGTCTTTGCCAAACTAGTGGGATTTCCACCTTCATGGCTAGAGGACCATTGTATTCAACTCCTTCCTAGAAGTGTTCCTCCCAACATCAGCCCTTATCATTACCCATTTCTACAAAAGACTGAGATCAAGATTCTCATTCAATACTTATTGAAGCAAGGCATGATTCACCCTAGTACCAGCCCATATTCTTCCCCAATTCTCCTTGTCCAAAAAAAAGATGGTTCATGGTGCCTTTGCATTGTTTTTTTCACACTTAATCACCTCACAATCAAGGATAAGTTTTTTATCTCTATTATTGATGAGCTTCATGGTGCTCATATTTTATCCAATTTAGATCTCCACTTTGGATATCACTAGATCTAGCTTCATGAGGATGATATCCCTAAGACAAATTTTTGCATGCATGATGACCACTATGAGTTTTTGGTCATGGTCTTTGGCTTCACTAATTCTCTTTCAACATTCCAAGCATTGATGAATAAAATATTACGGCCCTACCTACATAAATTCATTCTAGTCTTCTTTGATGATATCCTCATCTATAGTAAAAACATGGTCTAAGCATCTCCAACATCTGGAGCTCACATTATAACTTCTCTTTGACCATCATCTTTATGAAAAATAGTCCAAATGTATTTTTGGATATGATGAAGTGGATTATCTCGAGCTTATTGTTTCATCCCAAGGGGTTTAGGTGGATCCTAAAAAAAAGCTACCATGACAAATTGGCCACATCCTCAGATACTCAAGAGCTTCTATAGGTTTTTGGGGTTGACTAGATACTATCACAAGTTTATCAAAGATTATGAGAAGATTGTAGCTCCACTGATAGTTATGTTTAAAAAGGATGCCTTTGCTTGGACATAAGATGTTGAGTGTGTATTTGAATTATTGAAACAAGCTATGTGTACTACACCTTTTCTAGCTCTGCCAACTTTTTCTAAGACCTTCACTATCAAGAGTGATGCTTATGGAAATGGAATTGGTGTTGTTCTCCTCCAAAAAGGATGTCCCATTACATTCACCATCAAAACCCTTTTTGGAAATAATTTAGTGTTCTCTATTTATGAGAAGGAAATGACGGACATTTTACATGCAGTACAAAAGTGGTGGTTATACCTATTGGGAACTCATTTTTGCATCAAAACTAATCACCAGAGTCTAAAATATTTCTTGGAATAATGGATCTCTGCCCCATCACAATAAAAATGGGTCAACAAACTCATGGGTTATGATTATGAGATAACTTACAAGAAGGGTAAGGATAATATTGTTGCTGATGCTTTGTCTCACACATTTGTGGATCAAACTTCCCTTTTAGCTATTTTCATGTCTATTCTAAATTGGTTGGACACTGTATAGTAGGGGTATGTCAATGACTCCTCATTATCTCAAATCATTCAACCATTGGCCACTAACCCCACAGTTGTACCACATTATTCTTAAGATGGTACTTTTTTATAATACAAGGGTCATCTGGTGCTTTCCCAAAGCACAAATCTTCAACAAGTTGTATCCTATGAACTCCATGCTTCTCCATCTAAAAAACACTCAAGGTTTCTCAAAACTTATATGTAACTTCTTTTATAATGGAATGTCAAAGTTAATTCAATAGATGGTGATTGAATGTGATACCTGCCAATGCAAAAAAGGTGAAACAACACTCATCCCTGGGGTGTTCAAACCCGTACCCATCCCTACTAGGATTTAGATAGATATTTATATATATTTTATTGAGGGGCTTCCTAAATCTAGCATGAAAATGGTTATCTTGGTTATGGTCGATCGTCTCTCCAAATATAATCATTTTTTTATCCTCATCCATCCCTATACCATATCCATATTTGCATGAATTTTTTTGGACTAGATTTTACATCTTCATGGCATTCCTTCATCCATTGTCTTAGATCATGATCCAACCTTCACCAGCCACTTTTGGATAGAACTATTTCAATGTACTAGCACCCAACTGAAGATGAGTTCCTGGTATCATCTACAAATGGATGGCTAGACTAAAATTTTCAAAAAATGCTTGGAAACTTTCCTTTGTTGCTTCACCTCAGAATAAAAACATCAGTGGGCAAAGTGGCTCCCTCTCTTTGAATGGTGGTACAATACCTCCTACAACACTTTAATAAAAATGACTTCATATGAAGTATTCTATGGTCAAGCACCATCAATGTTCCTTCCATATACCCTAAATAGTTCATCAATTCAAGTAGTCAACATGATTCTCCAAACCTGGGATCATATCTTTAGTACCCTATGGGAAAAACTTTATATGGCACAAAATTGAATGAAACAACAGGCATATTAGCATCGTTCTGAGCACACTTTTCAAGTGGGTGATATAGTTTTTCTTTGACTACATCCCTATAAGCAATCCTCTCTAAAACTCAAAGGGATTCATAAGCTAACTCCTAAGTTTTATGGGCACTATAAGGTTTTTCAGAAGATTGGGTCGATTTCTTATAAGTTGAAGCTCCCACCTTCTTCTCAAGTTCACCCAGTATTTCATGTCTCTTGTCTAAAGAAAGTTCTTAGGACAAACATCAGAGTGCAAAATATTTTACCAAAAATTAATAATTAAGGATCCATTCTTCTTGAGTCAAAGGCAATCCTGGACAGACACACATGCCAACTTCACTCCCGCTCCATCACTAAGGTTTTAATTTAGTGGCACGAAATGTAACCAGAAGATGAAACATAGGAACCACTATTTTAGATTAAACACCAATTCCCACATATGAAGCTTTTAGGATAAATATTTTTCTAAGAGGGAGGTGATGTCATGAACCCATGATATCTCTTCTCTTTACTTTTTTATTTTAGTAGTTGTTATGGGTGCATATGCTTTATAAGTCATCCTGTGAGCATTTTGTTTTATCCCACATTCATGTGAAGTAATAGTTCCTTAGATTAGAATTTATATATAAGTATTGAGGCTAATGAATGCATCCATGAATTTATTGTATTGAGCTTGCTCAAATGAGGTTACCCCTTCAAAGTGGTTTGTGATTAATATAATCATTTTAGTGCTTCAGATAATTTTATAAATTTATTATTTTGTGCATTTTTATTAATTTGTTATAGGAGGATCCTCTCAAACTCTATAGAATGGATAATTTTTCAAACATATGCCCCTCCTAAGATCAGCCTAAGTACATTTTATTATCTTCACAAGATATGAATCTTTATAAATACAAGACTATTTGACCTCTATTCACTAGATGGAAAAGAGATGCAAAAGCCTATCCAAATAAAAACAAGCTAAAAAAATTAAGGTATTTGATCCCTATTCTTCCCTAATTTTGCATAATACCATTTATAATTGTACTAAGTCCAAATTTCAAAGATTTAAAATCTCAAGCATACTCCAGGCATTCAATACCACTCTCATTCTAGCATTCACTTGCAGTTGCACCAAACACTAGGTGGGAAAACTACATCGGGCTTGATCCCTCCTCAAAGTATTGGTATGTAGGAAACTCTCTTCATAGCGGGGTGTTGAGGATGTTCAACCTATCCTACTAATGAACATATATTTATTTATCATTCCATACTTTTAATGAGGATTAGGGTTTGCACACTAAATTAGGTTTTTGAGGCACAACAGAGAGTTCTAGATTTCATGTGCATAGGAATAAAACAATGAAACACATGCACAGGTTCTCTAAGAAAATAGGAATGGTCCTACAAAGAGGACACTAGTTCAAATTTAAGGACACTACAATAGTATGCCACTTCTATCTAGTGAGAAAATAGATCTTAGGACCCTGTTGAAGACACTTAGACCTATCCAGAACCTAGTTTGTAGAACCCGGTCATCCATGATAGTCACTTTTCAAATAAGTCTCTATTTATGCATGTTTAATACTATTTTTATAAATTCAAAAGAATTCAAAATCCATAGCAAATAAATGGTTAATTATTGCATATTATTTACCTAATTTAGACATCTTAGCCCTTTAATCTAGCTTAGGTATTACACATGTAGAACTCTAAAAAGTTAAATAAAAAACAATAAATTCATACTCACTATGACCCACTTAAAAGAATGCATTAAACACATGTTGTAGCTAAAATGCCCCATGGCATTGACAAAACCCCATCAAACAATCACACTTTTAAAGCTTCCAAAATGAGTACATTTTTTATTGGTATTAAAAATATTGTAGATCATATTTATATAACAAACATACTTCAATATAAGAAAATAATAAATTTCATTGCATTCTTTGAAATCATTGATATGCAGATACAAAAGAGTGGAAAATGAAAAAAAATATAATGAATAAGATGAAAAATGCATTAACACATATTTGAAATAAATTAAGGACACACCCTTCATACTTGTGTTCTTTGTGAATGATTTTACTTAAAAATAAGGCATCATTGACATTGATAATATCATTGTTAATACATTTTCTTCCATTTATATTAACATAAAATTAAATGAAATTGTGTTGGGACAACAAACATAAAAATAATGTAAAATTGTTCTTGACAATAATAAATTTCAAACATTTGCTTCCGCTTTTAACATTATGCAAAACAAAATAATAGAGTTTGTGCATATTTTAATTTTGTTAGAAGAGAAATTAGCTGCTTTGTGAATGGCATTTGAAAAAATACAAGAACTCGACTGTAAAATATCATAATTTGGTCTGATAGGAACAAATATAAATGTTACTGTATATTTTAATATAATTCCATAAGTACTACTTATACAAACAAATGAAAACAAATAGTTTCACTTAAGGTAAAGCTCAAATTAGAATATAGAAATATATATTTAAGAGGAAATCTTATGCATGTATGTGTCATGAATGCATTAGCCAACCTTTTTTAGATATTTCTATATATAGATAAAAATAATTGGTATTGATCATGGTTAGAAAGTTAAATTAAAAAAATGAACAAGCAACCAATTACATTGAGCCCTTGTAAGCCAATTAATCTAATACAAAATAAAATGATGCACAACTAGTAACTGAATCTTTTGTGCATGGCTTTAACGAAGATCATCAAAGAAAATACTTGGAAGATGGCATTATTTATATTTATTCATTTTAAGGTTTCAAACCATTAGGTATATTTTACAACAGGTTCTTATAAGAAATGAACTTCCCAACTTTCTACTATGGTTGTAGTTGTTCTAATGATATAACAAAAAAAATTATCATATTAAAAAATATCAAAATGTGATTTCTTACATCAATAAAATGATGTTGCAACCCACGTCATTCAAATTTTATTCAAGACTATTAAAATTATTATACATCTGGTTTCTATTTATGATTGGATATGTATATGAAAATGTGAACTGAAAGGAAAAAATGTTTATACCAAAGATGTTAACCAAAAAAGAAACATAGATAATTTTTTAAAATTTTCAGTAGGATAAATATATTTCAAAATCATTCCAACATCATTTGAATATTTATAAAACTCAAAAAAAATGTTGAGGCAATTATGCTTGCTAACATTTTTTTCCCACTTTAACGAGTGTTAGACACTTTTGGGGCCATTCTGCCATGCCTTACAAAAAAGAATTATCACATTAAAAAGAACAATCACATCAAAAATATATAAGAATATAACATTGATATTATGATTTGAAAGAATCTAGTTCTCCACACTTGTTATTTTAACCATTGAATATCACATTGATATTATGATTTGAAAGAATCTAGTTATCCATACTTGTTATTTTAACCATAGATCAAATACATTTAAAAATAATGTTACAAAATGAACAATTGTTTGTTAATGTTTTAGATCATGTTTTTTTATATAATTCCAAATTAGAGGAAATGAGAACTTACATTTCGTGATTTGGGTACATGGTGCACCAATATTCATACATTGTTAGAATACTAAAATCATAATGTTGGTGGACAGGTATATATCTTGTGATTTAAAATTTCTTATTGTAAATTTGGTCGAAATCTAAACACATCATCATACAATAAATTGTGAAAAATATAAAAATTATCATTGTGGATTCAAATTTTCTTTTGCTTCAAATGGAAAAATTCAAAATATTATACCTTTTGGACCATAACACCAAGACACACAAAGAAAAATCCAAGATTTTTTCTCTCAATTTATACACAAAAAACATTAAAAAGACACACCATTTGAAATGTTCTTACAAGATGAAAATTTATATCAAATATAATATATAATTTTATTGCAATCTTGTATTTCACAAATAGTCATACTATTAAAAAGACATCCATAAAATATTGGGATAAATTAATTTTCAATAAAATTATCTAGAATTTTGAATGCAAATACAAATGTAGAATTCATTATTGATGCATATGTTGTTGTGATATATTACAACTCTTAGACCACCATGTTTGATCATACATTGACAAATTATTTTCATAACATATGTTAAAAAAATTCATACAGAAATGATTAAAAAAATAGTGTATACAAAAACTTGGTAATAATCTCCTTGAACCTCACTAAATGTGTAGTCGCCAATATTTCACTACTAATACATTATAGTTAAAGGGAAAAAATTCTATTTAACACATCACCATTCAAAAATAGAACATTCATCTTGAAGAGCCATAAATTGTTAGCATAAGACCTTAATGATTTAAGAGGCATAATTCATACTTCTCATATAAAAAAATACATTGCAAGGCCATCATATTTGGAACAAAGTTTTTTAGCTGAATACACGTAACTATTTTATCTATTTTTAATTAATAGATAATAACCAATCCTAATTAGATAAATGGAATATTATAATGTAGGTTGATCAAAACAAAGTTTTAGATAACAAACTGAAGATAAATGACTAAAATAGATAAAGTAATATAGAAATAAACAAGGCTAAATTATGCAAACGAGAGATAAAATTAGATATTTGAGTCGACAAGTGACTTCTCAAGAAAATCAAATGCAAGAATAAACAAAATTTATAAAACTCGTTAATATCCTAGGTGTGCTTGAGTGCTTTGATGGACATGAACACCCAGTGAGGACAATAGAGATTATCATTATTATCCATGTTGGTCAATTCTATATTTTTTACAAAATTATAAATTATGAAACAATAAGGATTGAAAATTATAGTTATGAATTTTTGCACTTATTTGATCTTTAAAAAATATGCAGTGACTTGTATATGCCTTATTGAATTTATAAACCCTAACTTTGTGCCAAAAGGAGACATACAGATGTGAAGGAGTAAAAATGGGTTAGAGGTTGGAGTTGTGCTACACCTCAACACCCTACTATGGTGAGTGTTGCCTACATACAAATAATCCTAAGAGGGATAAGCCATACATGTATTTCTCCCACTTAAGTGTTTTATGTAATTGTGATCCTTTAACTCTATGCATGCATCTATAATTGGTTTGAATACTTGATCATGCTTGGCTAGTTATGCATAGAACTACATTTAGACTTAGATTTTGACTACTTGAAGTGATTATAAAGTATTTTGGAATGATATGGACCTTTTTTCCAAAGTGCACTTGTGTAAATAATCTTTTTTTAATAGAATTGATAAGTTTTCCAAGATCCATCAAATGAATGAATTGAATGTGCTTTTATAAGGGTTCGAGTGGGAAAAATACATGTTGGAGAGTATATAATTCTAAACTTTGACCCTAATAATACTTTCATCTTTTAAATTTTTAACTCATGTGAGGGAAGGACAAAATTGACTAATATGGAAAGGAACGTTAGACATTCATTTCAAGATGGATGTTCTTGTGTTAGGAATAAATCAAAAATTAATGCAGAAATAATTTCACAAAATCACAATAATAAAAGATATGAACAAAGATGCATAAAGAATAGAAATAAAAATGCACAAAAAGAAGACCAAATTTAACATGCTTCACCCAATGTAGGCTAAATCCACCAAGAAACACTTGCTCATATTTTATTACAAGCCACAAGAGTATAATCCACTCTGAAAATAGTCTTCTCCCAATTACAATGCATAAAATATTGTTTGGAGATACGCTCAATAAACTCTCCTAAATTTTAACCTAAATTCACACACTCTATTCTTCATTCTCAAACGCTTGTTCTCATGATGTATTACCTACTGAATATTCATGTATACATAATACATCAACATAGAAGTTTTAAAAAACAATGGGTACCAAAACCATGGGCCAAGCCAACCCAAAATGATTCCACATTAAGGGGGTCCAGAAATTTTTTCAAGGGCTACCACCCCTGAACCCCCATTTGTTGGGGGATGTCAAGAATACATAAAGAGTGTACTACATATTTTAAATGTGCATTATTTAAAATACATTGTAATTTAGAAATAGGCTCACAACATAACATCTTGTCCCTTTAAAAAAGGTATTGAGTTTAGGGTATAAGTCAATTCATACAAATGCATAAAGTTATTTTTGAAAGTAATATCATTTATGTATATGAAAATATATGTCCTTTTAAATAAATTGTGTCTCCTCTTATGTTTAAGATATTCAAATTAGTGAAATAAGTGGTAATTAAATAAACATGTCAATTAATAGTAAAAGGGATAAAATAGGCATGATGAAGTATTCATGACCAAATTTAGGTTACTACACCCCCTCCCTGCCACTTTAGTGTATAAATAAAATTAATAAATTAAATAAAATCCATACCTTAATGTGTAAGACACAATTTATCTATGATCTGCATACTTTAATCATGCAAAGCACTGTATATTTTAGCAAACCTTATAAAACATATGAAGTAGTTATTACATCATTATGAGAACTTGAATTTGAAAATATAAAACTTTTATTGTACTTTGAAAATTTGTAACTTGAAATTAAATTTCCTAAATTTAAAATTACTTGTATTTGAGTAATTTAAAAATTGAAATGAGAATATGGAATTAATGCACGTGTATATGTGACATCAATGTTGTTTTTGTGGCTTTGATTGGTGATGATGATTCATTTAAGCAGTGGATAACTAGTGCCTCTTGTGAAACACTTGGATAATATGGTTCTTTATCCAAACCAAAATTGAGGGTGATCAAACCCTAACTTGCATTTTCTTTTTTGAAGTGAAACTAATGCTCATTGAATAATGTTGAAACTTGATTATTTGTGTCCATATGTTTAACCCCAAGATGTCAAGGGATTAGAATCATAATGGATTCACACAAATAATGTTGGAGTGCTCATGGACTCCAAGTGATGCACTATGCAATTAAATTGAATCAATCACTGCATATGGCTTGTAAATTGAATTTCAAAATCCTAGTATATGAAATCATGATCAAAAGAGAATGGAGTACACCCATGATCCTACCATGTTCATGAAATAAATAATTTGGCATAGAATTTTATCATTTACCCACTATAATTATATAATTTTAAACTATACATGTGAATGATCATTGTAACTTCTGCTTGAAACTTTGAAACTATGTGAATTTATTCTTTGAAACTGGAAATAAGAGTGCATCTGCAATGGCATTCCCCCCCCCCATAATATGTGCCAATAAAATAATTTTGAAAACTTGATACTATGATTTATCTCTTAAAATAGCTTATCTCATGTATGAGAAGTCCACTAAAATTACCCCCTTTTGAGGTGAGGGAATTTTCTCTTAAAAAGTCACTCATCTCAAAAGAAAAGCTAACTTGAAACATGCATAGTAAGATGTTATCCTTGAGAATTTTAGCATATGTAAATGTATTAGCATGGTGAGATTTGAATTTTTTAATAGAACTTAAGAGTCAAGGCTTATATAATGTATTAATGAATCTCATAAAATTAGTATGTTAGTATTATTTGGAGTGCATGATATGGATCACGACACTTATCAAACTCATCAAGCTCAAAAATCACAGACACAACATGCACAAATGATATAAAATTGACATAGATGGGCCAAGGTCTGAGAGAAAGGATGTTAAAATTTCCATAACAACATGCATAAACATGAATAATGTCGCAAATAAGGGACATGTTTAGATGTCATGCACACATAGGGCCAAAGGCCAAAGTAAGGACATGTTCAAATGTCACACACCATACATAGGGACAAGAACCAAAGCAAGGACATGTTTAAATTTCATAAAAAACACATAGTATCTCATATATATTCACAAGAAAATAGAATCACACAAAGGCCAAGAGATAACATAATATAAAAGTAAAGTTAATATCAACTATGTACAAGGAACCAACATCAATGGAACATAGAATGAGTGAAAGTGGTCTAAGTTATGCATATATTATGTGATCATATCATAGAAAATAACATGTTCATGTAAAGTGTATAAAAGATATAAAATTAACAAGACAATTGTAAATAATTGAAAGATCACCATTATAGGGGTTATATAATAATAACACTTGCATACTGGCACCTGCGAATAAGATGCCCCAAACTTAGCATGGCCAATGGGTAGAGGGGAGTCCAACATCTTAATATGTGAAACATTTTTATGCCCTAAACAACACCTCGTGTGTGTGTGTGTGTGTGTGTGTGTGTGTGTGTGTGTGTGTGTACACGCACATGTGTGCATGTGCGTGAATTTCATGTGTGATATATAAATAATTCTTTATATAGTAATCATAAGATAAACAACATATTGTAAACATGTCAACTAGAGTTATAACATGTTAAGGTCTTGATTCTATTTTTTGATAATATTTGAATGTTTTTTATTTTTGAAAATATATTAATTTGTTTGTATTTTTTTAATAATTAAAATAACATCATATAATTAAATGAAACAAAAATATTTGAATATAATATAAAGAAGACCAAGTCTAGATAGTTTATAACAAGTGTTAATAAAGATGATAGTATTTCAAATATTGGAATAAATCAATAAAAGGAACTTCCCCCTATTGAACATGAATTAGAAGTGTTTAGAAACTTGTAGGATACTAAAAAATGTATATAATTAAGTAACCATACATTCTCATTTTTTTAAATGTACATGTTGAAAGATGTCACACGTATGAAGGGTTTGAGATTGAAACCAAGAGAATTTGCATGAAAAAAGTAAATTTCATACTGGTACTACATGAATAATATAGAAATTGGAGAAAAAAAATTGTGTTATGAAAATTTAGGTTTTTATTTAAAAAAAAATTATAGGATCAACCAACTAAGATAGTAGTAGATGATGTCTTTGTCTAGTTGGGTAATTTTGCCCTGTATGTAAAATAATATAATTTTGGAAAAAAACTATGCAATTAGAGAGGTAAATGTGTATTTTTAAAAATTTGATCATTATTTTGAGGCTATATATATTGATAAATGATAAAATAAGATCCAAGATTCCAAAATATCCAAGGGCATGGATAAATGGATGAAATGATATCAAGTGCAATAGTTGGAATAATAAGATGTACTAATCACAATTTATGTACAGTAAGATTTTTATGTTTTTAAATTTTGTTTGTAAGAATATAGTGATCAAGGTTGATCTAATATATCATATTAATCATGATTAGATATTTTGGAGTCATAAAGGTACATAACATACTCTTATTATCCATCCACGTGTTGATCATTATCACCATCATGTGATATCTAATCATCCTTCATGTGAAATTATAATGCCTTGATTAATATATATTATGGCTTGAATTTGTTGTAACCATAATATTCCTAATGAAAAATGTTGTAAATATATATGATTATTGACAAAAACCTTTGTGAGCACAACTTTGGGACCATGAAAAATTGGAAATATGATGTATCGCAAGGATTCTCTCCGATTTTCAATAACATGTAAGTCTTCGATACTATATCCAATTTATGATAATATTCTCACATTAAAATGAGTTTCCTTTTGCATATGATCAATATGCATATTCCTAAAATAATCTCCATGTATGAATATTATGATTGTTAAATCATGTAGGTGAGGACACTTTTTTCTTACTACAGTTGTAGATAATACTTGTTTAATTTACATAGTATCAAGAATTGGTTGATTTTTTACTATGCCAATAATACACTCATGTTTTTAATTTGAATTTTTTTCTTTCAATGTATTACAATTTTCTTTATCATGTCATGTGATTCTATTATTAGAAGACATTTTTTTGATTGATGCATAATAGTAGGTAATGTAATGAGTTTATTTTCTAATAACATTAGAAAAAGTTTTTTAGGTGTATCTTCATGTGGTAGAATTTAGATTCATTGTGAAATATTTACATATGTTATCTCTACATTATTATCTAATTTATTATAATTTTACACATAATGATTTGGATTGAAACTATTGCTTACATGATATTGTTTTGACAATTTACTTCCGTTGTAAGCATCATTAACATTTTTTTTGCCTTTTTAGGAAGATGAATTTTATGTTTTTTTTTTTTTTTTGACCAATTCAAATGCATACATGTGCACATATAGATATAAGCTATAGTAAAAAATTATGATGCAATGGTATTTAATTAAGTGGATAAAGAAGACATATACTGAATACAAATTATAATTACAAACCTAAGGGTCGATATGTTAAAGAATATTATGAATTTTTAAAAGATAGCATAATCTTGAATAGACTCATCATCATGTTAATTTAATCTTTGTAAATGTTCCAATATTAATTTAGGCACATCATTTTTGTGAAAATATTATAATAATATATCCTCTAGGTTTTTAAGATTAGGTAAGGAACCATTGTGAAGGTTATATAACCAATCACTAGCTTCTTGTGTTAAACTTTTATGAAAGGATTTTAAAAATAAGCATCCATATTCAGCCCAGTGACCAAAATAATTTACATATTGGGTTAAATGGTTGGAGTGGTCTCCATGACCATAAAATAAATTTAACACATGCATGATGAATTATTTTGGATAGGGATATTCAAATCCAATTTGCATGAAAAGTTGATTTTAATAACTAGCATTACATGATAACATTTGAAAATTGGGAATTGAAACTTGCCTTTAGAGGTATCCTATAGAATTCATCATAGATATGAGATGAATATTAGGATTTATTGAATTTTTAAAATATTTAGTCATGGGTTGTAATTTACCATCTATTTGAAACATATGGGTAATAGATTGATTACCACTATTATTAGATTTTAAATTCACATCATTTGAAAATGTAAGAAATTTACTTAATTATGAGTCATTGCATAAAATAACAGTCATATTATTTGAATTTTTTAGGGAAGACATGATATCATTGTGAATGTCATGGAAATTGATATTATTAAAGAAGTGTTTGGTACATGTGTATCTAATTATGTTTTTGGAGGTGGAGGGTGTTGAGGTAGAACATGCTAACTACCTTCATGATGTGATGACCTAACTTGTTTATTATTATTTAAACCTAAATTTAGATAAGCATATATTTATGGTTAAAGGAAATTAGATTAGATTTTATAAAAATAAAATGAAATAACCTAATGAGCAATTCAATTAATGAAAACTCAAATAAATAATATTATGAAGTTATACAACTAAGATTGATAAAAATAGTAAATTATAACTATTAATAGATATTATAATGAATAGGTGGAAATGATACTTAATTTGTTTACTGTGCTCATGTAGGTTTGATCTTGAACATGCTATAAGTGTAATATAAGGTGATCATATAATAGTTGTTAGATTTTAGGAATATTCTTTCTATGGCTCTGGATAATTACATCAGATCTTGATAGTTATATCAATGCTGGTGTCTAACTTTAACATAGGTGCCCTATACATAATATTGCCCAAATCTAGATGACACCACCTATAAACTTGTAGGTTTTCTTTCACCTTTATTCTAATTTCTTCATATCACATGCACATGCTATCATTCTTTGTCTAATGATCAAACCTTAGCTTCCTCACTCTTGGAGCGATTGTGGAAAAAATGGGTTATTGGGCTCATGATGCCAAGCTACCCCAAGGATCCCTCTATCAATTGGCACTACCTACATATACAATACTATGAAGAGGGCCTCATACGTATGTATTTCTCCCCTGTGTGTTGGATTCTGTGTGCATAAAGATGCAATGTGTGATAAGTAATGATAGACAATGACCTAACTATAACTTGGAAAATATGGCTCATGAACTACTCTATGAATGTTTCATACCTATGGGAACAATAATCTTTTGAATGATAAATACATACCTAGATGAATATGGTAGTTTTTTTTTCACATGAATGCTTGATTGAGTGTTTCTTAGTAAGTTGCCTTGTAAGTTCCCAAAATTTTGTAGGTAAGGAATGAATGAGGGTTGATCTTATATATATACCAATCCCTTTTAGAAATATCTCACATTAAACCACTTAAGGAAATATTTAGGATATGTGTCATTTAAAAATTAGATGATTTTTGGTCATTGTATACTTTGTAGGGAAAGTGGACACTTGTGTCAATGCATGTGTATATCTCAAACACAAGTGTCTAAGAAGCTAGAAAATAGGTACAAGTCCAAAAATGGCAGTGAAGGCATAGGTTTAGAATTTTTTGGCATAGGTATATAATAAATCTTGGCACAAATAGACAGATAACATGAACCTTTAGGTAGTGGTTAGGTATGTAACTAAAAGGCACAACCATGATGGATACTTTCCAAGTGTACAAGACTAGAGTCATGCATAAATCAAAGTTTAGTATCTACATTTTCACCCCATTTAATTTAATAATGAAACTATTAATTTAATGGAAATAAATGCATACCTGGTTGTGTATAACACACCTTATCTTTGCATGAGCCAAACTTGAGTGTTTTTTTGGTGACTGACTTGTAACTAAGATGATGTTATAACATATAATTAGTGTATGAAATCTGAAATTGAAATAATTTTAAATGTTTTAAAGTAGAAAGAGTAAGGTTAGGAGTACATGTGTGTTGATGAAACCATCTTTCCTTTTGGAAATTTGATTCAAAATGATGCCTCATTAGTAAGTATTTAATCTGAGATTATGAAAAATCTGAACTTACAAGTTCATATATATATATATATATATATATATATATATATATATGAGGAGGCATGCCCCAAACCTTGATGTAAAGGTGAGTTACAACACATCCATTCAATTTGTTTTATCTCAATCATGTAACCCAAATATGTGTATGATATGGTGACTATGAGTGATTTAATCAAATCACAATATATATTTGGTTAGGGTAGATGATTTAATCAAATCCAACCTATAATTAAATTAAAATTCAATGATTTAATCAAATCTAACTTATAAGATTATTAATATTAAGTGATTTAGTCAACTCAACCTTCCAAAGGTGAACCAACTAATGTAGTAGATTGGATCAATAATAGTCCATAAAAGTCCAAATTGAGTATAATAAAAGTTTGTATGCTATATATATATATATATATGAGGAGGCATGCCCCAAACCTTGATGTAAAGGTGAGTTACAACACATCCATTCAATTTGTTTTATCTCAATCATGTAACCCAAATATGTGTATGATATGGTGACTATGAGTGATTTAATCAAATCACAATATATATTTGGTTAGGGTAGATGATTTAATCAAATCCAACCTATAATTAAATTAAAATTCAATGATTTAATCAAATCTAACTTATAAGATTATTAATATTAAGTGATTTAGTCAACTCAACCTTCCAAAGGTGAACCAACTAATGTAGTAGATTGGATCAATAATAGTCCATAAAAGTCCAAATTGAGTATAATAAAAGTTTGTATGCACCTAAAATATCTTACCTCATTATTATTGACTAATATTCCTATTAGTTGACACTATTTCTACTTAACTTATTGTATTTTGCTAATATATCCCCCTTTCTAGCTATTCATCTAATATCTCCTTCTATTATATTACATTCATTAACCTTACTCATCCCACCTCCTTCATTAATTCTATCCTAATCTAATCCTAGTTATCCATTTATATGGGAATTTTTAATTCCCATAACCCCACCTACCCACCTACTAACCTACACCCTATCCTTTCCTACATCCCTAATCCCTAATCACCTACCTAATCCTTCATTATCCCTAAGCTAATAAAGAATCCTCTATAATTAAAGAAGCTCCTCCAAGACTCTAGAATTATCTAAACTAGAGACTTCTAAGGAATTTAATATTCTCTTCTAGGAATTTAATATTCCTTGAATAATCCATAGCCATTGATCTCATCCCTCTAAATTCAAATTTTAACCCTTGATATTCCCTCCAAAAATCTATATAACCAAGGCTCCTCCTCCATGGAAGGAGACCTAGAAAGCTTGTAAGGAGTCCTTGCCAAACTAATAACTATCAAGTTCATAAAAACTTCATGCTAAAATCAATCCTCAACCAAGCATCCACCATTTATCATCTTTGATCAAACATCCATATCAATCTGAGTCTAAGGTAAATACATCCCAATCCTCTTGTGTTTTCTATTTTTTTTAATCATGATGTGAAACACTTAGGATTTATGATTTAAATGTAGGATTGAATATTGCATTCATCCAATGGCATTTAGATTCTAATGGCTTTATCATCTTACCTAGTGGTTGATAGTTGAGTTTAGAGTTTACATTGTTAAATCCATATAAAGCTTAAATTTCACCCACATTTTTGTGACCACAATGGGACAACCTCCCTTATTTAGTCTAATACCATTTCTGGAAGTGAGTTGAGTGATTTTAAGACCAACTAGATGTAGATCTGAGCCCAAATTTTCAAGTTTTGACACGTATAGGTAAATCACAATTTTGCCCTAATATTCATAGTATTGTAGTCACAATTTAATAGAAACTAGTTTTGATATTGTCAATTAACCACTAGTGATTAGGGGTTTTTGTTGGGTTTTAGCCATCAACAAAATTGTAACTTTGATAGTCGTGACTTTGTCCTTCAAGTCATGGTATTGTAGGTTTCAATAGCGATATTATCAAAAGTAGTAGTTGGGGTCAGGTCATAACCTATTTCTACTAACCATCCTTTTTTACATGTATCTTGTTTGTTGGTTTTATTTCTGCGTAGGAGAGAAAGTAAATCCACTTAGGATCTAGTTGTTTTTACATTTTTAACAAAACTATGACTCCCTTAGTAGTGATATTAAATTGATAATCATGGTATTGTAGATCCAAGTTGTGATATAATCAAACATAATATTTAGGGGTAATTTTATCACATGTACCTTGTTATCACTTAATAATAGATAATTATGTTCTTTATCCTTTCTCAATTTATAAGGATATCTTGAATCTATGGTTTCAAGGAAGAAGACATTGAACCAAGACCTTAACCTTTTAACCATCTCTGACAAAACCATGACTCCCTCAGTAGTGGGATTGCTTTGGTAATCACAGGTTTGTAGTCAACAATTGTGATATTATCTTCTTTATTGAAATTTGTTAAAATCTTACTTCCTTACTTCCTATGTCATTAACAAAATCATCTACATGTTATGTGCAAAGGATTATAAGGTTCTGTGAGTCAAGTTAGATTTTTTTTTTCCAAAGTCTTAATTATTTTTCCCATCTACATATTTTTGTCTAAAAACACTTTCACCTATAGGAAGACCTTGAAAAAATTAGTTTCTATGTGTAGGGATCATAGAGGATAAGGGAAGGACATAAAAACATCACAAACCCCACCACATAGATTCTTTTGACCCCTTCTATAATATCACAACTTGCAACTTACGGTTTTATCCTATAATTTGTGACTTTATCATTTTCAGTCACAGATTTATAGCTTAAGTTTATAGCATTAGGTTTAAATTTTAGAAAGATAGCTTTTTTTCATAAAATATTGTATTTAATTATATGCCCTATAATTTATTATAAAATTTAGGATATATTTTATTTTTATTTTTATTTCTATAATATTATTACATAGTCATAATATAGTAGAGATATTATTACAATCTATTTGTAGAGATATTATTACACAGTCATGGTATAGCTAGATAGTTGTAACATTTTATTAACATATTGAAAAATCATGACTTATAACTTACAGTTTTGTTAAGCTAGTTGTGATATTATCCTTTCTAGTTTCAGTATTTCTCTGTGCACTCATGATTTTATAGGGGCTTGTGGGATTGCAAATTTTTAAACTACTAACCACTTTGGTTGTAGGACCCTTCAATATTTTATCACCCCAATTAGATTTATAACCTTTGTACTCACAAAGAGGGGTGTCATTTAGTATATTTTTATAGTTTTCATTGTTGACATAGTTTTTATTGCATATATATTTTATTATAAAAATTGTTCCTTGTATATACTTATTTGTTTGTGTGTATGTTATCTCATATATAATTTTCCATATCATGCCCATCACACGTAGGTAATCAAATCGGTTAATTAACTGTATTGTGTGTTTTCTTGTTTGTTAGCCCCCTAGGATAACACATGATGTGAAATTGACACCCACACACGAGCTTAGTATATAAGGGTTAGTGTCATGGATTTTTCCACCATGTTCTAACCAAATTCCATGTTTTAGTGGTCTAAATATTAGGAGAGTTGTTGCTACATCCTAAGTGGAATTCCCTATAAATGGTTCCATGGAGTGAGGGGCATTTAAGCTCTAATATCTAGGGTAATTAGATAGCCCCTATATGGACTTATGCCCCAATGTACCATCATGTATATTAGAGGTACACCTAGATACTTTTTTATACCTTAGAGTATGGGAATTTGACCATAATAGGTGTTCCTTTGTAGGAGTTAGTATCAACTCTGAAGTAGCCATCAAGTGCAATCAAGGTTGAGAGGATTCAATATATTTCAAAATGGGTCATCAACCTACAACCTCACTTGTGAAGCCATTAGATGTTGTGGGCATAAAGTTGCACACCCATTATTGTTTACTAATTTAAAATTGTGTTTTGTATGTGTTGTTTGAGTGTTATGACTAGACCCATATTGTTTTTCAGTTGAATTAGCCATACCCATATTTTGTGATACCTTAGAAACCCATAGGTTAACACTCATCATCCTATCATCATATCACATTATAATTTATCATCCTCCATTACTCATCCATCACTCATCCCCATTTGAAATTTTGTTGTTTACACCTAGTCTCCATATATTACCCATCCTTTTGATCGATATCCATTTCATAACTCAACCATTATATTTTCTTCATCATTATATCCCATCCTAGTAGTCATATCATTCTAGTCATCCACCTCTAGTTTATACTTTCTCCTCCACACACAACACCTATATAATATTCATCTTAGATATCCATTTTCCATACCTCCTCTATTTCATATTTATTTTATATTCGACCACTATATTCATCCTATTATCTCATATTCATACCATATAGTCCATATTATAAATCCATTATTTACCAACCCATCCCATTTTTCCTATAACATCTTCAAATAGTAATCATCCCCCTTTTATAACTAGTTTGTATATACCAATCCTATGTCTTATTCACTTGTTCATTTTCACCAAGTTTTGCCTATTGTAACACCCTATATTAACTTCATACTATCTTTACCCATCATCATTTAAATCTACATCTACTCTATCATATCCTATTCACCCTATAGGGTCCATCATCTCTCTACCATCCATTTTTCATCCTATTTACCATCTATTTCCATCCTATAAAACTTGCATATAGTATTCATCCCTTTTTAACATCTTTATTTTATACATTAGATAGTGTACACCATTATATCTCTTGTCCATTATTTTATATCCATCCCCTCTACTATCAATCTCATCTATACCTTTCATTTCCCTCTTTACATCCTTTCTTAAATATATCATATCTCATATCCCCTTTTTATAAACATCCCTTTGATAACTTAGCCACTATCCACCCATATCATATTGAACATAGTATCTATCCTCATCATATCTTCCATCCTATAATGCATTCATATAGTAATCATCTCTCACATCTTTATAGAATATACCATCTTACCTCATATACATTAGTATATCCATCCCTTTTGACCCATTGTCCATCATATTGTATTATATATCTTGTACCTATATCTCCCTATCCACATAGCCCCTCCCCCACATCTACTATCCACTAATGTATCCCATTTGTCCTATAACATCCTCATATAGTAACATCTCTCTTTCACTAACTAATTTGTATATACCTACCTAGTCAAATATTTTTGTTTATCATACTCATCATATTTTGAATCTATATTCACCTTATACTACCCATTTTTATATCTACTGCCCATTTTTATCAATCCCATAACACTTTCATATAGTATTCATCCTCCACATCTTCACAAACTAGCTTGTATATATATCATATTATCTCCTATCCTTTTGTGAATTTTTACTAGTTTTTGTCTATCATACCATTCCATATCCACCTCGTACCATCTTTGATCATCATTTAATATTCCATATCCATCTTATCCACCCTATAACACATTTATATAATAAATATCTCTTTTAACATCTTCCTTTATAGCCTAATTCCATTTATGTATCCATCCTTTTGACCAATCTTATATTACACCTATAATCACTATTCACCCATCATATTTTTTTCACTAGTATCTAACCACCACCCATTTCACCCTCATCTTTATCCACATCCATTCCTCTCATTTATGTATAATTTATCTTGAGTAGTTGTTCTTGTCTAATCCTTCATTCATCACATATCACACCTTATACATATCACACATATCTTGTCTTCCACCCATCTCATTCTCTTTAAATACTAGATTTCATGTTAAAATCAATATCTTAGTGGTCACCCACCTTCTTTGAATCATTATTCATCATATCCTCTTGACTTTGGATTATCACTATACATAGTCTTATAAGATCCTAATCTAGCACCCATCATTATCTTCATCTCTATCAGTTACCTTTGTCCTCTAGCACCCATAAACTTGCCCATTTTCTAGTAGACAAAGATATTTGATCCCATCACTCCTCCTTTGGCCTTGATAGATTGGTTTCTTAAAAGACTTTGTCTCTTGGTAATTATTGGTCATTCCACCTTTTTAAATCATAACCCTTTGACCACTAGTGATTTGATTTCTAAATAGAAGTAGTATTTTAAGACTTCCATCACATTTCATCACATCCTTCCTTCACAATGGCTATCCACACCTGAGCCCAACTCAGGATTAGACAAGACTCCAACAAAGATAACAATCCATTGGGGCCTATGATTGACCCAACTCAAGAATATGATGAAAATCATAGTGATATGTACATGCCTAGGGGAGTGAATGAAATATATAACCCCCTCCATAATGATTAAGTAAGAAACCTCACTGATTACTATTTATATGAAAATCATGATCATGTCCTAGCTCATGCCATAGAAGTAGGGGCACATTACCTTCCACTTTTGATCGTACCCTCTTACATAACCTAGTCCACCTGCCATGTCCAAACTCCCCATGTCAACATGTTAATCACATACCCCAAGAATAAGATGTGGAACATGGGTTTTCCAAAGAATAAGAATGCCCACAACCCCTTCTTAATACTAACATTGAGGCTAATCAGAGACAGGTTGTCATTGAGGATCACCTCCACTAATTGACATAATAAATTAACCTACTACTATGCAATTAATGCCCATAATCTCCTAATAAAAATAATACCAAAAATAACACCACCAACAACACTATAAATATCAATAATGTCAATAATACCCATATTCCTCAATGTTGTCAAAATCAAACTACTAATTCTCTTGGGGATCCTGCCTTCACCTAATAATGGAAAATGATGAAAAATACCCTTCAATAGATAGATATATGATCTCAAGATCTTAAATATAAATATGAATACTTTTGTTCATAACCATTGGACATGAGTATTTTTCAAATCCCCTTTCCTCCACACTTTGAAGTACCCAAATTTGAGAAATATCATAGACAAGGAAACCCTAGAGACCATGTCCAATAGTTTTATGTATCATTCCATGAGGTGGAATATGAAGATGCTTATGTGTTGAGACTATTTTCTAAAAGTCTCATAGGACCCGCTATGGAATGGTTCATGCATTTGCCTAAAGGTTCAATATAATTTTTTGGATAATTAACAGAACAATTTGTTAGACAATTCTCATTCAACAGTGTGCTTGATATCTCCATTATTGACCTCTACAATACTAAATAGTGAATTAGGGAAATCCTAGTATGCTTTCTAAAAAATGGTAGAACCTGACAAGCTAATTGAGATGCACTATGCCTGAAAAAGAATTAGCCAATATCTTTGTAGATAATCTTAATACAAAGCTTAAGTACCAATTAAAATTTTAGTGTGCCCAAACCTTCAATGATATCATATAGAAAGTAATTCAGATTGAAAAATCCCTTATTGAAAAGGGTACCATCAAACTATATTCTTGAAATGAGCACACTTCAAATCAAAACAATTCTTTTCTAGGAAAATCTAAAGTCTTCAATAAGAACAAGAATGTCTTGGGTGATGGGGTAAAATATTCCAAGTAACTATTAAGGAATCAAATTACACCCTTGCGAGATATTTTTTATTCTCTCTCACTTCCAACCACAATATGGGAACAACCTTCAGCTGTGGGTATCCTAAAGAGAGATTGAACCTCTAAAGTAGGCCAACTTCCTCTTTGATGATCACCTAACTAAAATTAAGACTAATGCTTTACAATAAAAGGGTTAAAAAGGGATAAGGTTTCATAATAAAGTAAAAATGGTGATGCACCAAATTCAAACAAGGTTCTCATATTCATGGAGCAAACACTGAACAAGTCTAAGATAATATTGATTCACACAGTCTCAAAAAACTAGTTGGTTACATTAGTATTTCATATATTAGGTTAAAAATCCATAACTAAAGGCAAAGAGGAGTTCTAAGACTCACTAAGATATTTCATTAATGATAATAATAACACTAACTTAGACTTTCAACTAGATTCAAGACACTTAGAAATGAGCAAAAAAAAGGACTTAAAGCATGGAAGATTCTCCTTCAAATTGTGATATGCACATACTTTACCAAAGACATTTCAAATAGGTAAGATAGGTAAGGAAAGTCTTTATTACTTCAAGAGTTTTTTCATACAAGTTTTGATAGGGGCTTGCCTTATCAAAAGAGAGTCCCTACTCTTCCAGACTTGAGAGAGAGTCATGATTAGAAAATGAAAGAGTTTGCTTCTGGTGTCCAAGAGAGAGCAGTTTTCTCAAAAATTTACAAATATGAGAACCCCTTCTAAAGGAAAAGAAAGGAATTATATAAAGGAAGAGGAAGAGATATTTCTACATCTATTCATGAGCTGTCTAAGATCACTGGTCAAACTTCCCCCTTTTCCTAATGAATGTTCCACCTAATTTACTCTAATAGATAGTAATCCATCATGGACAAGTTACTTCACACTAACCCTAGTGATCTTTAATATTTTCATTGGCATGTAAGTGGAACTTGGAGATAAGAGTTTGTTTTTCATGATGATGCACCATGATTTACATTAATGAAGAAAACTCTTTAAGAAATGAATGTTCCAATTGCTTTGATCTCGTCCATCCTCCACATCATCCCCCACTCTGCTTTACCACAAGGATAAAATCCTCAGATCTTCAAATTGTCAGGGACATGCCACATCTATTTTGAGTGGTATCTTATCAAATGCATGGCTCGAGGTGTTTTTTCATTAATCACATATCTATTTTACCTTAGATCTTGAACTGTAATAACTATAGATGAAAACTAATCCAAGAATATTAGTTTTCCTATATATATATATATATATATATATATATATATATATATATATATATATATATATATATATATATATATATATATATATATGGTTCCCCCTTTGATGCCTAGTTCCATCTGATTATTAAATTAATACCTTTGAATATTCATTTAAGCTCGGTTCCACATTTCTTGTTAGCTTGGGTCAAAAACTAGCTTACCAACCTTTATTGAGAATGCCCTAGGATCACTTTTGCTTATTGGTCATTAGAGATTTGAATTGAATTTATTGACTTGCTGACTCATTTTGATCCATTAGATCTAAGACTCAATTTCACATGGACCGTAGATCCTTAGGATCTTCTCTTTCAAGCTCATCCTCTCATTGGTCCCTTGGATCCATTAACCATTTGACTTTGGGTCGTAACATAGATATTTTTTATATGAATGAAATGTGTGCCATTCAATTTGCTTGGACCCATCTTTTAAATTTTAATAGCTAATTTTTAGAGCCTAAAATTTATGTTTGTATGAACATTTCCTTTTTTTATCATCTTTACAAGCTCATAACTTAGAGTGCAAGAATCATTATTGTGACAAACTTTTAGGAAATACTCCTTACACTACAAAGAGCAAACCTTTAGATTTATCGACCCTAGGAGATTTTTGAATGCATATATAAAATTTTGAAATGATCTCCTCCATGTGATTTTGCATGACATTCCTATGTCTACCATAGAAAAAGGACTTAAATTGGTTGGGAGGTTGACTTTGATTGAGCATATCTCCCTTCGTGCATCATCACAGTATCTAAAATTTATCACATGGTAATTAGGGACTAAGTTGAATGAACCCATGTGATTACTTCCTCCTAATATTGTCACATGTTCAAGATATGTCTTCATGAAAATTCCCACTCGGATCTACCTACACTTTTCTAAAAAATGGCTAAGTATGGGAAAATAATAGAAATTGGATAAGGAGCCAACTTTGGGTCCCCATAATTTTTGATGCACTTTATCAATGGACCTAAAACCTCATATTTTATATCATTAGAAAAAAATGTCTTGATGAATCATAATGAATAAATTTATGTATCCCTTAAATTTCCACACTTTCTTCAAGCATTCTTGATCTTCCATGGGGTTTCTATAATTTTGGGCCTATCCTCGCAAGTGATGAATTATAGTCTAAGTGGACCTAAATTACTTTGAAAGCTTTTCCAATTCCATGGTACTTATTTTATTCATTCTTAATATTTTAAGGAAATTTTATGTATGTAGGTTATAAATGGATAACATTTTTGGAGACATCCTAGGGTTGTATGCCTGATATGTAAGAGACTAGTTGCCTTAAACTGATCCTTTGGGCACACAAAGTCATAGTCTTTATTTAAACTAGACTGAACTACTATAAGGATTCACCTTTTCTATAACCTCTCATGAAGAAAAAATAATAAAAAATAATAGAACAATAAATTGGTCAAGGCACATGAAGGGAAACACAAAATAGAAAGAGATATGCACAGGACACTTGGAGGAAAGCACAAAAGCTACTCTAATATGTACAATATTTTACATTAGATACAATGCTATTAATAACAAAGTTTCAAATGAATATTAATGAATAGTATGGGTAATACCTCTCCATATAGTTGGGTAATTTGAAAGGCATTATGTTATTTGTATCTATGGATTAAATAAGGACCACTCCACAAGCTATCAAAATTAGTATGGTTGCCTAGTTTGGCCTTATTTAAATTCCATTTGAGGATTAGGTCCCCTTCATTAAAAAATTGATATATCTCTTTTTTAAAAATATTTATTGACCTAATTTTGGTAAGACTCTAATGTTTTCATAACAAGATCTCTAGTTTTTTCAAGCTCTATCATTCTTATGTTCATAGGTTCATTCTCTGTCAACTCAAGATGATGGGGTAATTATAGTAAGGGAAGCTTGAGGAGATAAGTAATTTGGCTTCCCTTCCATATTCAAGGGCATATGTATAATTTCCAATGGTATATTTAGGAGTCACTTTATCATCCCATAAGGCTATCTTTAGATTAGTGTGCCATGTTCTTTGATTCTCTTTCATAGTCCTCATAATGATTCTTAGCAAATTATTATTTGTGGACTCTGCTAGTCCATTTCCTTGAGGATATTAATTGAAAGAGATGTTGAGGTGGATACCCATTTTGAGAGACCTCACTTGTCTTGAGACCAAGGAATGCTAATGCATTATCAGAAATTATGGTGGCTAGAACACCAAACCTAGTCACTGTATTATCATAAAAATCTAAAACTGTGGCTTCATTAGCTTCTTTCAAAGTAATGGCTTCCACCCACTTGGTGAATTAGTCAATTGCAGTGAGTACCCATTTATTCCTTACTCTTGATGGTGGATTAATCATCCCTATGAATTCTAACCCCCATTTCATGAAAGGTTCTCCACCTACATTGGATCGAGTGGAAGGGTTGCTAGTCTCTACTTCCCTATAAAAAGGGCACACTTTTGGAATTTTATAATCCATGCATGAGAATATTTGAAGAGGCTAGGCCAATAATAACCTACCCTCATTATATTTTTTGTTGTGGTCTTTAATGTAAAGTGGCCTCCTATAGGTCAATTGATAAATTGTTCTAAGAGGTTGGTTACATGGTCATCATCTATGCATCTAAGGAGAACTCCATTAAGGTCCCTTATAAAAAGTACACCTCTTAATAATTCATAAGGTATGGATTAAAGCCTAAAATACCTTATTTTTTCCCTATCTAAACCTTGGGGGAATTCTCTCATTGATAAGAAATGATCTATATCTTGAAGCCAACTCTTTTAAAATAGAGGTAATCCTATCTATGAATTATCTTGGGTTACCGAAATGACTTCCTTCTCATCCTGAAGGTCATATACCATGTGATTTCATAAGCCCTTTCCCCTAACCAACTTGGTGACTTTTATCTCTATGTCATATTCTATGACTTTGGTGATCCAACCTACTCTCTTCTCACTCAAATATTTGTTAAGGAGGAAATCCCTTACTCTAGAGTGGGAGAACATAAGGTGAATCTTGTTGTTGGAGAACATTGGTCTAAAATATCTGAGACTTCTCAAGGCTACAAGCACCTATTTTCAATTAAGGTGTAATTCACTCATATCCCTCTAACCATTGATTGAAAAAGGCAATTGGCTACTCTATTCCTTTGCCATTCTTCTAAATTAGTAGCATAGTTGATATGCTATCAACAATGGTAAAGGTGTGCAAGATGATTTCTTTGGAGAAATTGGAGTTTATAAGTGAGGGAGACTAAGTAATGGTCTACTTTATGGATTCAAGAACTTCCTTACCTTCACATAACCAAGCAAACACTTTGCTCTTTTTAGGCATGTTGGTGATATGTTTGACCAAGTTTGTAAAATTGGGTATGAACATTCTCACAAATTTAATCTTCTTGAGAAATATCTTAATCTTTTCTTGTGATTTGGAAAGGATAAGGCTAAGATAACACTTACTCTATCAGGTTCGATGGATAATCCTTCTTTTCACACAATCTGACCCAACATCTTACCCTCATGCATGGAAGACACACATTTCTTAGGATTTAAAGATATCCCATACTCTCTACATCTTTTGAAAATCACCCTTAGATGGCCCATGTGCTTATTGGCATTCTAAGAGAAGACTGTGATATCATCCAAATAGATCAATACCATTCATTTTAGTAATCCTTTAAAGGCCATATCCATGGCTCTTTATAAGGTTTCCCCAAAATTATACAATTCAAAAGGAATATTTTGGTAAGAAAAAGTTCCCCACTTGGTAGTGAAGGTAGTCTTATATTGATTGTCTTCCCTTACCAATACTTGGTTTTAACCTAAATAGCCATCTAAGAGAGAGAAACATTTTAAACCTACAACTACCTAAATGAGTTACTCCATGGATGTTAGGGGGTAGTGGTATTTTAAGGAAACCTTGTTTAGATCCATAAAATCAATTCACACCCTTATGTCCCCAATTTTTTTTCTCATAGGCACCAAATTGGCCACCCATGATGAATTCTTGATGGTAAAGATGATATTGGAATTAATCAACTTAACTAGCTCTTTCCTCATAAGCTCTTCTATTTTGGGGTTAATGGGCCTTTGATTTTGCCTCATAGGATTGGCATTAACTTCTAGCTCTATAATATGTTGTGTTATTTTCGGATCGAAACCCCTTAGGTCACCATATTCCCAAGAAAATATGTCCACATACTCTTTGAAAAGTTCTATGAAATCTTTTCTCTCAACCTTACCACTTACTTTCCCAAGCTTGAAAAGTTTATCTATTAAAATGAGAAATCTCTCATAGTTTTCTTCATTGGTTGTCATTATAGCTTTGTCCTTCCTCATATGGTCTCCTTCAAGAAAGAGATCTTCTATAGTTACCATCCCTTTGAGAAGTTTGTTGGATTTTAACTGAACAATACACTCCCCATACTGATGTTACAATCTTCCTTGGTTGAGGGTTAATAATTATGCTTCTTGATGTAATAAGCATGTAATTTGTTCATCATTTTTGAAAACCTACCAGTAAGCTTCATTATTTGATATTGATGGCCTTACCGTTATTTTGACATGCAACTACATCTTGTACCTCCTCAGGTCATTAGGGATATCAAACTGGGCTCCCATAGCTGGTATCCTATTAGTATGTTGATTCTAGATTCTTGGAACTAATTAAATGTCAAAGTCCTCAAAATATTTGATTAATTCCCACACTATATGATTATAGGACTTCATCAAAGGGTTCTTTATGATTTTTTGACCTCTAACCTAGTTCACTATGAGCTCATTGTCTCCAAACTCTTAAAATTATTTGATTCTTCTTTTATTATCCCATTAAAGACCATAAATTAGGCCTTCATATTCTATTGTATTATGGGAATAATTGAACTAAAACCTATAAGAGAAAAACTTTCTTCTTGAGGGGGATACCAACATTACACCTATACATACCCTGTGTTTTCTCCTTGAACCATCAAAGAACAATTTCCATATGCCATTGGGGTATTTTTGAGGTATAATAAGGGATGGAATGGGTTGATCTTCTTCATTTAATATAAAAACACCCATACCCCTTTCTTTGACTCCTAAATGGTTGAGTAATTGATTGTCTCCCCATAACTCATCCAAGAACATGTCTATCACCTCCTCTAGATGAATGTTCAGCTCTCTCCCCATTATGAATTCATCATCATCAATGATGGTGTAATTGATGTTAACATTGTCTAGCTCATAGGGCTCTATATGGAATTTCATGATGGGTTCAACCTTAATTGATACTTTGGTCCCATACCTAGTCCTGAATTCCATGTATGACTAGTCTACCATAAGATAACCCTTGATCTTTACTATGAATTCCATATATAAACATAAAGCAATGCAGGGAGGCACATCTAAGACCAACACATCTTGTTCCACTGACACGCTTAGATAAGCATGCAAGATTAAGTTCAGGCCCCTGATGATACCAAATGGCTTGGTTAAAATTCTATCAAGCTGTATAACTCCATTTTTTTGTGGCTCATATTTGAAGCCAAGCTGGTTAGCTATGGCCTTTGGCATCACTAAGGTACTAACCCCACTATCTATCAAACTAATTATTCACCAAAGAGTTACCAATGACCTCTAAAATATAAAAGGGGGTAGGTTTGGATATTTTACCTGATTGTCCTTTGATTAAACTTTTAATTCTACTAGTGAGAACCTCATTCACCTTTCTTGGTTGTTTATGTATAACTATTGAGGCATTTATTTTAGATAAACATTCCTAAAGGATGTCCATTTGGCTAGATAGGGAGAGCACATCCCATATTAGCACATTCACACTAAATTTCTTCAACTATTTAACAATGTTGATGGGTGACCCACCAACTTTTGTTTGTGCTTTAGGAGCCACCACTATCATTTGTTAAATGTATGAACTATGATTGGATAAGACATCTTTATGATTCTAATTCCTTGAAAGTGTTGGGAATTTTGGAAGGGAAGCAAGCACAACTAGCTTTGAAATTGAAGGAATAATGGTAGGAGGCTCATTGCTTGGTTCCCAGTTATCATCCATATTTCTTCTTTTGAATCTTGTGTTTACAACCACTAGAACATAAGCTTAGCTAGAACTAGACTATTGGTTTAGTGCATAGCACTCTTCTTACTCATAGTTTACCATTGTGGCACCCAACTAGCTCAGTCCTTGATCAGAGTTCTAGCTTTGTTGGGGCTCAACTGGCTTTATTATCATATGTACTTCCATATTTTGGTCTATGAGAGCCTAATTGTACCCAAAATTATCAACTTATTTCCATTGATCATTGAAGGTTGGGGTAAAATAAGTGGTTGGGATAATGGATTATCCAAAATACTAATTCCAAGGCATGGTACCTTTAGCTTCTTGGGCCACATTATTCTAAAATGGAACCAAGGTGTTAGAAGTGTTCAAAACGTTAGGGTTGTAGTTGTTCCACCTATTATAGCCATGTTGTCATTATCCCTGATTTTGAACTTGGCCTAATCCTTGGTAATTCCCTCTATAAGGTGGCTTATTTACCTAGAAAGCTTGATGTTGAGGTTGGTATAAACTTGAATAAGGCCTATTATATTGGGCCTACTACCTCTTCAAGTTGACCAATTCATTTCCAAAGGATTGGAACATGTTTCTACGATCTTGGAGTTCTTTACTATCTATGGAATTACTCGACCCACTAATGGAAGCCTTTTATTGTTGAGGTGGGGGTAAAGCAAAAATAGTTGGTATTAGGAGAACAACATCCAGTGGGGGAATTGAGATAGGAGGGGTCTAATTTATGGGAATAAAGGCATTGGGATCCTAGGCATAAGCTTGTCATCTTGGACCAAACAATTGTTTTCCTTAATGGCCACCTTGTAAGCATCTAGAAATACACTTCCCATAGACTAGATCATCACCACTATATCACTATTTAAAGCCCTTAAATAGTATAAAAAGGTGAAACCAGTTGGATAGAAACTATAACTTTGTCCTAAGTCCTATGGAATTTAGTATTGACGTTTTGAATAACTTTATGGGGATCCCTCTTGATTGTAGTCAACTGCTCTGTAAGTGAGAAATTGTCACTTTTATCTACAGATCTTTTACATAAGGCTTCTCTTAACTAGTCCCATGATTGGATAGAATTTAGATCAAGGCCTCTATACAAGTCTAAAGATTTACCTTTAAAAGAGATAACTATCAATTTGATGGCTATATTTTACACCATGACATTTAGGTATTACAAAAATTAGCTATGTCCATGAGGTGCTCATTAGGATTTGTAGCTTGGTCTCCTATGAACTAGGGAACATGTTTGAGGGATACAACTAGTATAAGATCATATTATGGTAGGTTTGATGGACTTTTTCCATTAAAACCCATGAATGGGGAAGATCTTTGAGGAATCATATTATTAAGAGGGGGTACTAAAGGTATGTTCATAAAGGTAGGCCTTGTAACCAGTCTAAGAAAAGGATTTACTACATATGGTAGATTATTATCAAACCTTAACCTTTTAGCTAAATTTAAAGGGAACTCAATAAATTTAGGAGTACCTTTAGAAGCTAACCTTGTTATCACCTTTGGCATGATATGAATTTGATGTCTACTAGTAGTTTGGGTTCTTGAAAACTTTGGAGCTCAGAGTCACCAGATACTATTATGTGTAGATATCACACTATAAATTGACCAAATGAGCATCAAAACTAATCAATATTATTCAAAATATTTGTGGTTTGAGTCCCACCAGGTGTGCCAAAAATTATTGAGGTGTGGAATTTCACCCTTACGAAAGATTTTTTAGGCTCTCTCACTTTTAGCCATAATATGGGAACAATCTCAAGTTGTGGGTATCTTATAGTGAGATTGAAACTTCAAAGTAAGCCTACTTCCTCTTTGATGATCACCTAAACTAAAATTAATCATAATGATTTATAGGAAAAGGGTTAAAAATGGATAAGGGTTCCTAATAAAGTAAAAATGGTGATGCACCAAATTCAAACAAGGCTCTCATATGCATGGAGCAAACACTAAAGAAGTATAAGACAATACTGATTCAAACATTCTCACAAAACTAGTCAGTTGCATTAATATTTCATTAATTAGGTTTATAAATTATAAATAAAAGCAAAGAGGAGTTCTAAGACTCACTGAGAGATTGCATTAATGATAGGAAGAACACTAACTTTGACATGCAACTAGATTCAAGACACTTAGAAATGAGCAAGAAAGAAGGACCAAAAGCATGGAAGATTCTCCTTCACAATGTGATAATGCACATAATTTACCAAACACATTTCAAAGAAGTAAGATAGGCATTGAAAGTCTTTATTACTTCAAGAGGTTTTTCATACAAGTTTTGATAGGGGCTTACCTTATTTAAAGAGAGTCCCTACTCTTCTAGACTTGAGAGAGAGTCATGATCAAAAAATGAAAGAGTTTGCTTCTAGAGTCTAAGAGAGTGTAATTTTCTCAAAAATTTACAAGTCTGAGAATCCCTTCTAAAGGGAAAAAGGGATTATATAGAGGAAGGGGAAGAGAGATTTATTCATCTATTCATGAGCTATTTGAGATCATTAGTTAAATTGCCACCTTTTCCTAATGAATGTTTTACCTAATTTTCTTTGATCAGTACTAATCCATCATAGACAAGTTACCTTGTGTTAACCGTAGTGACCTTGAATTATTTTCATTGGCATATGGGTGGCACTAGGAGATAAGAATTTGTTTTTTATGATGATGTACCATGATTTACGTTGATGAAGAAAATTCTCTAAGAAATGAATGCTCCAACTACTTTGATATCATCCATCTTTCACATCATCCTCCACTCTGATTCACCATGAGGACAAAATTCTTAGATATTCAAATTACTAGGGACATACCATGTCTGTTTTAAGCAGTGGCTTGTCAAAGGCATGGCTCGAGGTGATTTTTCATTAATCACATATCTACTCTACCATGTATCTTTAACCATAATAACTATAGATGAAAAACAATCCAAGAATATTTGTTTTCCTATAGTTATATATATGGTGCCCCCTTTGATGCCAAATTATATTTGATCATTAAATTAATACCTTTGAATCTTTGGCTAGGGTCAAGAACTAGCTTACCAACCTTTATTGAGAATGCTTCAAGCTCATTTCTACTTATTTGTCATTGGTGATCTGAATTGAGTCTATTGACTTGCTGACTCATTTCACTCCATTAGATCTAAGACCTGATTACACATGGACCATAGATCCTTGGGACCTTCTGCTTCAAGATTGTCCTCTTATTGGTCCCCTAGATCTGCTGACCATTTGACTTTGGGTCACATTATAGATCCATTTTATATAAAAGGAACATACATCATTTGATTTGCTTGGGCCCACCTTTTGAATTTTAAAGGCTGCTTTTTGGAGCTTCAAATTGGAATTTGTGCAAATGTTTCTTTTTTTTGTCAGCTTTGCAAGCTCATAACTTAGAGTACAAGAATCATTATGGTGCCAAACTTTCAAGAAATGCTTCTTACACTACAAGGAGTAAACTCTTTATATCTACAAGTCCCAAGAGATTTATAAATGCATCTATAAAATGTTGAAATGAGCTCCTCCATATGATTTTGCATGATGTTCTTACATCTACCATAGATAAAGGACTTAAATTGGTTGGGAGGTTGACTTTGATCGAGCATATCTCCCTTTGTACATCGTCACATGATTCAAAATTTAGCACATGGAAACTAGGGATAAAGATGAATGAACCCATGTGATTACTTCCTCTTAAGAGTATCACATGTGTAAGATATGGCTTCATGAAAATGTCTACTCGACTCTACCTAAACTTTTATAAAAATGGAAAAGTGTGGGAAATTAATGCAAATTAGTTGAAACCAACTTTGGGTCCCCATAATTTTTGATGCACTTTATCAGAGGACTTGAAACATTGGATTTTATACCATTAGAGTAGAATGTCTTGATGAATCATAATGAAGAACTTGATGGATCACTTGAATTTCCTCACTTACTCCAAGAATTCTCAGTCTTCTATGGGGTCTCTATAATTCTAGACCTATCCTTGAAAGTGAAAAATTACAGTCTAAGTGGACCTAAAGTGATTTTAAAGATTCACCAATTCTATGGTCATGATTTGATTCATGCTTTACATTTTAAGGTAAGGTTGTGTATGCAGGCTAGAAATGGCCAATAGAAACATGTACAAATATTCCAAAAGAAAGGCCCCATATAACAACATAATATCTCTTCTATCCAAGTTCTTTGAGGTAATCCAAAGCCTTGTATAGGTAAGAGACCACTCACAAGCCTAGGAATCTTGATATAAATAGTCTTGGACAAACTAATTACCACCAACATGATTACTCTACCTGAGATCAGACTTGTGGATGACCATCAACCAAAACCAAAATGGTATGATGAGGACAAGTTTTATAAGTACCATAGGGTTAAAGGACATGACACTAAATGTTTTATGCAATTAAAACATTTTATCCAATATTTAATTGAAATGGGTGATATAGAGATTGAAGGAGAAGCTCCCTTAAATCAGTCAATAAATAAGTAGCTTGGAATTTACAAGGATCTACTCCCATAGCATGATTAGAGGAATCAAATACCCCAAAGAGACTAAGGTCAAGCATCTTCATCTGACCATACTGACTACCATAATTCCCCCTACCATTACATTAACACCATAAAAATCCACATAATCTAAGAGCCTGCTCCACCTTCATCCCCCATCCTAAGAATTAACAGGGCCACTATTGATTACATAGCAACCACCTGACATAATAAGATAATAATCCATGTGGCACCTCGTCAAGATCCTTCTACCTCATTTATTACCCAAAAGGGGACTATTTATAAGAAAGCTTCAAGCTCTTCAAATAAATCCTATGATATCATTCAGTAATTGGAAGAGACTTTATCTCAAATTTCCTTGATGGAAATTCTTAAAACATCGGTCTTACACCAAGAAATATTAAATAAAGTGTTGAATGACTTGGAAGTACTTGGTGATATAGATACTGATCAATTTTTGGCACTAATAGCACACCTATCCCACTCACAGTAGATTACTTTTAGTGCCTGGGATATGCCCCCTATTGGCCCACATCATAATTAACCCTTATACATTGAAGTCACCATAGATAATCTTAATATGGAGCTTAAGTACCAATTAATATAGAGGATTGACACTCAACTTATGTAATTTTGACTTTTTGAAGAAATTGAGATATTCTAAAACATCACTAGGGACCACTTAGATAATTATTCAAGCTTATGATGATAATGAGAGATCATCAATTGAAAAAATTTATCTTCATATTTTTGTGGGACCTGTCATACATTAGACTCTAGTCCATGTTATGGATTTACCATATAACATGTTGCTTGGAAGACTATGGATTCATGAAATTCAAGCTATTCCATCCACTCTCCATTAGTGCCTAAAATTCCCTCATTCAAGGATGGAGGTCACCATTCTTGGAGTCATAGAACATCTCCACAGTTGTCAAATATATGAGTCATTATCACCATAACCCTATATTGACATTGATAACACTATCATGAGCCAAAAAACTACTAAATATATCTCTCCTAATCAATTAGAATCCACATCTAATCCAACACCTGATGTCACCTGACTAAATATCACCTCTACAGGGTGTGGAAAATATGAGTACAAAACATTTTGCATCAATAATTTACCTCTATCTCCATGTAGCTATGGGTTCCCAGCCATGAGGAAGGATAATCCCATTAAGTACCAATTCAGATTGATAACTTTTTTAAGAGCTAGGTTTTTGTCTAATAAATACATTGAATATGGAGATGACTCTTGGCTTATTCTAGATGATGAGGCCCTCATTCATCCTAAATTACACTATCCCAAAGTATAAAAAATGATGGACAAAATATATTACAAAGGAAAGGGATTGGGTAAGCAAGATCAAGGTTGACTTGAACCTATCATGATTCAAGAAAATACACAATATTTTAGATTAGGGTACAAACTATATGATGATGACCCAACTAGTATCATTGTGGATTTAATTTTTACCACTAAGCTATCTCTCCTCGATGAGGATATTGAAATAGGTTTTATCTGTAGTCACTCCAAGGATCTCACTACCACTAACCTTTTCTTTGATACCACCATCTCCACCATTAAAATTTCCCTTCATTATCCATCCCTTATAGACTGGGATTCAAAAATGGAGATTTCCTTTGACATGTTCTAAAATGATGAGGCTATCTTAGAATATATGGGAGCTAGAGATTTTATGCCATCTGGTGATCATAAAAATGGATTTTATATCAATCTTTGTCAATCTACATATTTTGGGAACAATAAAAATTCCATGATCAAAGTGATGAAGAACACTCCAAATAAGAAGAGTTTTCCAAAGAACTAGATGAACTCTCATATGGCTCATTTGCATTAGAATATTATTTTGACATTGATACTAAAAATTTAGACAGCTTCATTTTTTATGTTCTAGAAATATAATTACCCCCTTATTACAAGATCAATCACCCTCACTTATCAAAGACATAATAGAAGTCAATATTAGGACTGATAAACATCCCAAAATGCTGATACTTGGGACATCTCTCATAACCAAAGAACATGAAGTCATTATTGAGTTGCTAAAAGAATTTATTGACATATTCATATGGAGTTCTGTAAACATGCTAGGGCTAGACCCCTCATTGGTAGTACACCACTTGGTTGTGCATTTGAATGTGAAACCCATTAAATAAAAACTACAAAAGATGCATCCCAAGGTGGCATTATTAGTCAAAAAGGAATTGAAAAAAAATTATAAACTAGATTTATCCACCTAATAGATTATTTAGATTGGATTTATAACATTGTCCCTATGTCCAAACCACAAGGTGGAATCAGAATTTGTATAGACTTCCAGTAAATCAATAAGGCATGTCCTAAAGATGACTTCCCACTCCCAAACAATGACATGATTGTAGAATTGATAACAGGATATGAAATGCTCTCCCTCATAGATGGTTTCTTAGGTTATAATCAAATAGAAATTACACCTGAGGACTAGCATAAAATGGATTTTATTACTCCATGGGAAGCATTTTGTTATCAAATCAAGCAATTTGGTCTTAAAAATGCAAGAGTAACCTATCAACAGGGTATGACAGTCATCTTTCATGACATGATGCATGACATTATTGAGGATTATGTAGATGATATTCTAGGGAAGTCTTATTTAAGATCATAATACCATATGGTTCTAATAAGGATTTTTGAAAGATTACAAGAGTATAAAGTCAATTTAAATCCCAAGAAATGTGTATTTAGAGTCACCTCAAGGAAATTATTAGGTTTCATAGTTTCAAGAAGAGGCATATAAGTAGACCCAAAAAAGTTCAAAGTAATCACAAAAATGCCTCCACCTCATAATCTTAAGCAACTCCAAAGTCTTCAGGGAAATCTCCAAGCCATATGACTTTTCATATCTTAGATTATAGATAAGTGTTCACCCCTTTTTTCATCTATTGAAGAAAGGGACTACTTTTCATTAGAATTTAGAATACCAGTAAGCCTTTGAAAATATTAAACAATAATTGGTTAATCCACGTATATTATTTTCACCAGTCTCGAGAAGACCTTTTCTCCTATATATTTCAGCAACTCTGTGTGTCATTGGTTCTCTTCTAGCATAACATAATGATTAAGGTAAGGAGTGGGCCATATACTATCTCAGTCACATGTTGATATCCTATGAGCTGAATTATACTCCCATTGAAAAAGCATGTTTGGCCATGGTTTTTACATTTTATAAGCTTTGACATTACATGCTTAATAATCAAGTACAACTCATTACAAAATTTGATACCTTAAAATATTTATTGTCCAAATCAGCTCTTATAGGTCAAATGGAAAAATGGATAATGTTACTTAGTGAATTTGACATTGAATATGTTAATCAAAAGGCTATAAAAGGATAGGTTATCATGGATCAATTGGAAAAGGCACCATTAGAAGTGACTGATCCTCTTTGTAACCACTTTCTTAGATGAATCCATAATGAATACTTCATAATCACATAGCTATAAAATATATTTCAATGTCTCATTCACCACACATGGGTTAGGGTAGGCATACTCATGGTAACTCCACAAGGTGACCTTATCCCAAAAGATTTTTTCCTTGCCTTCCCATGCACCAACAATATATCATAATATGAAGCCTTAATAGCTGGCCTTCACTTTACAATTCAATGGAATATCTAACACCTACAAGTATATAGTGACTCGTAGTTGATCATCAAACATGTCAATGATGAATTCCAAACAAATGATGAAAAATTGCTTCATTATAAATAACTAGTGGATTAGTTAAAGTAAAATTTTTAGTCTATAACATTTTAACAAGTTCCTTGCGACATTAATAAAGTAGCTGATTTCATGGCTACTTTTGGTTCACTTATTGACCTCTCTGAAGATGTTTTGGAAGGCAATTTTTTTATTGAGCATCTAATTAATCTAGCCCATCAATCAATGGCTCCAATTCAAACTTGTGTAATTAACGATCCTATATACCCATGGTACCATGAAATTTATCGGTGCCTCTATGAAAACATCCTCCCCCCTAACCTCAACTATAACTAACATAAAGCCTTTACCCACCACACCTCCCGCTACATCCTCCTTGGTAGCACACTTTATCGATGAGACTATGATGAAACCTTGTTGAGGTGTTTGACATCGAAAGAGGCTTTTTAGGCCATCAAAGAAGTTAATGATGGTATCTGTGGAGAGCATATCAATGGAATGGCCCTAACTAAAAAGCTCCTCTAAATTGGCTATTATTGACCAAAGATGGAACAAGATCCTTGCTAATATGTGCAAAAGTGTGTAGCCTATCAGAAACATGTGAACCTCATTCGTGTTATGGTAGAAGAGTTATAACCTATTATGAGTCTATGGCCATTTTCCATATGGGGCCTTGATTTAATTGGAAAGATCAATATAAATTCATCTAATGGCCACAAATTTATTATCATGATAATGGAGTATTTTACCAAATAGGTAGAGGCAATGCCAATTACTTACATAATAGTCCTCCATATCTCCAAGTTTATTCTCAATTAGATCATTTATTATTTTGGTATACCTACCAACATCATATCAGATAACGAGAAATCATGACGTGGAATATCTATGTCAAAAATATCACATTACACAAGATTTTTCCTATCCTTATTATCCCTATGGCAATGAATAAGAAAAACCTACTAATAAGACCTTCATCAAGATTCTAAAGAAGATGGTTAATCAAGTAGGAAAAAACTAGCATACTCAACTATATCCAACATTGTGGTTTTATCATACAAGTGTCCACACACCTACTAGGGAACTCCATATGCCTTGGTTTATGGGACTAAAGTAATTTTGATAGTAGAAGTGGAACTTCCCTCCCTTCAAATCTCACTAAGTGGTATTTTCACTAATCATAACCTTAGGAAAGAACATCTATATGAACTGGAACTCCTTGATGAGAAGTGTCAGAAGGCCTTAGATCACCTATGAGTATATCAAAATAAACTCAAAGGGAAATACTTTATGAATATATAGTACATAGAATTTGAATTTGAAGACTTAGTATTAAATTAGAATCATAAAAACACCAATGCAAAATGAGACAAGAAAGGGAAGTTTGAAACCAATTGGATAGGTCCATGTATCATTATTTCCAAGTTTGGATAAGGGGCATAAAAATTGGCCATGCTTGATGAGAATAACTTGATAATCCCACGAACATCATGCATCTAAAGTTTTTCTACACTTGAATTAGGTCTCATCATCCTCTATCTATGGGACATCCCATATTCAATCCATCCACCCATCACATCTCCCCATCAATCCAAAAAAATCATCCAATGTTGAAAACTAGTTCACTGACACTTTGGGCAAGTACCATGATGAAAATTGGTTCCTAACATTATGGTAAAATAACCCTAACCCTGGTCTCACTAGTGAAAATCCATCATAAGATATTCAACAACAATGCATCATAACTACTTTAGCAAGAAGAAAAGACATGACTTGTCAAAACTATTTGTTAGAGGGTTCTCTAAAATCATTTATCCATATTTGGTCTACATAACCCCAAGTCCTATCCATATTCACATCATTCCTACCATACCTTCAAATATCTTCTTTGACATGTGTGTCTCCTTTTTAGCCTCAACTCAATATCCCATCATCATTCATTACTATCACTAAGCCTCAGTTCCACACCTTCCCACTATTAATCATCATTATGGAGGGTCACAAAAAAATAAAGTTCTATTTCCCAAGGCTTTTAGCATACATTGTGTCACTAATTCCTGAAGGTTCATCATGACACCCATATCATAACCTAGTTGGAATCTCATCATGGAAAAAATGTTAGCCACTACATATCTTTTATATAGTGTCCTCATCATCACTAAAACCATTGTATATCACCATCCATAATCATTTCATCACATATGATAATAAACTCTATCCAGTGTTGTCATTATTTGGTCTATGCTATCTTTTATTGTCTTATGTGATTGTGTGAACATGTATGTGAGAATGATCTTTATGTACATATTAATGTGTTTTAATAGTTAGATTTTTTTGCATATCACTTTATGTTTTTTCTTATTAATCTTTATGAGAACAAGGATGGTATGAATGACCCATAAATGTTTATTCAAGAAAGGTCACCTCTTAAATAGAGTTCCCCCATGCATCTATGCTAAATGTGCCTTGGACTTATCATGTCCTTGGCACCTAGCCAAAGGATTGAAGAAAAAGGGATTGCCTACATTTCAATGGCTTCTAGAACCACTATCATATCCCATTTTCCTTCCTAATCATTCCCCATCCCATTTACCTTTACCCAAGGCATAAACTTATCCCATCCCATCACCGACTTACCTCCATGGTATAGGAGGATTATTACCATAACAACTAAGGATGAAATGAACCATATAAGGGATTAATTTGTTCATTATATCTTCACCCCATAAGACATAATGAGTAATCATCATGATCCATACATATTCCACATCACATCATCATTCAAATCATATACCATATAACATCCATAAACATCTCAATTCACATCATGCAATAACATCCATAAATATTAAAGAAATATCCAATATAAATTACATTTACCATCATCCATGATAATCACAAACATATACAACATATCTATCCATCATCAAAAACATCAATAAAATGCTAAACATGTCCATCATAACATAAAAACATGTAAATGAAATCACATCATATACATACATCACAACATCAATACAAATAAAGTCCATAACATCTAAAAGTCTAAACCATATCATGTCTCAACAATGTCTATATCATCATCACATCAAAGTCAATCCATATCATATCTATACTCATAAAATCAATAAAGCCATGTAAATGCATCCATCAACCTTAAATTGCATCATAAAAACATATACATCAAAAGTTTAGTAATACAATATCCACATGGAATCCATGTCAAAATATATAATACAATCACATGAAGCCCATGGGGAAAGAATGAACAAATAATATAAAACTCCCCTATACATGTATACAATCCAAAAATCATGGCTACAACTATGGTGCCCCTAGTGGCCCTGAAGGTCCTCGAACACCCCTGGAAGGTTGTCAGAATGATGACTGGCTGGCATAAAAGGATGTTTTATGTTGACCTATCATTATTATTTCCTCATAAAAATTCCTATAATACTATGACTCACACATGAGTAGCATTATACTCTACATCACATCCATCATACTCTGACCCCTCATTACCACATCAGACACATCCCTAGCCCTCTCCACCACCTCCACCTACCTTTTAAGAGTTTGGATACATCCCTAAAACTGATCTACTTGACCCTAAAACCTTGTAATGTAACCCTAAAAGGTGGTAACCTATGTCTATGCATGGGTGAACTACCCATCCCACTATATCACCTGTGACTACAATGTAGTAACATGTGTCTTTAACTGGGTCAACTACCCATCCCTCTAAGAAATCTAGGCTTGCAACATAGTAATTTGTCCCTGTGCCTATGCAAACCAACTATCCCTATGTGCAGTCATACTATAAAGATAAGCTTGCAACTATTCCTGCTCATGTAATCCTAAACCCTTTACCAAACATGCTTTAATCTCACCCTATAGTTAGGTAATTAGGGACTCATCCTCTTGTATCCTTGATGGTCAAGATGGACCTACACCACCACTCCCACCAGCCTGTGTCCCATCATATCCTATAGCTTGACTAGTTTCTACACTTATGAAAGGGCTTAAGGCCCCACTTATACTACTACTACTTCATGGCTACCATCATCTATATCCATAGCATCATGACCCCCACCTCCATCCTACCCCTCTTGTACTAGCATCTATCTCCTCCTATGGATCCTTGCCTATATTTGTATAACTCTATTCATTATACCTCTCCTAACCAACACCCAAGGTCATGCCAATCTAATCAATATTTGAGGTTGCCACCATGCTATGTATGTTGCTCTAACACCAAGATCTAGAATGGGTGTGTAAAGGTCCCATTAAATGGGTCCAATAATCTCATACTTTGTGTGAGCATTTACCCTATCTATAGGTCTCCCCACTTTGGCCTATCCCACTCATTGCATGCAAATAAATTCTCTAAACTAGGCATGTCTTGAATAAACCCAAAATACCTCTACACTTGGTTTGGTTGATGTATCTTAATGATGAAATCATGGCAACCCATCACATAGCACTCTAAAAGCATAAAATAGGTCACAACCTCATCATCTTAACCAAATCTAATGCCTCTATAGGGCATCTATGTAATGTGCTCAGGGCACAAGTTATCAAAAGCCTCTCTATAAAAATGCACCTCACTAGCATGCCCCAATTGCACTCCCAAGATCACATGCCAATGAAAGACCATCAACTGCCCAAGCTCACAAATGGCAAGTGTACCCATTGGCTGTTAGATAACAATATGTTCCTAGCTCCATATCTGTAGTAGTAATGAAAGATCAATACTCTAATCTCCCCTATATGCACCTAGATGTAGCTCTGTATAAAAATGTGCTAACACAATAGGCCCCCAGGCAAACATGTGATGATATCAATAATATCTCCTAAGCCAAGGTGGAACCATTACCCATTATTTTTTAACAAAATAATGTCAGACATAAGAGACATAACTACTAGTGTCAATCAGTCCAAAATCCCCTCATGCAAGTACATGTCATTATCAATGCATCAATCCCACATCCCTATCTATAATTTTTGCACCTAGATACTATAGTGTTCAAGACAACACACATGAATGCCAATATATTTTAGCCCCTCATATGGGTAGGTGGAATATCCTATATGCATCCTCAAGTGTCACAATCATCTCTCCAATAATAAAATGAAAAATGTTAGTATCTGAATGTTAGTGCTCCTCCAAGGCTATGATCAAAGATCAATCAATATGAATAGCCAACATAGTCACCACATTATGTAATCCAACCAACTCCAATACTTTGAACTCTATTGGTGTCAACCACCACATCTCATGTAACACCTCAAGCCATTGTAATCATGATGCCATCATGCCTAGATCCTCCTACACTAATCACCATCCACCTACCACTATCCTTATCATCAAAACTCTATCCTTACACATATAGCCTCTCTCTAAATCACTACCAACCCCAACTAATCCATAATCCTTCAATCCCTATCACCTATTTCACCCATCCAAAACATCCCTATCCCAACCTTATTACTTTTATCACCCTAGCTTAACCCCCTATCTCATCAAACTGACCTTAAACTACCTAGAACCTTGGAAACCCTAAACATTAATATTCACTTATACCTAACCCACCTAGCTAACTAATCTCAATACCTTGAATCTCTGATTCAAATCATGCCAATCATCTACCTCCGCCCCCCCACTCACTCATCTAACATCCTACATCCTATCTCTCTAACTTACCTAATTCATCTAGCTAACCAACCTATCCAACATCCCAAACCATCCAAACTAACCCCTTTAGCCTAGCACTTACCCATTTTCCCTAATCTTGGCAATATCACAACTTGATGAATGCCCCCATAAGTGATTTTGATAATATCCTTATTTTCTAATAGTGATATTTTAGTACCACAACTCTATAGTTATGATATTTCAATATCACTGATCCCTTCTTGCAGTATTGCAATACCACAAGCCAAATTTTTAAACCCATAGCTTTTGATGATAATATCATGACTAAGAGTACAACCGCTATTCATGGTATTACCAATCTAAGTTAGATGGCATCTTTCTCTATGAAATATAGCTCAAAATTTTTCCAAAACTAATAACAATCACTAAAATCATAGAACTAGGGTATATTAGCTCACTGTAAATCTAGTCTCTCTCTCTCTCTCTCTCTCTGATGGGAAGCTTGGGGTAGCCAACCCATGGTTTCACCTTAGATCTCAAATCTCAAAAGTCAATTAGTGTAAATGACCATATTTTGACTATTTTATCCTATATGACCCCCCCACTCCCTTAACAACTCATCACTAAAATCCATTATCCCAAGTCTCATCTAATTAACCTCTTATCCCAATTTAATCACTCTAGGTCACCTTATAACATCTGGGACACATAATGCCTAATCCCTTATCATCCATATTATCCTACATCAAGAACTACATTAACTTGAGGTCTTTTAGGACTATGTAGGCAACACCTAATCCCACTTTTCATGCCTAGGGATAGCTTGGCCACATTAACCCTCATCATCATCCCATTCTTAGCTTGGTCATTTGACCATTATATGTCACTTTTAATCCCCAAATCCTACAGAAAGTAGTTCATTTTCACCAATCAACAATCCTTATCACTATTATCCCTTTTTGAGCTTCCCCTAGCATGTATCCTTGCTATAGGACTTATCTATTAGCTCAAACTCATCATATTTAAATCAATGTTAGCTTATCAATCCTAACACTTTATAGAAAATCACCATTTTTATATAACCCAACACTTGAGCTACTCAATCATCACTTTTGAGGCATCTATTTGGTTAATTGGGGCATCCTAACCCTATTTAGATATGATTTTTATCCCACCTTGGGATTATTGTTTGAGTGACCATCTAGGTCGATTTCTCCCCACATGCTCCCTTGAGGGGGCATCATATCCTGCTAACAATTGACTCCATCTAACATTAGGTTTTTTATTTGAAAGACAATTACTCCTTTCACTTCACTCCACTAGCAATACCCTTTCAAAGAGGGGGAAAATGTATGCATTAAATTATGCTTACCCTGTTAAATATACCAATAACACTAATTTCCACTAGTTTCATCCAATTTCTAAATTTCCTAGCTAAATTGATTAATAGTTTAACAATCCCCATCCCATTATTATATCCCATAAATATTCACACCATTTTAAAACCCATTAATTATCTCATTAAACCCCTAATATAACCTATTATCTAATAACCTACACCCTAAACCAACTAACCAATTTAAAATTCCAAAATAATCCACGTACCCACCCACCACCCAATCATAGCCTCCTTTAAAACCTTAAACCATAAGGAGAGATTTGTAGAATTGAATTATTCTATAAATCTTACCCAATCTAGCCCCCTTATCTATAATTCTCTAAGTCTATAGATTTCCATGGAATTAAAAATTCCATGGAAATTTCCTATCCCTTGATATCAATGGCCCAAATTTGAATTTGGACCATTGATCTTTCCCTCTTTGCCTATAAAACCAGGCTCTCCCTCCACCCTCAAACTAATTAGAAATAATCTATCAATCCATCAAGATCTCATATTAACACTCTAATTATCATTCATATAAGCACTCTATCACACATCCAAGCCATTATCCACTTCACATAAGCATTGGAAGCCATTGTCAAGAGTTCTCAAGCAATCCAACTTCAAAATTTGATATTGAATCATTCAAGTGCAAGTCATGGAATGGAGGAATGAAGAGGTAAAAAGGTTCGTAAGTATGTTCCATTTATTCTTATTTACTTCTTCTATCCATTATTATTAGTGCTATTAAATTTTAAGTTTTATTTCTAATTTTGGTAATATTGCATAAATCTAAATTTTGGTGCACATTATGGTGACCACATGACATGGAATTGATCCCCACGTATGGACTTAGTTTATAGGAGTTAGTGTTATGGATTTCATCATCATGCACTGACCAAACTTCATGTTTTGTCAGAGTATAATAATTAGGGACAACTATTATTAGGCTAAGTGGTTGACCCCATGTAGGTCATCCATGAAGGGGAAGATTTAACTCTCTAAACCAGGCATTAGACATCACCTTATACAAACTTGGGCCCCAATGTACCTTTGTGTATATAGGGGATGCAATTATAGGCTTCATGTATACCTAGCATAGAGCCTCTAGTTGCAATAGGTGTACCACCACAAGAGTTAGTATCAGTTCTGAAGTAGCCATCAAGTGTGAGTGGGGTTGAGAGGGTTCAATTGTTACCATAACAGGTCACTATCCTACAACCTCACCCATGAAGTCATTGGATGGTGTGAACATAAAGTTACACACCCTTGATTTTACTAACCATAAGTTTTGGATTAATTTCTTGGGTATGTGTTGTGCTAAACTCATGTTGTTTGTGAGCCAAGTTAGCCTTCCCCTAAAACCTATCTAATCCTATCTAGGTCTTTGTACAACCTATTTTTTACATCCTATCATCCATTTTGTACATATCACCTTGTATATTTTTGCATCATCATCCTACCATCTTGAATATCCTTTTCATCCTTCCCTTGTACATCCTTTTCATTATCTCATCTCTTATCATAGTCTAGTAATATCTTGCCCATCATTCTCACATATCCTAGTTACACCTTGTACTAAGATCGTCCCATCCATAATCAATCACACATCACCTTTTTTAATCCAAACTTGACCTTTTCTTAGCCACCTTTTGTTCCACCATAGTCTTAATAATAACCATATCATCTTGTCTCAATTTTATTTCATCATGTAAATCATCCCCTTTTACATATTATCCTCTTATATACTTGTCATTATCCTTATCTCATCCCCCATCTTGTCTTCATCCCATCCTAGTCTAAATACAACCACTTATCATTAATCACATCCTCATACCTATATCTTGTCTTATACATCCTTATCCTATTATCAACCTTTTATACATAACATTCTCTTACATCCTTCTCCCATATATCATCCTTCACTTTGCCCCATCCTAGAATAACTATGCCCACTCATCATTAGTCATATCCCCCATCACCAACATCTTATCTTGTACATATTTAATATCATCTTATATATAATGTCCCTTTACACATATCACCTTGTCTTATTCTTATCTTAGTATAGCTATATCCACCCATCATTGATTATTACCCCCCATCACCTATGTATCCTAATCACATATTAACATAAGACCACCTCATCATAATCAATCATCCCCCACCTTGACTTGTTTAATCCCATAGTCCAATATTGAATTTATCGACCTTGGTCTCACCATCATCCCTATATCATTTTATCTCAATTTTCCTTCATTTTGTCCTCTTATATTTCATCCCATCCCCCATCCTATCTTCATTTCCTCCTAGTCTAATCACATCCAACCATCCTTAGTCATCACACCATGACTAATATATCCTTGTTAAAAATATCAACCTTTTATCTTATACATCCTTACATCATTCATTTGAACATATTTTTTTCTTATCTCCTTATCTTTATCCCATCTCCCATCTTCTCTTCATCCCACTCTAGGTCACATCCCCATCAACCTATACCTTTTATCTTGTACATCATTCACCTATTTTCTTATTTCAAATATCAACCTATCATATTTCATACCTTTGACATCATCCATTATTCCTATCCCCTCTCATCTTGTCTTCATCTCGTCTTAGCCTAGTCATCCTCCCCTCATCACTCAATCATTATCTTATGTATCCTAGTCATCATAGCATTCTACGTATTATCTTTATATATCTTTCACCATCATCTTATCTCATTCCCTATCTTAATATAGTCATATATCCTAGTCATACCTTGTCATCCACATCTTGTCCTAAGTCCATTACATCCATAAAATCCTAATCATCATCTTGTCTCATTCTCCCATCACCTACATTTAATATTGATTATCCTTATCCCATTATCTTTGTGTACATATCACTTTAGACCCATATTATCTATCCTTATCACATCATCCTTTTGTACATATTCTTGTCATATTACTATCTTGTACATCCTTGTCTCATTATCCCATAGTATAGACTAATTCTTTGCACATGTTTTTGTCCAAATCATGTTTTTAGAACCACTCATGCCCCCCATCACTAACATCTCATCTTACAGATATTTTCCTTTTGTATATCTCTATCTTAATGTCCTCCTAGTCTAACCATACCCACTAGTCCTTGGTTATCCCGCTATCACTCACATATCCTAATCATTATCTCATTTATCTTAGTCTTACCCTCTTTTACATATTTGGCTTCTCTTATACATCCTACTAGTCATATATTATCCTAGTCACACTTACCATTCATCATACCCCTACCATCCCCTAATCACATCTTGTTTCATCATCCATATCATATCCTAGGTCCACTCAATCCCTCATCATTTGTCTTGACCTTGTCTTCCTCACCCATCTAGCCTAACCACATCCTATCTTACCCTAATTGGCTCTTTAAGTCACATACAGGTCTAGACCATCACCATCCCATTTACATCATCTAAAATCATTGTCTTATCCTAATCACCTTCATCACATAATCACCTACCATCCTAGATTGATCAAATTGGTCTAAGGTCTTGAGCTAGTCCTATCATCCACATCATCGTATCATCCTAAACCACTATCATTCATTCTTTATTCAGATGTGATACCATAGTTAATATCTTGTTAGCATCTTATCACCTTGTCAGTCTCAATCTAGCAAACCCATCAATATAATCTAATCCAATCATCTTGCTTTATTCATTACTAGTACCCATCATATCATCCTCATGCTAGTTTTTAATTTAGGCACCCATCATATCCCCAATCCTTTTACTAGCATGATAATTAGTCATCATTAATAGGTTGTTACCACCTATTGCACCATCAATCTAAAATTTAATCATAGTCTCTAATCCTTTAGTCTATCTCATCCCCATCCTCATTTATCATACTAGCTCAATCCTTTCAATCTATTTCTATTCAAAAACCATCCTTAATCCTTCACCTACCTTCCTCATCCATCACTAATCCATCATCACCATAGAGCTAGACCCTAATTTTATTGACCAATACATATAGGCCAACAAGGATGAGATCCTCTAATGGGTTATTCTAATGGGTGCACCACTTTCTAAAGGTGTTGATCCCCTTAAACTCAGTGTGACCCCTCCTCAATCCCCTTCATGTGATTCCCATACCAATCATCTATCTACTCATCATAAGCCTTCCTCTACACATTACCCTACTAGCAAAGAGTATCCAATTTGGGCCACTAATAATCCATCCACCCAGTCACATTAATAGCCATATGATCCAAAGCCCAATGCTTCAACCTCTAAGTCACAAAGTGAATTGGTTCTTTATACTCCTTTTCCTATGTCCTTGGAAAGTGTTTTCAAATAATTAGTCACCACAAACATGATGATCTATCCACCCATCTGACATCTTGATCCCATCAATCCTAATCCCTCTTGGTAGAAAATCAATTTTTTACATATCATCACACTTGGGGCATACCATTAATTGATGTCAACCCTTTCAATATTATGTCCAAGACCTCATAAACTATGGTGACATAGTAATTGAGGACAAATAAGATGCATCTAAATCCCTAGGTGAACAAGAAAAGGAATGCTAAGATTCCCTTCCAAAATATGATCAAGCCCTTCCTATTTCAAGTCAATGTCGATACATTACACCCATCCTCCATGATCCCCCATCATAAATTATTCCATCAAAGCTGATTGTATCCCCCATAAGCCTAATCATCCCATCTCTCATGCACCCATTATTAATCCACCATCTTCTTCTCACCCATCACATCACAAACCCCATGTTGAAAGGTCAGTTATACATAATGCATCTATAAATAGTAGCATTATATATTGTGCATTAGAGTCAACTTCAAAATAAACATCTAAAGTCTTATCTTTTGTAGGATCATGTTCAACATCCATATCTAAATCAAATTCCTCATCAAAAATGTCATCCCTCATTAATACTGATAATGCCTATCTTTTAGTGGATCCCTATAATCCAAATACCTTTGATCCATTTCTAGACATATATTTTGATCCCATTCAAGATGGTGACATCATAAATGAGTTCTTGGAAGCTTTATCTATTGAATATCATCAGAGTGAATATGCTTCTACCTTGAATGTGTGTATTCCAAATAGTCCTACTGATCATTTTTTTGATCTTGAGGAGATTTTCTTCGATGTCAAAATTGGGTATCCTAAGAACCCCTATGAAGACTAAGTTACCCCATCACCACTCATTGACCTCATCACACCATCTCCCCTACCTCTATCCATCATAGACCACTTTCTTCTTGTCAATTATATTTAATCACCTCCCTTCACAAGGATGAATAGGAACATATATCATTGGACCCATCCTTACACAATATAATGTGTGACACAAATACAAATATCCAAGACCATATTTCAAAAAATTTAAATCACAATCAAGTCATCCGTGATCACATCAATTAAAATCAAGAAAATTTAAATCATCATCCTTATCCAAAAATGTCTTCTCTTAGTGAAGCCCAATATCTGGCACCAGGAGACTATCAAAGTCAAAATAATTATTATATATCAAGTCAAAGATCAATATCCCTTGGTGAAGCCCAAAATCAATCACTAGGGGGAAGTTAAAATCCAAATAATGTCAAAATCATGGCCAATAAACTATCAAATAATCAGATCAAAAATGAACCAAAAAGTCAAAGTGTCTTGGATCTCTTGCAGTCTTTTATCACTTGGCACTAATCAAATGAAGAATATCCAATACCTCCAACAGTGTATGTGACTACTAATCCTAATCTTCCATCACCCATCACACTATTTTATCACAAACTTATAAGCCAATTAAATCCTATAATCCATTCAAATCCATTGCATCCCCATCAAAATTAGGATCTAATTGCATCCATACCTCACATCACCCTCCCAGGTAGTATTATCTCTCATAAGGTTATGAAGACATGTGGTCTAGATATTTGGTGGGGTCTCCATCAAGAATAATCAAAGGTCACAAAGACACTAATACATCCAATAACAATAACATGATCCTAACATCACACATTCTTATAATAGGAGTTGGCTTAATGATCTATCAAACATTATTATCTTGCATTTCATACCCATATCCAATAAATCAAGATGCCCAAAAGTCAAATAAATCCAAAAAAAATCATCCAATGGTGAAAACTAGTCGTCTAGTGCCTTGGGCAAGTACCATGATGAAAATTGGTTTTTGGCATCATGGTAAAATAATCTAATATCTGCATTATACCTCAACACTTGGAGGCAAAATCCATACCCTATCCCTCTATCCATCATCTTCCATCATATATTATATCCTATTATGTCCATTCTTCCTTCCCATCTTGAATTTTGTAAGGTAATAGAAGGTGTCTTGAGAAATATTCTTGAATCAACTTGGCATATCCTCTATTGGACACTCATACAACTAAACATTTGGTTCTTTCATGAGATTGGCAAACCTTAGTCCATTCTTCTTTGGTCCCCATCACCCTCATCCTTTTATCATCCCATCCATCATTCCATTCATCCTCATTCTAGTTGTTAGGCTTGGTATTCCCTTTATGAGTAACCCCATTTATATAGTATACATAATATCCCAAAAAGCCCTAAATTTTTTGAAATAGTCCCAAAAACCCTAAAAAACATAAAATTTAATAATTCCAAAAATAATCCATCATGTCTTCAAAATAGTCTAATCCCCTAGTCACATCCATATCCATGTCATTTATCTTTTCTTATCCCCCATCTTTAGATACACTATTTGGTCATGAACCCTAATCAGAGTGGTCAGCCATCTCTCCATCTCCTTATCATCCTTGGCCTAGGTATTATTGGCACACATCACTTTGTCAATAATTTAATCTAGCACACATCAGTTCCCTATCAATGCCTCTTCACACCTAACACCCATCACACCACCTCTTTGCTAGTATGAAATGTATTTAGTCCCATCATCTCCTAATCTCCTTGTTAGATTGGATTTTTTCAAGGTCTTCTCTATTGATAATCCTTGGTCATAAATTTTCTAAATCCCCTTCCTTGGCCACTTTTTAATTTGATTTCAAGACCAATTCAGTATTCAAAGATCTTATCACATCATCCATCCTTCTTTCTTAAACTAGGGGCAACATCCTCATCCTAATCCTAATCCAGATCAACCTATCTAAATCCAAGTTTTTCCTAAATACATAATCACATCCTAATCATCGTAATCCAACCCATCACCCAATCATTTATCCCATCATTAGATAAGACAGTGGAGCACTACATGTAGATACTTGTGTGTGTTACTTATTTGTTCTATTTGTCTTGTTTGCATGTCTTTTATCATGTATATATTTTGTTTATCTTATGTTTTGTTTACATCATGTCTCTTTTTATCTTTTGGTAAATGAAAAAGGATGTTATGAGGTCAGCCAAAGTTATAATAATGCTTATAAATTCCCTCAAAGATGCAAAGTTCATTATTTTCCCATGCACCTTGGCGTCATGTCCTCTTGGTCATGTCTATATCATGGGGAATATTGTCAAGTGATATATCTATCTGATTACTTAGACTATGATGAATTTTATGGAATTTTTAATGGCTTGATCATCCACTCCATCATTTATCCTTATTCCCATCACTACATCCAATATTTAATCCTCATCTCATCATCTGAGTCACTAACACCATCCTATAATCATTAATCCTCATCATCATTATTATCTCTTGTATCACTTATTATTTATCCCCAAGTTAGAACTACATCAGCCTAATGTCTTTTCACACTATGTAGGTAGCACTTGGCCACTTTTTAGTGCCCAAAGATAGCTCAGCCACTATCTCCTCTCTCACATCCTTGCATGTTTATTTTTAGGGGGGCGACATCATTACTCATTGGTCACTTAATCATATCAATTCTTCTCTATCATCATTATTGATTGATTTAGCTTTGATCTACACCTATCATTAATCTTATCAAAATCTTATCCTAACCTAGAGTGTTTCTAACTGTTTTCACTTTTCCATATTCAAAAGAAGTAAGAAACTATGATAAAATGGTCAAGGGTTTGTACATACCTGGATGAAGTTTGCACACCGTTATCCAGACGTTGTAGGGACTCCTCTTTGGCTGTGGAGGATGACACCTGTAGAGAGAAAGACTTACACAAAGAGATTGTTAGATGGATATAAGGTGGACTGCCAAGCAAAAGCTCGGTCCTAGAAGTGCAAAGACTTCCTTGAGGGGTGATAGTCCACTAGTTGATAAAATAATGTCAAATAAAGATAAATAATGAAAGACTTAAAGAAATAAAAATAGATAATGCATACTTGATTCCTTGTAATCTGTCTTCCATAGTCACCGATGCCAGTTAGTCTGTCATCATCAGTTGATAAATGTGCCAACATCAGTTAGTCTACCATCATCGGTTGGTAAATGTGCTGATGTTAGTTATGCCACCAACATTAGTAGGGGCAGTGGAATTTTGGATGAGTTTCAAGTTGAGTCTGTGGTCGATAGAATGGTCTGAGAGGTAAAAGGGTATGTGCAGGGTTGCAGGGAGACTAATAAGGTCCACAGAGGGTCAGAGGGAGAGGATAAGTTGTCAAAAAAGGAGTAAGAGTATGGAGAAGGCTTCTCAACCTTTCTAGGAAGAAGTCGGGTTGGGTTTGGTTGATAGCTGAGTCTGGTTGATAATACTTAGAAGTAATGAAAAGAAGCTAATTGCTTATACATTCTAAATTACTGAAATTATAAAAAGGGCAGAAGAATACTTACCTCCTGCTTGGTGAAGAGCCAGAGGTGTTTGAGACGCTTGTCCCTATTGTGTCTATACCTAAAAGAGCATTGGTTGAAGTCTGATAATTGATTTCAGAGAGTTCCTATTGATGTCCAGGTCTGAGAGCCGAGAGAGGAAGAGAGGTTGAATTTTGGGTCTGTGATTCAGTGTCCAGTGCTGTGGTTTTAGCATCCCAGGTGTGATTTAGCATCCTAGGGGGAAGAGAATTTGCCTTTAGATTATTTTAAGTGACCGACATTGGTGATCTCACCGGTGTCGACCAACGGTAACTGACGTCAATGGCTAGAAGATGGGAAAAAGGCTAAAATTAGCCTTTTTCCCATTCCTCCATCTACCAAGTTTAATGGTCATTGGAAAATGGTCCAAGGTGGTTTTAATGGGCATGAGGACTAGTGGAAGGGTTGAAATAGGTCATAAATTTGTCATAGGGTGATGGGAGGCATCCAAGGGGAGGTATCCAAGGTGGGGTGTGTCCAAGGGTGAGATGTCATGGATGAGGTGTCAAGGGAGGTGTTATTAATTTAAAATAAGTTATTATTTTAAATTAATAAGTGTGTGGGTTAGGAATGTGTTAGAAGGTGGACCAAAGGAGACCAAGGGAGAGTCAACTAAGGAGTAGACATGATTTTGGTGTCTACATTTGCCCCTTTTTGTCTTGTTGGTTGTTCTGGATGAACTGCAAGACAAAAATAGGAGTAAGTTGCCCCAGATATGGGATGAGGTAGTTTTTGTCTTGTTGGTTGTTCTAATGAACTGCAAGACAAAAATGAATGTAGGCTACCCCGATTATGGGATGAGGTATTCCCACTCAAAGTGGGAGTCGAGGGAAGGGAACCTAAAATCGGGTGTTGATTTGATAGAGAGTGGATGGATATGGTGAAGTTTGAGTGTGAACACTATAATAGTTGAGATTGCATGCATACCACTTCACATGATGGTCAGGTCAAATTGTCACAGGTCAAGGGTCGAGGAGTGCCAAAATCAAAATAATTGGGCCCCAGCATTTGGTCGTAGCTGATTGGGTTATTCGATCCAAGCTGTAGCTCTAATGGTCGTCGTGTTCCAAGTATCTCAGGCTCAAGAAGTGCTCTTGGGAAACACGAAAATGTCACAAGTAGTGGGGATCAACTTGCTCGTGATCCAATATTTTTGAGGGTCAAAATATGGTGTGTGGACAATCTTGCTAACCATTCATGAGGTAGCATACACGTAATCAAAACAACTAAGGCAAAGTTGTCTCGAAAGTGGTCGTGGTCAGAGGAGATAGTCGTGATCTCCAAGGTTGTTGGTCGAGTCGAGCTGAGATAGTTGGTCCATTAGATGGATGAACGAAGGAATGGCTGAGCTAACCTCAGAAGACCCCATGTCAACTGAGTGCTACCTACATAGCCCCTAGCATTAGGGCCTCAGGCCAATGTAGTTTAGGTTAGGAGTCAAAGTTGGTTGATGATTGGTTTGGTCGTAATTAGATGTGAAATGGTTTGTCCATCAGGTAGATGAATAAACGGATGTGGCTGAGCTAACCCCAAAAGACGTCTTATCATTTGAGTGCTACCTACATAGCCCCTGTTTGAAGGGCCTCAAACCAATGTAGCTCAAACGAGGAGTCAAGATGGTTGATAGTTGGTTTGGACATGGTCAAAGGTAATATGGTTTGTCCATCAGATAGATGAACAAATAGATGTGGCCGAGATAACCCCAAAAGATGTCATGTCATCTGAGTGCTACCTACATAGCCCCTATTTGAAAGGCCTCAGACCAATGTAGTTTAGGCTAGGAGTCAAAATGGGTTGATGATTGGTTTGGTCTAGGTTATAAATGATGAGGGTAAGATGATGTTACAGCCTTTTCCATATTGTGTGATGGTGTATTCTGTAACATTTGTTAAGTGGTCTTTCATCCCTAGCAAGTGTCCATATCGGTGATGGATGGATGCTAAAAATGAAATGAGTATTTTTATGCTTCAGCAAGTAATGGTTTATGCTTGGCATAAATTGTGTGGTTGATAGTTTCCATGTGTATTGTTGTCCATAGAAACTATGTGAAATTGATTATGTCATGTGAGTGGTCTAAAAATGTTTGGTTTGATTTGGTTGGGTTAAGAAATGATTTGGTTGTGTGTGACCAAGATGTATAAGAAGTGAAAGGTGCATTGCTCTTTCATTGACAAGGACCATAATGATAGCGTAGGTAGGGGGTTTTAGAAACAAAAGCCCCATTCATGCATTATTTCATCGACAATTGGTTGTGTTAGAGAAGTAATTGAATCACTTTGACATTAAAATGAGCTCGAAATCCCTTGAGTAGGTGATGTGATATGTTAGGATAGGGTAAACCTTTCTAGTAAGGATAACTTTGCCCCTTTTTATAGGAGACCCTAAGACGACTACAAGCCAAGTCCATGATCCTTTTTTTTTTTTTTTGGGAGACTGATCAATGCGGGAAGTCTACATGGGGATGTCATATTATTTTGTGGTCATTTGTGAAGCTGATCGATGTGGGAAGCTTCTGAGAGAGTGATATTTGTAGCAATGATTTTAGGCATAGCCATCCTTCGAGGGAGTGGTCTATATTTTTGCTTTATACATTTTTGAGGGCTTTTGAATAGCTATCCTTCAAGGGAGCAGTCTATTAGCTACAACAATGATGATACATCTGTCCTTCGAGGGAGCAATTTGCATTTAGAATTTATGACCTTTTGATATTTTGACATCTCTATTTATTTTTGACAAAATTTTTAGTCATGGACAAGACTATAGAAGTTTGAGGGCTCCCTTTTATTAGGATAAAGCATTCATGCTTTATAAAAGGGTTACATAGTGTTTGCTTAAGGGAAACAGGGTTGAAAGGAATGAGGATGAATATGATAGGGATTGCTCAAGGGATGAGCTCAAGTTAAATGTCAAGTGAATGAGTATTCGACTAACAGTAGAATGGTCATAGATATAAGGCATTAAGGGTCTCAGTTTTTGGTTAGCCTTCAAAAGAAGACAGATGATAAGTCCCTGATCTATGCTTGTGCATCATGATATAAGGTCCAAGCCAATTAGGAGCAAACTTGCCTTCTTTACTTCTTTCCACATTGGTCATGTGTTGGTCGATGTTGGACATGAAGTTGATCGATATGTTGTTGGCATGTTTGGTTGGATGATGTTTGGTCAAGGTTTGGTCGAGGCTTGGTTGAGGCTTGGTTGAGGCTTGGTCGATGCTCGGTCAAGGCTTGGTCAGGGCTTGGTTGAGGCTCGGTCAAGGCTTGGTTGAGGTCGTGATAGTCAGGATAAAGTCAAATTCCCCCAGTCGCTTATGTGACAGGGAGAATGTTTGACAAATTTAGTTTGAGAGAGCAAGATCCTAATCTTCCATGTTGGAGGTTGGAATCTCAGAATGATTGAAAGTGATGGAGGCAAAGGTAGGTAATGATGTGACCAAGGCAGCCAGTGGTTGGGGGTCTTCGGGTTGGACCTCCACTATCTTAAGGCTTTGATTAAGGGTTGGTGATGTTGTGGAGAGCTTTGAATGAGGTCATATAAAGATGTCTTCACACGGGTTTGGTGAAGTTATTTCACCATGGGGTCATGAATTGGGTTTGAAGATGTGGGTCGGGATATGCCCAAAATTGAAATCTTAGGTCTTGATGGTTGAGGAGACTTGATGAATGGATATGTTTGGGGGAGAGAAACCTTCTCTTTCCCTTTATCTTACATGATTTGTGACATGTTGGCCACATTGATGGTGTTGATTTCAAATAACAGAGTTGAAGGTGATCGAGCGACCACAGTTTGATGATGGGATCTCGATTTAGGTGAAGATGTTTGAGAGGTATGTGATGGTGTTGATAATTTGTTGAAAAGGTGGTCAAGAGGATCCTTAGTGAGAAGGGTGTCCTTTTGAAGTGTTGACGAATGATAGCTTTAAGAGTGCAACAACACTCAGTGTCATGTCTAGGTGTGCGATGATACACATAAAATTTAGTGTCATTGAACCAAGATGGTTTTCATCCGAGAGTTGATGAGTGTGAAGGTGAAGAGGTTTGGGAGACATGAGATGGTGTTGGAGATTTGTTGACAATATCCTCAATAAGAGGGGTGTTTTTCTCCATGAATTGGCAGATGGCAACCTTAAGGGCATAACAATTTTCGGTGTCATGCCCAGGTGTGCGATGATATTGGCAAATTTTAGTGTCATCAAACCAAGATGGTTTTGGTCTGAGAGGTTGAAATGGTTTGATAGGTGAAAGAGTGATGTTAGAGGATTGTAAGAATTGGCATAACAGCAAGGTATAAGAACCTGCTAATGGGTCTGCACGTTGTGTTGCAGTAAAAGTTGACAACTTCTATTTAGATGTTGTCGAGGGAGTGTTTCGTATCATCCTTTTATTTGGCAGTGTGGCCAAATGCATAGATGACACTTTTGTAGTAGGAGGTGTTAGATGTTTTGAAGGAGGTATGTTAGGTGTTGGTTGTAATGGAATCAATTTGTTCTTATTGGCTGTCAGAGTAGGAAGGACTCTTGTTAAGGTGGATGGGTGTGGGCCCAAAATGGAGGGAAATGATGATGGTGGGAGAAAAGTTCTCTAATGGGGTTTAGTAACCTTCTTTGGTTTAGTGTGAGGACTACTATTGTGAGGGGTGAGGTTCAAATCAACCTTCATCAAATCTTCTTTAGTCGGAGTGGGTGAGGCGACTAGTTCCTCTCTCGATAGAGAAGGGATTGGAGAGTGTGGCTCTTTAAGAGGGCAAAGCATAGGGATGGTGATGGCTTCAGCATGTGGTTGAGGTGTGGGAAAAGTATGATCCCCCATTGATGATAGGAAGGATGAGGGCGAGGCTACCAATGCTGGTATGGTCAAGGCATCCTCCAATATAAGAGAGGTCGATGGAGAACTAATAAGAGAAGAAGGTTCATCCACTTGTGGAAGATGAAAATGAGAAAAAGGCTCTTCTTCCTGTGATGGACCAATAAGTGGGCTAACCTCTTTAGACTGTGAGAGAGGTTGGTTAGGCATAAGAGGCGAGACCATGTTGACTATGCGTATATTATGCTCTTGGGAGTCATCGGTCATGGTCTACACATTGTTTTGGCTAGGGGGATGGTTAGGAAAAGGTTGTTTAAAGATGTCTATGTTTTGATTGGATGGTGCATTCGGGTTATCCAAAACAAGATCACCTTTATCTATCATGTCTTGGATGATGTTTTTGAAAGTTTTGCAGTTGTTTATGTCATGGCCCTGGACATGGTGATAATGACAAAAGTCATTTTCATTGTACCATGTAGGGATAGGTTTTGAGGGGTTGAATTGAGGTGGTCAAATTTGAAGGAGATTGAGGACCCCCTACTTGACAAGTGTATCCAAAATGGAAGTGTATGATTCTTCTATAGGAGTATACTGACGCTGTATATACCATTGTTAGAATTATTTGGTGATGCTTTGAGATGTGGAAGGTTCGAATTGGTTAGTTATTATTGAAGATGATGGTCTAAGGACCACAACATTTATCGATCCTTTGGACTTGATGTTGGAAGAAGAAGGTTTGGAGGAAGAAGGGTCATTGGATTTTGTGTTAGTATTTCACAATTTGACCTTGTTTTCTTCGACCATGCAGAGTTCAAGCTTCCTGGCCATGGTGAAAGCTTCGTCAAATGTGTGGAATGTTTAAACCTGCAAAGTAGATGAAATATGTTTGGCACACGCCTATGAAAAGAGCTCAATGAGCTCAGGTTGATGTAAAGAAAAAGAGAGTTGGTTGATTAAACCTCTCCAACGGGCAACAAAATTAGCTATGGATACATCGTCAAATTGTTTGATAGAGTATAGGTCCGTGATTGAGACCTTTTTGGTGATATTGATCAAAAAGTGGTCAAGAAAAAGTTGAGCTAGTTGGGTGAATGTGAAAAGGGAGTGACTGGTAAGGGAGCTATACCAATCGAGGGCAGCACTAGAAAGTGACAGGGGAATGTGCATAGCAATAACGCATCATCATGTGCTATGAGATAACAAGCATGTCTGAATGCTTGTAGATGTTGCTATGGGTCTTCCTTACTATGGAAGAGAGTAAACTTGGGAAGTTCCCACTGATTGGGATACAGTCAAGTTGGGACTGAGGGATGAATGGGTTCATTGCAAATTTGTTCATAAGAGAGAACATTGCTTGAACCAGAAATGGATGTCTCAAGATTAGACATTTTGTCCATCAACATCTTGATTAGATCAGTTGATGGATTTGTAGATAGAGCACCCCTAGGTTGTAAGGTGCTTGGAAGGTATTAGGAGGGGCGTATGACGTAGTTGGTTGCGCTTGTATGGGTGCAATGTATTGATAACTAGTCATTGGGACAGAATTGGAAGCCAAGGGTGGTTGTGTCATGAAGGTAGAAGGCATGACTAGGCTTGATGTCATTACAAGTGGTTGAATGGTGACACTGGTAAAAGGATAGGTAGTCACTCCCACATTTATAGGCTCAAGAGTGTGTGGAGTCGAGACAACCAAGTTCTGCAAATGTGACGAACTTGGTTGAATTGAAGAGTCTCACATTTGGCTCTTAACGAGATAGTGTTGGAGGACCTTGATGTTATGGTCAAGGAATCTCTCAAAATTTTGATCCCCTTCAGGAATAATAGGAGATTACTTGGGGGTTGACTGGATAAGAGAATATTCAGCATTTGAAGTGCACTCCATTAGGGGACTTGTTATGGAGGGTGAAGGCAAAAGTGGTTGTTGCCTTGCATGGTCAACAAGAGTTTTGGTTTGACTACGTGTCAAAACCATTCAAGTCAAAAAAGGGTCAGGTTTTAGAAACTACATTTTTTTAGTTTCAAAAACTTAGAATGTGTGTATAACAGCAAGAAAGTTGGGTTTTAAGCCTGTTGTTTTGAGAAGAAAATTTTTTGACAGTGATCGACGTCGGTGTGAAAACTGATGCCGGTGATAAAAGTTGCCGATGTCGGTCAGATAACCGATGTCGGCAAAGAAAGTTGCCAACGTCGATGGAAAAACCAATGTCGATTACTGTGTGTTTCCAAAAACTCAGAGAATTTGAAAATTTTTGGAAGAAAGAATAAAATGTCCTTACTAGCTCAAAAAACTAGATAAAAATAGAAAAGTAGATGAAGACAAGTAGACCCTAAAAGTTAAATCCTAAGAATAAACTTTTAGAATCATGTTGCCTTATGCCTTAGAGTGTGTTTGGGAAGCTAGCTTTTAGAACGGGTCCTAGAAGAAGCAGTCTAAGGTTGGTTTTAGGTTAGTTTCGGTGCTCAATATCTATGTTAGGTTTCGTACATGGCTTGGTGCTAAGGAGCAAGCTTCCTTCACTTCACGAGCCCAGAGATAAGCTGGGTCACTTAGCCAGTATATACTTCCCCTAGAGTTTATACTCTGCCAGAGAACAGAGTGGGATCTCCCCTTGGTAGTGAAGTCCAAGTGGGATTACCAGGAAGGGTAAGGTATCCACTAGGTGATGAAATCCTAGTCGAACCTTATCTCAGGTATGTTTAGAAGTTTGATTTGTGATAGTGGTCTGGTCGTGTAACATAAGTGTGCTATGATTTATTCATAATGTGGTTTTAATTACTAGATGTGAGGAATAAATATGCATTCAAGCAGAAATGAAATGCAATAAATTTTAAGCCCAAATACAAATGTGTGTTCGGATGCAAACAAGTTGAGAAAAGGTTGAAGAGTATGAACTTCACTACTCTAAGATGCAAGGAGGAAAGGTGACAAGAAGAAAAAGAAGGATTCTTTTTGACTTTGTTGATGGTGTCTTTTTGGAGAAGATAGAAGAAAAAGATGCAAGAAGAGACCTAATGCACCTATATGAAAAGTTTGCTTTTAGAAGAAAAAGTATGAACCCAAGGAAAACTCCTAGGGTCCCATTGGGCATGCCAGAATATTTCTAACTATTTTTGCTTTTCCACATTCAAAATAAGTAAGAAACTAAGATAAAATGGTTAGAGGTTTGTACGTACCTGGGTGAAGTTTACACGCCATTATCCAGACGTTGTAGGGATTCCTCTTTGGCTGTGGAGGATGACACCTGTATAGATAAAGACTTAAACAAAGAGATTGTTAGATGGATGTAAGGTGGACTGCCAAGCAAAAGCTCAGTCCCAAAAGTGCAGAGACTTATTTGAGGGGTGACAGTCCACTAGTTGATAAAATAATGTCAGATAAAGATAAATAATGAAAGACTTAAAGAAATAGAAATAGATAATGCATACCTGATTCCTTGCAATCTGTCTTCCACAGTCGTCAATGCCGATTAGTCTACCATCGTCAGTTGATAAATGTGCTGACACCGGTTAGTCTGTCATTATCAGTTGGTAAATGTGCTGACATCAGTTATGTCATCGACATCAGTAGGGGTAGTGGACTTTTGGACGAGTTTCAGGTTGAGTCTGTGGTTGACAGAATGGTCTGAGAGGTAAAAGGGTCTGTGTAGGGTTGCAGGGAGACTGATAAGGTCCGCAGAGGGTTAGAGGGAGAGGATAAGTTGTCAAAAAGGAGTAAGAGTATGGAGAAGGCTTCTCAACCTTTCTAGGAATAAGTCAGGTCGGGTCTGGTTGATAGCTGAGTTTGGTTGATAATACTTAGAAGTAATGAAAAGAAGCTAATTGCTTATACATTCTAAATACATTCTAAATACTGAAATAATAAAAAGGGTATAAGAATACTTACCTCCTACTTGGTGTAGAGCCAGAGGTGTTTGAGACGCTTGTCCCTATTGTGTCTGTACCTAGAAGAGCATTGGTTGAAGTCTGATGATTGACTTTAGAGAGTTCCTCTTGATGTCCAGGTCTGAGAGCCGAGAGAGGAAGAGAGGCGGAATTTTGGGTCTATGATTCAGCATCCAGTGCTATGGTTTTAGCATCCCAGGGGGAAGAGAATTCACCTTCGGATTGTTTTAAGCGATCGACGTCGGTGATCTCACTGGCATCGGTCGACAGTAACCGACGTTGATGGCTAGAAGATGGGGAAAAGGCTAAAATTAGCCTTTTGCCCATTCTTCCATCTGCCGAGTTTAATGGTCATTGGAAAATGGTCAAAGGTGGGTTTAATGGGCATGAGGATTAGTGGAAGGGTTGAAATAGGTCATAAATTGGTCATAGGGTGATGGGAGGCATCCAAGGGGAGGTATCCAAGGTAGGGTGTGTCCAAGGGTGGGATGTCATGGATGAGGTGTCAAGGGAGGTGTTATTAATTTAAAATAAGTTATTATTTTAAATTAATAATTGTGTGGGTTAGGAATGTGTTAGAATGTGGACCAAAGGGGACCAAGGGGGAGTCGACCAAGGAGTAGACACGATTTCGGTGTCTACATATAGATCTCCCTTGCATGCATCCTTGCTTAAGATACATCTAAATCTTGCATCATTTTAATCTAATCATCATCGCTTTACAATTTATTTCCCCTTGAGATATGTCAACAACCATGACACCCATCATCTTTACTCTTTATGCATGTGTCCTTGCCAAGGGCATCATCAATTATAACTCATTGATCAAATCAACCTCATCTTTTTCATCTTCTATCCCACATCTAGCATCCCATCTCCTCATCTATCCATCGCATTCCACCCCTCATTTCTTCTTTTGAGTGGCCATCCTTCTAATTATTACATACATGTCCCCTCGAGGGGGCATCATATCCCCTATCATCATCTACTAACATTCATTCATGACATGGTTTTTCTTTGAAAGACCATTACTCCTTCCACTCAACTCGCAATGCCCTTTCAAAGAGGGGGAAAATGTATGTACCTAAAATCACTCACTTCACTATTATTGATTAATATTCCTATTAGTCAAAACTAATTTTGCTTAACCTATTTTATTCCACTAATATATCCCCATTTTTAGTCATTCATCTAATATCCCCTTCTATTATCCTATATTCACTAACCTTACTCATCCCACCTCCTTCATTAATTCTATCATAATCCCTATTATCTTAATCTAATCCTAGTTATCCATTTATATGGGAATTTTTAATTCCCATAACCCTACCTACGTACCTACTAACCTACACCCTATATTTTCCTACATCTCTAGTCCCTAATAGCCTACCTAATCCCTATCCAACTCCCACCTAATCCTCCATTATCCCTAAGATAATAAAGAAGCTTATAGAATTAGAGAAATTCCTCTAAAACTCTAGAAGTCTCTAAACTAGAGACTTATAAAGAATTTAATATTGTTTGAATAATCCATATCCACTAATCTCATCCCTCTAACTTCAAATTTCAACCCTTGATCTTCCCTCCCAAAATCTATATAACCAAGGCTCCTCATCCATGGAAGGAGACATAGAAAGCTTATGAGGAATCCATGCCAAACCAATAACTATTAAGCTCATAACATCTTCATTCCAAAATCAATCCTCAACTAAGCATCCACCATCCATCATCTTTGATCAAGCATCCATGTTTATCTGAGTCTAAGGTAAATTCATCCCAATACTCTTGTGTTTTGCATTTTATTTAATCATGATGTGAAGCACTTAGGATTTAGTATTTAAATTTAGGATTGAATGTTGCATTCATCTAATGGAATTTAGATTCTAATGGCTTTATCATCTTACCTAGTGGTTGATATTCAAGTTTGGAGTTTACATTGTTAAATATATATAAATCTCAAATTTCACCCACAAAGTCTATAAAAGTATTTTAAATATATAAATGATTTGATTTTCTAATTTTATGTTCCCTTTGCATGGCATATGCACCTTATATATGTCTCAAGCTATAATCTAGGTATAGTAACAATATCGATGTATAAAATGTTTCCATAAATATGTATTTGAGTCATATACTATAAAATGTGTTGAATCTAAAATCAATGTAAGTGTGGAGAACATGTTTCAATAACATGCCCCCATTATAATCTAGAGAATTTGAGCATTGATGTGAATGTGGAGATCATGTTTACATAGAATGCCCCCAATGTAATTTAGAGATGTTGAGTATTGAATAAGTGCATAGGTCATGTCTTTTTGACATGCCCCCACTATAATCTAAAATTATAAAAGTGTGGAATTCGTGCCTTTATAACATGCCCCCACTATTATTCCCACCATTTTGAGATGAGAGGAAGTAGAATATGGTAGTAACCTTACCTCAAAAATATAACATAGTTGTATAACATGTGTTTGTATCATGTAACATATATGAATAACATGTTTATTTAGATATAACATTTAGGCAAATATTATGTGATAATATTAGATCCTAAGATGCATGATATAGATAATGGTAATGTATAGAGAGTAACAATACAATATCAACAAGAAATAAAGAAAAAACACAAGACCAATCAAAATAAAAATAATAAGAAGTGGTCCAGGCTAACTATTGAGAGGTATTTTGACATGCCAACTTAGGTAGGGGTTGATAGGCCCTGCTTTCCTAAAAGGAGGAATTTATTACAAGAAGAAATCCTTCTCCAAGGTCTCAATTACTAGGTATTCATATGTAGGGTAACCCATTTAGATCATTATCATATTACCATATTAAGGGTCTTTAGTGTGTATTTTAGGTGATTCAATATGAATTGAATGATCTTATGCCTAAATAACCAATAGAATGATCTAATTAGTTTTTATAGATGCATATGCTTTGTAAGTCATCCCATGAGCATTTTGTTTTATCCTACATTCATGAAAAGTAGTAGTTGTTTAGATTAGACTTAGTATATAAATGTTGAGGTCAATGAAGGAATACAAAAATTATACTTAATTGAGCTTGCTCAAAGGAGGTTTCCCCCTCGAAGTGGCCAATGGTTCTACAATTCAGCTATTATAATTTATTTTTGCTTATTTAAATTAATATATTGCTGATTTTCATAGTTTATTTCATGTATTTACAATTATCTACTAACTTTTTTAGGAAGAATCCTCTCATCTAATATCAGTTCACTTTTTAAGGACAATTTTTTTTCTTTTAGAAATTCTAAACTATGTTCTACTACATAATTCATTTAAGTATTTTTCTATATTAAAATAATATATTTCAAATCAGGTAAAAAACTATCCTCATAATGGTGGAAAGTGCTTGGGTGAAAGTCCTAAAACTCATTATGAGGAGTACCACAGGAACCCCAAAGAAGATAGCCCATTGAGAGGACTTACTCATAAAATGGGTAATGGCCTCTTCTTGATTGAGTAATTCCCACCCATGAGGAAAATGAAGAGCTATTACTTAGGGGTAAAATCATAGCTATAATTTTTTTGAAGAGCAATACTCACTTAGAAGACATTGGTGGCTAGAGAGATATCTTTCAAACCTTAGGCAACCAATGAAACTTAGTGCCCATTTCTATCAATTTCAAAATATTTCTAACAAACTATCAAAAAATCAATTAGTAAGTATTAGAAAACTCTTAGAGGACTTGTATTCAGATAGTTGATAGAAACTAGAAAATCTTCATCCTATTAGTTTCAAAAAACTATCAACAGAGTATCAAAAGACTCTCATAGGACTTACGACCAAACATTTGATAGAAACAGAACCCAGAAACTACAATGCAATTTTTTTTCATTTTTTGCCATATCTCTCCATCTATATCCCCATTGATCCTCAAACTTTATTCAGACACCTAAAATTCCATTCTCCATATTTTTCCTTGAGTTCCCATATCCTGATTCCAATCCTAATTTACACAAATCTCAATTTTCCCTTTTTCCAAGTTTTTCCATAACTTCTATTTTTGTCTATTGGCCTCAAAAAAATTTCACAGTGTTCATCTCCCCTTTTTGCTTCTTTTCCCCTCTTTGATAAAATTTCTAGTTTTTTCATTTTCACTTTTGAAATCACCCTCACCTTCATCAATCATATTCCCACTATGCAACAAATTTAGTATAAGTACCTTTACCCCTTCTAATTTCACCCAAATTAAAAAAATTTCTTACTAAACATGTCTTAACTCTAGTTTTCCTACCCATTTTTTTTAAAAAAATCTCTTATTCTGGTCATGGTAGTAACTCGAATAGGAAAAAAAACATGGAGGATGAAATTACTACCCTCAAGACCCACATCAAAGACCTTGAGGAAAAAAATCTTAGCCTCAATCTTTAACATACCACTTTGAACAATAGACATCATCCAAAGTCCTCTTCTAACATCAGGTTTTCTCCTTCTAGCAATTCTCATGGGCTGAATCTTGATAGTCCTTGATTCAATGGTACATTTATGACTGGATGGATCTATCAGGTTGAACAATATTTTATTCTACATAATAATTATGATGCCAATAAGGTCCTATTTACATCCTTTCACTTGGAACATGAAGCCCTTCAATGGTACCATTAGTATACCAAGGCTCATGATGAGCCCATATGGACCAATTTTTGAAACCCTCATTTTGAAATGGTTTGGCCCAAGTGATTTTTATGAATTCACTAGAGCACTCACTAAAATTTTCCAAATAGATACCATGAGAGAATATCAAACATAATTTGAAAACTTGGCCAATCACATAGAGGGATTATCTGATGAATTATTCAAGATTTTCTTTGTCGGTGGATTAAATGATGCAACTAGATCTGAGGTCAAAATTTTCTATCCCAACATGATGATGAAAGCCCTAAGGTTGGCTAAGTTGGTAGAGGATGAGATCACAACTCAATAATGAGTCAAATCCCATTTTTATCCATTCAAAAATACAACTCTATAATGATCTCAAACAATAATAGCCCCCAGAACCACTCCTATCAAGCATTTGACTGAAGTAGAGATGAAATCACATAGATAAAATGGACTATGTTATAATTATGATGATGAATTCACTCAGGGACATCAACGTGTTGAGAAAAATATTTACCTACTAGATGTAGACTCTCCACCTAAAGCTAAAGTTTTGAAAGATGCTCAAGATATAGTAGGTAATCTAGAGGAAGCTTCACTCATTTCAGAACCTACTTCTCAAAAATACCAACTAGAGATCTCTTTCCATGCTTTAGAAGGAGTCACCACCCCAAAAACCATACACCTTAGGGGTTACTTCAATAAGATCTATCTCACAATACTCATTGATTTAGGTAACACTCATAACTTCATTTACCCTCAGATCACCAAATAGGCTGATTGTTTTGTCCATCCTTACTCCAACTTTGAAGTCATGATTACCAATGAGGGCACATGACCTTGCATAGGGAAGTGTCACAATGTGCATATCTCTATTGTAAATTATAAAGGTCACTCTCACATGTTTGCCTTCTCTTTAGATGAATGTGATGTTGTTTTGGGATCCCAATGATTATGCACACTTGGACCCATCTTATGGGAATTTGATGAACTCTAGATGGATTTTTCAGATGATTGGAAAAAAACACATTAAAAGGCTTACACCTAGGGCCTCTCAACAACATAAGTTCACATTTCATGGAAAATCTTTCTAAGAAGAATTCACATGGTGTCATTGCCCATCTCCATTCCATTTAAATGCAACCATCAATAGTCTCCACTATTCTTGATCTACAATCCATTTTGCATAGGTATGTAGGTGTCTTTACCAAACCAATGGGATTGCCACCTTCATGACTAGAGGACCACTATATTTAGATCCTACCTAGAAGTGTTCCTCCCAACATCAGGCCCTATCACCACCCATTTGATCAAAATACTAAGATCAAGATGCTCATTCAAGACTTACTAAAGTAAGGCATTATTCACCATAGTACTAACCCATATTCTTCCCCAATTCTCCTTTTCTAAAAAATATGGGTCATGGTGCCTCTACATTAACTTCCACACACTTAACCACATCACAATCAAGGATAAGTTCATGATTCCTATTATTTATGAGCTTCATGGCACTCATTTTTTATCCAAGTTAGATCTTCGCTCTAGATATCACCAGATCTAGTTTCATGAAGATGATATCCCTAAGATAGCTTTTCACATGCATGATGGCCATTATTAGTTTTTGGTCATGCCCTTTGGCCTCATTAATTCTCTTTTAACATTCCAAGTATTGATGAATAAAATATTCTGGCCCTTCCTTTGAAAATTTATTATGGTCTTCTTCAATGATATCCTCATCTATAGAAAACATGGTCTAAGCATCTCCACCATCTAGATCTCACATTGTAAATCCTCTCTAATAATTATCTCTATCCAAAATATTCCAAATGTGTTTTTGGCTAGGAAGAAGTCTAGTATCTTGAGCATATTATTTCATTCTAAGGGTTTAAGTGGATCCCAAAAAAATAGATGTCATGATAAATTGGCCTCATCCTCAGACACTCAAGAACCTCCTTGGTTTTTTGGGGTTGTTTGGATTCTATCGTAAGTTTTTCAAAGACTAAGGAAATATTGTAGATCCACTAACAACTATGTTGAAAAATGATGATTTTATATGGACACAGGTTGTTGAGTGTGTATTTAAAGAATTGAAACAAGCTATGTGTACTACACCTATTCTAATTTTGCCAAAGGTTGATGATTAAAATTGCATTGTTTCTAACACCAACAATGGGAAGTTTTAGGAATGTGGGACTTGCAACCTGAAACAACCTCCAAATTTTATTGAAGCTAGCTCTTCTTTATATCAAGGGTATAATGGGAAAGGGATAGGAATTAAACAGAAACACAAGTGCAACTAAAGAAACTCTAACTATGGCGATGCACCTGAATGTAATTTGACCCTTAAGCACAGTGAAGCTATATGTAAGATTCAATTACATTAAAGAGCGAACAAGGCATGATCAATGTAAAAGATGAAAAACAATTGAAACAAAGGCTCACAACTTAGACTAATTTTGTAGTGACACATAAAAATATCAACAAAGGCACAAAACTCAGTTTTCTTATTAATTCTCTAGTCACATAAAAGGCACAAAAACATGCACAGTTACATAAACTTTATAACTCAAGAAAATAAAACAAAGGCAAATGATATTCCTGATCACAGCTAAAATACTCTAAAAACTCTTGACAATAATCTCTTGCAAAAAATTCTCTTTATCTTCTGATGATGATTTTGGTGATCTCTGCACCCCTATTTATAACATTAGATTAGCTCTAGATTGTCTGCACATTCCCAATCTAATGGCCTAACTAAACTGGAAGTGTCTAACACAAGATATTTCTTAGATCTAAAACATTTTGTCTTCATGCAATTTCATTGGCTAAAATAGATACCCAAGACGCTTCCCACTTTCAAATGGGAGAGGACACTTGGCTGATTCCTTATTTCTACTTGAAAACCTTCTTATTATTCAAGAGGCACCAAAAAATGACACTTGGCATGTTTCATAGCAATTATCGAAGGCACACGACACTTTCCATATAACTTATACTCTTTTTGTGTCTTTGCTCAAGAGTGTTCCAACTTTGACATCTGTTGCAGTCCGCTTCTTCAAAACTTTAACAACTTATATAAAATGGGACCCACAACATTTCTCACCCTAACAACTTCAAAAAAGGGACAGTGACATGTGGCGGTCTCCACTACTTTTAGCTACCCTTTGAGAATTCTATAGAAGGTAACACTTGTCAGTCTCTGCATCACTCTGTCTATACTATAGAAACATTCAGGCCTCATTTCATATTTACATGAATGGTGACACTTGGCAGCTTTCACTTGACTCAGAAATAAAACCTGAGACCCACCACAGTCTTTACTTATTAATGAAACAAAATGAAGATAATTTGGATGTTGACACATGGCGTCTTCCACTTTCTTCAGCTAAAGATACGTGGTGTCTTTCATTGCTTTTAGAAAAGCATATTGAAACCTTCCATGGTTGCCACACACTTGTTGCTTTTTCTGATACCTTTCTTGAGATGTCGATGCTTTGATTTCATGGGTTGAAGATGAAGAATTAGTATTCTTGAATGAAGCTCTACTTCCAAGAAACTAGTGGTGCAATTGAATTACTATACTAGATCAAAGAGAAGAATGATGGAATAGCCTGAAGTTGCAAATAGTCAAGTTATGGAGAATCCTCCATTTCAAGGTAAAGAAACATATCTATCAGACAAGAAGTGCCTCAACCAGTGCAGAACCAAGTGATTCCTTTACAAGTTCAAGAAAAAGCAAGGTATCCTTATTTTCCAAGAACTCAAGCATTAGGACCAATGAATGTGGTGGAATAGCTAAAGAGGACTCCAACACAAGATCAATTTGGGACATATTAGCTATTCCTAAACAAAAGACACTGTTACAAGAAGCTCTACAAGGCCAAGCAGTGCTTAAACATAATGGCACCAAAGAAGGACTTGCTAATAAAGAAAAGCTCAAGGACATAGTTCCTCTGAAGACAATAGCCTTTTTGAACAATGCAACAGAGGTAAGTAAATCCAAACTAGAGCCTTTCTATTTGACTTTGATAGTTGGAAAGAAACTCTTACATAATGTGTTGATAGATTCAGGGGCTAGTATTACAGTAATGCCTAAGCAAATAGCTGATATTTTAAAAATAAAGTATGAACCACTTATTAAAGGAGTTATGCAGCTAGATGGCAAATCAGTACAAATAATAGGGAGAATTAAACAACTCCCATTACAATTATATACTTGTCCCAATATAATTGTCAATCAAGATGTAGTAGTCATAGATATACCTCCAATTTTTGGTTTATGTTTATCTAGAGACTTTATAGCCAAAATAGGAGGATATATGTCCCTTGATTGGTCTCACCTCATCCTAAGAACCAAATATGGTTCAAAGATGAAAATTCTATCTGAACCACTATCAAAAGATCACATCACCAATGAACCAACATCAAAATTAGAGGCATATCATGCTATGTTGAATAAAGAAGAAAGGGTTTTTGTTGAAGAGTTGGGTGAATGGACAGAACACGACCAAGAAGAGGAAAATAACCATTTGTTAGCTATGATGCATAGTGATCCATATAGAAATTATGTCTCTACTGGTCTGGGCACTTATGTCATTTTTTATGAAGATCATAAAATCCCAGATGTTTTAAGGGAAGAGACACCAACTATTCAAGAATCTAAAAAAGATTCAGAAATTTGGACCTTAAATTTTGATGGGGCTAGAAGTAAAAGTGGTGCTGGAGCAGGAATTTGTCTTGTTGCTCCAAATGGGGAGAAAATTTTGAGAGCTATTCGTTTCCAATTTACTTATACCAATAATGATGTTGAATATGAATCCTTAGTTCATGTGCTCATTTTAGCCAAGAAAAAGGGAATAAAGAATTTAATAGTAAAAGGAGATTCAGAATTAGTGATGAAGCAAATTAGGGAAAAGGCAATAGCCAAAAATGTAAGGATGAGATCCTATAGACATAGAATTTGGGACTTAATAGAAGATTTTGAATCTTTCAATATTGAAGTAGTTTCAAGAACCCAAAATTCTGAAGCTGATAGGATGGCACATATTGGTTCATAGTTTGATCCAGCAACTGGCCTATTAGTTAACACTGAGTCAGTAAAATTTATTATAAGGCCAACTATCCCAGGCAAAGATGATAATTGGCAAGTATTTAAAAATGATTCTCAGGTACTCTCATTCTTGCAACAATCAAGGGAATTTGTTGATCAATTATAACCAAAAATTGAAGAGGCATATGGGGATCAAATTATATAATTAAAGAATAATAAGCTTCCCAAAGGCTTAATCACTTTAGAAAACCTATTTGATCCAAAAGATGTAGGCCTAGAGAAGAAAAAGTTCCAAGTAAACAAAGCAGATTATTCTAAAATAGAGGTGAGTGAAGGGAGAAAATTAAAAATTGGAAATTCTGCAACTCAAGAGGAAAGAAAAAGACTAATTGACTTGTGCAAAAGATATGATAGAGTCATAGCCTGGAGCTATTAAGACCTTCATGGATATAATAGAGACATCATTCAGCACACAATAGAACTGACTGAAGGATCTAAACCAGTCAGACAGAATTAGAGGCTAGTAAATCTAAGGATTGAATCTCTAATGATAGATGAGTTGCAGAAACTTTTAGATTCCAAAATAATTTTTCCAATCAAACACTCAACCTGGGTATCAAATACAGTACTAGTCAAGAAAAAGAATGGTGACATAAGACTCTATGTAGATTTCAGAGAATTGAATAGAGCATCTCTAAAAGATCACTATCCCTTGCCATCTATGAAACAAATTTTATAGACTGTGGTTGGATCAAAGAGATTTTCCTTGCTAGATTGTTTCTCTGGATACAATCAGATTTGATTGGCTGATGAAGACCAATATAAGACTGCTTTTACTACCAAATGGGGAACATTTGCATATGCTAAGATGCCATTTGGCTTGTCAAATGCTGGAGCCACTTTTCAAAGAGCTATGGATGTAGCATTTGGGGAACTTATAAATAAAATCATCCGGATTTATCTTGATGATCTTACTATATTTTCCAAGAATGATGTTGATCATTTTGATCATTTAGAATCTATTTTTAAGAAATGTCAAGAATTTGGAATATCCTTGAATCTTAAGAGATGCATCTTTGCCGTACCTCAAGGAAAATTATTGGGACATATAGTATCTAAAGAAGGAGTCTCAATAGATCCAGAGAGAGTGGAAACTATAATGAACTTACTTCTTCCAGTAAATAAGAAGGCAATTCAATCTTTCTTAGGGAAGATTAATTTTGTTAGTCGATTCATATCTGACTTTGCAGGCTTAGTAAGACCAGTGACACTCTTGTTGAAAAAAGAACTAATTTTCAAGTGGACTAAGAAGGAAGACAAGCCTTTGAAGAGGTCAAGAAAGAAATTTCAACGGCCCCAGTACTTAGAAACCTAGACTTTTCTAAGCCTTTTGTAATGTATGTCTATGGAGGAGAGCTTAGTAATGATGTTGTTCTAACACAAAAAGATGATAAATAAGAGGGAGAGCATCCAATAGCCTTTTTCTCAAGGACTCTTAGAGAATATGAAACCAGATACAACTTTGTAGAGAAATAAGAATATGCTATGTTAAAATCCCTCAAGAAATTTAGGCATATAATATCAGGAAGTAAGATTCTGATACTTGTGGCTCACCCAAGTGTCAAACAATACATTATGGAAGGTGAAATTACTGAAAAAAGGGCAAACTGGATAACAAAGATACTTGAATATGATGTATAGGTCAAACCCACTAAGTTATTCAGAGGTAGGGGGTTATGCCAATACATGACTCAAGAGCTTGAAAAGATGATACCTATGGAAACAGATTCAAAAATGAAAAAGAAAACTGTATTGAGGATACAAGAGGTTGATCAAAACTCCTGGGTCACAAACAAGATTCATTTCATGAAATATGGGATTTACCCAAGAGAACTCCCTCAAAACAAGAAGAGATACTATAAGATGCAAGGGGTCCATTTTGTTTTAATTGAACAAGTTTTTTTCCGAAGAAATTCTGACGGAAAACTTTTAAGATGCTAGAGAAGGATGAGGCTAAGAAAATACTGCATGAAATGCATCATGGAGTCTCAGGTGGACATTTTTCTGTGAAGACCATAGCCATAAAGATAAGTGAGGTAGGTTATTTCTGGCCTACTTTATTTACAGACTATTATCAACTAGTTAAAAAATGTCAATATTGTCAATATTATGTGGGGATGAGAAGGAATACAGCAATGCCTCTCAGTCCTATAATTGTTGATGAACCTTTTGCTCAATGGGGTCTTGACTTTATTGGAATGATAAATCTAGTGTCTAGTATGGGTCACAAATGGATTTTAACTGCCACAAATTATTTCACTAGATGGACTGAAGTGGTGCCACTTAAAGAAGCAACATAAAATGTGATCTTAGACTTTCTAGGGAGTTTCACTACTCGCTTTGGGGCTCCTCACACCATAATTTCAAATAATGCTAAAGCATTTTTAGGGTCTAAAGTATTAGAATTTTCATTAAAGCATGGAATATATTTGAAAACTTCCCCTAATTATTACCCTCAGGGTAATGGTTTGGCAGAATCAACTAATAAGAACCTGGTTAGACTCATCAAGAGAATAGGGGTTAATCATCACAAAGAGTGGCATATAGTGCGAATATAGCACTATGGGCTGATAGAATTACACCTAAGTAGGTGACAAAAATGTCCCCATATGAATTAGTATATGGCAATCCTATTGTAATACCTCTAAGCTTGGAAATTCCTGCTCTCCAACTAGTAAAATAGATTGAAATTAAAGAAAATGGCCCCATGTAGGTTAGACTTGCTGAACTTTTAGAAGTTCAAGAAAGGAGAGATGTGGCACATGATTCATTAATAAAGCATCAAAAAATAATTAAATACTATTTTGATAAAAGGACTTCAAATCCCCATTTCAAAGTAGGCTCAATTATTTTGAATGGGATGCAAGAGCCGCCAAGCCGGGTCAACATACTAAATTTGAAGCATTATGGACTGGCCCCTATAAAATTCATGCATGAAAACAAAAGAATTCATTTGAGCTAGAAAGAATGGAAGGCAAACCTAAAGAGATTCCTGTGAATGGGATCTACTTGAAGCATTTCAGTTAAGTTGTGTCTCTAATGTATTATAGTTAGATAGTTTCCCTTTTCTAGTTGCTTTGTTTTCTCATTTTCTTTCCCACTCTTTCTTTTAAATAAGTGTTCTTTGAACACATAGCCATAGCTCAGAGCCTTTTTCAAAATTTTCAAAAACTCTCAACACTTTAAATATCTCCCAAATCTTAAATTCCCCAAGGTATCTTGCATAGCCACTTGCATGACGTGTCTAACTCATTGTTTCATAAAGATTTAGTAATATTTACTAACGGTTATCCAAGTTTAATGTTATTTTGAGACTTGATGGGTCAATAAATACCTCATAGCAAGAGTTAAAGCTTACAGTTTCTCAAACATTCTTGCATCTGCTAGAAAACCCCTACTACTTGCATTTTTAGCTCATAACAAACCAGCTTAAGTGAAAGTGTTTCCTTATTGCAAAAGCTTCATACCTGTTACCACAATTTGCTATTTTCAAGAATAAATATAGATATGGAGGGAGCACAATATTTGCAACAAGGGTCTGGGATTTACGAATCCCTTGATAAGTTTCTTACAAGCAAATCATATGCTTTAGCTCCCGCGCAACCATTAAAGACCTACCCACGGACTAGAGTCCCTGAATTTAGTCAAGCAAACAACCCAGAAAAGGTAAAAGATTATGTAGATGGAATCATGGACCCAATCCTTCAAAGAAATAGTATCAAAACTCTCAGAGAAGGGGCACATCAAAGGTGTCTTCAAAGGGCCAAGGTGGGACAATACAAGACATTCGCAATGAGGATATGGACTTCCCAACTAGCACAATTCATTATCCTAGCTATGCATCCATGCCCTAACTTGGTTGAAATATGTGCTAGATTGTTTCATGCACCTTTAAATACCATACAATAGGGTCCATTCATAGTGCAAATTACACCAAAGGCTATCAGAGACATGTTGGCCCTATACCATGACAAGATAGCCACGTTTCCCACCATTGCCAAGATGCAAAAAATGTGGGCAAACGTTAATACTCAATTAAGGTTTCTCAAAATTAGATCTACAATTAGGTGATGATGATACTACTATGTCGACACTGCCAATGACAAGAGCAAAATTTTCCCAAGCTAGTGAAGATGCACTTTCCATGATGGCTTTCATTTTTAGAATGAAAGATGATATAATCGTCTATGTAGAACAAATGTCTATCCTTTTTAGATTGAAAATTGTTGACAAGACTCAAGAGTATCGGCTTGATTTCTCTGAGCAGATTGCATATTCAATGGTGAAACAACTTGCCTAGTTCAGATCCAAAGGATTTTTTAGGTATTCTTCTTATTTATTTCATCTTATGTTGTATTAAAACTCTAGCATATTTTCCCAACACATGCATTTAAACATGTATGAACCAAGCTTTGGTTTACATAGGACCACTCTCGTGTTTGCATGGACACATATCTTGTCCAAAACTAGTGACCCATACAAATTTTGAGAACTTTTTGTTGCCCCTACTTTTTGTCATCTAAGCCCAGAACCAGTTATAAATAGACTATTTCCAAGTGTTTCAAACCTTATGACCAATTGCCCTATTCCTTGTGATTATTTTTTAAGATCCCATCATACTATTATTAGAGTCCATGGTTTTAGTGGGGAACCATTGTTGTTACCTAAGATTTTGACCCTTAGGTTAGCATTCTTAGAGGTCACCAGGCAGGCATCTATGGTAGATAATGAATATGGCTCTAGGAAGAAGAAGAGGAAAATGTATGATGTCCCATGGATGATAAACAACATGGCACTAGAGGCCAGATATGCTGAGATTGTGTTGCTTAGAAAGCTAGCCTTCCTAGGTTTCCTTCTAATTGAAGATAAATAGGTATATTACCCAAATGGTTTCATAGCTTCATGGATCAGGACTAATAGGGTTTCTGCCAGAATTGCACATGAGGGCTGCCCTTTTTGTGAAAATAGGAAAAATCCTAGAGAAGATATTCCTGAGTTTTATGTAGAATTGATGGATTTGCCTCTTCAACAAAATGGACCATGGGAAATTTTTTATGTTAAGAAAAGGGATTATGACCATAAAATTAGAATGACTTCTGGTTTAAGAAGATCATTTAAGAATAAAGACTGGAATGCTAAAAAAATAGAAGCCTATTGGAAATATAGGCAAGAGATTTGTGAGACAACCCACTCTTTTAGAAATGTGGATTCAGATGAGAAATGGGAGGAACTCTGAGATGAATTTCATCTGTCTCCTATGTCTAGCCCTGATACAAGCAATTTGCAGACACAGGGTGGTGAGCCAGAAGCCAGAGCAGAATCTAGCCAAACATCGCAGGCCCCAGTGCAAACTTTAGCGGTAGTCATTGTAACTGTTTGGCCCCAATCTCTTAGTACCATAAAAAAAAGGGTGTGGTATCTTCACCACCAAAATTTTCTCCATCAGCATCAGTCCTTGAGGTTCCCAGTTCTACACAAGCACCACTAGCAGCAGTGGTAAATACTGAGGAGAAGCAAGCACAGCCAAAAAAAGAAACACCAAGGAAACATAAAAGGCTGAGGTTCCAATTGGATTCAAAGGAGAGGGCAGAACCATCACAAAACCAACCACAGAGTACCCCAATTTCTCATCAGGTAAGTATTGTTTCTCCTCCTTCTCAATCTCTTTTTTCTCCTATAGGGATGATGTTTCCATCTGGCCAAATGACATCCCCTGCCACCTCCGCTGTGCCCATTTTTCATTTTTCCCCGTCTATCCATACTTAAGATATATCATTGCCTCACTTTTCCCCCTCTATTCCCAAGAAAGTACCTCCTTAGATTGCCCATAGCCAACAATTGGCTATTCCATATGGTTTGCCACAAGGTTTTCCTTTTCTGAGTGGGCACATTGCCTCTCCTTCTACCTTCCAAACTCAAGCAGATGTTGTTAGGAAGGCAAGGGAAGCCCGAATGGAGAAAAAGAGAATCAAAGATAATAAAGCCTTGGCTACACCACATCTGAGGTCACAATTTGACTTAATTCAGCAGCAACTGACAGTGACCCATTTGTCACCAAATATAGTCAAGCCAAATGAGCAGATGCAGCCAAAGGATTACACAATGAATGTAGTGGATATAGACATGTCCCTTTTTAGACCACAAGATAGGGTCAAGATTTTAAATGAATCCACTACTATAGTAGCTGAAGATTATTTGAAAATGTCAAGGAAGTGACAAAATATGGAGGTTGATCTAGCCAAAGAGAAGGCAAACTATAGCAGTTTGACCACAAAGATCAATACTAAGAATATTGAAATAGAGAGTCTTAATAAATAGTTGTAAGATATTGTTTCTCTTCAGACTCACTAGGCTATCCAGGCCCAAAATGATTCTTTGAAATCAAGACTAACACAGGTAAAGGATGCAGTGACAACCTTAAGGTGGGAAAAGGCAGCATTCTAAGAAAAATGTGAGGAAAGCCTGCTACAGATTACTCAAATTCAACAAAAGCTATTGACTGAGCAGAATAATACCATAGCTATCCAAGCCCAACTTCAAGCCAAGTGACAAAGGGTAGAACAATTGACACTTGAATTGGCTAATAGGCCAAAGAATGTAGGGGTGTTAAATTTGGTAAAGGAAATTTATGAATCAATATGGAAAAGAATCTCTTGGGAGATTACTCATCTCAGACCTTCTCTAACCTTTCTATTAAATGCACAAAAATTATGTGAAAAGGTGGAGACTTTAGTAGAAGACACTCTGTCCACTATCTTTGAGAGAGTGTTGGACTCCCAAACACTGCTACAAAAGCTATATGATGCAACTAATGAAACATTGTCAGCAGTAGGGATTAATGACAAAATGGTCGCTACTAAATGAGTGAATGAAGTTCTCAATTTCAACTCCATAGCAATCAATTGCAGAGAGCTTTTAGATGTGATGAAAGAAGGAATCAATGAAATGAAACTACACATCAAAGATCTGGTGTAATTAGGTCTTCCTTCCCCTTTTCCTGATAACAACATTGTATTGATGATTGAAGAAATTAAACCTTTGTTGTTAGCCAGGAAGAATGATCATGCAATTTTTTAGGATTTGAGGGATGATTCCTTCATACGTGAAGTAGAAGCCATTTTGATTCCTGTTTCCCAGCTTGAATTTAAATTAAAGGCTATAGTTCAGATTTTGTAGAATATTTCACATAAAGATATTATCAATCTTGATTTAGCCTTTCACGAATTGCAAAATAAGCAGGCATTATCTGATGATGAGTGGTCTACTTATCAGACAGCCCTACTGAAGCTATGAATTTTTGTCACATTTTGATCATGCGAGAGTTGTGGATTCTTTTTGAGTAGGCTCAAAACCCCTAGGGGTTACCAATAACTATAGCGTAAAAAATACTCTACATTTTATTTTGATTTTCAATTGCGTGATCCAAAATTTTGTCCCTGCACACTTTGGTTTGAGACAGTGAAGTTTTTGACTCAGAGCGCGGGCTCAAATTTCTTTTTGCCTCAATTTTTTCTAAGTGTCAAAATCATACGGATGCTGCCAAGTGTCATTAGCTGAAGCACCTTTCATAATTTCTAGAAGTTGGTCAAGACATGCCACATGTCTCATAGTAACTCATTAGAATGCAACAAGTGTCGACATCCGCATCTCATGTTTCTTATACGTCTCAAAATCTTCTTTTCAATAAAGATTTTCTTAGAATCAAGTGGCACGCACCAAGTGGCAACCACGAAAGGTTTCAATATGCTTTTCTAAAAGCAATAGAAGATGCCACATATCCCTAACCAAAAAAAGTGGAAGATGTCATGTATCAACATCTGAATTATCTTCATTTTGTTTCATTGATAAGTAAAGACTATGGTGGGTCCCAGGTTCTATTTCTGAGGCAAGCGGAAGTTGCCAAGTGTTGCCATCCATGTAAATATGAAATGAGGCCCAAATATTCCTATAGTATAGATAGAGTGACAAGGAGACTGACAAGTGTTACCTTCCATAGAATTCTCAAAGGGTAGCTAAAAGTAGTGGAGACTGCCACATGTCCTTGGCTAAAGATGCATGAAAAGCGCCACCTATCCCTGTCCCCTTTTTGAAGTTGCTAGGGTGATAAATGTTGTGGGTCCCATTTTCTATAAGTTGTTAAAGTTTTGAAGAAGTGGACTATGATAGATTTCAAAGGCGGAACACTCCTGAATAAAGACACAAAAAGAGTATAAGTTACGTAGAAAGTGTCGTGTGCCTTCGGTAATTGCTGCAGAACATGCCAAGTGTCATTTTCCGGTGCCTCCTGAATAATAAGAAGGTTTTCAAGTAGAAAGAAGGAATCGGCCAAGTGTCATCTCCCATTTGAAAGTGGGAAGCATCTCGGGTATCTATTTCAACCAATGAAATTGTAGGAAGTCAGAATGTTTTAGATCTAAGAAATACCCTGTGTTAGACACTTCCAATTTAGTTAGAGTTCAGTTAGGCCATTAGATTGGGAACGTGTAGACAATCTAGAGCTAATATAATGTTATAAATAGGGGTCCAAAGATCACCAGAATCATCATCAAAAGATAGAGATAATTTTCTACAAGAGATTATTGTCAAGATTTTTTAGACTTTTTTAGCTGTGATCAAGAATATCATTTGCCTTTGTTTTATTTTCTTGAGTTAGAAATTTTATGTAACTGTGCATGATTATGTACCTTTTATGTGACTAGAGAGTTAATAAGAAAATTGATTTTTATGCCTTTGTTGATATTTTTTGTGTCACTACAAAATTAGTCTAAGTTGTGAGCCTCTGTTTCTATTTTTTTCATCTTTTACATTGATCATGCCTTGTTCGCTCTTTAATGTAATTGAATCTTACATATAGCTTCACTGTGCTTAAGGGTCAAATTAAATTCAAGCGCATCACCATAGTTAGAGTTTCTTTAATTGCACTTTTGTTTCTATTTAATTCCTATCCCTTTTCCCATTATACCCTTGATATAAAGAAGAGCAACCTTCTTTAAAATTTGGAGGTTGTTTCAGGTTGCAAGTCCCACATTCCTAAAACTTCCCATTGTTGGTGTTAGAAACAACATAATTTTAATCATCAACACCAAATTTTGTCAAGATCTTCATGATTGAGAGTGATGCTTATGGTAATGGACTTGGTGTTTTTATCCTTCTAGAATCATTCCCCATTGTGTTTACCAGTAAATCCTTTTCTAGTAAGAATTTAGTACTCTCTACTTATGAGAAGGAAATGATGGCCATACCTATTGGGGAATTATTTTTGTATCAAAATTAATCACCAGAGTCTAAAATATTTCTTGGAACAATAGGTATCTTCCTCATCAAAATATAAATGGCTCAGTAAACTCATGGGTTATGAGTATGTGATCACTTACAAAAAGGGTAAAGACAATATTGTGGTTGATGCTTTATCTTTCACATTTATAGACCAAGCTTCCCTTTCATCTATTTCCATGCCTATTCTAAATTGGTTGGATGTTGTATAGTAGGGGTATGTTAATGACTCCCAATTATCTCCAATCATTCAATAATAGGACACTAACCCCTTTGTTGTACCACATTATTCTTGGGATGCTACTTCTTTATGATATAAGGGCTATTCGATGCTTCCCTAGAGCATAGATCTTCAACAGGCTATATTCTGTGAACCACATGCTTATCCATCCATAGGGTATTCAAGGTTTCTCAAAATTTATGAATGGGCACAACACAACTTATGTTATAATGGAATGAAAAAGTTAATTCAACAAACAATGGTGGAATGTGATACCTACCAATACAACAAGGGTGAAACAACACTCAATCCTGGGTTGATCAAACCCTTGCCCATCCCTACCAAGATTTGGATAGATAATTTTATGGATTAAATTAAGGGGCTCCTTAAATCTTAAAGAAAAATAATAATCTTGGTTATGGTTGATCACCTCTCTAAATAGTCATTTTTGTGCCTTGAGCCATCCCTATACCACCTCGACCATCGCACAAATTTTCTTAGACCAAATTTTTTGTCTTCATGGCATCCCTTCTTCTATTATCTCAGATCATGATGCAACCTTCACCAACCATTTTTGGACAAAACTATTTTAAATCACTGACACCTAACTACATATGAGTTTTGGGTATCATCCACAGATGAATGGCCAAACTAAAATTATCAGTAAATGCTTGGAAAGTTTCCTTCATTGCTTCTCCTCAGAATAATAACATTAGTGGGTAAAGTGGCTCCCTCTCACTAAATGGTGGTACAATACCTCCTACCACACTTCATCTAAAATGACTCCCTATGAAGCATTCTATGATTAAGCACCACCAATGTTCCTTCTATACACCCCTAGTAGTTTAACATCTCAAGTGGCTGACACACTTTCTTAAACCCAAGATCAAACCCTCAACACCCTACAGTATAATTTTCATATGGCACAAAATAGAATGAAACAACAGGATAATCAAAACCATTCTAAGTACACTTTGCAATTAAGTGATATGGTTTTTCTTTACCTGTAGACATATAATAAATCCTCCCTGAAACTCAAAGGGCATCATAATCTAACTCTTAATTTCTATGGGCCATATATAATTCTCTAGAAGATTGGGTTGGTTTCTTATAAGTAGGATCTCCCACCTTCTTCCTAAGTTCACCTAATATTTCATGTCTCTTCTTTGAAGAAATTTTTTGGCACAAACATCAGAGTGCAGACTATATTACCAAAACTTGATAGTAAAGGATCCATCATTCTTGAGATAGAGGAAATCCTTGACAATCAGCTGTACGTCCAAAATTTTCTCCCACTCCATCATAGAGGTATTAATTTAGTGGCATAGAATGCAACCAGAGGATGCAACATGGGAACCACTATTTCAGATTTAGCACTAATTACCACATTTGAAGCTTTGAAGACAAATATTTTTCTAAGAGGGAGGGGATGTTAGGAACTCATGATACCCCTTCTTTTTACTTTGTTATTATATTAGTTACTATAGATGCATATGCTTTTTAAGTCATCCCATGAGCATTTTTTTATTCCACATTCATGGGAAGTAGTAGTTGCTTAGATTAGACTTTGTATATAAGTAAGTGTTGAGGTCAATGAAGGCATCCAAAAATTATATTGTATTTAGCTTTATCAAAGGATATTTCCCCCTCAAACAGGCTAATGATTTTTTAATTGAGCCATTTTAATTAAATTCTACTTATTTGAGTTAATATATTAATAATTTTCATAGTTTATTTCATGTATTTTCAATTATTTTCTAACTTGTTCAAGAGGGATCCTCTCACACAATCCCCCATTAGGGAATGGCCATACCTTCATGGATGAGTAGATAGTGACAATACAGGAATCTAGAGAGATAAGCTAGTACTTTTGTGTTGTAATATTTCTAATACATGATGTGTACCATACAAAAAATATGTTCTAACATGATATTGCACAAACATGTAAATTATACATATAAAATGACAATGTCTAACTAAACATTACTTTGGTAAACGTTTTCAAATATTTATTAATCTCTAGGATCATTCAAATTCACATATGCCACTTGATCAGATTACCTTCATCAAGCATTGGTGATATTAGTAAGCTAATGAAGTCCATCTCATACAAAATAAAAAAATATTTACGTTTATCTTGGTCATATGATATGAAAATAATGTGTGAAAACATGGATGTGTATACAAATTTAATGCATGTAGATAGGTATCATGTATATCATATGACCAAGATAAACGTAAATATTTTTTTATTTTGTATTTTGGGACATAAAGGATAACAAAAAACATTATCCATTTCAAACTCTCCCTCAGGATCATCTTGACTATTCATGAGATTGATGAATTTCACTGGAGCATTTGTCAACCCAAATGATAATACTATGAATTCATAGTGCCAATAATGAGTTTTGAATGATGTCTTTGAAATATCCTCATTCCTTATCCTCAACTGATGGTATCATGCTCTAAGATCAATCTTAGAAAATACCATTGATCTATATATTTTATTGAAAATATTATTTGAGGTAGAAAATACCTATTTTTAATAATTGCCTTGTTCAACATTCTATAGTCTATGAAAAGTTGAAGAGTGTCATCCTTATTCTTGAAAAAGATAACTAGTGTACCCCATGGTGACACACTCAAGCTGATCAACCCCTTAAATAATAATTCTTGGATTTGAACCTACAATTCAACCCATTCAATGGTTGTCATTTTGTATGGTATCTTAGACTGATATTCTGATCCAGGTATGATATCAATAAAAAAAATCAAACTCATGTCTAGGAGGCAATCCTAACAATTCTTCCAGAAACACATCATAAAAATTATGACCAATAGATTCATATATATTTCATCTTACTAGTAGGTATAAAACATGTTAAACATAAGAATAATCAAAATGCATACATATAGTTCATCAAACATATGAATGAATCTCCACTATATTATTTATCACATAAACAATAATTATAGCAATTATAGTTATACTAACGAGGTACAATATAAACTTAGGCTGCATATTTCTAATTTTACGTAAGTAAATACAAATGCAATATATTCTAAGATAACAAAAATATCAAAATCTGATATTTTTATGTACATATTACTCAATTACAAATAACCAATCATATAATTTCAAGGTCAAATAACTCAGTAACAAAACATAGTCTTTCATTTATGTAACCCATTGTAATTTTGGGAGACTATAAATATAAAGACAATGTCTTATCCTTAGGATTTTTATGACTTAATTTGATAGTCAATACACTATAATTATAGGCACGCTTCCAATTTACAAATATATATATATATATATATATATACACACACACACACACACTTTTATAAAATGTACACATACATAACAATCAATAATCTATTGTACAAATAGACATATTCTATTTTATTTAGAACTTCTTTTGATTAAAATAAACATTCAATTTAACTATTCTTGTAATATTAATCAAGGATCTAATATAGGGTTACCATATACCCAACCCCTATTTTCCCTTGTTTCAGTCTTTATGTTCATACACCATTCAAGGATTATAAAATATCAATTCAAGTCTAACTCAAACTCATGTTGAACCATAAAATACTTGCATAGCCTACTCAATTTAACCATATTATCTTATGTATTTTTATCAAGTTATGCCTTATCGACATACCAAATATAATAACACTCATCTTCATATATAAACATTTTGAATTAGCATACAAGCTTCAAACAGATAATAAAACACTAGTCTCAAGATCTTAGTATAATAAATAATAAATAAAAAACAATACTACAACCCACTACATACATATGCTATTGATTACCTCTACCTAATTGATTTTCAACTTAGCTTATCAAATTAGGTTTTATATGAACAAGTACATTGTCCTAGTATTTAGGATCATAGCTTTAAAACCAAATGAACTCAGAACTATATCTATACACTCAATCCTACTATTCATATATTCACGGCTTGGTTAACAAGTTACACTCAGACCTGTTATACTTATGTTCATGGCTTGTATAATGAATCAATCCATTCATACTTGTGTGTTCTCATTGTTTAAATAAAAAAATTACATAGTCCTTATAAATACACATCACACTCAAAAAACTAATATATAGAGCATCCATATTTATCTATTCCTTTAAACTATACATATATTTCCACTATTTAATGATAAAAGTATACACATAGTTCATTATACACACAATTTGGTCTTGTATAATCTCACAGTTCTATATAAAAATTATATACACAATCCATGTAAATGTGTCCATGAATTTGTGGATCATAATTCCTTCCTTTATGTATATTAATGGTTTAATCTAAACAAAAGTGCATAATTTATACTTATATCAAATCTAAGTGAACTTCACTACAACAGTACCCCATAGTCTCTTTATAAATATGTTCATTAAACAACTCATTATCCAAGGTTGTGAAATATACACAAGCCCTATATATCATACATAGTGCATTATAAATTATATACATAGTTTACTATCATAATACACTATATATATATATATATATATATATATATATATATATATATATATATATATATATATATATATATATATATATATATATATATATATCCTTAATTTTAGGATAACAAACTATACATTATTTATATACATATACTCTCTTAGATTTGGGATTCAAATACATACAAATCGCCATATATACACACACAGTCCTATGTAGCACTTTAATTAAATATACACAAAAAATATATATTCCATAGAGATAATCATTGCTTACCTAGTAAAAGCTCCCAATTTGTAAATGGCATGAACCAAAAGATCTCCTCCCTTCACCCTAATCTATCTATCTCTCCTTTTGCACCGCTTCTCTTCTCTTCATGCTACTATTCTATTGTCCAATTTGCACTCCCCTTCTCCTATCCTACTATGCCACCTCATCCTCCTTTCTTTTTTTTGTAAAAGCTCACCATTTTTTTAAAAGCTTATTATTCTATTTTTATTTTTGTGTTTTTATTTTTCTCTTTATTCTAATTAATTTTATTTATTAATTATAAAAACCCATTACAATTACTAATTATAACATAATACAATGCAATTACTAATTATAAATAAATTGCTTTATTTGTTACTAACTTAGTATAGGTAAACAATCATCATGCCTTAAGGATAATATGACTAATATAAAGTCAATAATATTCTTTTAATCCAAAATAGTAAATGAACAAATATTATAGCAATCTAAATTATAACAATGTAATTTTTGTGTTATTACTACGTTATATAGATTATATAATGTCTTTTGTTATCTATTTATATTAATTCATTAAGTAATGTAATGATATTCCTACATATCATAAAGATAGCTAGTTAACACTTTATAGACAGAGGGTTAGTATATATATGGTAGTACTAGATACTACTTACTCAAATTTACGTTCTTGAAAAGCATTAATAATCATGAATACAATGACACAACACAAATGCACAGTAACATTATACATCCAATATACTTACAACCACAATGTAATCACACAAGATTATTTCCTCATGAGCATTAAACTAAGCTAACACACAACTAACATTCATAAATGATTATCTAAATGCAAACACCATAAAAAATATACTAATGCTTACAATTCAAACTACGCATTTAATGTGTACTATTTAACATAGTGTGTGTATGGTTTCTATCCATTACTATGTTGTCACATAACACCTCCATCTATCTCACCCTCTCCAATGATGTTCTCTCTCCATCATGCTTGAGGAATGAATCTCTCCTGCATCAAGCTCATGACAAGAAGGTAGTCCATAACATCGTGACATATATCATAAAATATTGTTGTAATAACAAATTAACATGATCACAATGTAAATAATATACAATATAGTTAACTCATAGAAATGCAATCATGAAACCAAATCAATATAAATCTATCCCATAATAGTATATGACTTACAACTTAGTTAAATAATAATCAAACCAAATTTTCAACCATAAAAATCTATGGATAATCAAGTAAATTTTCTTAGTGAGAAATTATGATGTGATATCCTTTCCCCTAAAGTTGGTCATCATCCTGATGATACTTATTTAAACATTAGTTTTGAATTAAAAACATTATTTAGTAAAAAATAACATAGTATGAAGCATCAAATCAAGCAAATAAATGTGTAAATCACCTATAGAACTCATCATTGTCTTCCCAAGTTGCATCATCCTCATAGTATTGGTCTCACAAAACCTTGCACTAAAACATTTATCTATTACACAAATAAAGTTTTCAAGTGTTAATTACTCTAATAAGTTCTACCATGACCACCCCAAGATCCAAAACCTATAAAGCATTCCAATCCAACACATGTGAAAAGTCAACTATATACTTTTTAAGATAAGATACATGGAAGATATTATGTAATAAAGATAGGGTTGGTGGCAGTGCAAACCTATATGTTATAGGATTGACCACTTCTAAAACCCTGAAAGGTCTCACATATCTTGTTGAAAGTTTTTCTGACTTATTGAATTTAATCAATCTCTTCTGTAACTTAACCCATAAGAACACTTTATCACCTACCAAAAAATTTATGTTTGTTCTCTATAGATCATCATAACTCTTTTGTTTATCATTGGCCTTGGCCAATCTCTACCTAATTGATCTAACTTGATATTTCATTTCTAAAAGAATCTCAGGTCCAAATACTACCCTATCTTCCAACCTGTCCCTACTGATTGGTGTTCTATACCTTCTTTCATATAATGCTTCAAATGGTGCCATATTTAAAACTGATTGGTATGAGTTATTATAAGCAAACTCAACCAATGGAAGACAATATTCTTACTTATACTTCTAATCCATTAAATACATATGAAGAAGATAATCTAGCATTTGATTAACTTGCTTAGTCTAACCATCAATCTCTAGGTAATATGCTATGTCGAATTTTAATTGCATACCTAAAGTTGAATTCAGAGTTACCCAAAACCTATAAGTCATCTTCAAATCATGGTATGAAATGATCTTCTCCAAAAATCTATGCAAATGGTACACTTCCTTTAAAAACCTCTTCATAAGAGTTGGTGCATCATCTGTCAAATTGCCTAGAATAAAATGAACTACCTTGGTTAGTTTTTTAACTACTACCAAGATCATATTATGCCTATTCCATGACAATGGTAAACCTTGGATAAATTCCATGCTAATCACCTACTACTTCCATTTTGGTATGTCATGTAGATATAACAATCTATTTGGATGCATATGTTCATCTTTCACTCATTGACATTTTAGACATCATGAAACAAAGTTTGTTGAATATTTCTTGATTATCTTCAAAGAATAAAGTGGTCTAAGCTCTACCATAAGCTTGGTTACTCCTAGATGTCCTAAATATGAGGCATTGTGTATTTCTTTTAGCACTGTGATCCTTAGATTCTCTTGATCTAACACATACATCCTTCCATTGTATTATAAAAGACTATCATTCTCTAATCTGAATCCTTTATACTTAATATTTTGAGAATTTTGAGTTAACGTTTTCTTGATCTTATCATAAAATTCATTTCTTAGCAAGAATTCAATAACACAATCCTTAAAAGTACTCCTGATAGTATCCATGGTTTTTATATACCTCATATGACTTAAGGAATTAGTTACTTATTTTCCTTGCCTTTGATATAATTGATATTTAAATCATATTTAGATAAGAACTCTAACCAACATCTTTAACAAGCATTCAGATTCAGTTGGGTGAAGATGTCCTTGAGTCCAAAGTTATCATTCTTGAGCTCAAATGTTTTTTCCAATAAGTAATGCCTCCAAACATGTAAGTTATGCATAATTAATACAAGTTCTAGGTCATGAGGGGCATAATTTAACTTATAAGTCTTTACCATCCTTGATTCATAGGCTACCACTACACCATCCAACATAAGGACTCCTTCAATTCCATCCCTAGACACATCTATGGTCACTAAAAAGTGACCATTGGGATCATAAACTCTTAAGACTGGTACTAAATTTATCCTCTTTTTCAATTCCTAAAAATCTACTTTACACTTATCTGACCAAATAAAACTTTGATTCATTCATTGAAAAGAAGTAATTGAATTAACTATCTTTAAAATTTTCATAACAAACTTCTTGTAATAGCCAAATAGTCCCATAGAACTTCTTACCTCATACACATTATTTGGTGTTGGCTACTCCATAATGGCTCTTATTTTTGTTGGATCTACTAAAATGCCATCCTTAGAGATAATATGTCCTAGATATTACACTCTCTTTTGGAAAAATTCACACTTGGACAACTTACCATACAACTTGTGCTTCTGCAACCATTTCAGAATTAGTTCTAGATGTTAAAAATTATCCTCTTCATTCTTAGAGTATATAAGAATGTCATAAATAAAGACCAAAATAAAATGATCTAAACAATCTCTGAACACACTATTCATGATATTCATAAACACTATCAGAACATTTGTCAACCCAAATGGTAATACTATGAACTCATAGTACCCATAATAAGTTCTAAATGTTGTTTTTAGAATATCCTCATCTCCTATCCTTATCTAATGGTATCCTAATCTAAGATAAATTTTAGAAAATTCAATTTCCCCTTACATATGATTAAAAAAATTATCTATATGAGGGTGTAGATACCTATTTTTGATAGTTGTCTTATTCAACATTCTATAATCTATGTAAAGCCAAAGAGCACAATCCTTCTTCTTGATAAAGAAAACTAGTGCACCCCATGGTGAAACACTTGGCCTAATCAACCCATTTGACAACAATTCCTAGATTTAAGCCTTCAATTCAACCAATCTAGTGGTTATCATCCTGTATGGTTCCTTACACTATGGTTCCAATCAAGGTATAATATCAATAGAAAAAACAAACTCTTTTTTAGGAGGCAATCCTAGAAATTCTTCTAAAAACACATCATGAAAATTCCTAAAACATGAATAATTTTCAATAGATGGTTCCTTAGATTCTTCCATTTCATTTATTTTGACAATAAGTGTTTGGCACCCTTTTCTTTTAGCCTTATTTAGTTGCATTATAGAAATTTACCTAAGCCTTAACTCTCTTTTCTCACCTTGAATTTGTGTCTAATTTAAAAAATCATCCAGACACTCAACCTTCTTTAGGTAGCAGTCAACCTTGGATTTATGCTTCACAAGCCAACTAACCCTTAGGATCCCATCACATGACCCTAGTGGTACTACATAAAGATCCACTACAATTTTGAATTCAATCAACCTAATTTTTGCTTCAACTAAATACTTATCAACTTTGACTTTATTCTCATTCCCCTATTGTACCAACCATGCATTTTCCATTACCACAACTCTTCTAGATAGCTTATTAAGCTTTTTAGGAGATACAAAACATTATGTCAACCCTATATATATCAAAATGAAAATTGGATGTTCAAATAAAATACCTAATAGTTCTATGGGTGAAGCATGGAATTTGGCTTGTTGATTATCAACTGTCACATGAATATATTGCTAAAAATTTCCTTGTTGAGGAGTTTAACCTTTTTTATTTGACTTATCATGGGTATACTCATGATAATAATGGTCACCTCCATAGATAAATCAACTTCCAGGTGGTCCTTTCTTGTCAAACTATTGGTTTCCCTTGAAACCACATTTGAAACCATTGCTCAGTAACTTGTTACCTGAACCATTGTAAAATCTACCATTATGATTTTTGAACTAACTCTTGAATTCTCCACTTCTCTACTTCCAATTATTATTTTTGAAAGTTGGTATAGAACTTCCAATTTTTTTCTTAAACTTGTCCCTAAACTCAAGAGATTTTAACTTTTATTCCTACTTAACTACCTTCTTGAAGACTTATTCCATGATAGATGGTTGATGAATGTCTACCACTCCACCAATCTAGGGTTTTAATCCCATGATGAATGTCCCAATTGTGAACCTCTCATATGCCTAATATTGAGGTACATATTTTAGAATTTTAGTGAACTAGTCCCAGTACTTGTTTACTAATAATTCTCCTTGCTTTATATTCTATAAACTTGTAAGCTTCTATTCAAAGTATAGTTTTGGAAGCCATCATAATCTAAACAATGTCATAAACAAATCCCATGTAGTGGTGGTCAAGTTAAGATTCATTTCTAACTTCATATTGGCCCACTATGTAGTTGCTTCACAAGCCAATTGGTAAGCTCCCCAAACTGCTTTAGTGACTATTAAGCATAAGATATACTGAGAAGGAGGGTGAATCAGTATATCATAAATCTTGTAAACTTTCCCTTAATCAAACTCCACTTTAACATACATTCAAGATATGTAATAAAACTAAAATAATAAACACCACACAAGATAGAAAGAGACACCAAATTTAACGTGGAAACCCAATGTGGGAAAAACCACGGAGAAAAATCTCAAGTATATGAATGAGCACCAACTCAAACTACAATATTCATAAGCACCAAATTGTAAGAGCACCAACCCCTTTGCTGAGCACCAACCCCTTTACTGAGTACCAACACAATAATAATTCATGAGCACCAACCCATAGGAGCCCCAAACCATTTTGTGTATACGACACAACTATCTCTTAATGTTTTTATCTCAATAAATGATAGTTCATTACAATATCTCTTTCCTCTCTCTCCTCTACTCTTCTAAGCTAGATATAACAAATACAAATCATACTCATCTCTCACACATTAGAAATGGCTTCTCAATCCTTTATTTATAGCTTTCCAAATGACCATTGGCCTTCCTCCTTTGTGACCCTTCAATCCTCATGGAAAATGGTGCCAAACTTGAATGACCCTTCGTATCCTTGCATTTGGAAAGTCATGTGGTGACCCTTCATAAGCAAAAATGTCCTTTCCTCTTTTGTCTTTATCTTGGTGACTTTTCATATTCCTCAAAGTGTCCCTTCATGATAAATTGCATGCTTCCTCTTTTATCTTCACTTGGTGACTCTTGAAATTCTCCAAGATGACTCTTCATGCGAAAATGCATCCCATTCTTCTTTTGTCTTTAACCTGTGACTATTTGACTTCTCCATGGACCCTTCTTTTGTCTTAAATGCAACCAAAAATATATTTATTAATATTAAATAAATATTAACACACATTAGCTAAGATATAACTATTACAAATATCATTAAATGCAATGGGGCCTTTATCACCAATAATGCTAGACCTTTGACATCAATGACAATATTTCCAACAATCTCCCCCTTTAGCATTGATGGCAACTTCAATCCTAAAATTGCCACATCATGAAACCTGTACATACTATCATCTAAAAACATACAGTAACTCCCCCTTACTGTAGTAACCTATACCTATTCCATGTACCTATTTCTGCACCTATACATGTACCTATTATTCTCCCCCTTTGACATCAATGGCAAAGGGCCTACCTAGAGCTAACTCTTAGCTCTCCCTCAACTGATGTTGAACTTCAATGGTAGAAAGTAAAAGAAATTACTCCCAACTTCTCTCACATATATTCAAATGTGTCTTTTGGTAGTGCCTTTATGAAAATATCTACAATTTGCTTTGTAGTATTGATATATTCCATCTTAACCTATTGATCTGCAACCTACTCTCTCAAGAAGTGATAGCTAATGGGAATATGTTTTGTTCTTAAATGCATTATTGGATTCTTTGAAATATTTATAACACTTTTGTTATCACAAAAAATAGAAATAGGTTCATCATACTTTACCTTGATATCTTCCAAAGTTTGCTTCATCCAAAGCACTTGAGTACAACACAATACTGGTGCAATATATTATGCTTCAGCTATAGAAAGTGATACTGAATGTTTCTTCTTGCTTAGCCATGATACTAAGCTATCACCAAGGAAGAAAGCTCCTCCACTTGTACTCTTTCTATCATCCAAGCACCCTACCCAATATAAATCTTTATAAGCAACCAAAGTGAAATTTCTACCTGTGGGATACCATAATCTATAATCCAATGTCCCCTTCATATATCTAAATATTCTCTTCACAAACTAAACATGACTATCTTTTGGAGATGATTGATATCTTACAACCATACCTACTGCATGCATGATGTCTAGCCTTGATGTTGTCAAATATAAAAGACTACCAATCATAGATATACAAAGATTGATCTGTAACATGTGAATCTTCATCCTTGCTCACCTTATTTCTTGTACACATAGGTGTGCCAACTGGTGCACAATCCTCAAAACCAAATTTATTCAACATTTCCTTGGCATATTTACTTTGAGATATGAAAATTCCTTTATTTGACTTAAATATTTGAAATCCTAAGAAAAATGATAATTCTCCAAGCATAGACATCTCAAATTCTTTTTGCATTCTATCAAAAAATTCTTTTGTCATTTTTTCAATATTTCTTCCAAAAATGATATCATCAACATATACCACAATAATCAATTGATGCTCACCTTCTATTTTGATGTAAAGATTACTATCAACAAATCCTCTCTTGAATCCTTGATCTTACAGGTACTTATCAAGTCTTGCATACCAAGCTCTAGGAGATTGTTTCAATCCATACAATGTTTTCTTCAATCTACATATATGGTTACTAATATTTGAGAGAATAAATCCCTCAGAATGCTCAATGTAGACCTCTTCTTCAAGATTCCCATTTAGGAAGGTAGATTTGACATCCATCTGAAACACTTTGAAATTTTTAAACACTGCATATGCAAGAGACATTTTAATATCCTCTAACCTTGCCACTAGTGCAAAAGTTTCTTCAAAATCTATTCCCTCAATCTAAGCATATCCTTTACATACTAATTTGGCTTTATTTCTAGTCACTTCTCCATTTTCATTCAACTTATTTCTATAAACCCATTTTGTTCCTATCACATAATGATCTTTTGTTCTAGGCACTAATTCCCAAGTATCATTCTTTTCTATTTGATTTAATTCTTAATCCATACCTTTAACCCAATGCTCATCATGTCTAGCTTCTAAAAAAGTTCCAAGCTGAATTTTAGATAACAAAGAGAAATTAACTTGTTCAGATTCACTTACCATCATTCTTCTGGTGTGAATTCCTTCATTTATGTCCCCAATGATGTCACTCTCATTATGATTTATTTGAACATATTTTGATGGAGTTTTGGTGCCCTTTTTCTCCTTCTCCTCATCTTCATATGATTCTTCAAAGCCTTCCTCTTCAATGATTTCAAGAATGTCTACTGGATCACTGATTCTTTGTGTTCCATCTTCTATCCTGACATTTGCACTTTCAACAATTTTCTTGGTTCTTTTGTTATAACATTTATAAGCTTTACTTTTGCAAGAATAACCAATAAATATACCTTCATCTGCTCTAGATTCAAACTTACCAAGTTTTTCATCAGTTCTCTTTATAAAGCATTTGCTACCAAAAACTTTGAAATAATCAACTGTTGCTAGTTTGTCTTTCCATAGCTCATAAGGAGTCTTTTCACTATTAACTCTTAATAATTCTCTATTCTAAATATGCACTACTGTACCAACCACCTCTCTCCAATATTTATCTACTATCTTGGATTCATTTACCATTGTCCTCACCATCTCCTGAATGGTTCTATTTTTCTGTTCAACTACTCCATTTTACTATGGGGTTCTAGCTACTGAATAATGTCTCTTTATTCCATGATCTTCACAAAACTCAATAAATTGATCTGACATGAATTCTCCTCCTTGATCTGATCTTAGACACTTAATCTTCAAGCTAGTTTCATTCTCAACTAATGCTTTGAATGCTTTGAAATGTCTAAAAGCTTCTAATTTTTTATTTAAAAACATTACCCAAGTCATACATGAAAAATCATCAACAAGTAACATGAAATATTTATCACCTTGAGTACTTTGAGTCCTCATAAGTCCACATAGGTTAGTGTTAACAAGCTCTAGCATCTGAGTGGTCGAGTACTCTTTTGTTTTGAATTGCCTTCTAGCCTACTTCCCATGTTGACAAGGTCCACAAAGTGTGTCAGATAGCTTTGTAATCTTTGGAATATTTCTGACTACTTATTGATGTTGACAATATTGTCAAAATTTATGTGCCACATTTGCCTGTGCCATAGCTAACTTTATTTAATCTGACTCAAACAACATCTTTGACATTTGATGTCTGATAGCATATACAAGTTATTACCTGTTCTCTGAGCATCTACAACCAAAACATCTAAATATTTTCTTCTAATTTCATAACCTTATACATAAAACTTTAGTGTGTGTCCCTGATCACACATATGACTTACACTCAAAATATTATGTTTAAGACCTTCTACATATAAAACATTTTCAGTTTTAGTTTTACCATTATCCAAACTTAATGTATTTTTTCTAGCAATTCTGGCAGTAGTATTGTCTCCAAATTTCACTGTGCCACCATTGATCTTCTTCAAGGTTATGAACTTGATCTTGTCTCCTATCATGTGCTTTGAACATCCACTATCAATGAACCATGGCTTTTCTTCATTTCTTGCATGCAAAGCTATCTGAACCAACATAGAATCTTCAAATTATTTCTTCTACCATGTCTCAACCTTCTTCTTGATGAATGAAGCCTTGAAACTTTGGTCATTCTTGACTGACTCAAACACACTTATATAGTACCAAGCTATGTGTCTAAATGTGTTACACTTGTAACAAATTATGGCCTCTTCATCAAAGCTTGATAGAGGAGTAAAAGAGTTGTAGCTTCTACTTGACTCTACATGACTTTCCTTTTCCTTATTTTTGAGACTGTTAACTCTTTTTATACATTCTAATTTCTTGTGACCATATCCATTAAAATAAAAATATTAACCATAAAAATAGGAAATGTTTGTGTATCTCTGACCTAATTTCCTTTTGTAGCTTTGTTCCTTCCAACATTCTTTGTTTGAGATGTCCTCTTTATTCTTCCCTTTTTATTTCATCTTTTGTAAGAGCTTCAACATAGCTCTTTTTCTTTTTAAATTTGATACCTATCTTATCTAATATTGCCTTTTGGCTTTCTAATATCTTATTCAGCATATTAGTGCTATTCTCAAATTTTGAATCATTGATTACTTTATTTGTTTTATCAAGATCTGCTTTTAAAGAAGCAATTTCAATAACATACCTTTCACATTCTTTTCTTACTATTTTCAACTATGTCGTTAGATATTCTTCATTCTTATTGGCTTCTTCAAAGTGTACTTTTAGATCTTCAATTATTTCTTTTGACTCCTTTTCATTTATCTCGATCTAGCGCTTCCATCTTCAATTTTTATTTTCAATAACTTTTAACTCTTCTAAGGCACAAATGAGTTCTCCTTCTAGATCCACTTTGGATTCATCCTCTTCTTCTTCTTCTTCTTGATAATCTATTCTTTTGCTTGTAGAGGCATCTTCATGTATGGCCATCTTGTGCTTTCCCGATCTACCTTCAAGCTGTAAAATTTTTTTAAAAGGAACTTACTCTGATAACAATTATTAAGCATGGGATATACTGAGAGTGGGGGTGAATCAATATATCATAAATCTTGTAAACTTTCCCTTAATCAAATTCCACTTTAACATACATTCAAGATATGCAATAAAACTAAAATAATAAACATCACACAAAATAGAGAGAGACACCATATTTAACATAGAAACCCAATATGGGAAAAACTATAGAGAATAATCTCAAGTATATGAATGAACACCAACTCAAACTATAATATTCAGAAGCACCAACTTGCAAGAGCACCAACCCCTTTTCTGAGTACTAACACAACAACTATTCATGAGCACCAACCCCTTTGTTGAGCACCAATACAACAACAATTCATGAACACCAACCCATAGGAGCACCAACACAGCAATAATTTGTGAGCACCAACCCACAGGAGCACCAACCCCTTTTGTGTATACCACACAACTATCTCTCAATGTTTCTATCTCAACAAATGATAGTTCATTACAATATTTCTTTCCTCTCTCTCCTCTACTCTTCTAAGCTAGATATAACAAATACAAATCATACTTATCTCTCACATGTTACAAATGGATTCTCAAGACTTTATTTATAGCTTTCCAAATGACCTTTGGCCTTCCCCCTTTGTGACACTTCAATCCTCATGGAAAATGGTGCCAAACTTGCATGACCCTTCATATCCTTGCATTTGAAAAGTCATGTGGTGACCCTTCATAAGCAAAAATGTCCTTTCCTCTTTTGTCTTTATCTTGGTGACTTTTAATATTCCTCAAAGTGTCTCTTCATGAGAAATTGTGCCCTTCCTCTTTTGTCTTCACTTGGTGACTCTTGGAATTCCCCAAGATGACTCTTCATGGAAAAATGTGTCCCATTCTTCTTTTGTCTTTACCTCATGACTCTTTGACTTCTCCATGGGCCCTTCTTTTATCTTATATGAAACCAAAAATATATTTAATAATATTAAATAAATATTAACACACATTAGCCAAGATATAACTATTATAAACATCATTAAATGCAATGGGGCCTTTATCACCAATAATACTAGACCTTTGACATCAATGACAATATTTCCAATAGTGACCTTAGATTAGTTTAAAATATTAAAATACTTTTCCATCTCAATCAACCATGCTTTAGTTCCATCAAACTTAGGTGGATTCACCTTTTTCATATCTCTAGCCAATTATGTAGATACCTATGCTCTCACATCCTAAGGTTTTTCCTACTTAGTGGGTTGATCTTCAAGTACATACTAATGTACTTCCTCTTTATGTCCATGAACTTCTTATTCTAGGGCTAAAATTTGGTCCTTGATTTCATTCATGGCTGCTAGAATATGATCCAACTTTATTGTTTGTTCAATGGCAAATTGATTAGAATCAAATGGAGGGTTATTGTCATTGACATTTGAAGGACCCTCATCAGATACTATAGCTTTCACCATTCTCATTTATGGTAATTAGAAGGATATGAAAATCTTATTGGACTCATTAAGTCTGTAAGTTTGATTTGTAGCTCTAATACCACATGTAATATCCCCACTAGGATTTACTTAGAATAACATGATTTTTTATCTACTTATTCTTTTATTAGATTTAACCAAGATAATGTAATTAGTGATCCAAGCCTAGAATGTTAACTTATAAATTAAACATGTAACATCTATTTTTCACTGATCACTATCATCAAATTAAATAAAACATAACTAAATATATAAAGTAATTATATATTTCTATCCATGGTTGGTACAAACATATAATACTTGTTACCAATGTACAATGAGTAAATAATTATATTTCATCAAGGATAATGTTTAAATAATATTAAATACAATACAAGATACAAAGTGCAAGATACAAGGATCCATGGAGAATGAGTTTCTTGAACACTAGTATCTATATCAATCTCAAGTGTTGTCTCCAAATAAGTACTACTATGGGGAGGGAGAGCATCATCCAAGAATTTTTTCACACCAACCATGGACCATAAATCTCCAATAAAATCTCCCATTAGGGAATGGACCGCCCTTCATAGATGTGTAGATAGTGATGGTGTGAGAATCCAAAGAGACAAGCTAGTACTCATGTGCTGTAAGATTTCTAATACATGATGTGTACCATACACAAAATAATTTCTAACATGATATCACAAAAACATGTGAATCATAAAGATGAAATGAAAATGTCTAACTAAACATTACTTTAGCCAAAGTTTTCAAATAGTTATTGATCTCTAAGATTAGTCAAACTCACACACACCAATTAATCAAATTACCTTCATTAGGCATTGGTGATAATAGTAAGCTAGTGAAGTCTTTCTCACTACTTAGTACCAATAATATGAGATTTGGTTAACATGAATATAACCAATAGATTCATACAAATTACATCCTACTAGCAGGTATAAAAAATACTAAACATAGGAATAATCAAAATGCATACATTTAGTCCATCAAATGTATGAATGAATCTCCACTATATTATTTATCACATAAATAGTAAGCATAACAAGTATAGTTTATACCAACCAGGTACAATAAATACTTAGATTGCATGTTTCTAATTTTCCATAAGTAAATATAAATAAAGTACATTATAAAATAACAATAATATCAAAGTCTGATATTTTTATATACACATTACTTAATTACAAATAGCTAGTCATATAATTTCAAGGTCATACAACTCATTAACAAAACATAATCTTTCATTAATGTAACCCATTGTACTTTTGGGAAAATATACACATACATAACAAATAATAATCTAATGTACAAATAAACATATTCTATTTTATTAAGAATTTCTCATGATTCAAATAACCCTTTATTTTAACTATTCTTGAAATAGTAATCAAGGGTCTAACGTAGGGTTACCACATACCCAACCCCTATTTTCCCCTATTTTAGGATATATGTTCATATACCATTTGAGAATTCTTGAGTATTAATTTAGGTCTAACTCAAACTCATGATGAACTATAAAATACTTGCATAGCCTATTCATTTTAACCATATTATCTTATGTATTTTTTTCATGTTCTTCCTTATCAACATACCAAATATCATAAGACTCATATCTTAATATAAACATTTCTAGTTCTCATATAGGCTTTGAATAGATAACAAAACACTAGTCTCAAGATCCTAGTATAATAAATAATAAAGAGCAAAACAATGTTAAAACCCACTATGAATATATGATATTGATTACCTCTGCCTAATTGATTTTTAACATAGATTATAGAATTAGGTTTTATATGAATAAGTACATTTTCCTAGTATTTAGGATCATAACTTCAAAACCAAATGAACTCAAGACTATACCTATATACTTAGACCTATTATTCATATATTCATAGCTTGGTTAACAAGTTACATTCACACCCGCTATACTTATTTTCTTGGATTGTATAACTAATTACTTCATTCATAATTGTGTCTTCTCATTGTTTAAATAACAAAAGTACACATGTTATTATAAATACATATTACACTTCAAACAAACTATATATAGAGCATCCATATATTTATTCCCTTAAACTATATGTATATTTCCATTATTTAATGACAAAAGTATACACATGGTTCATTATACACACAATTTGGTCTTGTATAGTCTCATAGTTCTATATAATAATTATATACAAAAATCATGTAAATGTGTCCACGAATTTATAAATCATAATTCTTTCCTATAAGTATATTCATGGTTTAATATAAACAAAAGTGCACAATGAACTTTATTGCAATAGTAACCCATAGTCTATTTATAAATCCATTTGTTAAACAACTCACTCTCTGAGGTTGTCAAATTTACACGAGCCCTATATATCATACATAGTGTTTTATACATTATATACACACTTCATTATCATAATACACAATCTATATATATCCTTAATGTTTGGATAACAAACTATATATTGTTTATATGCATATACTCTCCTAGATTTGGGAATCAAATACATACATATCACCATATATACACATACAATCTTATGTAGCATTTTGATAAAATATACATAGAATTTTTTTAGATTCTACATAAATAATCATTGCCTACCTGGTAAAATATCCCAATCTACAAATGGTATGAACCATAAGATCTACTCCCTTTGCCCTTCTCTCTCTTTCTCTCCTTTTGTGTTGTTCCTTCTATTCTTGCCACGCTACGGTTCTCTTCTTCACTTCACACTCCCCTTCTCTTATCCTTCTATGTCACCTCATTTTCCTTTATTTCTTTTTTTTTGGCAAAATCTCACCTTTCTTTTTAAAGGCTTACCATTCTTCTTTTATTTTTTTTACTTTTTGCTTTATTTTAATTAATTTTATTTTCTAAATATAAAAATCCACTACAATTCCTAATTATAACATTATTTATTTATTTGTTACTAACTTCATATAGGTAAAAAATCATCATGCCTTAAGGATAATATGAATAATATAAAGTCAACAATATTCTTTTAATCTAAAATGGTAAATTAACAAATAATATACCAATCCAAATTATAACAACATAATTTTTATGTTATTATTATGTTATATAGATTATCTAATGTCTTTTATTATCTTTTTATATTAAGGCATTAAGCCATATAGTGATATTCTTGAATATCATAAATATAATTAGTTAACATTTCAAAGACATGAGAGTTAATCTATTTATGGTAGTACCAAATACTACTTACTCAAATTTACATTCTTGAAAAACATTAATAATCATGAATATAATGACATGACATAAATGCATAGAAACATTATACATGTAATCTATTTACAACTACAATGCAATCACACAAGATTAATTCCTCATAAGTATTAAACTAAGCTAACACACAACTAACATGCATAAATGATTATCTAAATACAAATAACATGAAAAATGTATTAATGCTAACAATTAAAACTATGAATTTTGTGTACTATTTAACATGGTGTGTGCATGGGTTTTAGATGTTATTTTGTCATCCCCCAACACCTCCATCTACATCACCTTCTTCGATGATTCTCTCCCTCCATCATGTTTGAGGAATGAATGTATCCTACATCAAAATCATGATAAGAAGGTATTTAGTCCATAACATCATGATATATATCATAAAATACTACTATAATAACAAATTAACATGATCACAATGTAAAGAATATACAATATAACTAACTCATAATAATGCAATCATGAAACCAAAGCAACATATATATATATCCCATAATAGCATATGACTTATAGCTTAATTAAATAATAATCAAACCAAATTTCCAACCATAAAAATCCATAGATAATCAGGCAAATTTTATTAGTGAGAAATTGAGATTTGACATACGAATTCAATAGTGCATAAATAATAATAAAAAAATGATCATGCAATTGAGTTATAACATTACAAGTAGATTGTAATTTTGAAACAAAACAAAACTAATCTAATAGATTAAAATAAAATGGAAAAATAGATAAGGCCAAGGGGAAAGATAAAAAAAGATCCCCCTTTATAATGTAGGCCAAATTTATTCCATTTATCATATGAGTCCCTAGATAAATCAGTTCTTAGTTGAGCCAGACCTAACACAATTCCAACTAAGGACAATGCGAGAGTCTATGGAATGAAGTAATAGATCTAAAGAGGAAAACAAGGTCACCATATACATATACAAACCAAGTCTATCTAATGAAAAAGCTTTCATATTAAAAATGTTTCCAATAAAGATCATTTGGGATTCATCAAACACTCATAAATTACAGACTCAACTTTCAAATAGCCTCAACTCAGAAAACTAATCTTGAATGTAAGGAAATGCATGAAAGGAAAATGATTGGTCCACTACTCTATGTTCTAATCTGAAAAGATCCAGACATGCATAGTCTTTCTAGTTTTAAAAATACTATCCCTTACTACAACATAAGAGTTGATCTTATATAGGCAAGTAAGAATAAGGAGTTTGAATTCAATCAAATATTCCCATTAATGAGTCAATTACAAACACTCAATGTGAATGATGGAATGTGGTTGATTAGGTAGATTGATATCTCTAATAGATTAAAGGTGTGTTTAGGATTTGTGTAATTGAATCATGCCTCAATTTAATTTTGGTAGCAAAAGTCAGTTGAGATTGCATCAAAAGTATTATCCACCCATGCCTCTTTAAGGTAATATTTTTCTTAAATGATCAACACTTGATCCCAATACACGTCATAATTTGGTTGATATTGTTGCTTAGTCTTGTCTTGAATTCTACCACCTTTCTGATCATTTTTGGTGAGGAATCAATTCATGATCTGATTCTATAAATTAAATCAAATGCAAATTCCTTCCTTGGATTTTAACAATTTTGACATCCATATGGACCATAAAATTCAAGATAGTGCCTTAATATCTATGTAGCCAACATGTCATTTGATTGTGGGGTCTGTTCCCCACATCTCTCATTATTCTTTTACTACTCACCTTTGGGCCTTATGCACTTATTGGCTGATCTTTCCATAATGAAGGAAATTTTACCATGTAGCATCATATCATTCAAATACTCCTCTAACACACTATTGGGTTTGTATAGACCATCTTGAGGCTATGGAAAAATGGGATGATGCCACATGGCATCATCTACTAACCTACTTACTTAAGGCCTACTATCATCATAGTCTCTTTACTTGAACATCTTTGGGATGACAAATCACCAGGATGATGCCACATTGCATTATCCCACTAATGTACTAGCATAAAGGCATTGGAATTTATATTAACATCTCTAAGATAGAGGATCATTAAGATTGAGACACTTGGAAACATCCTATTGATCCACTAGCTTGGATATTTTCTGATGTGGCGCCCTATCGAGCAATTTCTTGGAAATAGAATAAGTGGCAAAAGACATTTTAAATGGCCTAAGATTTCTAAAAGATTGACATGTGGCATTAGGAAACCTTCAAATATAAATGGCTAAGTCTAATTGAGTGGAAAAGTGACATGTGGCTTCAAGTAAATTTTAAAAATTGACTAAGAGTCAGAAGTCTTTTGAACAAGCCCAAGCCACTGGAGCCATGGGAAGTCACCATGTGGCATAACAAATGCTTTGGCTACCTATAGGAAAATAATAAAGGAATCCTAGTCAACAGTCATCCATTTAAAAACCAATGGCTAAGAATTTAAAAGTAAATGGCCAAGGCAAAAGACAAAAAATGACTTAAGTATGAAATAGAAACTATGTAATGACTTAGTCATTTTGTTCGATTCTAAAGTCATTTTTAATCCATTTTAATGAAAAATAACTAAGAAAAAAAAAGAAACTATATGAATGCTTAGTCATTTAGATCAAAATTAAAGCATAAATGGAAAAGAATTTTTCAGAGAAAGAGGTATAAACTATAAAATAGTTAGATCATTCACACAAACCTAAGGTAAAATAGTCGAAAAGGAAGCTTCAAATTTGTTTCAAAAAACAAGTGAATAAATAAACTAAGACTTAGCATATTTCTCCAATTCAGACATTAAAATTAGTGCAGTCTTATATGTGAATTAGACTAAGCATTTATGATGAACATTTGATTACTTAGCCTTAGTAAAGCAATGAAGCACATTTAGATTTCAAATTTTCATGTCTAGCAGAATGGATTCCCAAGAAGGATGATTTGAATAAATAACCACAATGAACTCTTTGAGGTATAAGACCATACTCTAAGGCAAGAGGGCTCTCCCCATTTTTAGTCTAAAAAGGGGATGTGTTGTGTAAGTAATAATAAATGCTGACTCCTATTAACAAATATTCCTAAGTACTTTGAGAATCTAGAATCTTTGATTTCACAAGAAGAAGAAAAATTAGCTACAAGTAATTACTCAAAACAAACCAAAATTTAATTGTACTAAATTTTATAGGAAAAAGTGACATACTAATCTATAATCTAACTAAAGACCATATTTGTGTGTGATTAAGTGATTAATTCATTTTATTTGCATTCACATAGTAATTGAGATTTGTATAAGGTTAGAACTGCTAAAGGGAAAAAGATTTTTCAATTTAGCTCAGGGTGGGTGGGGGAGAAGGGGGTGGTGTGGGAATTGATATACTACTAGCCAAGTATCCATATCCATGAGAGAGATACCTTTGTTCCCTTATAAAAGCCATTATCCACTGCCAACTATGCCATAAATCCTATGCTGGAGATTACAAAGATAACCATTTCAAGGAGAATTTTTATATTTTACATTTAAACTTCTTTTGAAAGGATATTTTAAATTTTCATCCATAGAGGGTTGGGGATCAAGCCATATGTAAAAAGAAATCAATAAATTAATGAAGACTCAATATAAATCAGAATTGAAGCAATGATATATTTTTCTTTAGATAATTCATTAAGTGCATTAGATGGCTTCAAGCAAGACAATAACTTTTCTAAATTCACAAGTTCTATTAAGAATCGTTGACCTTTGAAATTCATTGACCATTTATATTATCTATGCAACAATTATTTTTTTCATTACATTTACTAACATAGGAACCACAAGGAAAAATAACTAGGACAAACCCAAAAATGAAATTATAAAAAAACAAATAAAACCTATTCTAACAACAAAGGACATGAATTAAAGAAAAAGAAAATCAAAATAGGGAAGGGAAAATAAAATCTATTCACAAAAAATGTTCAAGAAAATTCATGCCTTAGACACCTGATTCTTCAATATTTTGAGAAGGGTAAAGGGAAACATAATTACACCTATGTTTCCCTCTATGATGTAAAATAATATGCCAAATATATTTTTCAATGTTCTTCTCATGCAACCCAAGCAAACTAGGACCACAAAATTCTACATTATGTTTGTCTCTAGATTAAATAAAGCACGAGGGATAGAGCTAAAAAAACACCTCAACTAAAATGTTACATTGTAGTGAAAGATATGGATAGGTATCTATACATACCAAATTTATTGGAACATCCAACTTGAACATAGCATGTTCTTGATGAGAGCTAGTAGATAAGTCATTTAGTGGCTACTTTTTGATGCAAATAGAATCCTGCATAACATATTCTTTATTGTCCTTGACCTTTAAAAGGCATCAAAGTGGTTTAGTTTCTTCCCATATCAAATACCTTATGAATTTGGCCTAAGTGTGTGGACATTTTGGCCAAATTCTATCATCCTTAGCTTAAACCTCCATTGGCATCACTTCTTCATTTAGGCTACTATGTTCATGACTTCCCATTTCCATATTGACTGCTTCTTCTACTAAGAGGAATGTTTGGGTACCATCAACTACTTTGAAGATAAGACTGAACTAAGGAGAGAGATAATCAATTTTGTTTTCTTCCAACTATTTATCCTTAACGGGATAACCCCTTTCTTCTTTTTTTACTTATTTTTAGCACCAACAATCTAGCTCGATGTTATCTTTTTCAATTTCAACCCCCTTTAAGAATGAGGGGGAGGATAAAATAATAGCATGGATCTATTGGCTATATTGGATAAATATGGTATATGTATGAGTATAAACAAAGGGAAAGAATACTTTATATGCATAACATGCATTTTCTTCACCCAATAACTCCAACTTATCTAGTTGTTTTTTTGGCTGATCATAAGAGATGATAGTTTGTTTATTCTATGCAAGTATCTCTTCATAAAGTTGTATTTTGGGCATCAGGTAACCTTATATAATTGTTTCTTCCTCATCTTAGGAGTCATGATCCTCACTGATATAACATTAAAATAATGGATCATTCCTATAAGATGGGATGTCATCAATGTACATGTTTAAGTTAGATATAGTAGTACTACCAAGTTCACATACTCTAGATGGTGTATTAGGGTATGTAGCTTTGCATATCAAATTGTGTATTTCCACATAATTTTTTCTTGTAATAAATTTTACTTAATTAGTAATGGTATCAAAATTTACCAACTCACTAATGTAATAATAAGAAGCCTATTGATTATATAAATAAATAAATGAACTATATGTATTAAAATAGTAAGGCTCTTATTTATCATAGGGAGGTTTGGTTAGGTGAAGGCTTGGGTAAATGCTTCATTTTAATGTATATATCAATCCATGGGCTAACTTATAGGAATATTACTTAAAGGATCTTGGGCATAAATACCCTAAGTCATTGATTATTGATCTACATCGACAACCTCTTGGTAGACTAATTTTAATGATGTGAGGGTAGTTGGGTTCATATTAATGAACATGGAAATGAGAGGATCCACATTTTATAGATATAATTTGATTGATGTGTCCTTTATTTATAGGAATATATCCTTAACCCTAGTGTATATCTGATTAAACCTATGGTTGAATACACTAGTTATCTCATTAGGCTCTTTAAATATTTTAACAAATTGGTAGAAAAAGATAGAAAGGTTAATGGGCACACTAAAATGGTTAAGGAAAAGGTTCTCAAAGATAACCCATGCTGTGATGCACCCTTATGGTAGATTAAGGTATCAATAATAAGTAGTTTGTTCCAGTAAATGAGGGAATAGGTTGCATACTACATCCTTATATTGAATCAACTTTCTGATAATGGATTTTTAAAAGCATGAACATGTTATTCAGTAGTTAAACTCCCACCATGGATATAATTTTCACAAAATGTGTGTGGTTTCTTTGGTGTGTCATAGAATGTCCTATAATGTTTTAAAAATAACTATGTCTTCCTAGCTAAGATAATGTAATTGGAAGACTCAGATAATTAGTTTTCTAGTCTAAGAACCTAGAAAATAACTAGGGAACTCTTACAAACAAAAGTATGAAAAACACCATTTAGGCCTTCTTTCTAGCACCAATCTTAAGCAAGGGTTGTTAGGCCCTATCTCTCCTAAAAGGATGTATTTATTACAATAAGAAAGCCTTACCCAAGGTCTTGGTTACCAAGTCTTGGTACATAGGGTAACTACTGGCCAATTTTGTCCTACATATGGAAATTTTCCTAGATGGATCAATTTATAGAGATCTTGGAATGGTTTAAATAGATAAGAAGAGTTCTAGATGGAATGAGTAGACAAAAGACCTAGAAATAGGTTTAGGTTTTAAAAGTGAGAAAGACTAGTAGGTTCTCATGGTGTTTCAAGCATTTAGGGGCATGAATCAGGTTGCACATAGCCTTAGAAGTTCATTGGAGCCTTATAAAGAGACAAAATTTTCTTGCACAAGTACAGAAGAACCATATTGTTACAAGCACATCATGAAAAAATGGATAGATAAAATTGATTATGCATGTAATAAATTCACTTTGAAAATATTCTTAGGCAAAAAAACCACATGGACATGTTTTTTTTATGCCTTAAGCATTCTCTATAAATTTCATTTTTGACGAGTTGTCTATCTCAAGATCTAAGTCCTCAAAATTAGACTTGTAGAATGAGATGTTTGCAGGGATATCAAGTTGAAGATATGATAATTAACCATTTGGTTTTAAAATCCTTAAACATGTGCACATACATCAAATTTAAGCCTCACTAATTATCTATTTAGATAAAAAAAAGAAGATCTAATGGTCTATGTTCAATTCATACTAAAGATCTAATGGCATGCAGCTACTAACAGGGTCAGTGGATCTAAGTAGATCTAAGGATGCATGATCCATCATACATCGAAGATCAATGGTGAGCATCAAGTTAAAATTTTAGAATGAATTTGAAGTAGACAAGTGGAAAACTCTCAAGTACTTGATCAAATATCTAATGGTTCAGAATGACTAATAGATTTAGTGCACCCAAATAGATCAATAGTGCACATGAAAGGTAATAAGGTAGATCTAATGATGAGTGATGAGTCAAAAGGTTAATAGATCTTGATGATGAATGTATAGGTGACAAGTGTCTCAACTACATTCAATTGAAAGAATATCTATGGCTCACATTCATTTATATAGATCAAGATCAATGGTGTACGTGTAATCTAAGTAAATAGATCCAATGGTACACAACAAGATAATTGATGGTTAGTATTAAAATTTGAAAGTAGGGACTATAATAGAGGTCAAATTTGACTCAAGTTGAATAAAGGTAATTTTTTCAAAGAATGCCATTGAAGCTTAGTAGAGACATCTATTAGAGGATCTAGAGCATGTAGATTTGGCTTCTCATATTTTTAACATTTTGTAAAATTAGTCCTTGGTTTCCAAAGGGCTTAGATGTAGAATAGGTATGTCTAGACCTAATATAGTTCAAAATAAATATTACACCACCTGTAGATTTGCATTGACATATAACTATAATAAAACCAATAAAATAGATTGGTTTTTAACCTATAGTAGATTTATGATAAGATATTGAGTAGGGGAAGATGTGAATGGTTATGGAGAGGTGTCTCATCTTTTACTATGGTCCCAACTCTGACAAACAACTACTAAAAATAGAATTGGGCATGACTCTATCAAGTATGTGGATATAAAGACCTTGCCCTCATAATAAAGCAAGTTGAGATGGCTTGGAAGATCATAGCAAAGAGATATGGGGATTAGAGTAGCATAGTATAGGATTTAATGTTGTTTAAAATATTTTAGGATCTTCCCTCCTAGCAAGGATCATGATTCATCATATATAAAATAGACCTTTGTCCTCTACTACATTTCTCAACCAATGAGAACTAAAATATTTTGGAGTAAATGAAGGTTAGCTTGTTGATGATGAATTAGTCCTGATTGGACGAAAAGGATGGTGGAGAATTCACTAAAATTTGGTAGCTCATTTATTGTCCTTGGTTAACATTATTTCACTCTCTCCCTCTCCTTTATCCTATATCTCCTATTCATTCCATTTAAAAAATCTCTCTCTCTCTCTCTCTAGGATTTTAAAAGAACACTATCTCACTTTGGATATTAAGCTATCTCAATTCTATAGGAATGGAGACTCTCATTTGATAAGGCTAGACCCTGTCAAAACTTGTATGAAATACTCTTGAAGCTAATAAATATTTTCTTAACATGTCTCTTACTTTTGAACTATGTTTAGTAAGCTTGTACATGATGGCAATGTGAAGGAGAATCTTCTATGCCCATTGTCCTTCTTCTTTGACTATTTTAGGGTGTTTTATTTTTAATTGTAGGTCTAATTTTTTTTTATTTCTACCATTAATGTAATCTTGGTGTGAGTCTTAGAACTCCTCCTAGCTTCATTCATTGCTTCCTAAACCTAGTGTATGAAACACTTAGACAATTAGCTAGATTTTGAGATTATGTAAGATAGTATTATCTTATGATTCTTCAATGTATATTTCATGCTCATGTGGGTTCTCACTTAATTTGGTGAATCACCTTGTTAGCCTTCTTGGGATCCATTTATCCTCTTTTAACCCTTTTCTTTGGTAATCAGTAGTTTACTAAGAGCCTAATTAATACACCTGGGGAGATGACCCATAACCCAAAGGTTCACCTCCATCAAAAGATACCCATAGCCTAGAGGTGTTTCCATTTTATAGCCAAGAGTGAGAGATCCTAAAACAAATTCCTATAAGGGTTCAATTTTGTGCTACAATAGTTTATAGCATACCCAATGGGACCAAAGTTGAAGAAAATATTGATCAAGTTTGATGTTGGTTTGATCAATTTGTAGCATTTATAGCTTCACACAATAGTATATGGTGACTAAAAAATAATAGTTTTTGACACACTTAGTGGGATAAAATTTTAAAAAAATATTTATCAATTTTGATGTTGGTCTGATCAATTTCCAATGGTTATAGCTTCACACAACAATATATGGTGACTCCAATAGAACAATCATCACTCTAGTGTAGAGGATTAGTTATCTTTCATGTCAAAGGTGATTACATGATCAAATTATAGAGGTATTCCTTTTGAATTTGTTGAACTACCTTTAAATTTAGAAAAGAGGTTAGGATTTTCTAATACACACTCATATAAAGGTAACTTTCCTTCTAGATCAAGTCTAAGGTCTACTCCTACTAGAAGATCCTTGTCAGCTCCTTTTATAGCCATGGTAGTCCCTAGAGATTTTATGGCTTTTAATGGCCAAAGTCCTTTGACCCTTCATAATTACAATCCTATTCTAGTATCAGCTCTCAAAAGTTTCCCATATTTTATTGGAGACCAAGCTATAACCCTTTATGAACACCTCATAGATATAGCCAACTTTTGCAATATTCATGATATCAATGAGGAAAATGTGGAAATTAGCTTATTATCCATTTATTTCAAAGGTAAATCCTTAGAATGGTATAGAAGCCTTGATGTTAATTCCATTTCCACATGGTACCAATTATAATAGGTTTTGTGTAAAATATTTGAAGATAAAAGTAACCGTTTATCACTTGCAAAGTAGTTGGCATAATAAAAAGAGCCCCTTATGAAGTCATGCAAGACTTCAATACAAGGTTCTAAAAAACATGGGACAAAATCCTAGTCTCTGTTAGGCATACCCCTAACTTTTAATTCCTATACTATTTGAAATCCTTTAATAGTGGCATTGCATAAATGATCCAGTCTAAGGGAGGAAACACATTGCCAAATGCATATGAGGTGGTAATCAGAGCAAACAATTGTCTGGTGTAGGCTGGTAAGCTTATACCTAGACCACCAATACCTTTGTTCCCCAAGATCAAACCATCCCTTGTTTCTATTCCTCCCTTTATGTCATTCTTCCTCTACTTACAATTGCAGCATACACTCACCAAAGAAAGAAAAGATTTCCACTAGTCAATCTAGTGATTCCCAAGAACATAAGAACTTTCAAGAGCTTAAGAGCATGTTCCAATATTTGGGAAATTAACTAGTGAATGTTAATAGGCAACAAGCTTTAATAAGACATATCAACCTCATCAATAGTCTTATCAAGCGAATAGGCCACACTATAAAGAAAATTTCCAAGGCCAAGGCCAAGGTCAAGGCCAGGGACAACTATAACCCAAATGTTATAAGAACTTATAACACATTGGTACTTATCTAAAATAGTATTTTGGAAATCCATTATCCTAAATATTGCCTTAAACCAAGCCTTTAATGATCAATGGCAGCAAGCTACCAACTATGGGTAGAATCAAGTTTTCATGGCTCAGAACACAAACGTGCCCATGATGACAAAACTAGAAGAACCTCAAAAAAGTCAAAGGCCTAATCAAGGACCAAGACAATTAGGTGTTATAATGGTGAATTATGAGCAAGAAGAGTGTTATGAACTCAATCATCAAGCTAGTTCTATCCAAGCATACATTCCAGTGGCAGCTAATACAAGATTCAAAATAAGGAACATGAATGGTAACTAAGAAGTAGTCAAAGAGCTCTTACCATTACTCCTTCAATATCAAATCCAAATGGACATGATGTTGTTCCAAATGTTCCAATATATCTAAGGAATCAAAACTAGGGGAATGTTTTTGTTCCCCAAAACTAAAACTCAAAGTATAGTTGTGGCTCCCAAAGCACAACTAAAGGTTGTTGGTTCATCCATCAACATTGTGGAATAGATGAAAATTTCCAATGTGAGTGTGCCAATGTGGGATATTCTCTCCATTACTATTTAGGTATATATCCTTAAATAAGGACTACCAAAGATCAACATTCCTAAAAAGGAACCAAACAAAGAAAATTTGGTTCTTACCAATGCAGCCAAAGGACCTAGTGAAAGGAAACCAGGTAAGGTGGTCAAACCTCCTCCCATTTATATTTAATTAATCATTGGTGACTTCTTAGTGCATAATTTATTGATAGATAATGGGGTTATCACCTCAATAATTCCAAAGTATATAGTAGATTAGATTGGTCTAAAATATGAGCCCTAATATAAAAGAGTGTCTCAATGGTTAAAGATGTGTTGATCCTAGATGTACCTCCTCATTTTGCCCTATGCCTATCTAGGGAATTCACTAAAAATATTAGAGGTTATCTTTTAGAATATTAGTTATACATGGAATTTATAACAATTAATGGTACCAAAGTATCCATCAACACTGAGCCTATTACACAATTCCACATAGAGCCTTATGGGCCAGACAACATAAACCTCAACTACACTATCCTAGATGAGGATGAACATCTAGCTGGTAAAGAACTAAACACCCATCCTAAGGAGGTACTTGATATGTTATTAGATTAATTTTTAAATTAAAATAAATTATCTAACCCCTTAAAAGGAGTTGAAAAGAGGGACATGGGTGTCTATTGCCTGCATGAAGAGAATCAATCCATGCCATTCCTCATTAAACCTTAAGAAGATCTTAGTGGATTATGGAAATTTTCATTTGATGGTTCAAGGAGAAAACATGGAGTAGGTGCATGTGTAATTCTAGTATCCCCCTCAAATGACAAATATTTCTCTTCTTATAGGTTTTAATTTAGTTGCTTTTATAATGCAGTAGAATATGAGGGTCTTATCTATGGCCTTCAATGGGCTGGTAAGAGAGGGATCAAGTAATTGTAAATTTATGGGGATAGTGACCTAATAGTGCACTAGGTTAGAGGATAGAATATCACCAATAACCCTTTTATTAATTATTATAAATATAGGGTGTGGGACCTAATTGAGGATTTTGAGGCCTTCAACATCCAAGTAGTTTCAAGGAACCAAAATGGACATGTTGATAGGTTGGTAGCTGTGGGAGACCAATTTGATATCACAAAGGATTTGAAAAGAACCAAGATGTAGCCACATGTCAAAGTGGTATTAATACCATCAATGCTAGATAATGAAGATCATTGGTAGGTCTTTGAAAATGACAAACAAATTATTTGTTTATTGCAGTAGGAAGCATAATTCTCTTCAATAAGTTAGGAAAAGTTTTAGCATCAATATGAAGAGCAAATATTTTAATTGAGATCCAATAAGATTCCTAAAGAGATGGTCACCCTTGAAGGTCTTTTCTATGAGGGAGACCATATGAGAAAATATAAGGCAGTGATGTCCACAAATGAAGAAAATTATGAAAGAGTCTTTATCTTCAAGGACAAGCTCCTCAATCTTGTAAAGGTAAGCACTAAAGCTGAGAGGCATATTTTCATAGAGATTTGTAAAGAATATGCAGACATCTTTGCTTGGGAATATAGTGACCTAAAGGGTTTTGATCCCAATCTGGCCCAACACACTATAGAACTAGAGGCTAATGCCAAACCTATCAAGTAGAAGTAGAGGCTAATAAACCCTAAAATTGAAGATCTTATGAGGAAATAATTGACCAAATTGATTGAATCTAAGATCATATTTCCCATCAAGTACTCCTCATGGGTTTCTAATTTGGTACCTATGATGAATAAGAGTAGGGAGATCAGATTGTGTGTTGACTTTAGGGATCTGAATATGGTCTCTTTAAAAGATCACTACCTTTTACCATCAATGGATAAACTCCTTCAAGTAGTTACTAATTTAGAAAATTTCTCTCTTTTAGATGGGTATTCAAGTTACAACCAAGTGCTAGTAAGAGAATAAAATCAATATAATACTACCTTCACCACCAAGTGGGGCACATATGCTTACCAAAAGATGCCTTTTGAGTTATCAAATATAGGACCAACTTTCCAAAGAGCCATTGACATGGATTTCCAAGGGTTATTGAATCAAATGGTGTTAGTCTACTTGGAAGACATAATAGTTTCCTCCAATAAGGCTAGTGAACACTTCGATCATATAAGGATGATATTCAAAAGATGTAGAGAGTATGGGATCTCTTTAAATCACAAGAAATGTGTGTTTATTGTCGTGAAGGAAAAATATTGGATCATATTATCTCAAATGAGGTATTATCCATTGACATTATTAGAATAAGTGTTATCTTAGCACTCTCTTTACCCAAGCACAAAAAAGGAATCCTGAGCTTCGTTGGAAGGATAAACTTTGTGAGAAGGTTTATACTTAGTTTTGAAAACCTTGTTCAAACCATCACCACCATGCTAAATAAGAACCAAATGTTTTCTTGGTCAAATGAAGGTAAGGTAACTTTTGAGGCCATCAAAAAAGCCATTTCTGAAGCATCCTCACTCATAAATCCTAATTTATCAAAATATTTTACATTGTACACCTTTTCCAATATTGAAAACATATCATCTATGCTGATGCAGATGAATGGTGAAGGACTTGAGAAACCAATTGCCTTTTTTAGTCAAGGGTTAGAGGGATATGAGGTAAGGTATAATTTCATAAAAAAGTAGGTTCTTAAAGCTTTGAGAAGCCTCAAAAAATTTAGGTCAATGATTTTTAACAACAAGATCCATCTTATGTTGTCTCATCCTAGAGTTAGGGATTTCCTCCTTATCAAAGACTTGAATGAGAAAAGAGTAGCCTAGATTACCAAAGTTAGGGAGTATGATGTGGAGATCAAAGTCACCAAGCTAGTAAGAGGCAAAGGCATGTGTGATCATATGGTAGATTATCTTTAAGAAGATAAAGAAGTTATTTTGGTAACACAAGACAACTCATAAATAGGTAAACCTCTACTTCAAAATAGTTGGCTCTAAGACATGACACATTTATTGATGATAAGAGATTGCCCTCAAGGTTTGGATAGAGCAAAAAGAAGGTATTTTAGGATTTAGTCCATACCTTATACATTAATTAATGGTGTTATTTTTAGAAAAGACCTAAATGGGGAAATTCTTATGTGCATTGATGATAATCAAGTGACAAAGCTCTTGGAATAATTTCATGATGAACCTGCAGGAGGCCATTTTTCTCTAAGAACATTAGTAACAAAGGTAATGAGGGTTGGTTATTACTATCCCAACCTCTTCAAGGATGATTATGCATGGGTCAATAAATTTTATAAGTTTTCTCTCTTTGTAAGAAAACAAATATTAACAGCTCTTCTACTCAACCCAATCCAAGTGAAGCAATCTTTCATGCAATGGGGGTTGGAATTCATAGGAATGATTAACCCACCTGCAAGTGCAGGGCATAAATAGGAAGCAATTGCCTTGAAAGAAGCTAATGAAACAATAGTGTTGGACTTATATGACAACATAGTGACCAGGTTTGGTGTCCCATCTACTATAATTTTAGATACTTCCTTATCATTTGTTGGCATGAAGATAAGTGAATGGGCACTTAAGCTAGGCATCTACCTCAACATAATTAGGATCTTAGTAATCTACTCTAAACTACTAATTTCCAAAGAAAATTATTAAAAGAGTAGAAAGGGATCCTAATCAGGCTAATAAGGTGATCTACCAAATTAAGTGAGAACTTACAAAAGCATGAAATATATAATAAAGAAGTATAAGACATTACTAGCTCACACACTCTCAAAATCTAGCTAATTGCATAAGTGTTTCATACACTAGGTTCAAGAAGCAATGAATGAAGCTAGGAGGATTTCTAAGAATCACACCAAGATTGAATTAATGGTATAAAGAACACAAATGTATACCTACAATCAACTAGAAAATACCCTAAAATTTTCAAGGAAGAAGGATAATGGGCATCGAAGATTCTCCTTCATAATGCCATCAAAGCAATGGACTAGTAGAGTCCACCAATAAGAACTTTATAAGGATTATCAAGAGGATCATGGAAGAGAATCAAAGAGTGTGGCATACAAAGCTAAGGACAACCTTCTGGGCTAAGATAGTGACTCTTAAAGCTACCATTGATAATTCTTCATATGCCTTTTTATATGGAAGGGAAGCTAAATTGACCATTTGATCATTTCTTTTGAACTACCTACATTGCATTTGGCCCATCAGGTTGATTTGATGGAGATTAAGCCTATGATCTTAAGGATGGTAGAGCTCATGGAGCTTGAAGAAACCATGGACCTTACAATGAAGACATTAGAGTCACACCAAGCTTAGGTCAAAAAAGACTTTGACAAGAGAGCCATAGCAAGGGACTTTAAGGAAGGGGACATAGTCCGAGGAAACCATACCAAGTTTGATAGCTTATGGAATGGTTCTTATCTAATCTATGGATTGAAATAGCATAATGCTTTTTAGCTTACCCAACTGGATGGAGAGTTATTACCCATTCTAGTCAATGGCATCCATTTAAAGCTTTGTTATTAGAAGAGTTTGCATCTATTGTACAATATTGTAACATATTAAAGTAGTTTTTCATGTTTTCCTCTAAGTTCCTTGTGCACATTTCCTTTCAAATGTGTGTTTCCCTTTCAATAAGTGCCTATGACACAATTTTTTGTTTTGCTATTTTGTTTCTTTTTGCTTCAAAATGAAAGTTTTAGAAATGCTTAGCATTCTATCCATATCACAAAAGTTTAGTTGGGAATAAATATTGAGACTCCATGCTTGATGGATTAGGTCAAGGCCATTAGTATCTTGCATAGTAGGCATGAAACCCTAGGATGTTACTATAAATGTTGGCCAATTTTAGCCTAAATATGGAAATTTTCCTATATGGATCAGTTTCTAGAGATCTTGGAATGGTTTGATTAGATGAGCAAAGATTTGGATGGAATGAGTGGACTAAAGGCTTAGAAATAAGTTTAGTTTTGCAAAGTGATAAATACCAATAGTTTCTCATGGTGTTTCAAGCATTCAAGGGTATGAATCAGGTTGCACATAGTCTTAGAAGTTCATTGGAGCCTTCTAAAGAGACAATAGTTATTTGCATAAGTCTAGAAGAACCAGATTGTCAAAAGCATGCCATACATAAATGGATAAATCAACTTGATTGTGCATGTAATAAATGCACTTGGTAAATATTCTTAGGCTAAAATACCACATGGACATGGTGTTTTTCATGCCTTAAATATTCTTTGCAAATTTCATCTCTTAATGAGTTGTCTATCTCAAGATCTAAATCCTCAAAGTTAGACTTGTAGAATGAGATGTTCATAAGGATGCCAAGTTAAAACTATGGAAATTAACCATTTGGTTTTAAAATCCTTAGACATGCACAAGACATCAAATTTGGGCCTTGCTAATTATCTATTTAGATTCAAAAAAGGATATATAATGGTCTGCATTCAATTATATCAAAGATATAATGGTGCATTACTACTGATAGGGTCAGTGGATTTAGGTAGATCTAATGACATGAAATCCATCATACATTGAAGATCAATGATGATAATTAGGTCAAAATGTTAGCATGAATGTGAAGTGGATTAGTGGAAAAATATCAGGTACCTAAGTAGAGATCTAATGGTGCATAGTGATTGATAGAACCAATGGGTCCAAACAAATCAATGGTGCACATGAAAGCTAACAAGTTAGATCTAATGACAATCAATGAGTCAAAAGATATATGGATCTTGATGATGAATGTGCAAGTGAAAAGTGTTTCAACCATGTTCAATTGATAAAATATCTATGGATCATGTTCATTTATACAAATCAAGATCAATAGTATGTGTGTATGTTGAGTAAGCAAATCCAATGGTGCACAACAAGTTGATCAACAGTTAATATTGAAAGTCAAAATATAGGGACTATAATGGAGGTCAAATTCAACTTAGGTCAAACAAAATGTCATTTTTTTAAAGAACACCATTGAAGCTTAGTTGAGACCTCTATTGGAGGATCCATATCATGTAGACTTGGATTCTCATCTTTTCAACATCATGTATAATTAGTCCTTATTTTCCATAGAGATCAGATGTAAAATAGATCTGTTTAGACCTAATATGGTTTAAAATCAGGACTATGTAGCATGTGGATCTGAATTGACATATAGCTATAAGAAAACCAATAAAAGATATTGGTTTTCAACCTATATTAGACCTATGATCAGATATTGAGTATGGGAAGCTATGAATGGTTATGGAGATGTGTCTCATCTTTAAATATGATCCTAGCTCTGACAAATAACTATTAAGATTAGAATTGGGCATGGCTCTATAAGGTACATGGATATAGGGTCCTTGCCCTCGTAATGAAGTAAGTAGAGATGGCATGGAATATCATATCAAAGAGATATGGGGATTGAAGTAGCATAGTGGAGCATTTAATGCTGTTCAAAAGCTTTGAGGATCTTACCTCCTAGCAAGGATCATGACTCATCATCTATAAAATAAACCCTTGTCTTCTAGTGCATTTCTCAGTCAATGAGAAAAACTTAAAGATTTTGGAGTGAATTAAGGTTAACTTGTTGATTATGAATTATTCCTAATTAGACCAAAACTATGGTGGAGCATTCACCAAAAGGTGTTATCTCATTGATTTTCCTTGGTTAACATGCTCTCACTCTCTTCCTCCCCTTTCTCATATATCTCTTATTCTTTCTATTTGAAAAATCTCTATCCCTTTGGGATTTTAGAAGGACACTCTCACTTTGGATAATAAGTTCTCTCAATTATTTAGTAGTGGATACTCTCATTTGATAAAGCTAGACCCTATCAAAACTTGTATGAAATACCTTTTAAAGCTAATAAATATTTTATTTACCTGTCTCTTTTTTTAACTATGTTTAGTAAGCTTGTGAAGGATGGCATTGTGAAGGAGAATATTCCATGCCCATTTTTCTTCTTCCTTAACTATTTTAGGGTGTTTTCTAATTTATTTTAGGTTTGAATTTATGTTCTTTCTAAAATTAATGAAAGTTTGGTGTGATTCTTAGAACTCCTCCTAGCTTCATTCATTACTTCTTGAACCTAGTGTATGAAACACTTATAAAATTAACTAGATTTTGAGATTGTGTGAGATAGTACTATCTTATGCTTATTTAATGTATATTTCATGCTTTTGTGAGTTCTCACTTAATTTTTTGCATCACCTTGTTATCCTTCTTAGGATCCCTTTATCCTCTTTTAACCCTTTTCTTTGGCAATCAGTAGTTTACTAAGATCCTAATTGATACACCTAGGGAACTAGCCCATAACCTAGAGGTTCACCTCTATCACAGGATACCCACAGCTTGGAGGTGTTCCCATTTTATATCTATGAGTGAGAGCCTAAAAAAATATCCCAAAAGGGTGTAATTTTTTGCTATAATAGTAACCTAGTTAGCTCATTATGACCATATGATATCAAGGGTGTTTGGTGTGTATTCAAGGTATTTTAATATACATTTAAAAAATAAAAAGATTATGACTAGAGAACCATAAAAATATGAATCAACACTTGATTCAAATAAATATGCATGTTTCATGAATTCAATAGTTCATAAACAACAATAGACAAATAAGCATGCATTCAAGACATAACATTAAGAGAAAAACACAACTCAAAAACTAAACTAACCTAATCTAAAAAACTAATAAAAAAGGGGAAAAGAGAGAAGGGCAAGGATAAAGAGAATAAATATCCCACTTTCTAATGTAGATCAGTTGATTCCATTAAGCAGACAAGTCCTTAAATAAATTAGTCCTTAGTTGAGCTAGACCTAGCACAACTCCAACTAAGGATGGTGTGGGAGTATATGGAATGAAGTAACAAATATAAAGAAGAAAACAATGTCACTATATACATGTATAGACCAAGTCTATCTAATGATAAATATTTCATATTATATATGTTTACATTAAGGATCATTCGACATTCATCAAACCCTCATAGATTACAAACTAGGCTTTCAAACAACCTCAAATCAAAAAACTAATCTAGAAAGTAGGGAAATGCATGAAAGTAATATTATTTTTCCACTAAAATATGTTCTAATATAAAAAGAGCCAACCAAACATAGTCTCACTAATCTTAAAAATACAAGTGTTTTAGACATAGTCTCCCTAGTTTTAAAAAGACCATCCCTTACTACAAGACAAAAGTTGATTGTATATAGGCACGCAATCCTAAGGATCTTAAATTCAATAAAATCTTCCTACTAATGGGGTAGTTTAAAACATTCAATGTGATTAAGGTAATATCATTGAGTAGGTGGATTGATATATATGATAGATTAAAGGCATGCCCTAGATTTGCATAATTGAACCATGCCTAAATTAAATTTTGGTAGAAGGATATTGGGGTTATATTGGAATTATTAGCCACCAATGCCTCTTTAAGGCAACATTTATCTTATATGCTCAATTCTTGATCCTAATGCACATGCCATGCTTTGGTTGATGCCATTGCTCAATGTTACCTCAAATTATTCCACCTCTTTGATCATTTTCTGATGAGGAATTGATCTGTGATTTGATTCTATGAATTAAATTGGATGCACATTCCTTCCTTAGATTTTAATAAATTTGATGGCTAGATGGGCCATCATATTCAATCTAGTGCCTTAGTGTCTATGTAGCTAGCATGTCATTTACTTGGAGGGTCATTTCCACGTGTATTTTACTTGTTATTTTTCTACTAGTTTTAGTGCTCTATTCACGTACTAATTACTCTTTATGTGGTGAAGCAATATCTTACTATGTAGTGTCATCTCAATCACCTATTCCTCTAACACATTATTGGGCTTTCACAGCCCACCTTAGGGATGCATAGTAATGGGATGACTCTAAGTGGCATCATCTAGATAACCCACTTAATTAGGGCCTATTATCATCATGGTCTCCTTAAACAAATATATCCAAGATATCAGATCATTAGGATGATGTCATGTGGCATCATCCTGCAAACATACTAGCTTAGATAGATTTTAGTTTAGATGAACATATCCAGGATACTAGATCATGAAGATTGAGACACATGAGAACATCCCACTAATATTATTTCCATAAGTTTTGTTAACATGGAGACTTGTTAGGTAATTTCTTAAAAATTGACTAAGTGTCAAAAAATACTTGAACAACCCAAGACCATCGGTATAGCAACACATGGTGTCAGGAAACCTTTGAAGATAAATGACTAAGTACCACTAATTGGAAAAGTGACATGTGGCTCCAAGAAAATTTTGAATATTAACTATGTGTTAATTATTTTAAATAGGCCCGAGCCATCAAGAGCCATAAAACGTTGTTATATGACACAAAAAATGTTATAAGTACATGTAGGAAAATAATAAAGGAATCCTAGTCAATAGTCATTAATTTAAAAGCCAAAAAATAAGAATTTAAAATCAAATGGCTAAGGGAAAAGCCAAAAAATGACTAAGAATATAAAATAAATTGTGTAATGACTTAGTCATTTTGCTCAATTTTGAAGAAATTTTTTTATCTACTTTAACAAAAAATGACTAAGTAAAAGAATGAAACCATTGAATTTTTAGTCATTTAGATCAAAATTAAATAAAAAATGGATAATAATTATTCAGATAAAGAGGAAGAAAACTCTAAAATAGTTGGATCATTTCCACAAACCTAAGGTGAAATGATATAAAAGGAAGCTTCAAATGTGTTTCAAAAAACAAGTGAACAAATAGACAAAAACTTATTAGATTTATGAAAATTCAAACATTAAAATTAATGTAGCACTAGATGTGAATTATACTAAGCACTTATGATGAACATTTGATTGCTTAGCCTTAGTTAAAGCAATGAAGCACATTTAGATTTCAAATCTTCACATCTAGTAGAATGGACTCTGAAGAAGGCTAATTTGAACAACCAACCACAATTAAATCTTTAAGGTATAAGACCAAACTCTAAGGCAAAAATAGGGTCCCTATTTTCAGTCTAAAAATGGGGCGTGTTGTGAAAGCAACAAGGGCATGTTCAAATGTCCACATACAACAAATAATTAAATATTCAAATGTATAAAAAATAAATCATAGGCATGGGGGCCACAATCAATGGAACATATACAAATTCTCTAATATTCCATTCAATGTAATATAATATCGATCAATGAAAATAGGCAACCAACATAAACATAACATACTAGTTCTTAAACATATATGTTTGCAAGCAATGTTAATTACATAACATATCAAGTTCATTATAAAATTTATGAGCATGGATATAGGCACATATAAGTATACAATATCCATCATGATAATGTAAAGTGATCATAAAATAATGTAACCTAGGTGTATCATGACCAAAGAAGCATATGCCCCCCAATGTACTAAGGATGTGAGTGGAGGGAATTTCCAATAGTTGTATGTATAAAAATCATGTATCTGGGTATGCCTATATCAAAATCAAAGCATGAAACATATGTGTATATAGTAAAATAATTATATGATATACACTAACATGAAGCTAACAACATATGCATAATAAATAGTACAACTAGGAACATGCTAATTTTTTGGTATTTTTTATTTTTTTGAATGTTTTTGGTATTTTTGGAATATATATTTTTTTTTTAAATTTTGGTATAAGGTAAATTCTAGACAATTACCCCATCTAATGGATGATCATATGGAAAGGCTATGAAAAATAGATATGGCATAAAAATTGGTGGTATTGTTGAGGATCATGTATAAGTGTAATATCTGGTGTTGTAGGCTCTAGAATACTCTTCATATGTATCATATGCCTCTGTGGTCTCAAAGAGGTAATAGAAGGAGTAGGGTTTCATGGAACTCATCATTTTGTGTTTTTTATTGTATTTTAATTATCAATAATAGGAACATGTTTATTTATGCTTGATAACTAAGTATGTTGCATAGTTTTATATGAGGATTTTGTGGAATCTAGTGTCTATATTTGATTTAATGGTCTCTCAAGTATGGGCCCCTAGGAAAGGGGATTATTTGTTGCTTACCCTTTCATGAAGAAATTACCTTATTAGGTTTGATAATTAGCTATATTGGAATAAATTATATTTTTCAAGTGGATGTTCATATGGAATCACAAGGAACTATGATTATCTTGTTGGTATGAATGTATTTAATGCACCCATGCACTGTGGAAGGTATTGCATAGAGTTTATGTGTATTGTTTCAAAAATTTTACTTTTGTTCATGTAATATGTTTGAAATATCATATATGATTATGAGGTAAACTATTTATAGTTTTTAATTTTCTTTGATGTAGTGATAATTTAGGCAATCATCATACATAATGGAATCTATTTGGGAATAAAAATGATCTACTAGAATGATGTGGTAACTAGGTTTTTTATTTTGATTCTAACATTTTAAATGATGTATTTGTGGGAATATCAAGTGTATCTATCTGATATAGACTTATGGGTGCTGGTTTTAGTACCCAAATATGTTGTGTAGATATATGAGTAGGTTATATTAGCTTTGGCTCAATTCCCCCTTCATGTGTCCCTTGAATGAGAGCTTGATTAACATGTGGTTGCCTAGTAGGATTAGTGTGGGAGAGATCAATAATTATAGAGGGTACACTAGGATAAGGACTTGGTTGACTTTTGTTAAGGTTGATGGACCATACATTCCTAAAAAATTGTGGAATGGGATATCTGGATCTTATTAGAATGACTACTAGAATAAGTTGGGAAAAGAGACCTTATTGTCTCTTTATTAAATGTAATAACTCCTATGTCTATAGGTTGTGTAAGATTTTTAATTTAGATAAAACTAATCATTGTTTCAATGTCCATTAATACCATGGTAAGTACAAAAGGTCTGTCGTTTCACCTTTTGAAATATGTGTGGTGTATGGTAGTGATTTGGACGAATAAGAATGAACCACTTATCGAATGTAGTGTATGTAATATGTCATGTGGTTTATCTCTTAGCTAATCAAATTGAATTGATTGTCTCTTAGTATAGGTATATGTTTAAACTATAAAAGGTATTTTGTATGTGGATTCATTTCTTCTTTGTAAAAATGTTACTATTTTTTTCCTTGGTATGCACTTAATATTTAGAAGAAACTATTTAAGGCAGCTCACAACCCCCTATTTCATGTTGTGTGGTGTGAATTAGTTGTACCATGTTTGCCTTTAGGTGAAGAAACATGTGATTAAGTATTTGTATTTATTAGGGAACATGCATATTTATACACATCCCATTATAAATATTTGACTTAAGTAAAGATTTGTGTCATTCTCTTTCTCTAAGTGGAGAAATAATACCCAAGCTAAATATGAATTGTACTTACAAATTTGAAGGGGTATATTTTAAGGAATATAAAATATTTTGAATCAAATATAATATTATTAAATAAGTTCATCCTCATTTGGAGTTAGGTTTCTCAAATTTTAAAATGGTAGCTTGGGTAGTTTGTGTATGCATCTAAATTCACTCACTTCATTTAACATCACTAATATCACTACTACTTGACACTAATTCTACTTATCTAATTTATCTCATTGAATCTTGTCCTAAAATCACCCCCTTATAATTATTTATCTCATATCCCCCATCAATATTTATTCATTCACTAACTATAGTCTTATCTCACTTAATTAATTTTATTAATCATCTCTTCTCTTATCCTAATCCCCAATTATCTATTATTTGGGAATTTTAAATTCTCATGGCCCACCTACTAGCCTATTCCTAGGTTATCCTACACCCCTAGTTCCTAATCACTTACCTAATCCTTATCTATCCCCTTCCTAGTCCTAATTAGTCCCTAAGAGGATTCTAGAATCCTCCAATTCTAGAATCCTTTCTATTCTCACCCTTCCTCTCTATAAGCCTCTAAATATAGAGGCTTACAAAGAATTTTAAATTCCTTGGATAATCCCCAACCCTTGATCTCTACAAGCCAACTTGGAAATTCAACCATTGATTCTTCCCTCCACATTCTATATAAACAATCCAATCCTCCATTGAAACCATCTATCAAGTTCATGAAGTCTCCATGCCAATCTAAGTCCTCAAATTCATCATCAACATTCATAATCATGCCAAAATAATTTCAAAATTCTAAGTCTAAGGTAATCTCAATCTAATCCCCTTGTTTTCATATCTATTTAATCATGGTTTAGAGAATTTAGCTTTAGGATTAGAGTGTTGATTTGAATTGTGTATTCATCTAGTTGCATTTTTGTTCTAATGGTTCTAGATCTTAACTAGGTAGTTTGATGTTTTGGATTGATTAAATTGCATAATTCAATCCATATTACTCAAAATTCACAATGCATTTAGAGACCATGGTCAAATGACATTACTCTCAATTTTAACAATTTTGTTTTTCATAAGTTTTTTTGGTAGCCTATAAGTTTGATTGGACAAGATAAGTGCTATATTTTTGAATTTTTGTAGCACAGGTGAAAATTATAGTTTTGCACTGGTATTCATGAATTTATAGTCATGATTTTGTCCTAAAAGTCATGAGTCTATGTTAACCATCTAACTTGACCATTAACCATTTTCTCTGATCATGGTAGGTTTTTTGCATTTAGATAATATTGTGACTCCTAGTTGTGACTTTGCCCTAAGAGTCATAGTTTTGTATATAAAATCATGGTATTATGTCTAACCACTAACAATTTTCTTGGCAAGTTGTCACATTTGTCAAATACCATAATTTATCAAATCATGATATCACACTGTTAATTGTGATATTGTGACTATGAATCATGATTTTACAGGGGTCTCATGATGGGTTTAAAATCATTCATTTTGTCTATTTACTATTGTTTTTTAACCCCCTGTATGAACAAATCATATATTTATAAGTTTTAGGTGGGGTATTATATCTTTTTGTGTGCATAAAATAGGATTAATTAGGGTTTTAGTATATAACTATTAAGATGTAATATTTCCAATCCTATATTAGTGATATCACCCTAGTAACTACAGTGTTGAGGTCATAAATCATAGTTTTGTAGGCTCTAGAAACAAGCATAAAATCATTCATTAATTAACATTTTTTGACCTCCTATTGAATTTGTTATGTTGTAAAATCAAAGCTTTTTTATCTCTATGTGTAGGATTCAAGAAGAAGAACAGAAAGGAATCCAATAAACAAACCTTAAAGCACAATATTGTTAATCTCAGACTTGCAATTTTGACCTAAGAATCATAGTTTTGTAATGAGAGTCATGATATTGCCATTTATGATAAAATCATTACTATTTGTCCATTTTCCCCTAACCTACAACTTTATGTCTTGATATTTTCTATTTTACAAGAACCATAGAACATTTAACCAACATATAATCCCCTTATACACCTTGTTCAAGCCATTTGGGTCTTAAAGAGAAATTTTGGACTAAACACATTTTTTATAACAAGGATTTTTATCTCTACAAATTTTTTGTGTGGTTGACAGGGTCAATAGGAAAGAAGGCCAAGGCAAGGAGGTCATCTAAAGTCAAAACAAACACATCCTTTAAACTTTTTTTTTCTATCTTCTACAAAAATGCAACTCATGAAATCATGATTTTGCCCTGTAAATAGAGATATTGCATCTATATTAGTGATTTTGTAATTTCTATCATTTAGTCATTTTAAATCAATTTTATTATCTCTAAAATTTTATAAGACAAACTCAAGGAAAAATCTAACTAGGAATATTCTTGTTGTTCTTTAGATTATTCAAGATTTTGATAAATAACTTAATATTTGTGCGTTAAATTTTGATACATCATAATCAATTCTAAAATTGTCCTAATTATTTGAAAATAGGAACTTTTAGACATCTGAGAAACTTGTCTTGACCTTCTTAATAATATATTTTGGTCCCTTATCAAATTTATAATTTTTTATACTTTAGAGTAACACCGCTAATCTCAAATTTTTACTAGTAGTGGTTTTGCCTTATAAGTTTTGGTTTTACACTACTAATCATGGTTTTTCAAGTTCTTGGCATAAGTGATTATTTACTGTAAGATCATGATTCATTATTTACAATTTTGTCTTAGAGTTGTGATTTTGATTTACACTGACTATGTAATTATAGTTTTATAGGTAATTGGTGATTTTGTAATAAGTCAACCAAACTACTAATCCTTATCTTCCAGGTTACCTCTTTTTGAGTGCCAAAATCAAACTACTATGTGCTTGTAGGTCACTTATCAAAGACTCCTTTTGGGCATATTGAAAATTATTTTATCATCACCTTAAACATTTTGTCTTGTATATATCATTTTCATCATTTTTTCTTGTATATATCTCTTTAATCATTTTGTCTTGTATATTCTTATCTCAAAATAATCTTGATCAATTAATTAATCCTTTTTGTCTACCTATTTGTCACCTAAGGGATATGGTAGTATATGCTCTCCTCTTTGTGTCCTTATGGTGATTATTAGAGGATAAAAAATAACCAATAAACCCTCCCCATTTTTATTTTTTAGGGTTCAATGACGTTGATTTCATCACCATGCACTAGACCAAGCTTCATATTCTGGTAGAGTATAAAAATCATGAGACCTATCATTAGGCACCTAAGAAAAATTCCCCATAAAGGGTTACTTAAAGTGAGGGATGATCAAGATCCAATATGCAACATGGTTAAACAACATCATATACAACATTGGTCCCCATTGTGCCCTCATGTATATTAGGTAATCCCCTAAAAACCTTGTGTAAACATAACATAGGACTGTTCAATTATAATAGGCATTTCATTGCTCCCTGTAGGATTAACTCCTGAGAATCTATTAAGTGTAGATGGGTTAAAGAGGGTTCATTCAATTCTGTAGTGGGTCACTAGCCTACAACCTCACTTGTGAAGCCATTCAATGGTATGGATGTTCGATTGCACATGTTTGAGTTTAATAATCATAGGTTTGTAATCTACTTTCTTGGGTGTGTGTCATGTTAGACCAGTGTTGTTTATGAGCTAAGTAAACATTTCACCCAAACCTATGCATGCCTATCTAGGTCATTTGAACATATCATTTCATACACCCTTGCCTCATCATTCTATCATTTTGTACATCCTTATCTCATCATCCTCTTGTAGATATTATATCATTTTCAGTCTCTTATCCCATTATTAATCATACCCCACCACTCCCATATCCTAATCACATCTTGTACTAAGTCCACTCTATCCATAGTTAATCATTTGTCTTGACCTTGCCCTCACCTAGTCACCTCATCTCCCATATAGTCTAACCTCATCCTATCATATCCTAGTTGGCTCTTTAGGTCATACCCATGTCCAAACAATAAGCATCTCGTTTACATTACCCCCTATAATTTCATCATCACCAACATATACTTATCTTTGTTTTAATCCCATTATCCTTATCACCTCCATCACATAATCTTATCCCATCCCATCTTGAGTAAATTAAACATAGGGTTTAACTAGTCCTCTTATTACCTATCCATATCATTCTATCACTCTATTCCACTATCACTTATCATTTGGTTAGATCTCATACCTGGTTGGTATCCTGCTAGCATCTTATCACTTTGTCAATTTCAATTTAGTTTTTTTTAATCCAATTATTTTGCCTATTCATAAATATCACCTATATAACCACCCCCTTACTTGTTTTAATCTAGGAGCCCATCGAATCCCCAATCCTTTTACTAGATTAGAAACTAGGCATGGTTGATATATCACTATCCTTTATTGTAATATTAGTTTGAAATCTAATCTTAGTCTTACATCATATTTATCACATTCCAATTTATCTCATCCTCATCATCACCCTAGATCAATCCTTTGGGCATACTTTATTCAAGAAATTATATCTAATCCTTAATATACCTCTGTTTCATCCCCCCTCCATCATCCTCCATCAACATGAAGGTAGACCCCATTCTCATAGATCAATACATATTTGCCAACAAGGATGAGATAATCTTGTAGTTATTTAATATGGGTGTCCCACTCCCTGAAGGTGTTGATCCCATTCAACTCATTTCACCTCAAGTCCAAACCCACTCATGTAAGTGTCATTCCAATCATCCATCCACTAATTATAACCCATCATCTGCCCATTCCTATACTGGCAAAGGGAATACAATCTTAGCCACCTCATCTATTACCAGTCTATCCACCCAATCACATCAACAACCATTTGATCTATAGTCCGGTACTTCCACATATAAATCACAAAGTGAAGTGGTTCCTTATACTCCCCTTCTCATGACCTTAGAAGCACTTTTATAACAACTTGTCACCACTAACACGATGGTTCATCTACCCATATGACATCTTGATCACACCAATCCTAAGCCATCTACATGTAAATCTAATAAATATTTTGTATATCACATAACTTGAGGGTACACCATTAATAGATGTCATAATTTTCAAGACTATGTCTAAGATCTCATCGATCATGGTGACATAGTAATTGATGATGAACTAGATGAACCTATATCCCTAAGAAAACAACAAGAAAAATGTCAAAATTCCATTTCCAATCTTGATCAAGCCCTTCCCCCTCCAAGTCGAGGTCAAGATACCACATCCCTCTTCCATGATAAAATTTCTACCAAACATGAGTCTATTTCCCATGAGCCTAGTCCTCCATTCCCTCATAATTCCTTCCATGGGCCTATATTTGTCAACTCCATTGTCTCTCTTCTGACTTCCCCTCATCTACCATGTCTAAAAACTCATGTTGAGAAGAAAATCATAGATAATCACTCTTCTACTCATAACATTGCATCTTGTACATCAGAGCCACCATTAGTCTTATATGCATCATGATCATGTTAAACACCAGTATCTAAATCAAATTCCTCATTAAAAACACATCCCTAATCAATATTATAATAGATGTTGATAATGCCTATCTTTTTTAGGATAATTCTAATCTATATACCTCTAATAAGTCACTAGGCATACTTTTGGATCCCAATAAAGATGATGAAGTTATAATAGAGTTCACATAAGATTTATCTATTGAAGATTTCTAGAGTGAATCTGATCCTACTTTGGATGCATATATTATAGTTAATCTTAGTGATCCTTTTATTGATCTTGAGGAGATTTTATCTGATGTTAAAACTAGGTCTCCTAAGAACCCCTATGAATACCATGTTGCCCCATCACCACTCATTGACCTCATCACATAATCTCCACCATCTTCATCCATCATAGACTAATTCCTTTCCATTTATAATCATTTAATCACCTCTCTCCATAAATATGAATAGGAACATACATCATTGGACCCTTCCTTGAGAAATTCAATGTGTGCCACATGTACAAAGGTCCAAGACCATATTCTAAAAGTTAATCATAATAATCAAGTCATCTTTGATCCCATCAATCAAAATAAAAAAATCAAATCATCAACCTAATACAAATGTGTCCTTCCCTAGTGAAGCCCAATATTAGGCACTAAAGGATCATTAAATTCAAAATAATTATCATATATCAAGTAAAAAATCAATATCCCTTGGTGAATCCCAAAATTAGGCACCAACAGGGAGTCAAAGTCAAATCTAGTCAACAAATCTAAAAAATGTTAAAAAAACTATTAGTTTGGTCTATTATCCATCAAATAATCTAATCAAATATGAATGATAAAGTCAAAGTGTCTTGGATGTCCTATATTCCTTTATCAATTGGCACCAAATAAATTAAGAATGTCTAATAATGTATATGACTTCTAGTCCTAATTCTCTATCCCTCATCACATCATCCTATCATGAACCCATAAACTAATCAAGTTTTATCATCCAATCAATTCCCATACATCCCCATCAAGATCTAATTGAATGCATACCTCTCATCACCTCCCTAGGTAACATCATCTCTCCTAGAGTAATGAAGACACCTAGTCTCGATATCTAGAGGGGTCTCAATCAAGAATCAATTAAGGTCCCACAAATATTAATACATCTAATAATAGTAATAACATGATCCTAGCATCACACATCTCTAGAACAGGTGTTGATTAAAAATTTATCCAGTGTTAACATTCTTATATCTCATACCCATATCTAATAAATCAAGATTCCCCCCTAAAAAAACTTTTGTCTAATGGTGAAAACTAGTCTTATGGCACCTTGGGCAAGTACCATGATAAAAACTAGTTTTTTGGCATCATGGTAAAAATAATTTATTAATAACATTTTTTCCTCAACACTTGGGGTCAAAATCTATCCTTCTTATCCATCACACCCATTCCTTATTAATTCCCCCCATATCATATACCTTTGTTCATATCATGCATCCTATTGTGTCGATCATTCATTTATAGTCTTGACCCTTATAAGGTCGAGGAAGGTGTCTTATGAAATATTTTAGAATCATCTTAGCATATCCTCCAATAAACACTCATGAAAATATGCATCTTGTTCCTTCACATTGTGGTCATTTTCAATCTCTAGTCCCTTCTTCCTTGGTCCTCATCCCCTTTTTCACATCACCCTCATCCTTTTTATCATCCCATCCATCCTCATTCTAGTTTCTAGGCTTGGTATTCCATTTGCTAGTAACCCCATTTTTATAATGTACATACATATTCTCAAAATCTCTAAAAATTAAAATATTCTAAAAACCCTAAAACTTGAAAAAACCAAAAATTATCCATAATGTCTTATCTTATGCCTAAACCCCTAGTCACATCCATCTCCTTGCTTTTTACCTTTCACATCCTAACATTTATCTTACTATCCTAAACCACATCTAATACCCATCCCATATATCCCATTTCCCATATCACTAAACAAAATGTATAATATCCATCTCCTATTTTCCCATTCATCATCCTTGGGTACTATATTTCATCTTGGAACCAAATCCTAGTGGTCACCTATCCCTCCAAATATTCATTATCTTTGACTAGGTATTATCAACATACACAACCTTGTTAAAGAATTTAGTCTAGCACCCATTACTTCTCTATCATTACCTCTTCATACCTAACACCCATCTAATCACTATTTTACTATTGTGAAAGGTATTTGATCCCATCACATGCTACTCTTATTGCTAGATTCAAATTATAAAAGGATTTATCTATTGGTAATCCTTGATCATCTTAATCCTTACATCTAAAAGTGGTCAAGGAAGGTGAATTGGAAAAGTGATGTTTTTGGCATGATTAGTATTCAAAGCCCTTATCATACCTAATCATGTTATCCATCATCATATTCTAAATAAAGGGCACATCTAGTCTATAGCAATCCTAATCCTTCTCCATGTCCCCACATATAAACCCTAACTCAAGTCCCTTAGCCTAATCCTAATCTATATCCACATACATATCCTTACCTAAGTCCTAATCCTCATCATCATCATTAGTCTACCCCTAGTCCAAAATCACATCATGATCAACCTAGTCTAGTCCATCACCCAATCATTGATCCCATCATTAAATAGGATATTGTGACATTACATGAGATACTTGTGTGTGTTACTTTTTTTTGCTTATCTTGATTGCATGTCTTTTATCATTTAAATATTTGATAGTCTTTGTCTTTTACATCTATGTTGCATCATGTCTCTTTTTGTCTATTAGGTAATGAATGAGGATAATATGAGGTAACCCAATGCTATGATAATGATTAAAAGTTCCCTCTATGATGAATATTTTTCTATTTTCCCATACACTTTGGCACAACTTCCCCTTGGTCATACTTATAACATGTGGCATATTGTAAAGTACTACATCATATTACTTAGACTATAATGAGCCTTATGATAACTATGTTGGCTTGATCACCTATACCCTCATCATTTATCTAATCATCTCATCATCCTTATTCCCATCCCTAATCTATTCCTCTTGACTCATCTGACTAACATATAATATTTTATTTGATAATCACTAATCAAAAATACATTAGCTTGAGGTCTTTTTCAAACTATGTAGGTAGCACTTGATCACTTTTTAGTGCCCAAGGATAGCTTAGCCACTATCTTCTCTTTCCTCATCATCCATGATCACATCTCTCTCATCATCCTCAAGTCTTGCATCATTCCAATCTTTTATCTATAATATCAACCAATCAATTGGTCAATCACCATTTTTGAGATCATCTCCCTAATATTTTCCATCAATCACCCACACCTGTTAATTGGGCCCAACATATCACAACATCCATCTTTTCTTCCATCAATCACTGATTGGTCAATTAATCATATCAATTTATGGTTCCTCCCTTGATTGGGACGTGACATGACCCATCAATTTATTATCATATTATGACTGATTGAGTTAATGCAATGTAGTCTATTGGTCACTCGATCATATCATTCTCCTTTTTCATCTTCTTTAACATATTGATCAAATTTTGTCTTTGAGCTACACCCATCATTACTATTATCATATCCTTATCTATCCTCACTTATATCTCTCCCTTTCATGTGTCCTTTCTTGGGATACATATAAATCTTTCATCCTTTTTAATCTTTCATCATCATGTTATGGTTGATTGCCCTTGGGATGTGTTGACAACTATGACAAAATCATCTCTACTCCATGTGCATATGTCTTTGTTAGGGGTACCATCAATTTTTAGTTCATTATTTAAAGTCAAACTCATCTTCTTCATATTTTATCTCACATTTGACATCCCATCCCCTTATTTGTCCATCTCATCCCACCCATCATTTATTCTTTTGAGTGACCATCTATCTCAATCTTCCCTACATGTCCCCTCAATGGGGCATTATAGTCACTAATATCACTTCCACAAACATTCATTCATGAAATGGGTTTTATTTGAAATACTATTACTCATTCCATTTCATCCACTCATAATTCCCTTTCAAAGAGGGGTAAAATGTATGCATCTAAATTCACTCACTTCATTTAATATCACTAATATCACTATCTAATTTATCTCATCTAATCCCATCCTAAAATCACCCCCTTCTAATTATTTATCTCATATCCCCCATTAATATTTCTTCATTAACTAACTATATTATTATCCCACTTCTTCATTAATTCCTCTAATCATCTCTTATTTTATCCTAATCCCCACTTATCTATTATTTGGGAATTTTAAATTCCCACTACTAACCTACTCATAGGCTCTCCTACACCCCTAGTCCCTAATAACTTACCTAATCCCTATCTACCCCCTACCTAATCCTAATTAGTCCCTAATATTATTCTAGAATCCTCCAATTCCACAATCCTCTCTATTCTCACCCTTCCTCTCTAGAAGCCTCTAAATCTAGAGGCTTCCAAGAAATTTTAAATTCCTTGGATAATCCCCAAATCTTGATCTCCACAAGTGAACTTTAAATTTCAACCTTTGATCCTTCCCTCCACTTTATATATAAAAAACCTAATCCTCCATTGAAACCATATTATAAGTTCATGAAGTCTCCATGCCAATCTAAGTCCTCAAATTCATCATCAAAATCCATGATCATGCTAACATAATGTCAAAATTCTGAGTGTAAGGTAATCTCAATCCAATACCATTATTTTCATGTCCATTTAATCATGATTTAGAGATTTTATCTTTATGATTAGAGTTCTGATTTTGATTGTGTATTCATCTACTTGCATTTTGGTTCTAATGGCTCTAGATCTTCACTAGGTAGTTTGATGTTTTGGGTTGATTAATTGCATAGTTTAATCCATATTGCTTAAAATTCACACTAAATTTGTATTTATGAAAATTTAATAAAAATATATCCTAAATATTTTTGAATATTTATATGGACCCATCAAGGAGGATATAAAACTAACTAAGAGCTTCCTTAGTTAAGCTCATATGGAAAGCCTTTAATAATAGGCATCCATATTTTGTTGAGTGGTAAAAATAATTTATATAGTATTTCAAATGATTTATATGATCTTATTTTCCATTAAAGGTATAAAATAAAATCATGATAAAATCATAAGGATAAGGATATTGAAAGATGTTTTGATTAAGGGGTTGGTCTGCCAAGATATTATCATTAAAGTTAGCCTTATGGGAGGTGTTTAACCCTAAATGAAATATGTGTTGTTTTCAATTTATACCATAGGGTTGAGAATATATAAATGAAATGAAACAATGTTTATAATCATATATATATCGGACAAATTAAATTCCAAACTTGGATATAAACATATAATGAATTTATTATGCTGAGATGGTCTAAATATCGAAATTAAAACTAGGATAGATATAGAAATTAAAAATAATATACGTACTTAGCTCATTATAATGATAATGTTGATATAGATATATAACATGTTGAAATCAAGTAGGAAGGTATTTATAGAATAGTTTTTAGATTCTAGATCTAGTGCCTCTAATTATTTGGATAATTATGTCAACCCTAGATGCTTGCATCAATGCTACTATCAATGTTCGGTGATAGTGTCCTATACAAAATATATAGTGAAATAAGATGTGACCACCTAGATTATTCTAGGTTTAACTTAACCTTTAATTTAGTGCATTTAGATATGGGTCATGGATAGTTTATCCTTATGAAATGGTAAAACATTAACTCTCCTTACTCAGTGTGACCTTGGCAAAAAATGGGTTAGTGGGCACACGATGTTGAGTTAACCCCAATGAACTAGTTGTCAAAGGATGTTGCCTACATATACAATACTATAGAAGATAAAATCAAACTCATGTAGTTCTCCCCTATATGTTAGCTTATGTGTGAATCATGTAAATTATATAAATCATGTACAAGAGTGACCTATCTTGTAACTTGGAAAATCATGTTCTTGGGCTGCTATTTTAGTAATTTAGACATGTAGATGTGTAGTCCCTATGACTAAATTGAAATAAGAATAAATAGGGAAGTTTTTATTAATTAACTAATATTTGAGTGCTCTTTTATTTGAATGTTAGATGAGGAATGAATGAGTGTTGATCTTGTATTTACATCAATCCCTTAGGAGTAATAACTCACATTAAAGAACTTAGGCCGACCATTATAATATGTTTCATTTACAAATTAGATGACTTTAGTGCATTGTGCCCTTGCATCAAGGTAGGACAATAATTTCAATAATACTCTCTATCCCAAACATTAGTGTCTAAGGAGTAACAAAATAAGTATAGGCTCAAAACATGCATAGGTGTAAGATAAGTACATTTTAAGCATTCTAGGAAAGATAGAATGTCTATGTCATCACTATAAGACTAGTCATACTAAGAGATAGGCCAAGGGGTACAAGATAAAGTAGATACGAGGCTTATAAAATCAAAGAGAGTGTAAAAATAAGAAGAACAACCATGGTCTGAGTTTGCCAAGTGTACAAGACTAAGGTGTTATATAATCACAAAATATATTCTAAATTTACCACCCCTTTAATCTAGTAATGAAATTTCTAGTTTAAAGGAAAGGAATGAGTAATTGGATGTATGCACACCTTGTCTTTGTTTGAGTTGAATTTGAGTGCTTTTTCTAGTCACTAACATGTGTGTCAATGTAACCACCTTTCCTATTGGAAAGTTATTTGTAAAGGATGTATCATTGTAAGGATATGAAACCTAGATTAGGATAAATATAAATAAATATTTAAAATGCATATATCAAAGGATATATATATATATATATATATATAGAGAGAGAGAGAGAGAGAGAGAGAGAGATTGGAAGTCGGTTTATCCCAACTTTTGATCAAAAGTGAGTTACCACCTAGTAGTTGAGATTATCTTAATCATGCAACCTAATGATACTTATAACCTGGTGGGGTTGGATGATCAAGTCCAATGTCACATCCCAATTTCTCACTTAGCTAATTTACCTAATTATTCATGGATTATTATGGTTATTAAATTGATTAATTAGAATTTAATTAATCTGTAAGTAATATGTTATTATGGGACAATTGTATATTTCTTTGATTACTTGATTTTATTAATATGAATTAGTTGTATTTGTATATTCTTTATACTATGATCATGTTGATTTGTTTTTATAACGTATTTTATGATATATATCATGATGTTATGGGTTAACTACCTTCTCTTTGTGATTTGGATGTAGGAGAAATTCATCCCTCAAATCATGATAGAGGGAAAGGATCATCAGAAAGGATGGCATAGATGAAGGTATTGGGGGATGATAGAGGAACAATTATAGCCCATGCATTGTTTAGATTGTTAGCTTTAGTACGTCTTTCATGTTATCTGCATTTAAATAATTGATTTTTTTTATTAGTTGTGATTTAGTTTAGTTTAATGTTTATGTGGATATAATCATGTGATTTCATTATGACTATAGCACATTGACTGAGTCTATAATGTTTCTTTTAATCATGGCATGTTATTGAATTCATGATTGCAGGTGATATTGTTTAAAGAGTTAATAACTCTATTTGATTAGTATTTATTACTTTTGTCTATAGACTACCCAGAAATGTCATTGTCTTAGCTTAATGCCTTGATATATAAAGATAAATATGACATTTAGAATAGTCTATATGGATTATTAATAACAATGATTACATTATTATAATATCATTGTTTCATCTTAGTGCCTTTATGTATAAAATATAGTAAAGGTATTTGGATATTATATATAGTGGTATTGACAAATAACTAAGTAGCATATAATATCATTATGCTTGATATTATTATAACCATTATTAAATTTATTATTACATTAAAATCTTGTTATTAAATTATGTTAGTCTCCTTGTTATTGGAAGCTACATTGATAATAATCCTTGTTAATATCATTAAATCACTACCTAAACTATCTTAAGAACTAATCCTAGCTAATTTTCAAATAAATAGACATGAATGCTATGCTAATTAGACTTGTGAAGTGATAGGTATCATATGAAATAATTTTGATAGTGGAGTTTGTAAAATATTATCCTTGTGCATGTTAAATCAATAACCATGCAAATTTTGGATTAGATTAATGATAAAAGATTTGGAAATTTTGAGTGACTTAAGGATTTTTGGTCTTTGTTAATTGGAGATTAAAGATATCATTTGATTTAATAAACCTTAATACGCTTTGATATAATTTTGAATGGTGGAGATATTCTCACCATGCATAGTTCTGGTCTCATGCCTAGTCAAGGAAAATGGGAGAAATTAGTGGTAGTCTAGTTGAGATGGGGAGAGATTAAAAGGAAAGGAGGAGGATAAGTTTTGAGGGGATAAAACATTAGAGAATAGATGATAACATGAATAAAAGGAAGGAGTTAAAATTAATTTGAGGAAGCAAGAAGGAATTTTTGAAAGCTTTTATCAGGTTGGTAATGCATTAAAATTTATGGTCAATAAAACACAAGTATTTTACTGTGATTACATAAAAAGGGGTTTTAGTAGTTTAAATTTACTAAAAATATTTAATGGATAAATCTTGGGTCCTATGGATGGTTCAAACATCCATATAACCCAATCTATATCCTATCAAACTTGAAAACCTAAACCCTAGGTCTTTATGTAATTTTGGTTATGAAAATTTTAGATGTGTATGAAGCCATATGGCATGTTAGAATGAAATGGGGTTGTTTAAAAAATTAGATTTTATCTTAAAAGTAATATATATGGGTATATAAATGGGTATGTACATATATAGCTATAAGGTCTTTAATGACCTTGTGTGTGTGTGTGTGTGTGTGTGTGTGTGTGTGTGTGTGTGTGTGTGTGTGTGTGTGTGTGTGTGTGTGTGTGTGTGTGTGTGTGTGTGTGTGTGAGTGACTGTGTGGGTGCGCACGTGCATGCATACCTAATTATATATGCAAATGTTAGTGCATATATGTATAATAGTCGAGTTGAGGTATAATGATAAATATCATTAGTGCTTCAAATCCATTTAATGGAAATACGATAGGTTATATTAGCTTAGATATACTCTATTTATGTTTAAAATATTAACCCCAAGCTAAGCTTAATTATACCATGGGATTATTAAATGTGTCTCTGAGCATGTTTAAACTTATGCTCTAGTATATTTATGACTGAGTATTTTATCATTCAACATTAAGCTGAATATGTGTGTGTGTGTGTGTGTGTTTGTGTGTGAATTCCATATATATATATATATATATATATATATATATATATATATATATATATATATATATATATATATATATATATATATATATATATATATATATAAGCCATATGATTCTTGTCGAAATAAAATAATTGAAATTTCACATATATATTGGAATGTAATATATTTACTGGTTTGGTAATGGTAAAGTTATTATTTTGTTATAGTTAGAAGGAATAGGTAAATTCGTATTATAGTATGAAATATAATACCATTTCATTTGTATGTATAAATGAAATCACAATCTAATACTATATTCTCTACTAACCTCCAATGTCTATTTTTTGTGTTCATAAATAACACTTATTCTTATATATATTTTTTCAATATTTGCATCAATGTAGGTGTTTGTCTAGGATGTAAGTGTTTACCATAAAGGAGAAAGGTGTGATCTGGAGCATCTGGCGAGGGTCTTTCACATGTCAATGACAATAACCCTCCATTTGATCCTAACCAATTTGCCATTGAGCAAGTAGAAAATTTGGATCAGATTCTTTCATCCATTAGTGAAACTAGGGACTAAATTATTGATGTAGATAAACTACCCTCTAATTACCAACCCTGCAACTTACACACACTTATCACAACCTCACAGTTTTCCTTATAGCATTTTTTTAGTTTTATTGATTGTATGAACAATCTAGGATTGGGAACCAAAAAAAAAAGTACTTTCTAAGTATCCTCTATATAATTTTGTGTCTCTACAAATTTTCTTAGTTTTAAACCACTCATAAATCACTTTTCTAGCCCCTACTAGTCCAAATTAGGTCTTCTAAGGCCTAACTATGCCACATTCCTATTTTTTTGTACATCTATAGTTCCTAAAAAATTTAAAACTCTATAATATTTTAGGGTACCCTAAACCACACCTAATCACAAAGTCTTTGGATTTTTCACTAGTTATAACTCCCACAAATCCACTTTATATATGGAAACCCTAACTTAGGGCTAAACTAGTTTGTGTAAACTTGAGAGAATAAAATTTGTTATTCTACACTATAGGAAAAATTTTAAACCATTGGAAAAGTTTATTTGGGTCTATTCAACTCCCATACACCTTCTCCAATCAATATTTCCTTCTCTTAACATTTCTACTACACACTTTTATTGGATTCTGTGTTTGATTGTGTAGGTTTGCATTGGTTCTATAGGATTGTATTGTCTTTTACACAAAGTGGTATGAAAAAAATATAATGAAATGCATAATGAACCTTTAGATAAAAATAAACAAAATTAAAAATATCACAAGTCTCAAAAATAAATCTTCATTTAATCCTTCTCTAGTGCTCTATTATAGACAGTCATATCCAATGCACACACTTAAGAAAATAGGGTTTTTAGTTACTTTGTCTTCAAAACCAATAACTCTCTTATTATTTTATTATATATTGAACCTTTAAAAACTCTCATAAATTATCTTACATTAAAAACAAACATTTCATATGTCCTACAACTGCTCTAACTACCTTTGGACCTTCCAACGATCACTAGAAGGCTAGTTAAGTAATGAGAACACATACCAAATTTGATATTACTTACAATTATTAGTTAAGACCCATGGTATGTAATCATGGTGTCTTAAATATATCATTACAACAATTTCACATATTAACAAGCCCTTCTAAGCACTCCTTTAACACCTAGACTAAGTAAAACAATCCAAAAATTCAAAAACTTAGTTTAGGTGGGAAAGGCCAAATTAAAATTTTTGATAAGATAGACCTAATACTAACACCTTTAATTGAAAAATAATGATGTTATAAGCATCCTAAGACCTCTTATACCTTCATCAAACCAAAATTTGAATAGGAAAGCTAAAATTTGAAATAAAAGCTAGCCTAAGAGTGATGTTCTTGCATCATACTCCCAGAGGAAAGAGAAAAAGACTCAAGGAATATTGTCCATGAGTTCTTCTATAGTACTCCCATGCTTTTTTATGTCATGCATTTTCATCCACTAGCATCTTCAACTGGTATTTGTTTCTATTTGACCAAATACTTGAAATATTGCTTATCTCTAGTCTTCTTGAACACTTGCCTGTCTAGAATGCATTCCAATTCATCTAGTTTGACTTGAGGCAACTATTTTTCCCACTATGTTTTGTCTTCAAATTTTAAATATTATTTTTAAGGTTACAAGTCTTCAACATTGAATATCAGTGATATGCCTACACTACTAGGCAATTCCAACTCATAGGCATTGTTAGTAAATTTCTTGAGTACCTTATAAGGACCAATTTTCTTCATCTTAAGCTTATTGTACTCACCTCTTAGAAATCTCTCCTTCCTAATATGATGCAAAATGAAATATCCAATATGAAAACTCACCTCTCTTATACTTACATCTTCTTGATTTTTGTACTTTTTCACACTACCTTCTAGATGCTTCCTTACCTATTGATGAACCTCCTTCATAGCCACTACAAATTCTTATCCTTTAGAAATCCTCTTATCTATATGACTGATATTTCTAAGTTTAAACACTCCTCTAGGCTGCATACCATATAGCACTTAGAAAGGATGCATGTTAATTCTCCTATTGGAGGAGTCATTATAGGCAAATTATGCTTGAGGCAACACAAGATCCCACTAATTAGGACTATCCTTAGATAGACACCTCAATAGGTTCCCTAAACTCCTATTAACCACCTTAGTTTTACCATTTTTATGAGGGTAGTAAGCTAAACTAAAACTTATATTGGTGCCTATATTTATTTACAATGTCCTCCAAAAGTGGCCTTGGAACTTAGTGTATCTATCAAATACAAATGTTTATTGGCAATCTATGAAGCCTTAATACATCCTCAAAGAATAAATTTTCCACATGGATGGCATCATTAGTGGTCCTAAATGGAATGAAATATTCCATTTTGTAAAATTTGTCCATAACTACATATATGGAGTCAAAACCTCTTTGTGCTCTAGGTAGTCTCATAATAAATTCCATGCTTATGGATTTATAAGGTATATTTGGGACTAGTATAGGTTGATATAAACCTGCATTAGTACTTTTCCTTTTAAACATTTGATAAATTTTACATCTATCAACATATATCCTCATTTATACTTGCATCTTAGGCCAAAATTAGTGTCTAGTGAGTTGCTTTAAGGTTTTATCAAGACCAAAGTGAACTACCATACTACCACTATGCTTATCTTGAATCAAGTTCTCTTTTATTGAGATTCTTAGAACACATAGTTTCACCCCCTTCAACAATAATCCATCTTGTATGACATATTCCAACCATGGATCTTTTTTTAGTGTAGTTGGATGTTTTCAAGCATTGTATGCTTCTTTTTAGTCTTCATCTTCTTCATACATCTCCTTGAGTGACTCAATACCAACACTCTCAAGTTGTATCTCATGCACCAACAAGACTCTCCTACTCAATGCATCTGTTACCTTGTTACTTTATCCTTGCTTATGCTTGATGGTGAAGGTGAAATTTTGTATGTACTCCACCCATTTCATGTGTCTATAATTTATCTAACAATTATTGCTAATGAATTGAATTGTATGATTATTTCTATAGACAATAAACTCCTTTGAATTTAAGTAATGCATAGAATTTCAAGTCATAGGATGAGTACTTTTTCTTTGCATCATTAAGATTTTCACTAAAATAGGCTATGGGTCTACCCTCTTAGCATAGTATAGCCCCTACTACCAGTCCACTTGCATCACATTTTATCTAAAACACTTTGTTAAAGTCTAGTAGTTCTACGATAGGTTGCTTTGTTATCCTTTACTTCAAATATTGGAAACTCCTTTTAGATTTCTCACTCCAAACAAACTTTTTCTTATCTCCCTTAATGGTGTATATTATAGGGGCACATATTCGATTTAAATTTATAATAAACTTCCTATATAAACTTGCAAGCCCATGGAAACTTCTTACCTCTCTAGCTATTCTAGGTGTTGGCCACCCCATGATTGTCGTCACCTTGTCCTTATCCATATTTATCATTCCTTGAGAGATGATAAATTTTAGGTACAATAATTATGACTTCATAAACTCACTTCTTGAGGTTGATTAGTAGCCTTTCCTTTTTCATCCTTCTCATGACTAGATGCAAATGGTGAAGATGTTCCTCCTTGCTAGAGTTTTAGATAAGTATGTCATCCAAGTAAACCACTATAAACTTACCTATAAAATTTTTGAGGACTTCATTCATAATCCTCATGAAAGTGTTTGGTGCATTGGTCAAACCAAATAGCATAACCAATCATTCATATAATCCTTCATTAGTTTTGAAATTGGTTTTCCACTCATCCCCTTATCTAATCTTAATCTGATAGTATCCACTCTTGAGATAAATTTTAGAAAAATAAATTAATCCACTCAATCAATCCATAAAATATTCCATCATGGGAAGTTTAAACCTATATCTAATGGTGATCTTGTTGATATCCCTAGAGTTTGTACATATTCTCCACTCACCTTCCTTCTTAGGCACCAATAATGTAGGCACTATATAAGGACTAAGTATTTATTTTATCAATCCTTTGTCTAAGATATCTTTCACTTGCCTCTTGAATTCTACAATCCATTTTAAGGTTCATCTTGTGTGTTGCCTTGTTATATAAAGTTTTTCCTAGAACAAAGTCTATGTGATGAGTGATGTTCCTCATAGGTGGAAATGTACTTGGCAACTCATCAACTATAATTTATTCATACTTCTCCAACATGTCTTGGATTTATTGAGGTAATTCATTTAATTTAGTGGATGTCATAATAGTCCTAGGATTGAATACCAATGAAAATCCTAACTCATCTTCATTCATAGCATTTAGAAACTCTTTACATCTTACTAGCATCACATTTGACCCAACTTATTGGTCATTATCTTCATCCTTCATAGGTATCAAGGTGTGACTAACTCCATACTTGACCAAGGTGTACACATTCCTTCTACCATCATGAGTGGTTTTCTTATCATATTTCCAAGGCCTCCCAAGAATCACATGAAAAACATCCATGGGGATCATGTCACAAAGGACCTTATCCTTGTACCTTCCAACTTGAAATTCCACCCAACTTTGTTCACTTACCAAAACTTGTTGATGTTTGTTCAACCATGAGATTTTTTATGGTCTGGGATGATACAACTTCTTCAATCCAAGTTTATTGACCATTTCAATAGAAACTAGATTATCTATACTTCCTGAATCTATGACCATTTTATAACATTTACCTTGGAATTTGTAGTAAGTCATAAAAAGAGTTTTTATTTATGGTGGTTACTTCTCTTTGGGTGTCTTTATCAGAACTTACCTCATTAATAATGATTCTCCTACCTCTGATTCTTCCACAAGTGATAGAGAACAAATACTCTCTTCCTCAACTACTTGTGCAATTTGATTTCTTCCTTCAATTTTTGGACTCCCTACTAGATTATCCTTGAGGAATTCCCATTACTTATTTCCAATAAACTTTTTTCATTTGAACACCTTCCTCCAAAACCACCTGATCCTCTACCCCTTGATGCATATCAACCCCTAAAATAAGGCCTTCTACCTCTAAATCATCCTCTTAAACTATATGGTTGCTCATGTGAAGTAATAGAATCTCCTTGGCTTCTTTGTTAATATTCTCTACCTCCTTGTTGACCTCTACCTCTAAAAATTCTACCTCTACCTCTATTTTTTTGGTTTTGTTTTTTATTGATCTTGTCTTTAGCTTTCAAAGCCAACTAGTAGCATTCTTCTAGTGTCTTTAGACTATCAAGGCTCAACTCATCCTGCAATTTGTACCTCAAACCATTGAGATAACTATCCACTTTATCATTTTCATCTTCCATGTGCCTAGATTTAATGAATATTTTGTATAACTCTTTGGTATATTCTCTTACCCCCATCTCTTTCTATTTCAAGTTCTGAAGTTTCCTATATAAATTGATGATGCAGTCACTAGGTAAGAACTTGATCTTCATTTTGGAAACCATTCTATCCCATGACTTGATCATGGATTTTCCTTTATTCCTTATCTCATCTTGTATTTAATTCCACCATAATGATGCATGACCGTTCATCTTGGTCCTAACAAACTTCACTAGTTGCTCTTTTAGTATATCTTCAAAATCAAAGTACTTGTCTAAATCTTCTATCCAACTAAGAAGATATTATCTACTAAGGCTACATGTATAGACCATAATATCTAGTTTGGGATTAGATTCTTGGCCTTTCACCACCTTCAATAATCTCTCAAACTTATACTCTTCAGTTTCTCTCTCTCCTTTGTCATCCAACTCTGGTACCTGTGGCTCTTCTTTCTCTTGGTCACTCAAACCACTTATGACTACTCCCCTTATTTGATCAACCTCAACTTCTATGAGTATATAATAAAATTTGACTCTAATATTCCTTAACTCTTACAATATTTCATCTCCCATCTATATGGTTGGTGCCTTCTCACTTGTTGCATTTATCCTTGGTGGTATCTTGTCTCCTCTTAGGCAATTTGTCAAACAAATCCTATCTTATCTTCTTCTCAGAGAATCTCACCTTATCTAATCAATTACATTTGTATTATTGTGGATCTTATACCAAAATTATGAAGATAAACTACCCTCAAATTCCCAACTTTACAACTTACACACACTTTCACAACCTCACAAGCTTCCTTATTGCCTTTTTCAATTTTCCTAATTTTATAGATAATCTAAGATTGTAAACTAGAAACTAAATTAATTTCAAAGTACCCTCTATTTAATTCTATGTCTCTACAAATTTAATTAGTTCAAAACCACTCATAGATCACTTTTATTTCCCTTACTAGTCCTAATTAAGTCTCCCACGGTCTAACTATGTCACAATCCTATTTTTATGTACATACATAGTCTATATGGATTTGAAACCTATATAATATTTTAGGGGACCCTATACCACACCCAATCACAAAATTTTGGTATTTTTCACTAATTAGAACACTACAAATCCACTTTCTATCTAAAAACCCTAACTCAGGGCTAAACTAGTTTGTACAAACCCAAGAGAAGAAAATTGGTTATTCCACACTATAGTAAAAGGTTAAAACCACTATAAAAGTTTATTGTGGTATATTCATCTCCCATACACCTTATCCAATCAATATTTCCTTCTCTTAACACTTTTACTACACACTGTTATTAGAATTTATGCTTGACTATGCAAGTTTGCATTGCTTCTACAGGACTATATTATCTTTTCCTCAAAGTAGTATGAAAACAATACAATGAAATGCACAAGAAAAATTTAGTGAAAAATTAAAAAAAACTTACCAATATCACAAGTTTCAAAAACAAATATTCATTGAATCTTTCTCTAGTGATTTGTTACATACAATCATATACGATGTATACACTCAAGAAAATAAGGTCTACAGTTACTTTATCTTCAAAACCACAAACTCTTTTATTATTTTATTGGATGTTGAATCACTAAAAACTCTCATAAATAATATTACATTAAAACTAAACATACCAAATTAGGTATTCCATCCAATTATGAGTTAAGATAGATGGTTTATTCAAGAGATCATCAAAATATTTTAACATATTGATAAGTCCTTATAATAACCATTTCCATACCTAGACTAAGCAAAATAATTCAAATATTCAAAAACTTAGTTTTGGTAAGAAAGGCCAAATTTGAATTTTTGACAAGCTAGACCTAGGACTAACACTTTGAATTGAAAAATAAGTATGGTATAAGCATCTTAAGACATCCTATATCATAATCAAAAAAAAAATTGAATAGCAAATCCAAAATTTTAAACAAAAACTTGTTGGAAATATTGTCATTGATGTCAAAGGTCTAGCATTATTAGTGATAAAGGCCCCATTGCATTTACTATTGTTTGTAATAGATATATCTTGGCTAATGTGAGTTAATATTTATTTAATATTAATTAATATATTTTTTGTTACATATGAGACAAAAGAAGGGCCATGAAGAAGTCAAAGAGCCATGGGGTAAAGACAAAGGAAGGATGGGATGCATTTTCCCATGAAGAGTCATCTTGGGGAATTCCAAGAGTCACCAAGGGAAGACAAAAGAGGAAGGGCACAATTTCTCATGAAGGGACACTTTGAGGAATATGAAAAGTCACCAAGATAAGGACAAAGAGGGAAGGACGTTTTTGATCATGAAGGGTCACCACATGACTTTTCAAAGGCAAGCATATGAAGGGTCACACAAGTTTGGCGCCATTTTCCATGAGGATTGAAGGGTCACAAAGGGGTAAGGCCAAAGGTCATTTAGAAAGCTATAAATAAAGGCTTGAGAAGCCATTTTTAATATGGAAGAGAGAGGTTGATTTGATATTGTAATATCTAGCTTAGAAGAGCAATTGTGAGAGATGAATATGATTTGTATTTGTTATATCTAGCTTAGACGAGCAAAGGTGAGAGAGAGAAAAAAGATGTTGTAATTAACTATCATTTGTCGAGATAACAACATTAAGAGATAGGTGTGTGGTATACACAAAGGGGTTGGTGCTCTTGTGGGTTGGTGCTCGGTAAAGGGGTTGGTGCTCCTGTGGGTTGGTTCTCATGAATTGTTGTTGGGTTGGTGCTCCTTTGGGTTGGTGGTCATTCATATACTTGAGATTGTTCTCCGTGGTTTTTCCCACATTGGGTTTCCACATTATATCTGGTGTCTCTCTCTATCTTGTGTGGTGTTCATTGTTTGAGTTTAATTGCATATCTTGAATGTTTGATTAAGTGGATTTTGGTTAAGGGAAAGTTTTATAAGATATATGATATACTTATTCACCCCCCTCTCAATATATCCCATGCTTAACAATTGGTATCAGAGCAGGTTCTTTTAGAAAGGATTTAATAGCTTGAAGGTAGATCAAAGAAAAGCATAAAATGGCCAAGCAGCTAAAGAAGGAGAATCAAGAGTTGAAATCTATGGTTGAGGCTCTTAAGGACCAGGTGTGTATCTTGGATTCTAAGTTGGCTATAGAAGTAAAAGAAAATAAGATATTTATTCAATATCTTAAGAATCAGTTAGAGGTTGTAAATTCAATTTTAACATCAAAAGAAGAAGAGTGTAATCAGTTGAAGGATGAGTTAGGTTCTTTAAAGGATAATCATGAGAAGCTTATAATCAAGGTTGAGAAATATCATGAAATATCGGTCCAAGGAAAGAAGGATGCAGGTTTTGAAGGCAAATCAAAGAAGCTGATCAGGCAACCCAATGCTTTTAAGTTTTCAAATTCTTTTCATGGCCATTGTTTTGTTTGTCATCATGTTGGTCATAGGGAAAGAGACTATATGAGGAGAAGCAATTAGTCAAAGGGAGATCTCAGTCACATTTAAGAAAAAGGTATGAGAAATATTGTTTGCTTTTGTTGTCATAAGGTTGGCCATATTGCTAAATTATGTCAAAATAAAGTAAAGAGATATTCAAAGTATGTCAAAGGTTACAGAGCCCCTAAAAGATATGAGAAGAGTCAAATTCAGGTTTGGAGACCTAAAATAGTAAAGGTTGATCAGTTTGAGTTTAAGAGTGAGAATGAATTACTTGCTATAGTAGATAAAGAATAAGATAAGAAGGATTGTGAAGAATCTCTTGTTACATTTAAGCATTAGCTTTGTCAAGATAAGATAGTTGAAAAAATTGAGAAGATGAAAAATGATAAGGCTAGTAAGTCAAAAAGGTTAGACATGCTTAAGCGGATTCTAAGAGAAAGACACAAGGAAGAAATAGAGGAGATGTGGGAATCTCCTGAGATTTATTTCTAGGACCCTTTGTGTGGGGTGTCTCTTCTAGGCTTTAAGGAGACACTTGTAAGAAAAAAAATTGAAGCATGGTGGATGTTATTGGGGTTTGGCTATGTTGCATGACAAGAAGGTGAGTTGACAGATTAATTTGTATATCTTTTGAGTGAATAGACTTTTGAAGAAAATTTTGCACTGGTGTTAAGGTTTGAGGATATTAGAATGATTCATGCATGTGCAATATTTAAAATTTTTAAAGTGTTTCAAATGATTATGGTCACAAGAAATTAGAATGTGGAAAAAGAGCTAACATTTTTAGGAAGAAGGAAAAGAATACTCATGCAGATTCAATGAAGAAGGATCAAAGTTTCAAAGCTCCATTCATCAAGAAGAAGGATCAGAGTTTCAAAGCTCCATACATTAGGAAGAAGGTACAGACATGTTCATGGCAGAAGAAATAACCTAAAGATTCTATGTTGGTGCAAATAGCTTTGCATGTAAGAAATAAAGATCAGCCATGGTTCATTGATAGCGGATGTTCGAGGCATATGACAGGAGATAAGAGTAAAGAAGATCAATGGTGGCATAGTGAGATTTAGAGATAAAACCACTACCAAGAGAGCTGAAAAAGGTACTTTGAGTTTGGATTATGATATAACCAAAGCTAAGAATGTTTTGTAAGCATAATATACTGAGTTTAAGTCAAATATGTGATCAAAGATATACATTAAAGTTTCATGCAAAAGGTTATGAGGTTAGAAGAAAATATTCAAATGAGTTGATGGCAGATGATTAAAGGACAGGTAAATATTTATATGCATTATCAGATATCTTCTTATAAGCACAATCAAAGGACACATTCAAAGATCTGCGAGAGGAGTTGAGAGTAATTTATATTACTTCTTGCCATTGATGTTCAGCATCAATTGAGGGGGAGCTAAGTGTTAGCTCCAGGTAGGCCCTTTGCCATTTATGTCAAAGGGGGAGAATAATAGATATAGGTACATGTGAAAAAATAGGTACAAGGAATAGGTATAGGTTGCTACAATAAGGGGGAGTTACTGTATGTTTTTAGATGACCGTATGTGCAGGTGACAGGATGTGGTAGTTTCAGGATTGAGGTTGCCATCAATGACAAAGGGGGAGATTGTTGGAAATATTGTCATTGATGTCAAAGGTCTAGTATTATTGGTGATAAAGGCCCCATTACATTTAATGTTGTTTGTAATAGATATATCTTGGCTAATTTGAGTTAATATTTATTTAATATTAACGAATATATTTTTGGTTGCATATGAGACAAAAGAAGGGCCCATGAAGAAGTCAAAGATCCATGGGGTAAAGACAAAAGAAGCATGGGACACATTTTCCCATGAAGATTCATCTTAGGGAATTCCAAGAGTCACCAAGTGAAGACAAAAGAGGAAGGGCATAATTTCTCATGAAGGGACACTTTGAGGAATACAAAAAGTCACTAAATAAGGACAAAGGAGGGAAGGACGTTTTTGATCATGAAGGGTCACCACATGACTTTTCAAAGGCAAGGATATGAAGGGTCACACAAGTTTGGCACCATTTTCCATGAGGATTGAAGGGTCACAAAGGGGGAAGGCCAAAGGTCATTTGGAAATCTATAAATAAAGGCTTGAGAAGCCATTTGTAATATGGAAGAGAGAGGTTGATTTGATATTTTAATATCTAGCTTAGAAGAGCAATTATGAGAGATGAATATGATTTGTATTTATTATTTCTAGCTTAGAAGAGCAAAGGTGAGAGAGAGAAAAGAGATGTTGTAATGAACTATCATTTGTTGAGATAGCAACATTGAGAGATAGGTGTGTGGTATACACAAAGGGGTTGGTGCTCACGAATTGTTGTTGGGTTGGTGCTCGGAAAAGGGGTTGGTACTCCTTTGGGTTAGTGCTCATTCATATACTTGAGATTTTTCTCAGTGGTTTTTCCCACATTGGGTTTCCACGTTATATCTGGTGTCTCTCTCTATCTTGTGTGGTGTTAATTATTTGAGTTTTATTACATATCTTGAATGTTTGATTAAGTGGATTTTGGTTAAGGGAAAGTTTTATAAGATATATGATATATTGATTGGCCTGCCCCCCTCTCAATATATCCCGTGCTTAACAAAAACTATCCTAGGAGTGATTTTCCTGCATCAATTACAACCCTAGAAAATAAAATTCATGGCCATGAAGAGGAAGCCCATTAGGATGTGCCTAAAGATCATCCTATTGGGCTCGAAATCCCTCAAGATAAAAGGCATGAGGAATTACATTAAGACACAAGAGCACATTCAGTTGTGAAATTGGATAGATATATGAAAAAGGTGAATCCACCTAAGTTTGATAAAATCGTTATGAGAGATGGAGCTAAAGCATGGCTGACTGAGATGGAAAAGTATTTCAAGATTCAAAAATACTCTGAGGTCACTACAGTAGTTTGGGGAGATTACAATTTCATTGGTGAAGTATCTATATGGTGGGCTAACAAAAAATTGGAAATGAATCTTAACTCAACCAACACTACATGATAATATTTTATGACATTGTTCAGATCATGGTAGCTTTCACAGTTATACTTTGACCAAAAGCTTATAGATTTTCAAAATATTAAAAAGGGAGACCTATCAGTTAATGAGTAATAGGAATAGTTCACCAAACTTATTATGTAAGGACCTTAATATTATGAAAATTAGAGGTTCAAAATTAGAAAGTTTATTATAGGATTAAAACTCTAAATTGGTGGAGAAGTGGGCATTCATGGGCCATTTACCATAGACCAAGTTTTTGAGAAAGTAGTCAAATAGAAATAGAAGTTAAAATCTATTGCTTAGGTCAGATATGAGTTTAAGAAAAATTTTGGAAGTTCTAAACCAAATTTCAAAAAGAATAATTAGAATTAAAGGAGTGGAGACTCCAAGAGTCAGTTTAAGAATTAGAATTCTATATTTAATAGTGGTTTAGGTAACAGGAAACTAGGTAATGGTTTCAAAGGTAGTTTCAAGGGAAACCAATAGTTTGACAGGAAGGGACCACCTCAAGATTGCTTTATTTATTAATGTGACCATTTTACTCATGTGTACCTAGGATAAGTTGAGTAACAAAGGTTCTACTCATCAATAGGTAATGTTTAAGCAATGTATTCATGCGGCAATTGACAATTAACAAGTTGAATTCTAAACTTCACCATAGAACTATCAGGTATTTTATTTGAAAATCTAATTTCCATTTTCATATATATAAGGGATATAGAATATTTTATATCTCCTATAATACTAAATAAGTTATATATAAAATTTGGAGTAATGGAAAATGCATGGTCGGTATAATATGGGAATGAATCTAAGGTCAAATTTCACAAGTGTTTAATTGAAGTTTAGACTAGGTTGCCTAAATTCATAATAGTACTGTATCTTTATGCATCACTTCTAGGGTCATATGATGAGATCCTAGGATTAAATTACATTTCAAATCATAAATCTAAGGTTGACTACTATCTGAAGAAGGTTGAGTGTCAAGATGATTTTGTAAATCAGACACAAATTCAAGGTGAGAAAAGGGAATTGAGGCTTAGGTAGATTTATGCAAGGTAACTCAAGAATTCTCAAGGAAAATGGTGTCAATAAATTTATCATCAAGATAAATGAAATGGAGGAATCTAAGAAACCATTAATTGAATATTATCTTTAGGAATTTTCATGATGTGTTTTTGGAGGAATTACTAGGATATCCTTGTAGACATGAGTTTGATTTCTCTATTGATATCATACCTAGATCAAAACCACAGTCTAAATAACTATATAGAATGACAACCATCAAATTGATTGAATTGAAGTATCAACTCTAGGTGTTGTTATCAAAAAGGGATGATCAAGCCAAGTGTGTCACCATGGGGTGAACTAGTTGTCTTCATCAAGAAGAAGGATGGTATTCTTCAGCTTTGTATTGATTATAGAATGTCAAATAAAGAAACCATAAAAAACAATTATATGCTACCTCATATATATGATATTTTTTATGAAATACAAGGGGTAAAGTTTTTTTATAAGATTGATTTTAGAGTAGGATATCATCAGCTAAGGATTAAAGATGAGGATATTCCAAAAACAATGATCAAAACTTGATATGGGCACTATGAGTTCAAAGTTTTACCATTTAGGTTGACAAATACTCCTACAACATTTATGAATCTCCTGAATAGTGTGTTTAGATATTATCTATATCATATTTTTGGTCTTTCTAGATGATATTCTTATATATTCTAAAGATGAAGAAGATCATCTTCAACATTTGGAACTAGTTTTTCAATGTTTGTGAAAACATAAGTTGTATGTAAAGTCATCCAAGTGTGTATTTTCCAAAAAAAAATTGAAATTTCTAGGACTTATTATCTCTATAGACACTATTTTAGTAGATCCAACAAAGATAAGAGCCATCATGGAGTGGCTAGCAACAAAGAATGTCCATGAGGTAAGAAGTTTCATGGGATGAGTGGGATATTATAAGAATTTCATTCCATTTTTTTCTAAAATAACTAATCTAATTACCTCTCCATAACATAAGAACCAAAGTTTTATATGATCAGATAAGTGTGAATAGCTTTTCAGGAACTAAAAATGAGGCTTAATTCAATACCTGTGCTAAGAGTCCCTGGGCCCAATGGTCAATTCTTAGTGATCACAAATATGTCTGGGGATGGAATTGAAGGATTCCTTATGTAAGATGGTGTAGTGGTAGAATATGAATTAAGGAAGCTAAAATTGTATGAGGTGAATTATGCCCATCATGACCTAGAACTTACACCAATTGTGCATTCTTTGAAAGGGAAGTCATTTTTAGGGTAAGATTTGTTTAAAATCATGGTAATAAATACAAAATAAAATGTCACCATTTGGTTTTTTTACCAAGACAATGTTAGACACCAAATTAGAATGTGCAATGGCTCTCATAAAATTGATTTCTCAAATTTTTTGAATTTCATCTTTTACCATCAATGCCATTTTAGGATGCATTGTTCATATTTTTTATTTTATTTTCTTTACATTTGGGTATAATAATATATTATGCATTTTCATCAATGGGTCAATCCCAGGCATACATGAATAATCCTAAGCAAATATTTCTAAAAAATCATGAGAGACATATCGATAGGTTTTCCCTTCATCCTCCTACATCATTGCAACAAGTAAAACTGGTCTAGGATCCTTATCCATTCCAAAGTTATATTTGATTGTTTCTTCATTTAATAACATAGTTTTTTTTATAATAAATGGTGTGTTAGGAATATCATTTTATGCATCATGTTGGATATTTGGATTATCATTCTCACCAAAATAAGCATGAGCAGAGGTAACATGAGGAAACCTATTCTTATGATAGAAAGAATGGAAATCCTCATATGCCCCTAAGTACTCTAGTAGTGATTCATTGTTAGAAAACTCATCCATTATTAGAAATGATAGGGAAGTGATGTCATTTATTAAATAAGGGTTAACCATTTGGATATCAGTTGTGGATACTTTTATGCATTCTAATTTGGCCTTTTGGGAACAAATTATATTTTGAGAGATGTGTTTGTGTTTAATATCTTTGTTTTTAAAACCCAATTCTTGATAGTTTTTATTAATTATAGGAGCAAGGAGTTGTGTTGTTACTTGCTTATTTTTACCTAATCCTTGTCCCTTTTACCCGTATTTGAGTTAATATCAAGAACTAAAATTATATTTATATGCCTATAATATAGGTTAGATGGGTGCTTGAACCGTTACACAATGTTTGAATAGATTAATATCCATTGGGCATGTGCAAATGAATCCCTAATGACTAAATTTTAAGCAATCACACAATGTGGAAGGAACCACATACATCTCATGTATCCAATGTCATTTTAAAAGAATGTAATAGTTCAAATCATTTGGTAGAACCTTGCAAAAAGTGGGTAATGTACAAGGGCCTAATGTAATATTCAATGTTATCTATCCTAATACTTTCCATGTCATATTATCAAATCCTTTGATACTCATATTAGATGGATCTAAATTTAATGGTCCAATGCCCATGATAGACATAAATGATATGTTGAAAATGTTGATTTTGGAACCATTGTACATAAGAAAAAAATTTACCATTTTATTGTAAACACATACCTAGATATAGAATGGAAAATACATATTTATAAGGTGTTGGGGATGTAAATCCTCCTTTTAAAAGGATATATTATGATCAGTCCATTTTATGGTGTTTAATACAGAGGTGACATAAGGTGGCTTAACATTAAAATGGAGTAAGTTCATACATAAGGCATCTAAAAGAACATCCTTATAATGTGAGGAAATATGTAACAAGTTTAATAACAAATTTTGGGCCATAATGTGTCGGGTTTGGAAACAACATGCCCTAGGGAAGAAGGTTGCTTCATGCACTCCCTTTGGCATCTTGTGGTGATAGTTAAAAGCTCATTATAAACATTATAACAAGGAGTATGTGGGAAAATAGGTTTTGCATCCCTTATAGATTGTCAATGTGCTAATTAGGCATGAAATAATAAAATTGAGAGCTACTATAAGGTATTAAACCATAAAATAATTAACATAACTATCCATGGGAAACATGATTGTAAAATTTATAGCAATTTAGAGGCTAATAATAGAAAAATCATAAAACCCTGAGTGACCTAGGGTTTGACGTTAAAAAATTGGGTTCACTAAATGTTTAACCCTAAAATGAAATATGTGTTATTTTCACTTTATACCATAGGGTTAAGAATATATAAATGAAATGGCACAAGGTTGATAATCATATATATAGAAGGCTAATTAAATTCTAAATTCAGATATAAGCATACACTGAATTTATTATTTTGAGATAGTCTAAGTATGGAAAGTATAACTAGGATAAATATATAAATGAAAAAGAATAGAATAAATTAGCTTGTTTTGATGATAATGGAGGTCTAGATCTAAAATAGTCTAAAATCAGATGGGAATATAATTTTGGAATAGTTGTTAGATTTTAGATCTAGTGCCTCTATCTATTTGTATAGCTATGTCAGCCATGGATGGTTATGTTAATACTACTTTATTAGTCTGATGATAGTGTCTTGTACAGAATATATGGTGAAATAAGATGCAACCACCTTGATGATTTTAGGTTTGGATTTGCCTTCACTTTGATACATTCACATTTGGGTCATGGATAGCCACTCCTTATGAAATGGAAAAACATTATCTCTCCATCTTTAACATGACCTTGGGGGAAAATGGGTTAGTAGGCACATGATGTCAAGATGACCCCAATGACCCTACTATAAAAGTGCACTACTTATAGAGCCAATACTTTAGAAGAGGGCCTTAGACTCATGTAGTTCTCTCCTACATGTTGGCTTGTGTGTGACTCATGCAATGAGTGTAAATAAACTACAACAATGACCTAGCATATAACTTGGAAAATCATAGTCATAAGCTATGACTTTAGTACTTCAAAAATGTATATGTGCAATCCTTATGACTAGTTAGGAAATAGGAATAAATAGGTAAGATTTTCTCAATTGAATGTCCTTTGACTGATCTTTGGTTCTAATTCTAGGTTAGGAATGAATGAGGGTTGATATTTATATCAATCCCTTTGGAGTAGTAAATCACATTAAATAAATTAGGCTGACCATTAGACTATGTTTCATTTACAAACTAGATTATTTGAGGGCATTGGACTTATTTGAGGTACGACAATAATGTTGACACTACTATCTATCCTAGATGTTAGTGTCTAGGGAATACCAAAATAGGTATAGGCTTAAAACATGCAAAGGTGTAAAATAAATATATTTTAAGCATTATGGGAAAGATAAAATGTATGTGTCATTAATATAAGACTAGTCAGACTAAGAAATAGGCCAAGAGGCACAAGATAGAGTATATGTGAGGCTTGTAAAATTAAGGAGAGTGTATCACAAAGAGGAAAAACCAAGGTCTACATTTTCCATGTGTGCTAGACTGAGGTGCTACATAATCAAAACAATGTCATCTACAAGAGAAAATTTGCAATTTGATAGGAACCATTTATTATTGAACATCTCCTATGGTAGTTATCATAGATAGAATATCATTAGGAGAGATTGGTAAAGACGTGGAATAGGTGTTTATAGGTTTTAATTTACCATCCATATGAAATATACATGTAATAGGCTCTTTACCACCATCCTTTAATTCTAATATAGGATCATGATGTGGTTTAGAAACATTAGGTAAAGGAACATCCATTTTACATGAAGTTTCAAAAGAGGTCATTATGTCATTTTGGATGTCACAAAGCTTGATGCAACTATCATGGGAAAGGGTTTGTCTACATTAAATTTCATTACATTCAAGAGGAATATAAGATATAATTCCATTATTTTCATCTAGAATTGGAACATGGTTTTGATCATAAAATGGAGAAAAGGTAATATTCTCTATTTTTCTCGAAACATCATCATAAAGAGAAAGAAATGAAAGTTTCACTTTCATTTTCAAATTCAAAAGAGAAAGGAATAGAATATGAAATATCACTTTTTAGTTTAGATACATAATTTTTGTATAAGAAAGTAATGACATAATTAGCATTTGAATCTTGAGTTTCATTATTGCTACTTGACTTTGGAAATTATTTCATTATGAAACCTTTAACAAATATTTTTATTTATTTATCTTGAATTGGGAGATGAGTATAAGCACATGCATCTACACTAATTTGGATAGCATTATGATTTTCATCTTTTCAATCTAACATAATAGGAAGAAAAGTGGTAAATGCATTTTTATCATTGAGATATATATATTTATAGGGAGAGAGAGAGAGAGAATTACTTTCACTATTTTCATTCTAGTGATCTAAAAAAGAAACAATATTTTCAGCATTATCAATAGTTTAGAAAAAAAGGCAAGCATGTATACTTTTCACCATGTTCATTATTATAAAGAGGGGAAATGTATTGTGTTATTTATGGTAAATTACTATTTTCAACATCATGAATGCTAACTTATTGCATGTATATTGTATCATCATTATGTGATGCACTAAAAAAAAATTATTAATTTTAACTTTTTGGGCATTTTATCATTGGATGTAGAAGAAATAGGATAACTAGGCTCCTCATGTTTGAATTCAATAGGGATATAATCACACTCATAATAATATGAGCACATATTATGAATATCCACATATTCATTTATACTTGCATTTACATCATTAATTTTTTCATTAGATTAGTTACAAAAAAAGGATAAATATTGGGCACCTTTTTTATATGCCATAAGATCCTCATATGCAATACATTGGTCATTGGTAACATTAAACCAACAATCAAAAAAATATGGTTTCCTAGAGATTTTAGTAAAAATAAACATGTTGAGGAAGGATAAAATTTTGGATGTAACCACACAAAGGAGAATGATGATGCCTAGGAAAAAAATAGAAACAAACATTCCTTAAACTATGCCCATGCAATAAACTAGATGTGGAAAATAAATACAATGATCTAAAAATGAGTTTTTGTATAAATAGAAAACCTAAATGTAATTGACAGTTTGGTTCAAATAAGAATAGAGGACTAGTTCACCAGAATGTTTAACCTTAAATTTAGATAAAGTTATATCTAGGGTTAAGGGATATTATATAAGATTTTACACAAGGATAGTGAACTAACCTAATGAGTAGGATAATTGATATAAACATATAAATAATATTCTAAATTTATACAATTGAGATAGCTAAAAATAACAAAGTAAAACTATTGATAGATATTGTAATGAATAGGGAATAATGATACTTATATGGTTTATAGTGCTCATGCAGGTCTAATATGGAATAGGCTATTGGTGGACCAGAAGATAATCTTGGAAAAGTCTTCATATTCTAGGAATATTCTTTATATGGTCTCAAATGATTATGTTATATCTAGATATTTACGTTGACATAAGTATAAAACTTCAATAGAGGCATCTCATAAAAAATGTTGAGTAGATATGGATGTGACTAATTGGATCCTTCTAGGTTATTTGTCACCTTTCATTTGATGTATTCAAATCATGCACATATGATGTCACTCCTTGTTAAATGATCAAACCTTAGATTCCTTACCCTTGGAGTGACTATGGGAAAAAAGGGTTAGTGGGCTCACGGTCTCAATCTACCCCAAGGACCCATAGGTCAATGGGTATTTCCTATATAGATAATACTATGAAGAGTTATTTATAATTATGTACTTCTCCTTGACATGTTGGCTTGTGTGTACACAAGGATGTAATGTATGATAAACAATGAGAAATAGTGACCTAGCTTGTTACTTAGAAAATATGTCTCATGAAATTCTCTTTAAATGATTCATACCTATGGGCATATTACTTCCATGAATTATATAAAAATAATGATAAGAAGGTTTTCTCACTTGAATTCTTCATTAACTGCTTCTTGGTACGTTATCTTGTGAGTTCTCGATATTTTCTAGGTAAGGAATGAATGAATGTTGATATTATATATATCCCAATACCTTTTGGAAATATCTCACATTAAATAAATTATTCCAACTATTAGGATAAATTTCATTTAAAAATTGGATGAATTTTGGCACTGAACACTTTTTATGAAAAGTGGACACTTGCATCAATGTAGGTGTTTGTCTAGGATGTAAGTGTCCATGAAGATATAAAATAGGTATTGGTCCAAAATTGGTAGTTATAAATAATGAACATGTTTAGAGTTATTTTCACAATATATAAGGCCTAGTCATCATAATAACAATGTTCAAACTAAGAGATAATAAATTTAGGAACAAAGAGGTAGTGAACACAAGCCTTTCAGTAGCAAGTAGGTCTAAAACTAAAAGTTATAACCATGATGGATATTTTAAGAATGTACAAGAATAAATAAATTACAATTTAGTATCTATAGTTATCAATAACATGGATTGTGGTATCTAATATAAATCAAGGGTGAATAGTGGAAGTGGGATGTTGACTGGTAGAACCTTGAGGGGTAGGTGGAGAAATGAAATGTGTCATACATGCCTTTTGTTGTCTAATTAATATTGGTAATACTTTTTGATTCAATATTGAAATAATGATATTTTTTAACATTTATAAATTCCTTTATTCAATATCTATATCTTTGTAAATGTATGTCTCTTCTCATTAATTGATTATACTTAATTTTTATAAAAAAAATGGAGGATGTTTTCATTTTATCTTTTATAACCATATAATTGTGATAAAGAAATTTGTAATGGACTAAATGAAATATGAAACCCTATAAGTTTGGAACCCTAAGGAAAACTTAGGTTTTGGCAAGGTTTGAACATTAAATGGGTTCACCAAATGTTTTATCTATTTTTGAATTAATATATAAATATCAATACTAATTAGATAAATGAATTAGAATAATGCAGGGTGATAGAAATATATTTTAAAATAGTAAACTGAAGATAAATGACTAAAAAAGATAGTGAAATAAAAATGGACAAGGCTAAGCTATGCAAAAGAGAGATAAACTTCACTTTTTGAGTCGTTATGTGACTTCATAGGAAAAATAAATATAGGAATAAATATAATATAGAAAACCCAAAAATATCATAGAATTTGTGCCTGAATACTTTGACATACATGAATTCCCAGTTAGGATAAGAGTGACTTTGGTTGATTGATTCTATTTTTTTGTATAAAAGTGTAACTTCTAAAACAATCAAGCACAATAATAATAGTTAGGTTTTTTTGCACTGATTTGATCTCCATAAAATATGTGGATATATATGCATGCCTTCTTGAAGTTGAAACCCCTAGCTTTGTACCATAAGAAGATAAACAAATGTGGAGTAAAAATGGGTTTATAATTGGATTTATTCTAGACCTCAACACCCCACTATGTTAAGCATTACCTAAGTACCAATGATTTGAAGAGGGATCATCTTCCATGTATTTCTCCCACTTAAGTGCTTTGTATAATTATGATCCTTTAACTATATGAATACATCTATAATTAGATTGAATACTTGATCATGCGTTAATATGGCTAAATAAAATGTAATTTAGACTTGGTTCATGACTAATTTAAGTGATTAAAAACTAATTTGGTAGGAATAGGGACATTTTAATTTAATGTGTGGTTGTCTAAATAATATTTGATAATAGGATTAATAAGCTTGCCAAGATCTAGCATATGGAAGAATTGAATGTGCTTTTATAATGGTTCAAGCAGGAAAAAGACTCAGTAGAGAGTTTATAAATCTAAAGTTAAACCCTAAGGATACTTTCCTTTTTAAAATTTTCACTCATGTAAGGGAAGGAAAGAATTGGCAGATAGGGATAAGAAGGCTAGGTGTTTCTATCTTATTGGGTGTTCTTATCCTATTGGGCATTCTTGTCCCTTTAGGAAAGGTACTAACTTTTGGGTCTGAATCAAAGCATGCATATACATAAATTTGTTTTCATTATTAATATAATCTATGTAGATGATAATATATGGCCTTGTAATGAATGTAAGTCTCCTCTTATGCCTATGATAGGTCAAATTGGTGAAATACGTGTCACTCAAGTTAACATGTCAATTAATGGTAAAAAGGGAGAAAATATGCATGATCAAGTATTTATGACCAAATTTAGGTTAATAAAAAACATATTATCTATTAATATTAAAAAACACTAGGAAACAAAAAAAACCCACATTATATGACATGTCAGATACAATGAGCACATTGACCCTGAAAAATACTATAGATAAAAATGATGTTGTTCATACCATATTGTGACAATGAAGATACATTTAAATTAAAATTAGATACATGGTATACAGCATATATTGATCATAAGACACAAATAAAAAACATAGAGACCATGTATATTGCATAAACTATATCAAAATTGGCAAACATTGACACCATTGCCAAAAAACAATAACACCAATACTAGCATGGTATTTGACATTAACAATAATGTTAAACAAAATAAGCCCTTGATAGTGTTGAAAAATTTGAAATTAACATTAAATTTCATCATATATATTTTTTGAAATTATTTGACATTCAACCAATACATTTCTCATAAGTGAAGAAGAATACTTTAACTTGCAAAAAAATTGACTACAAAGCAAAAACTCAGAGTCAAAAACATTTTATTGAGGAAAATAATGAATATAAATATCATAATCTATTTTTTCTTAAAATTTTGAGTGGAATCATGGAAAACATTCCTAAAAAAATTAATATACCAAATAATAGCACAATTATATAATATGTAACTTGATAGTGACACTCTAAAAATCAAGAAAATTAATATTGTCTATGTTTTAAAAGTGGCATAAAATGCAAATGGTATAATTGTAAATTTGTATATCAATTTTCATATACATTCTCTAATGTTTCCATTAGACTCAAATACATTGGAGATCATAAGAAAATGTTTCAATGAATTTCACCTCATGACTAATTATGAAGCATATTTATTATAATGTCAAACACTTTGCAATGTAAATAAGAGACTGTAAAAATTTGCATGCATCCGGAAAAGCATTTGGATGTTGATATTTTTTTTGGGTGATTTATATCAAACTTAACCCAGTCAAGATAAATAGATTTTTTATTAACTAGTTGTGCATGGAAAATCAATTGCATGTACTTTTTGGATATACAATGTAAGATGATTTTAACTAAAATATGACATGAGGAAAAATCATATGTAATTTGTTTATATTATAATATGGATCAAAACTTTCCCTGAAACTAAGGATGGCATTGACTAATTTCATTCCCTTTTTAATATACGTCCTACTAATGATTTGAAATTGCCTTATTTAATGCCTTAAAACAATATTACACTAATATGGATTGTACAACCCTAATTAATAAAAAGATGGAATGTAATTTAATTCATAGAATATGATTTCATAGAATATGATTTCATAGAATATGATTTCATAGAATATGATAGATAAGAATGAATTAAAATGTAAAATACTTAAATTTATATTTCATATGGCATGCACTATATATGACACTACCATCAAATATCAATGTAACCGTCGATGTTAGTGTCTAACTATGACACACTTGTCTAGTATAGAATAATGACTGGATATGGATGACACCAAATTCATTATTTTGTGTTTTTTATCACTTTTAAGCTGATATATTTATATCTAGGATATTTTTGTTACTCTTTTCTAATTGATAAAACCCTAGCTCTTTACCCTTCTTCACCCTTGGAATGATTTTGCTAAAAAATAAATTAGTGGGTTCATGATGTTGAGCTGACCCAAAGAACCCCTTTTTTATTTGACATTGCTTACATAACCAATAATATAATGAGGGCCTCAGACTTATTCTTTAGTTCTCCCCTATATGGGGTAAAATGTGTGTGCATAGGGGTGCATTATACTATATGAAGATGCACGCAATGATCTACCTTGTAATTTGAAAAATATCACTCATGAGCTACTCGTTTAATTATTAAGACATGTAATATGATTGATCTTATGGTTGATATGAAAATAGGGATGAATAAGATAGAATATGCTGATATGAAAATTTTGCAATTGATTGATTTATCTATTGTAGGTGTTTTTTTGGTATTTATTAGATGCATAATGAGAAGGATTAGACTTGTATTTATACCACACATTTTGAAAATATCTAACAATAGGTTTTAATAAGACAAATAAGTCAACCCATAGGTTTATAATCATTTACAATTCAAATGAGTTTTGGAAATTAGATGTTAGATAAGGATCTAAACACTACCATTGGTGGTAGTGTCCTTTTATACCCAGTAGTGTCTAAAAGGCTAAAAAATAGTTATGGATCTAAAACTAATAGTGAAGTATGTTTATCAAGTTTTAAGATTCATGTCTAGTACATTACCCCTGGGTCATCAAAATGATATGTATTAGACTAAGAGATAACAATTCTAGCATAGTGAGATGGCAAATGTGAGCCTTTTGCCAATAGGGATGTCTAAAATTTAAGGGTAGAGCCCTAACTGATATTTTTCAAATATACAAGACCAATATGCTATGACTATATATTTTTATTATTTGCATTCCCCCCATTCAATATTTCAATTCATAAATATGAAACTATAATTTTAAAGAAAAAAAATGTATACCTTAGTGTGTATAACACATCTTGCCTTTGCTTGAGCCCACTTTGAGTGATTTTGTTGGGTATGACATATAACCAAGATCATGTTATGGTATAAATTAGGGAATATAAACTAAAATTTTAAATAATTGAAATTCTTTAAAAGAAAGAGAGAAAGGAAGGAGTACACCTGTGTGTCAATGCAACCATGTTGCCTCTTGATATTTTGTCTTAGTAAATATGCTTCTTTATGATGCATTAGATCTCAAAAAGGTTAAAAATTAAACCTTGGAGATTTGAAGAGGGATATTGGATGGTATTGTTCCCTCAATATGGTGTAAAGATGAGTTGTTGCATGGAAATTTAGATCATTATATATCAATCACACAACTCAAATTTGAATCTATATAATCTGGTGAGGGTGAACAATCTAATCAAATCATCTTATAAATCTAATGATATTGGATGATTTAATCACTTAAATATATAAATATAATGATTTTTAATTACTAATCACTTCAACCTATAAAATGAACCCATTTTTTCAACATAAAATGTTTGATAACAATATATTCTAGTGTAATCAGTGTATCTTGGTGATTAGTATTATTGTAAAGTTTGAAATTTTGGTGTAATATCATGGAATATTCACCTATAATATGTATGATATAGAGTATATGTGTCATATATATAAATTAAAAATTAAAATCTATGCAAAATTGGTGTAATGCATAGGATTTTGATCCAAGTGTATATTTGAATCATGAAATTGAATTGGAGTTTTTGTAAGTGTGGAGTTCATGATTTTATGACAAGCCCCCAATGACATATAAAGGTACTAATTAGGTGTGTAAGTGTGGAGGTAATTTTTTAATGACATTCCCCCACTAAAATATATAAATTATGAAAATGTATAAGTGTGGAGGTCATGCCTTTGTGATATGCCCCCACTATAATCTAGAAAATTAAGAAAATGTATAAGTGTGGAGGTCAAGAATTTTTTGACATGCCCCCATTGTAATATAGAAAATTATGAAAATGTATAAGCTTAGATGTCATTTTATTTTGACATTCCCCAAATACAATTTGTAAACTTTGTAAATGTGGAGGTCATGCCTTCTATGACATACCCATGTTGAAATGCCCCATTTTGAGGCGAGGGAAATAGAAATTTGTAGGTACCTTACCTCAAAAGAAGAAGGTATCTATATGATATGTGTATGAATCATGTGGCATATAGTAATAACATGTTGAATTAGATATATAAATTAGGCTCATAATATTTGATCACATCAAATCCTAATATGCATGATATAGATTATGGTAATATCTAGAGGGTAACAACACATGTTCAACAATAAATCAAGTAGGCACACAATGTATAAAAACAATATTTTAAAACTTTATCAACTACTAATATAATAGTAAAATAAAAAAGATTAGTATGATCCTAATAATACAAAATATTGGTATGATCTTGATGATATTGATTATGTAACATATGAATGTGACACACATGATACAAAGCATTCACATAGGCATCTTCTTGATGACATCCTTTAGTTATAATAGCACATCTACCTATATTATCTCATTAACATTTATGTGATTAGTTCCATGTTATTGGATAGCATATCATTTATTTTTGTATAAATATGTGTTTCACAAAAATTTTGAGGGTGATACAAGTAAACATAGATGCATGATATATGCATTCTCAGATGTTGGGCCTTCCCTCTACTCATATCATATTGGCAGAATCCACATTTTTATCATGATACATCTAGGTTATATTATTTTATAATCATTTTACATTATCATGTTTTAGATTTTGTACTTAGACATGCCTTTATCCATTCTTATATATTTCATAGTGTACTTGATATGCTATTTACTTAACATTTTTTATAACTCATATGATCCATGGGTAGTATGTTATGTTAATGTTGGTTGTTTATGCTTTCATTTATGCACTTATTTGAGTATTTTGCTTTGACCTTATCTTTCTTATTTGATCATTTGAATACGCTCCATTTTTTGTGAGCTCATGGCTTTGTTTTCCTCTTCTACATTTGAATATGTCATTTTTTATTTTGTGTACATTTGACTAAGTCATCTCCTTTCGATTGTGGAACATTTGAACATGTTGCTTGCTTTTTGTCACCTTGGACCATTGTATTTTGAATTTTTTTAGTGATCTTGTGTGTGTACTTGGTTGATTATGTATCTTATAATTTTAGTATCCAAACATGACCATCATATATATCATTCATCTAAGGATTTGATTTGATCACTTTTTACATTATTCAATGATACATCTACTTAGACATGTTCCTTTTATATGTTACATGGTTTATACATAGATTATATAGTTATCTTATCCTTTTGAGGTAAGGTAAATACTAGTTTCTATTTCTACTCACCTTAGAAAAGGGTGAATACTAATGGGGACATGTCAGAGAGACATGTATTTTACAGCCTTCACATATTGAGAATGCATTGAGTTCATGTTATAGAATCATGTCCTCTACATTTTTCATAGTTTTAGACATATAGTGGGGGAATGTTATGGAAACATGTTCTCCACACTTACACCAATTATAGTTTTAGATATATATTAGGGGAATTTTATGTAAATATGTTCTCCACACTTACATAATTTGAAAATTGGCTAAAATCATAGTTATATGGTTTAGATACACATTTGTGGTAGAATTCTATGCATTGTGTAATCACCTAAAAGTGGTACTTGAGTGTTAAGAGTGATACTTGAGACTATATATCCCTATATTATCTATATACCTATCTTATATCCTATTATCACACTTATCCAAACTTTGTACAAGCCATAGGCATCCCTAGTCAACTCAAACATAATCCTAGACCCTCATTTCCTAATCTTGGCACTTTGTGCCTAGTGTTCTACTAACTGGACATTAGCACCACATTAAGGACACTAGATCCATGTGGTGATATTGTCCCCAAAATGGTGCCTATGTCATTTACCCTAGCTTTATTAAATGAATATATTTTCAAAAGTAAAATCCTTCTAAGGTTAGCCTAGACATCTTTTATTATCTACACAAGCAACAAAACACAATAAATACATGAATTTTAGCCCTATATCAACTAGATGGAAATTAGATGAAAAATACCTATCCAAACACAAAACAAGTTGATAAAAATTAAGGTTACTAATCCATATTCTACCCTACTTCTGCATATTACCATCTACAACAATCCTAAGTTTAGATTTTCCAAATTTTCAATCTCAAGCACACTCAAGGCCATTATAACACTAAAATAAATTAAACTTGCACCAGCACTTAGGTGGGTATAAATGCATTAGGCTTGATCCCTCCTTAGAGTATTTGTATGTAAGTAGCTCTCTTCAGAGTGGGGTGTTGAGGATGTCCAACCTATCCTACTCATGAACACACTTTTTAGCTCATACCCTAATTACAAGGAGGATTAGGTTTTGCATCATATATAATTCATTACAATCATAATACAAAGTTTCATAATTAATGCACATAGGGACAGACCCCATAAACCTAGACATGGGTGTATTTAAAATTTTAAGGCATATCTGCATAGAGGACATTAGCACTAATATCAAGACACTAGAGCCAAATGACACAACTATCCAAATATGGTGTTGTTGTTTAGGTTTGGTTATGACATAGGGATCTAATTAATGACACTCAGAACTTATTCCATATCAATTTATATCACTCAGAACATTCATATCAGGTGTTTTTATATAATTCTTTATTTTCACTATTTATTACTATTTTTATAAAGTCAAAGCTAGTCAATTCTATAAACCAATAGTTTATATTTCATGCATATTATTTTATTGATTTAGTATACTCAACCCTTTAATAAACATAGGATTTACATAAGCTAAACCTTAAAAGATTAAAAAAATTGGTAAACCTAACTTGCTTTGAACATTACACAAACCCTAACCATAAGGTTTACATTTCTAGAACTCAAATTTTAGATCCATATATCTTCTTATTTATATTTCATATAATCATGATCATATTGATAGATTAAATTAATTGATTTTTATTATAAAGTTTAATTCTTTCATTGGTATGATTATTCCATTTAATTTAGATTAAACTCAAAAAAGTCAAACACTGTATAGTTGATGCTTTATATCAATTACAATATAAGTCATATTTCATTGCATGTTATCTTTATCCTATGTAGAATTCCATTAAAAATCAAACCCTTACACATGTAAAGGATTTAGTACATAAGATAACAATTATGTTTCAAGTTTCAATGTCACATCTTATGCATAGGAAATAATCTCTTTCTCCTCCTCCTCTCCATGAGGGTGATATCTACTTTACCTCTAACTAGTTCCATGTTATTACTCCTCAATAAGATGAAATATCCTATACCAATGTCAATAATCCCTAATATTATCCTAATCATGCTTCTTCCTTACAGGGTGTGTGCCTACATGTTCAATCAGAAGTAGCTAGGGTTTGCAGTTGTGAGACTCTATGTAATCAAATTATTAGTATGAAAAAGATAATTTTAGGATTAAAAAATTAGAATAAAATATTACATGAAAATATTACAACATTGGAAAATCAATTTAAATGACAAAGGCATCCATGGCACACTAGTGTAAATCATGTCTATACATATTCACCTAGTCAATTTATGGCAAACAATGTTACATATCAAGACATGAAATCACAACAAAGTACATCTAAAACTAGTGATTTAAAAAGAATTAAAAGATAAAATAAGATTTGAAGTGAGGTACTAAATTAAATGAGTAAATTTAATTTTATCAACCTACCCCCTATACACCCAATGAGGAGATCCATATATTATTCTGCATATCATATAATGCCTAGGCACCACATTAATTCATGTTTAACATTGAAAAGAAAAATACAACAAATAATGGAAATAGATGACTCACACAATGACACATCATAAAAAAAATGACACATTTGAAATTTCAATAAGGTTCAAATTCATAAATAGTATAAAAATGGTTACCAAATCATAACTCAAAACAATAAAAGGTTCACAAAGCACAACTAGAGAAAGAAATAGTAAAATAAGCACATGTAAAGCAAGTAAAAAATGCCAATCTATCTCTTCAAAATGAGGCTTAACTTTCAAAATGCTATTATTTTGGTCACAAATATCTATAACATATTGATTATCATGGGCAACGTTGGGCAAGCAGGCCCAAGCAATCACTACTCCTATTCTAGTAGTTGATAATGTTTTTCAACAAGGTTTGGGATTTATTGAACATCCTAAGGCAAATCACTCCCAGATATAGTTTATCAAAGTAAAAGTTACAAATACACAAGAAATTTTATAAAAATATCAAGAACTTAAGTTGCAAAGTCAAAATCATTTTATGTCAACAAACATTCTCAAAAGGGGTTTTCTAGCAAAAGAGCCTTTAGAGCACCATATGCCTACAATAAAAATAGATTCAAAGGACAAAATTGTAATCAATATCCCAAATCATAAATTAGAAAGGTCAAATACATAGTATGAGGTAGTTCGATTTAGGTTTCTAGGTTATTATGATTATTATGATTTTAATGATGAACAATACCGGGATTTCCCACTGCAACAACATTCAACTACAACATATCAATCACACTACATGAGAGATTCCCATTCCTATTTTTGATAATATTCCATAGTGATAGGGAGTCTACCATGACACTCATCGGTTAGTATGGTTTCTAGTTTCTTATACATACTTTCTTTATCCCTTGCTCTTTGTATATAGTTCATTTTCATATTGCATATACATAGCTTATTTAAAGAAAATAAAAAAACAATACAATATTTAAAAATCACAAAAACAGTCAAATATAACTAAAAAAACATAAAATTTAAAGATTATATGCATTACTATGTTTACATTTCTTATATTTTCTAGACATTACATATGCTAGCTATCTTAGTATAGTCAATTTTATCGTACTACATGCATCACTTATTCTCGTTGAGTGCTTATAAGACTCAGATCAACTACATTGATCCAAACTTTTTATTATCTACACATTGGGGGCATATATACTAATACATGGATCTTCACTTGACACATTTACCCATTTAGGGGCATCCTATACATAGTTTTGATCACTAGGTTCTATCCTTATATACTCTACATTCTAGTTTTAACATTTTTATATCTTGATATGGATCATTTCTACTCATACTCATATTTTTTACAGAATTTTATCAATAAAATTTTCACCCTAAGGATGGATACTCTAGACTCCTTAAATTTGATGTAACATTAAAACACCTCAAGGTTGTGGATGACCTATTAGAGAGGTGAATCTTTGGATTGAAGGGTTATCTCCCTTGAACCACACCTACAACTAAACACTAATATACTTAATTTAAAGTAAAAGGGATAGGATTAGATTAGTACTAATCTAAGAGATGTGATGCACTAATATGAATTCCACATGCCTACTTGAACCTACACTATGAGAGGCAATTTACAAAAGTGATCTCAACACTCAAGTTTTTCCTAACAAAAGTGTTTTAACATGAAGGTATAAAGCATTGCATTTCTCAAGGTAGATGAATAATAGGTATGATCATAGACACTAATAGTGTTATTCACACTTAAATATACATAAAATAACCATTTACACTTCATGACACCTGCTAGAATTCAGATTACTTACACAAAACATGAAAGACTAAGATGAACACAAGGAGAGATAACTATCACTTGAAATTTAACCTTAAATTACTTCACACACTTAATCAAGAATTTAAGGACTTCAAAACATATTTAAATATTTATTCAAATAAAAAAATTATTATTCAATATATCATGGCTTTGTCATACCAAATTTGGATGCATTACAAGGCCAAAAGTGGTAGCTTATATAAAGAATTGAGGAAGAGAGAGAGGGGCATAGTAAAGGGAAATTGCCAAGTGTGCACATGGGAGTTTAAAAAAATAGGTAGTTATAAACTATTTAAACATGTCCCTAAATACATATGTCTCTCCTCTGAATATGCTCCATCATCTTAGTGGTGTAGGAGTTAAAAACTCAGTTTGACACCTTGCATAACTCCTTTAAAACTACCCTTCACATGTGAGAAGTAATAAATGGTATTTTAAATCATAAATTCTACATGAATTACTTTAATAAATCTCATTTTACACCTATCATGCATTTAGAATCTCCTTTGGTCTGACACTTTAGTAGAAATCATCATTCATATGCTTAGGTGTCTTGATATTCCTTCATCTCCCACGCCTACCCTTCTTCAAGTGGCTCAAAACTTGAGTTCATATTATTTAAAGAATTATATCTCCATGAAAGGAATTTAAATACATTATAATACTTAAATAAATCCATTGTGGTTAATGGAACAACTCTCAAGACTCCATGTTGCTCCTAGAGCTCTCATTACGCTTATTTTCCTTTTATCCATAAAATCATGTAAACCTCCTTGTGTAGGGTAGTGTACATATGATACTGAAAAAATAATAGAATATTTTAGTACCTATAATTTATTTACAACTCCATGCCAATTTTTAGGTCTTGAGAATGAGTGAAAGTACCTTTTCTTGCTATTCTCCTTCCTTAATTAGGCATCCTTGCCTAGAAGCCTGATTTACTAATCCAGATCTCTCCCACACATGTGAAACCCAAAAAAATAATTTGATTCACTTTACCTATCATATAAAAAACCTCCATGCCAAATTTAAATCCCTAAGATCCTATGGACGTGTGAGAACCAGGCAATGATCTTGAAATCTTGTCTCATTTTGAGCATGTTAAAGACTTCCTAGAAATATGAAGTTTGTTTGATCACTTCTAGGATGTATTGTACATATTTTTAGAATTGAATAGATTAAATACATCCAAAATTACATATCATAATATTTTTTAAGTGTCCAAATATCTTTAAAAAACTATAAAACACCAAAAATCATTATAAAATAGGGCATTTAATGCCATCTATACAAATACAAGTACAGATGAAGTACATGGTTGGAACCTACTTAGAGTATAAAATAATTTCAAGAGGTGAGAGGAGAAAAATAGGTCACATAATTATATTTGGAGACCAATCTTCCACACCAGGTATTTATTAAGTTTTTAGGATGGTTTAAAGTGGACTAGATTCTTAATGATTATTCATAAACCCTAAGCCCTCAACTCCTAAACCAATGCCATAAATTTAAACTGTAATATCCCCCTTAACTAGACCCAAGTGATGGACCTAAAAAAAAATTTTCCATGATTTTTGGTCATGAGGAACTAGTTATAATCCCTAAAAACCATTTATTTCCATGCAACATGTTAAGGTCTTAATCAAGTAATAGGTCTACTTTGAGTTACAGTCCTACGTGAGAGGAACTTGAGGTGATGTTAAAGGCATAAATTATAATTTTATGTATTAACCTATTCATATATGGTTTTTGAGGTTTTTAATATATTAATTAACCTTTAAAAGTCCTTAGACTTCAACTTTACTCCCAACAAGTTACTTTGTTCATGATTGCACCTATGGTCTGCCTATGTTTAGTCTTAGGCTTGTTGGGCCTAGATAGGGATTATCTTTGTTGGCCTCACTCTTGATGTTTTATAAGATTTAAATGGAGTTATATAATCACTTTTAAACCATTCTTAAAGGATTTTACTTCCCTCAAATCTCTTTTCCTCATTCTAAATAAGTAACCCTCATTTTCCAAGGTAGATAGACCTGTGTATGAGTTAGGTTATGTAGGCAGGGTTTAGGGCTCTATTTTTTCCAATATCATTAGTCACTACATATCTATTTTGATACTAAAATTACCTATGCATTTTATATCATCTGAATTCGACTTCAATACTTCCTTTATGCACTCTACCCCTTCTTCAGGCTTGAAACCAACCTTTTATTCTTAGCAAACTATAGGTGCTCAATAAAATTATTAGATTAATTTAAGGGTTTTATGCTTTTAGCTATAAAACACTAAAAATATTAAATAAATCTTTTCATGTTATTGATATTTTATAACATTCTCAATTTTATCAAAACCCTATACTTCATAAACACACACTTGTTATAGACTACCTTCAGGCCTTTTCAAGTTGTGGTTGTAGGTAGTCATTAAAGAAAGTTTGACATGAGATTAAGGATTGGTATTCTCACTCCATAATTGCATCTTGAAATTATTTAAACCTTATTAGAATTTGTTTCTCACTCTCTCACAAATTCCACTGGCTCTTTCATAGCATACTATACCTTCTTTTCATTATACATAGGTTGGTATATGAGTATTTAGGCTTGTACATCCACTCTTAACCCTCATTAATTTTCAAATAACTTAGGTGCCTTCATTGTTTTATACCTTCTTAGTTTTGAATTTTCACTAAGTTACACTTCCAAAACCTATCTTTCTTTTATGGAAGTTATCTCTTTTGGGTCAAAATGGGGAACTACAGGTCTGTAACCTATAGGTCTCTATTTTGCTTCTATAATTGTTAAGAGTGAGTCTCTTGAGTCCTTTTTAAACCTTGATACTATTAAACCTTGTCACATTTATCAATAAGATTATAGACCTCCTGACCAAGCATTATGTAATCCTCAACCTGTCTATTTGATCCATATAGGTATGTATATATAGTCAGTTCGTATATAAGGTATATACATAAAAGTTGGAGTTTCTAGTCTAGTTCATGCCTCGTGATGATAAAATGGGGTATATTAATGTCAAATGGATTTATATAAGTCTTTCATACCTCCGTTCATTATCAATACATCTGAAACATGAACTTAGACTCATGAATGCCCATTTACAAGTATGTATACCTATAAGTGACTAAAACACATTCTGAGCTTGTTTGAGAGTACAAATAGATCTCATTTATCATTAATTTAGACATATAAATTTATAAATACCATATTCATATGATATCATTTATTTCTTATTTCCACTTGGGCCAACATTGGTAGTCAAGCCTGTAGAGAAGCATTGATGGACAGACCTTGCTTCCAAAGAGTGAAAAACATGATGTTTCTTGCAAGGCTATTAGTAAAGAGATAATTATCAAGATATAAAACATGAATCATAGGAGATTGAGGATATTTTACATGAATAATGAATTAATTTAAACCTATGAAAGTGACAAATACTTCAAACCAGTCAAAATATCTACAATAGGGATGATATGTTTCACATGTTTGAGGCACTTATTCCTTTGATGAAGACACCTCATGAGATATAATTGGTTGATTAAACTAAAATTTAAATGAGACATTTTAACTTTTAAAACATCCTACATAACCATTCTCTTCCATATAATTCTATCATGAATAAATAGGAGTAAAACCAAACCCTACTTAAATGGACAAGGCATAGTGACATGTGTCAGGGAATCCAAGAACAAACACACCTGTTCTGATCCCACTTGTTAGGATCTTGCTCCTCAAAAAGAGCACAGTATGATTACCAAATATAAGCAATTAAACATGTGGAAATAACCAGAAGCACAAGTAACTAGAATTCACAAATAGCACAGAATATGAGAGACAATACACTATCTTGTATTAACACTTGTACAGAAAAGAATACAATAAAGAGCCGCCACACTCTTCCACCTTACAGAGGCTTCCCACACCTCAAGTTTATAGTAATTCTTCTTCAAAAAACTCTCCTACCAAAAATGGTCCCAACACACAACTCACACACAGAATTGGTGTTCACCTCTCCAACCAGTCAGTAATAACCCTGCCAATACAACAAGCACTCTAAAGTACTTCAAGTTGATCTCCCATGAACCTGCAACCTGAAATTTAATAGACCATACTCACACATGTAGATCTCCTATGAGCTTGCAATAACCTACAACTCAATGATCTTACAATGGAAGGATCTTCCTTGCCTTCCTTTCTAGCTCATAATTACAATACATGCCAATGGGTCTATAAATAGATCCCAGACTTAAGCAATAACTTAGACTCTCTTAATTTATAATAATTATCCATGTAGATCAAGACTCGAAATAGCCTTTACATGCAAACACTCAGTTTAACTAACTAACTATTCGTGCAATGAATAGTTCTAGAAAACACAGGCGACCGATATCGGTCCCTGCTTTCCTGGTGCTATCGACGTCGACCGACTTCCTGCCGATGCCAGTTGCCTTCTGCACTGATCATGACTGATGTCAGTCATGATGCTGATGCTGGTGCTTCTGGGTCTTTAGCAACCTCTTCTTTTCTTCATCTGCATAGTTGAAGCTTTTAGCTCCACAACCTAACAACATGTTATCACTCTTAACTATTGTTCATAAAGGAGGGGAAATTAATATGAAAATAATATAAACTAAATTAAATATCATTATGAACCCTAATAATCCATAAAGTTTTATCTCCAAACTTTATCTCTCCTATCCATACCATGCATTTGATTTTTACCTTTTTGAGCTTGTGAGGCAGTGATAGAGGAGAGTGTCTGATGCATCGTTTGGACCTAAATTTTGATATCAAACCTAAAATTAACATATGGAAGCCAAAGAGACTCTTTGAAATCATTTTCACCTGTAAGTTTATCTCCTAAGGTCATACAAGTGCCTAAAAGTGCATGTAAAGAAGTATTTTCTTCAATTTGGGTATTGAATTGTAAGTTTATCAGTCTATGACCATTTTCTAACTCATATATAACATTAGGAGGATTATTTAAATTCTTTTCCTTTGGGATAGTATGTATAATTCCTCAAAATTAGGCTAAAAGGTGACTAAAATGACTTTGGGGCATAGAAGAACATAATAAGATGTTAATGTATAAATATATGAATTTAAATGCATATAAAAAACCTTTTATAATGACTCACTACCATGATAAACCTTTGACCATACTTGATAACACAATTATTCATAAATGACCCCTTAGACTAAATAAGTACACATGAGACCAAACATTGGACAAAGATAGATAATGACTAATGTGACCACATGAAGACCATATAGGACTACCTAGGACCATAACATGATCATAACAACATCATATATAATCTTGAGTAACCCTATGAAAAATTTTAGCCTATAGGGGTTGACCATTTTTGACTTGGGGTCAAAATTGGTCAACACTAACCATTACTAATTTAGACTCGGCATATGTACATCCTGGATGTTACACATATTTATATTGCATATTCAAGCATGATCTCATTTCTAGATTACCTAGTTTAGACTTGATTATTTTTCTATGCTTCTTATATTTGAGGGCATTTGAATATACCATTATTATTTGGCTCTATGCCACTTTGATTCACAATATATATGCTTTGGACATGTGCCCATGTCTTTGTGTATGTCTTTCCTGATTATTTATGCAAACATTTGAATATGTCCTTATATGTGGCTCTAATCCAAATTACTTGTTTCTTGCATATTTGGACATTTGAACATGTCCTTGTATGTTTTGTTTTCTCAAATTTAGTCACATGTGCTCATGTCCCTTGTATTGTGTCCCCTTAGCCTACTTTTCATGCCTCATGTGTTTTGTACGTATGATTTCTTATATGTGTCATGGCCATGACATATGTCATTTCTTATTACACACACCAGTTCTCAATGCCATGAGGAACATCATGCATCTACCCTTCCTACTTGGGTGTCATGATGGACATCAATCCCCATCTATATAGACATAATATTTTCAAATTTTATTGATTATTGATGCCTTACATATTGTAATAACCCATCAAGACTCAATCTCTTTGAGTGCATGACCTAAAGGGTGCACCAAGAAAGGGGTGGGTAGACCTTTAGTGCTTTGCAATATCTTTGTCTCTTATAGCCATATTATTACCAATCTAACTAGATCCCAAAACCTTTCCCTAAGCTACTTCTCCTCCCTTGAGTATTCCTCTAGTATTTTCCTCTTTCATTCCTCCTTTTCTAGTCTTAAACTCCTTTTAGACTATTAGTTATACTAGGTCGACTGGGCTAACTAAATACAGTTTAGGGTCTTCTTTATTTTCTTAGTTTTTTAACCTTTTGACTGACCTAGCACAAACCTAGTAAATTATCCCTAAAAACACACTAGGTTGACTAGGTCAACCTTGTATAGTGACATTCATAGAAGGATTTAGGGTAAGATATGAATATATATATTGGGTGAATATTTTGTCATCAACTAACTGACGGCAAAATGGGTATATTAACCATAGCACAAGGAGATTTATATGGCAAAAAGTGCAATTTTACTATAGCATAATGAGATAAATCTCTCCTCTCATCAAGGGGAGGTTCCCTATAAATTACTATATATTAATATAAACTGAAAATAGACTCAGGGGTGAAATCACATCATCCATCTCTCTTTTTTCAGAGATGATGTTCACTAAGTAAATGCAAATTCATGTGTAATAACTGAAAGCAATTCTGTTATTTTAGAAATTATATCTAGTAAATAGTAAGAAAACTTTTTGGGTAGTAATGGGATCCACAAGAAACCCACAAAAGCATAAAGTCTTTTGTTGCTTCTTTTGCTGATTTAGGACTAATAAAACTTTAGGATGAAGCGAAGCTCAAAGTCTTCACTAAAAACCACAACGGAGTATAAAATCACAAAGGATAAAAGTAGTACAAAGCTTTCTAATATCCTTTTCCACCAAAACACAAAAACCACAAACTAAAGGTAATTATAGCAGCACAAAGTCTTCATAATTAACTTTAGAATGTCTTTGGATAATTTCTACATACTTTGATTATTTTATCAAATAAATGAGATATTATTAGGAAAAGGACATAAGAAAAATCTCCTAAATAACACAAGTTATTTCAATGCAAAGTCTAAAAAGTAACACGCTTTATCATTCATTCAATAAAATATGGTTTACAATCTGAGCTCAAAGTCTCAAGAAGCATCTCAATTTGGGTAGAGTTTTTGCTCTCAATTATCAAAAGATATCTCGATTGCAAAAAAGATCCTTCCTTACAAAAGAGGCTCCCTTTATTTATAGGGAAAGACTTGAAGATTGAAAAAGACCTAAATATCTTTTCAAGCCAAAGATGGAAGTCTTTGTTGACTTTGGACTTTCCATCTTTTTACATGTAATTACACATGACAAAAGTACATGTGGAAATGTCCAAAGCATTTACAAAAGTGTATTTAGAAAAAAGGAAATTAAACCAACAAAAATTTGATTCAATTTGTAGCTCCATCTTTCTTTATATGAGCATTTTATAAGGTGATAGCCGCTTGTATCCTGATACTATCTGGAGCAACAGTATTCTTGAAGATCACCTTAGCCCTGATTGTGGCATCTCTCATTGTTGTGACTGATTTCACATGACTAGTTAATCTAGTTTTCAGATTATCTAGAGTTAACTGATTATCCAAGGCATTGTCCATAGAGGCCACTAAAAATGTTTTCTCCTTGAATTCTTTTCAGAACATACCTTCAAATTCTTGAATCATTTCTTCTACTAAAATAAACTAGTTATCTTGTGTGGTAAGTTTGCAAGGTAGCTCCTCCAACTTATGCAATAGACTGATATCACTTTGCTCACTAAGGTCTCTAGAAGATTTGAGGTCATTGATTAATTCCTTAAGCACCTGACTCCTATACATCAATGCTTCTTTAGTTTCAATATACGAGTCTCTATTATCAATGATGCCAATTGATACTAGAGTGCTTATTTTTAGCTTCTTCATATCCATCCATTTGTCAAGATATTTATCTGTGCTTTCAATATCTTGAGAAATGATACCAATAAGATCATCTAGTTCTGCTCTCATTTTCCTCATCTTATCCATTTTCTCAGAAAACTCTGTAAGCAAGGAAATCCCTTGTGTATGCATCTTGCCTAAGTAATGTTTAAGCACTTTTCCCTTAAGATAGGTATTTTTTGCCTTCTAAATCATGGGGTCATCGACAGAGATAGCATCTAGAGTTATATTTTCTAGAGTGAAAGTAATTCTCCTTATCACTACAGTCAATTATTCTACCATTGCTTTATAATGGTCCATTTCTCTTTCCCTATCAAATTTGTAAACCATAATGTCCATCGTTGATTGCAAGTCACTCTTAGCACTTTCATGAGTTACCTTCCCCAATTCAATTTGGTAGACAGAGTAGTCACTCATATCAAAATTTTCAAGAGTTACATCCTACAGAGGTTTGGTAACTTCTAGAAATTTGTGCCCCTTATCCAGAGGTTTGGTAACTTCCAGAGGTTAAGTTCCGTGGCCATCTGGACAAGTTCACTCTAGGAGTTTTGAGCCATCTATTATTGATCACTCTCTTCACTCTTTCAAGATCTTTGTCATATTCCTTTTGTGATTCAATGAAGTCAAGCTTCACACATTAGTAGCAAGAGGGCACATGAACACTTTGTCGATGAACTCAAGGTCTAATCTAATCACCACGTTACCACTAGCATCTAACACAGCCCTGGTATCCTTGTTGTAGAATTAAGTGCACTAGAGAATGAACTCTATGTGGTGAGCCACTACAAGAAAAGAAGAGACCAAATGAATATTAATTTCAACTATCTTCTTCATTTGATGGCTAGGATTGCTTGATTTGGTTCTTTCTATGAACTCAGCCATATCCACGTGTCTGATCTCTATATCCCGAATGTCATCGACATTAGAAGAAACCGAGGTGATTGGGAAAACACCTTGATACTTGTATTTCATCATCTTCAACTTCTTCAGAGAAACCTCAATCATTTGAAATAACTTTTATAGAAGGGACATCGATAAAGAAGGATCCTTGAGAGAAACTAAAACAAGAATCATGATTGTGCAATTATGGGGAAAAAATTAGTAATCTATAAAAACTGCACATTGATAATCACAACCATGGGAATGTTCCTAAAAGGGCTAAGGTGTGAGTAGGTCAGAATGTTTAAAGGGAAGTGCGCTTAGAAAGATGAGAAAAATGAAATTCTTGAGAGTTATAAAAATCAGAGGGAAACTATGCAGGGGCAGCAAAAAATGCCACCCTTGCATGTTAGTGATAATTATGCATAGGCGGAAAAAATTGCCATTATTGCATGTAAAGGTCATGCATGGTTGGAAATTTTTGTCACCTATGCATATGGGGTAACATCATGTAATGGTGCCAAAAATTGCCTCCCTTGCATGTTGATAAGAACTTCATGTGAGGGCGGCAAAAATTATCGCCCTTGCAGGTAGGTTGAAACATCATGTAAGGGCGGCAATTTTTTCCACCCATGCACAAGGGGGAAATTATGTGAGGGTGGTAAAAATTGCCACCCCACATGGGAAGAAACTTCATGTAAATTTGTGATGGCAGCAATTTTGTTTCCATATACAAGGAGAATGGATGGTGTGATGGCGGCAATTATTGCCGCCATTACATGGGATGAGAAATGGACAACGGATTTTGGGTGGGGGGGTTTTCACCTAGATCACCTCTTCAAGGAAGAAAAGGAGGAGGGGGAGGAAAAACATGAGATGAAAACCTAAATAAGAAAAGGAAGAAGAAAAGAAAACCCTAAGAAAGAGAAAAACAAAAATGAAATGAAAACCTAAAAATTGAAAAGAAGAACGCAAAACCCTACCTGACAAATCACAATCCCATGCTTGAATCCAAAGAAATCATGATTCCACTCGTTCGCATGATCGACTGGATGCAGGGAGGAGGAGAAGACAAATTGAAATGAAACAAATGAGGCTCAAAATGGGTTAAAAATCAACCCCAACCACTTGGCGCATGTGGCCATAAATGTTGCGTGCAAAAATTGAGATCATGTAGGGGTGAAAAAAATCACTGCCTCTGCATGTGAGGTTGAAAAAAGATGCAAGGGTGGAAATTTTTTCCACTCTTACATGAAAGGATGCAAGGGCGGTGAAAATTGCCGCCTTTGCACGGGATGAAAAACCACATGCAATGGCTACAAAAAAATTTTCCCTTGCATGTGAACTGCAAAAAAAATGCAATGACATCAAAAAATGCTGCCCTTGCATGGGAACCAAAAAAAACACAATAACTCCTTGAAATTTATCAAAAATTTGATGTTTTGATCACATCAGAATCGTAACGATTTTCACATTTTTTATGAAATCATAATGAGGGAAGGTCATGAACTTTTCAAGGATGTCAGTTGACCAAACTTCAGATCAAAAAAAACTTGTCTCAAAAGATGAACTTAGAGTGAAAAACATGAAATAGACAAGTTTTGTAGGGGTTGTGCTAAAAATGAGCGTCGCTGATTTTGGGAACAACAACTAGATCATGTTGGGGAACTTCCATTGGTTGACTCTTGGAATGATCAACGAGAGTAGAAACTAGTCTCTAAGTGTCTTCATCTATGCCATTGGACCATGGAGTCAAGCTAAAAAATAAAAAAACATGAAAAACCAAATGGAAACAAATAAACATAAGAATATATAAATGTATAAGTGAACTCATCTAATACTTCAAGGATTGAAGTGTTTCAGATTTTTCTCACTATGAGGCAATAAGAATGGCATTCCATCTTGATATTCTATCAAGAAGTTATTTTCACCATAGACTTGATGAATGATAAATGGACCTCTCCAAAAAAAATTAAATTTACCATGCATTCCTTTTGGTTCTCTCCTCTTGTCCCACAACAAGACTTGATCTCCAATTTGAAAATCACAAATCCTTACTCTTTTGTCAAAGAGTTTCTTCACCTAATTTTGATGTGTATTAATCTGGTCCACTACCATGGTTCACTGCTCATCTAGTTCGGTTAAGCACATGATCCTTTTATCAATAGAATTTTCAAAAGTTGAATCTTTGATTGCCTTTACCAACCTCAGTATTGGTAGCTCTAGGGTGATCAGTATCTCTGCATTCAAACCATATAGAAGTTGGAATGGTGACATGCCTATTGCCCTCTTGGGTGTAATCCTAGCTACCCACAAAACATCGAACAATGCTTTATGCCAAGTCCTCTGATTATCATCTACTAGTTTCTTGATAATAGTAGCCAGATTCTTGTTGCTTGATTTTGCTTGACCATTTCCTTGTGGATAGTAGTTGAAGGAGTGGGAAAAAATAATCATGTAATTGTAGCAAAACTCAATAACCTCATGAGAAGAGAAACAAGCAACGTTATCTGTTACAATCTTAGTTGGGACCCCAAATCGGGAGATGATATTTTCTTTAAAAAAATTACATACCACTTCAGAAGTAGCATGCTTAGTTGGAATGGCTTCCACCAATTTGGTAAAATAGTCGATCACGGTGAGAACATAGTAATGTCCAGCACTTGAGAAATGGTTCACTATGCTAATGAAATCAGTACCCCATTGTTGAAAAGGTTCTTCAATCACCATTGGCTTAAGAGGTAACATGGTTAATTTAGGTTTCCCGACAAACTATTGACACAATTCACACCTACATACCCATTTGTCCGCATTTTGAAATAGTGTAGGAAAATAATATCTCACTCATAGAATTTTTTGAGCCATCACTAGTGTAGAAAAATGTCCTCCATAAGCCAAATTATGGAAGAACTCCAAAATTTTACTTTGTTTCACCTTATCGACGCAACAAAGAAACACCCCATCAAGGCTTCTCTTATACAAACCATTGTCCCACAAGACATAGTTAGCAACCTTTAACTTAACATTCCTTTTTTCTTTGTAGGATAGATGGGTGGGACACTCACCATAGGTAAGAAAATGAGCGATATCAAAATACCACTCATCAGTAGTAGAGATGAAGAGAATTGTAGGCACATCTTCGACCTCTATTTCTTCATTTTTTGTTTTCTTAGGGATATTATTAGCAATCAACTAGCAGAGCCCCTTTCCCCACACAAGCTTGGTAGGTTTGATATCAAGATTAAACTCCTCAATTTTAACAATCCAATGGCCCCTTTTAGTACCAAACTCTTGTTGAGTTAGAATGGACTTCACTGTTGTATTAGGCACCAGAACAATAGTATGTAAATTTAGAATATAGAATCTGAAATGCTTTACCACCTTAACCATGGTAAAAGCATGCTTCTCCATATTTGAATAATTCAACTCATGAGCTTTGAAAGGATAGCTCATGAATGATATGGGAGATTCCACACCTTCTTTGTTTTGTTGAACCAAAATAGCTGAAAGTGTATGCTCAAAAGCATAGCTATATATTACGAAGTCTTTGGTATAATCTAGACAAACCAGGATTAGTGCATGGGTGATCACTTTCTTGATATCTTCAAATGCTAACTTTCCTTCTACAGTCCAACATAAAATGGCTTTACCCTTCATCATGTTGACAATGTGGTGAGTCTTCTCTACAAATTTTAGAATGAATCTCCATAGAAAATTCACCTTTCCAAAGAAAGAATGAACAATAGTCTTACTAGTAGGAAGAGTAAGGTTTTGGACATATTTGACTCTTTCTAAGTCAATTTTTATGCCTTCTCAGGATACAGTGTGACTGAGAAGTTTACCTTTTGTAACCCCAAAATCTAACTTCTTAGGATTAAGATAAATATCACTTTGCTGACAGCGTTCTAGCACTTGTAGATGAGGCACATGATGAGGATGATGTTTGGAAAAAATGGTCAAGTCATCAAGATATACCACAATAAACTTCCCTATTTCATCTCTGAAGGTAAGATCCATTGCCCTTTGGAAGCTAGCACCAGCATTGATCAAACTGAAAGGCATTCTATGATATGCAAAAGTGCCCCAAGGTGTAGTGAAAGCATTTTTATGTTGATCTGCTTCATTGAATTCTACTTGATTATACTTAGAAAAACCATCTAACATTGATAATATTTCTAAACGAGTCACTGTTTGCAACACATGATCCATGATGGGCAGAGGGTAGTTATCTTTTAAAGAAGATTGATTTAGGTTTTTGAAATCAACATAGATATGAATTTCTCTATTCTTCTTTCTCATGGGAACTATGTTAGCAATCCAAATGGAATGATGGATTGGAAAAATAATTCTTGCATTCAACATTTTATGGATCTCAGAAAGGATAGTCCCTGATATTTTGGGGTTGTATTGCCTTTGTTTCTACTTGAAAGGCAATGACCTAACTTTAAGAGAAATTTCATGCCAAATTTCCCCGAGCCTAAGAGATTTCAAATTATCATAAAAATATGCCAAAACATCAATGTAATGGTAAAGAAGAGTAACAAATTTGAGCTTTTCATCAAAAGTGCAACAATTTCCAATGTTAACCATCTTGGGATTTTCTATTGTACTCAAATTCACCTAATCAAATTCCTTGGAGGAACTTGAATCCATTTGTTGCTACTTGACATACCTGTCATGCTTATCAAACAACCTCTTAAGAGAAACCAATCCTTTTAGAATTTTATTCCCTTTGAGTTAAAGGAACTCTTCACCAGTTTTGGAATTTACTTTGGGAACTGATTCCTATGGTGGAGATTCACTACCTTTAAAATAAAGCTCCTCAAAGCTGTCTATATTTTCTAGAAAAGTAATGATTTGGTTATCATTAAACACCTAGCAATGGTTGGAATTATTAGGTACACTTGGTCAAAAGACCAGATCAATAGTGTACTTTTCCCCTTTTAAATCTTTATGGGGAACCATGAAGGTTGTAGAGACCACCAATGAATTTGCATGATCATCAAATTCTCTCGGCACAGCAAAAATGTTGAAAGCATAAAAACTTTCAATACAATCCCATACTAGATTGTGATAATGTCGTAATCTTTCATTTTTGGTTTGGTATAGGTTCCTTACTTGACAAACCACTAGTTTAGTATCTCCTCGAGCATGAAGAATCTTAATACCTTTAACATGAGTAGCTTTTAATCCAAGCAGTAAAGACTCATACTCAGTGGTGTTTTTAGTATTGTTGAACTACAACTTATATGAATAAAGAAAAACTTCTCCTTGAGGGGAGATCAAAACAATTCTGGCTCTAGAACCAATAGAAGAGCAACTGCCATCAAATTCTAAAATCTAGACATCATTAGAATTTGATCTTTTCAAAAATTTCTCTTCGTTATTCAGGAAAGATCCTTTGTTGTCTAAACTTTACTCTAGCAATTCTTCTGACTTTGTATTTGGATTTTTTGAATTGCCACTAAAATAATTTTTATCTGATGAGCTGAAAACATCTTCAGTAGTCAGGAAATAATTACCCATTCTTGATGATTCAAATAAAATTTGAGCTTCAGGATCTGATGTTTGGGTGACTATATATTTTGACTCTTTTTCAGGAAGCAATTTTTTCATGATGCCTTTAATAGGTATCCTTGCTTCAGACAAGTCTATATTCAATTCTCCACCTACATCTTTACAAAAATTACACCTGAGCAGAATACCATAAGAGGCTGGAACATCGGCTACCAAGACTATCATTTTGATCTGCTTCTCTGGAAAAGCTGCAAATGCAAATTAGGTATCTTTGATTTGACCTAGGAGTGGGACTTGCTTGTTCTCCATGGAAAATAATCTACCAAAGTTCTTAGTTAAGGTAAGACCAAGAGAATCTACAACCTTGGTAGGCATGACATTGTCAGAGGCCCTAGAGTCTATTATATAGTCGCTCAACCTATGACCGTTTACCAAAAGGGAAACATAGAAAGGTTTTATTTTCTCAGGGGTAGTAGGAGTAGTGACAAGATTATTCTAAGTGGATTTGTTCTTTGAGGAATCATGAGGCACCTTTGGAAAATCTTGCCCTATAGGGATGGTTTTATTTTCTACGTATTCGACCAACCTATCAAACTATTTAGGATTAGCTCTCAAGTACTCAACTTCAGTCATTTGAATCTTAGTCTTTTTGGCATGATCAATTATATAAAGTAATTGAAATTAACTAGAAATTGATGAAGGGAGTCCATCATCGTAATCTTTATTGAGTGTGGCACTGGTCTGAGGAATAGAAGTGAAAGATATAGGATGGTTTGAGATACTTTTTTATTAGTCATCGGGTCCTTTGATTGAAAGGGCAGTGAAGTCCCCTATTTAGTGATCGAGACTATTGGCTAAGGTTCTTCTCCTACTTTTCCTTTATCAGCTTGTTGAGTTGACTAATTTTGGGACCTGGTAAAAATAGTGTATGATCCATCAGACACTACTCCCTTTTTCTTAGCTTCATCCTGGTAATTCAAGAAACCAATGTTGGAGTCACCAACTAATTCTTCTTCTCCTTCTATGAAGATATTAGAACATCTTCTTGGTCTAACTCAGGTTGAAGCGAGAAATCATGTTCAGCTTCAAGGTAATCAACTGTTGAGTTAGCTAGTGTTGCTTTAATGGTAAGTTTCCCCTGTGGGGGAGGCAAATGATTTGGTTGCCCGTGATTTCTGGCAATATTGCCTTGATATGACTAGTTTTGAAATGTCCTCCTTGGCATATCCTGATAAGGATGGGAAGACATACCTTTGGCCATTTGTCTTTTCAAGGCTAGCAATTCATTTGTCAACTTTTGCACCATAGGATCTGTGGTGCTTGTGGAAGAACTTTCAGCAGATGAAGAAAATTTATTTTTATTGGAATCTTTTCTGATCTTACCTACCAAGATAAGATCATCTTCAACCTCAATAGCCAAATTTTGGGCTACAGAAAGATATATAGGACCAGCCCACCTCAACAGAAAACTTTCTTCAAGAAGTTGAGAGTTGATGAAAAAACACTTGAGGTTTTCTGGTGTTGGTTGAGCAATTGTAAAAATTTGGTTCCTCAGCTTATTGAATTTAGCAATGAAGTCTTGCATAGGTTCATGAGGTTCCTTCTTCATTTTTGTAAGCTAAGATAACAAGGCATGTGCATCTTTAGCACATTTAAACTTGGCCTCAAACTTGGCTTTGAACGTATTCCAGTCAGTTATAATTTGAGCTTGAAGGTGATAAAACCAGTCTGTGGTAGTGCCTTGCAAAGTTTCTACAAATAGTCTCACTGCTATATCTTTGTCTTCCACACCTATCACACCACATGCTATGCAGAAGGCAGAAATATGCTCATCAGGATGAACCTTCCCATCACCATAGAATTTGGGGAAATTCTTTCTTGAACTACGAGGTAGTTTGTGTAAAGGTGGGGCTAGATTGAGAGGACCAAAAGAGTTACCCCAAGGACCTTGGGCTGCCATGATATGATGATTAAAGGGAGGGATAAAAAATATTGGTGGGGTAAGTATAGACAAAACTCTAATAGCACTAAGACTAGAAGCTTCATTTGGTATTGGAGATCTAACATTGGTAGGAGGAAAGCTCCTGGTATACTAGAGATGAGATCGCAGAGGAGAGATCTCAAAATTATTTCACCACACTAACTTGAATATAGGATTAATAATACGTTTAGCTCTTTAGTTTCATGTGTATGGTGGATCTATTAGAGTGAAAAACTAAACAAGGATTGGAAATGCTTCAATTTGAAGCTTAAGGCTACAAAGTGCACGTTCATGTCCCCAGCGGAGTCAGCAAAAAATTGTTGGATGAATATTTTGTCATCAACTAACTAGCAGAAAAATGCGCATATATACCACATCACAAGGAGATTTATATAGAAAAAAGTGTAGGTTTACTACAGCATAACGAGATAAATCTCTCCTCTCATCAAATCGAGGTTCCCTATAAATTACTATATATTAATATAAACTGAAAATAGACTCAGGGGTGAAATCACATCATCCATCTCTCTTTTTTTAGATATGATGTTCACAAAGTAAAGGCAAATTCCTATGTAATAATTGAAAACAATTCTCTTCTTTCATAAATGATATCCAAAAAATAGTAAGAAAACTTTCTGGCTAGTAATGGGATCCACAAGAAACCCATGAAAGCACAAAGTCTTTCATTGCTTCTTTTGCTAATTTAGGACTAATAAAACTATAGGATGAAGTGAAGCTCAAAATCTTTACCAAAAACCACAATGAAGTATAAGATCACAAAGGATAAAATTAGTACAAAGCCTTTCTAATATCATTTTCCAACAAAACACAAGAACCGCAAACTAAAGGTAATTATAGCAGCACAAAGTCTTCATAATTAACTTCAGAACATCTTTGGACAATTTCCACACTTTGCTTGTTTTATCAAATAAATGAGATATTATTAAGAAAAGGATGTAAGAATAATCTCCTAAATAACACAAGTTATTCCAACGCAAAGTCTAAAAAGTAACATGCTTTATCATTCATTCAAGAAAATATGGTTCACAATCTGAGCTCAAAGTCTCAGGAAGCATCTCAATTTGGGCAGAGTTTTTGCTCTCAATTATCAAAAGATATCTCAATTACAAAAAATATCCTTCCTTACAAAAGAGGCTCCCTTTATTTATAGAGAGAGACCTTGAAGATTGAAAAAGACCTAAATATCTTTTCAAGTCAATGATGGAAGTCTTTGTTGACTTTGGACTTTCCATCTTTTTACATGTAATTACACATGACAAAAGTACATGTGGAAATGTCCAAAGCATTTACAAAAGTGCATTTAGAAAAAAGGAAATTAAACCAATGGAAAGTTGATTCAATTTGTAGCTCCATCTTTCTTTATATCAGCATCGTACATGGTGATAGCAATTTGTATCCCGATACTGTCTAGAGCAACAGTATTCTTGAAGATCACATTAGCCCTGATTGTGGAGTCTCTCACTGTTGTGACTGATTGTGCATGACTAGTTAATCTAGTTTTCAGATTATCTAGAGTTGACTGATTATCCAAGATATTATCCACAAAGGCCACTAAAAATGTTTTCTCCTCGAATTCTTTTCAGAACATACCTTCAAATTCTTGAATCATTTCTTCTGTTGAAATGAACTGGTTGTCTTGTGTGGTAAGTTTGCAAGGTAGCTCCTCCAACTTATGTAACATACTGATATCACTTTGTTCACTAAGGTCTCTAGAAGATTTGAGGTTGTTGATTAATTCCTTAAGCACCCAAATCCTATACATCAACACTTCTTTAGTTTCAATATACGAGTTCCCATTAACAATGACATGAATTAATACTAGAGTGCTTATTTTTAACTTCTTCATATCCTTCCATTTGTCAAGAGATTTATCTATGCTTTCAATATCTTGAGAAATGATACTGATAAGATCATCTAGTTCTACTCTCATTTTCTTCATCTTATCCATTTTCTCAGACAACTCTGTATGCAAGGAAATCCCTTGTGTATGCATCTTGCCTAAGTAATCTTCAAGCACTTTTCCCTTGAGATAGGTCTTTTCTGACTTCTAAATCATGGGGTCATCGATGGAGATAGCCTCTAGAGTTACAGTTTTTGGAGTGAAAGTAATCCTCCTTATCACCACATTCAATTGTTCCACCATTGCTTTATAATGGTCCTTCATTTCTCTCCCTATCAAATTTCTGAACCATAATGTCCATCGTTGATTACAACTCACTCTTAGCACTTTTGTGAGTTACCTTCCCCAATTCAATCTGGGAGATAGAGTAGTCACTCATATCAGAAATTTTAAGAGTTGCATCCTATGGAGGTCTAGAAACTTCCAAAAATTTGTGCCCCTTATCTTTAATCATCTTTGAAAGAATTTTTGGTTTTGTGAGTCTTGACTTTGGCTGACACCATTTTAGTGAAATCAAAGTCATCTGGGGAGATGCCCTATTTCTTCCTTTTGGGAGTGTATGTAATGGGCACCCCAGTTGCACCCAAAAACTAACCTAGTAGGGACTCTTTATGACTCTGATAGTTTTGCTGGAATTTCTTTTTTTGTTTTACAAAGACTAATATATGTAACATAAATATAAAATTGCAAGCATAGATACACACAACTAAAATAGCCAACACACTGTATTTGTATTAATTGCAAAATGAGAAAATGAGTACAATGCAGATCATGTGGTGACTCATTAGATCCCCTAGTGATCATACAAACATTATTTCAAGTAGATATCCCAGCAAGTTCTGAAGGTGCTATATTTGTGTCTTCAACCCACAGAACTTCAAACTCTGCAGAAGCTTCTACGGACTCTGTAGCCAAAACTACAGACTTTGCAGGCTTAGATCTACAGACTCCACCAGGCTTGAAATCTACTAGCTCTATAGTCTGAAAACTATAGACTCTACAGGCAGAGAAAACTATGAACTCTGCAGGTAGCAAAACTACAGACTTTGCAGGCAGCAAACTACGAACTCTACAGGCAGCAAAACTATAGACTCTACAGGTAGCAAAACTATGAACTCTACAGGCAACAAACTATAGACTCTGCAGGCAACAAAACTACAGACTCTATAGGCAGCAAACTATGAACTCTGTAGGCAGGAAACTATGGACTCTGCAGGCAAGAAACTATAGACTCACCTAGCTGCATTCAGATGCTACAGTGAGGGAGTTGCTACAGTGATGAGATGCTACAATAGTGTGTTTGCTACAGTGGTAAGGCTGCTACAGTAGTACAGCTGCTACAGTGGCACAACTGCTATAGTGACATAGTTGTTATAGTGCACACAGCTGCTACAGTGGCTGAGAGCACAAACTCCAAAGACCAATCCCAAGGATTGATGTCTAGAGTGCTACAAATGAGAAGGACGTTCTCAAATGCCCAAATAAGCTGCAAGTGCAACAATTCTTTTTTTCTTATCCAACATGGCCAAAGAAGCCACAAGCACTCTCCTTTATCCTTTTCTCCAAGGGGCAACTCAACTCACTTGAGCAATTTGGGATAAAGGATGTGCAATAGTCCCTCATAAAGTAAATGTTTAAAGTGACACTCAATGTCTTTCAGCTGGGTTAAAAGTTACCCTTTTTGTAGCACTTCAGGCCCCCAAAAATAGTAGCAACCAGACTCTGAATGGTGCGAGTGATAGCTTGCTGGAAAGCTCACAACAAGGAGCATCAAAACCAAACATCAAAACTAACCTCCGTTGCATCATAATAGCTTACTACAAATAGTAAACGTGTTAGAGATTGAGTAAGCCCAGCCGCTAAGATGGGGACATTACAATTTGCCCCCCTCAAATTTGCTTGTCCTCAAGTAATCTCAGCCCAGCTTGCTAGATTACTTGCTCACTTTCCCATGTAGCATCCTCCTCTGGCAGGTCTTTTCATCTGACCAAGTACTCTTTCACTATCTTATTTTTGAGTTTACTCTCTCTAGTGTCCAAAATAGCCTCAGGTTCTAACACGAGCCTCCCTTCCTCACCCAAAGGGGGTAAATCTGTAGTAGGCACTACCCCCTGACCAATGGCCCTCTTAAGCCTAGACACATGGAATACATTGTGCACTCGACTGCCCTCTAGAAGCTCAAGTTCATAGGCGACTTCACCCATTCTTTGAATCACCCTTTAGGGGCCATAAAATCTAGGCTTAAGCTTCTCTACTCTGCTCTTCTTGAGCGATGACTACCTATATGGTTGTAGCCTCAAATACACCATGTCCCCTACCTCGAAACTACACTCTACCCTATGCTAATCAGCATACAACTTCTACTGATTTTGGGCCTGCCGTATATTCTCTTTGAGCTTTCTCAAGATATCGTGGCTATCCTTCAATAGGTCTTTAGCTTTGGGTACTCTGTTATCCCCCAAAGCGATATCCATGAAGCTTGGAGCTTTATACCCATACAATGCCATAAATGGAGTCATCCTGATGGTCATGTGATATGTGGTATTGTAACAATACTCCCCCACGTGTAACCATTTTACCCAGGCTCTCTATTGTGCAGTCACATAGTTTCGCAAATAACCCTCCATCCACTTATTTACTATCTCTGTCTGCCCAACAGTCTGGGGATGGTAGCTCATTCTAGGTGTAAGGTCTGTACTGCACAACCTGAACAACTCTCACCAAAAAGCACTCATGAACTTGCTATCCCTATCACTGACAATAAATCTGGGTAACCCACGCAGCCTAAAGACCTCCCTAAAGAACACATCTACCACCTGAGCTACTGTATAAGTCGAGTGAATAGCAAAGAAGTGAGCAAACTTCATCAGTCTATCCACCACCACATAAATGCAATCTCTTCCCTAAACTCGAGGTAGGCCAGTGATGAAGTCCATAGAAATGCTTTCCCACTTTCGATCTAGAATGGGTAAGGGCTATAGTAAACTAGCAAGAAATGTGTACTCTTCCTTATTCTGTTGACAAACTGCACACTCCCTAACATGCCTCTAAACATCATCCTTGAGCCCTCTCCATGAGAACCACTCTCGGATCTGCCTGTAGGTCTTGAAGACCCCTGGATGCCCAGACATAGGTGCATCATGAAACGCCCTCAGTATCATCTATCTTAAGGGTGATGATAGAATTAAGTAAATTCTGTCCTAAAACCTGATTAACCCATCAATCACCTCATAGCGACTATCCTGTATGGTGCCAGAAACCAGTCCTAAAGCCCAAGTGTCCCCAACATATTTTTTTATAATCTTAGCCCTCTAGTCTCCTGAAATCCCTGCAAGAGCATAAATGTGGGGTCTTCTAGATAGGGCATCAGCTACTACATTCTTCTTCCCTTTGAAAAACTCAATGTCAAAGTCGTAGGCTTGCAATTTAGTGACCCACTTCTACTGCCAGTCATTCAAGTCTCGCTGACCCATGAAATACTTTATGCTGTTGTGATCAGTCTTGATCATAAACTTTCCTCCAACCAAGTAGGATCAGAATTTGGGCAAGGCATGCATAATGGCTAACATCTCCCGATCATAAATAGAATAGCTCTTCTCCACCCCTTGGAGCTTCCTACTCTCAAAATCAATGGGGTGCTTCTCTTGCATCAATACTGCTCCAACCCTGTCACCTGATGCATCACAATGAAGCTCAAAAGGCTTTGTGAAGTTGGGTAGAGCTAGAACTAGACATGAAGACATCACCCGCTTGAAATGTTCAAAACACTGTTGCGCTACCACTGTCCATACAAAAGTGCCCTTCTTGGTGAGGTCTGTCAATGGTGCTACAGTCTGTGAAAAACCCTTCACAAATCTCCTATAAAAACCACATAATCCAAAAAATCCTTTGAGTTGTGTAAGGCTAGTTGGAGTGGGCCAATCAACAACCGCCTTGATATTTTCTGGATCCGCCCGAACTCCTTTAGCACTGATAATATGGCCGAGGTAGAGCAATTTGGTCATGTTGAACTCGCACTTTGATTCCTTGGCATACAGTGACTCCTTTTCCAATATGACCAGCACCTCCTCTAATTGTTGTAGGTGCTCATCCCACGTCCTACTGAAAACTAGGATGTCATCAAAGAAGATTAATACAAATCTTCAGAGCTGCCCTCTAAACACTTGATTCATGCAACTCTGGAAGGTAGCTGGAGCATTGGTTAGCCCAAACAACATAACTAGAAACTCAAAATGCCCATAGTGACACTGGAAGGCAATTTTTTCTATGTCCTCCACTTGCATTCTGATCTGATGGTATCTTGAACGTAGGTCTATCTTAGATAAAAACTATGCTCCATGCAGCTCATCAATCAGCTTGTCAATCCTGGGGATGGGGTACCTGTTCTTAATTGTCTTCTTATTGAGAGCTCTATAGTCAATGCACATACGCATTGTCCCATCCTTCTTCTTCACTAAAACCATCGCTGAAGCAAAAGGGCTTTTGCTGGGCCTAATATGCCCCATCTCCAATAGCTCCTTTATTGATTTCTCTATTTCATCCTTATGCCTTTTTGGATGGTGGTAAGGGGTGATGATGACTATTTTAGCCCCCTCCTCTAGCTCAATAACATGCTCAATACCCCTTTCAGGAGGGACCCCATGTGGGACACTACCAAACACCTTATCATGCCTAGAAATGATCTCCTAGATATCTGGGTGATATCTCTTTACTTACTACTCTAGAGGCGTAGGCATGATCAAACATTTAGCTGCCCACTCGACATCATCATGTCTAAACAATTGTTCCATCCTTTTCAAGGATACCACCCTGAGCCCCCCATTTGGTAAGCCACAGAGCACCACCTTTCTACCTTGATGCTAAAACCTCATCTCCAGCTTAGCCAAGTTGAAGGTGAACTCTACCAGAGAAGTCATCCACACCATTCCCAAGATGACATCATAATTGCCCATGTCAACTACATAGAAATCATCCTCCAACTCATAATCTCCTCCCAATTTGATGCAAAGTTTTGAAATCTTTCAGGTGCATAATAACTTGTGGCCATTGGCCACCATGACTTTGAACCCTGCGTGTTCTTCGATCTAAAGACCCCTTTTGGCCACCAGTTTTACATCAATGAAATTATGCATTGCCCCTATATCGATCAAGGAAACCACGCGCTGCCCTTGAATCAGCCCTCTTACCTTAAAGGTCATGGCCTTCTGGACACCTGTCATCTGAGCAAGAGACTTCTCATCATTAAAATTCTCCTCAGCCACGCTATCACCCCGACTAGAATATGAGTCTGATTGTTGCCCCTTGTCTTCGAAAGGGGATTCATCTACTGAGAAATACTCCATGGGCTTAGCCTTCACTTTAAGCAGACATTCATGGGAAAGGGTCCATGGCTCCCTACAATTAAAACATAGTTTTTTCTTCCTAAGTTCGTTGAGGGTCTCGTTGTCTAACCCTTTTGTTTCCCCCTTAGGCTATTGAGGGTCCTTCTGAAACGTCTTCCTTTCCTGCTACACGTGTTTATGCATTGGCTTCTTGTCCTTATCCCTTTTAAAATGAGAGTCCTTTGAAGTGAACTTGCTCCTATAAGTAAAAGGCGCTAAGTCTCTAGCCTTCCTGATAGCATCCTGCAGAGTGGGAGGATCATGTCCCTTCACCCAACCATGAAGGGGGTCTGATAGTCCATCCATGAACAACACTATCAACCTCCTCTCTGATATGTCTATCACCAACACTGAAAGTCTCTAAAAATATAAAATGTAGCCATCTATAGGGCCCCACTGTCTAAGCTGCGCTAACTCCTTAAAATGAAGTTCAAGATCCTTCGTGTCAAATCTGTCAATGAGTCTCTCAATAAACTCTGCATAAGTATCTATCTCGTTATGGCCAAGCATGACCATACCATGGTCCCACCACTCATGGGCACTTTCATCCAAGTGTAATGCATCATACTTAATCACGTCCTCCTCAAGCATGAGATTAAGTTGGAAATAAGTGTCTAATTTCTGAACCCATGTTCGCGCTGAAGTCTTTCATGTTTCGTCATAGTATGGAATGGACAATTTTCCCAACTTTTTCCTCATCTCATAATTTTGTTGCCTATTCCCTCTCATTGGCATATGCTTGAGTCTAACATCAATATACTCCCTGAAGGACATTTCACCCTGGAAATCTAGTCCAGCATTTCTCCAATCCTCCAATATTTGGTCTTGTATCTCCTATTGTGTAGGACCAGCATTATCTTGGTCATTCTATCTTGGAGGTAATTGTGGCATGAGTGGCCTTGTAGAAGAACCTACTCTAGCGTATGTTTGGGCTCCCCTATTAATCGATGCATCTCCATTACCTCCATTTCCTGGTCCACCTACCTGGTTAGCATTATTACCCTAGTTGGCATTGTTGCCTTGATCTACTCTAGTCAGGTGTTGGGTAATTGCTAGGGCCATCTGATGCAATGTGGTCTGTAGCTCCCTTTGCCCCCGAGCAAGATCACTAAGCATCATCCTGGTGCTGGGTTCTCCCCTTTCCTCATCTCTGTCACCCATGGCTGGTCTTGCAAAGGGCTCACCCTCCTCAATTTTTGAAATAACTTTTAAGTCTGGGTTTGTCTAGTTTCTCCTCAAGTAGTACTGATGTGTGGGATGCATGAAACCTTATAGGATGGCAGGAATAATAGGCTCTGATACCACTGTAATGGACACCCCAGTTGCACCAAAAAACTAACCCAGTAGGGACTCTTTATGACTCTGGTAGTTTTGCTAGAATTTCTTTTTTTGTTTTACAAAGACCAATATATGTAACATAAATATAAAATTGCAAGCATAAATACACACAATTGAAATAACCAACACACTGTATTTGTATTAATTGCAAAATGAGCAAACGAGTACAATGTTGGTCACGTGGTGACTCATTAGATCCCCTAGTGATCATACAAACATTATTTCAAGTAGATATCCCAGCAAGTTCCGAAGGTGCTATATTTGCGTCTTTGACCCGTAGAACTTCAAACTCTGAAGAAGCTTCTACAGACTCTGCAGCCAAAACTACAGACTCTGCAGGCTTAGATCTACAGACTCCACCAGGCTTGAAATCTACTGACTCTGTAATCTGAAAACTACAGACTCTACAAGTAGAGAAAACTATGAACTCTGCAAGCAGCAAAACTATAGACTCAGTAGGTAGCAAACTATGGACTCTACAGGCAGCAAAACTATAGACTCTACAGGCAGCAAAACTATGAACTCTATAGGTGGCAAACTATAGACTCTATAGGCAGCAAAACTATAGACTCTATAGGCAGCAAACTATGAACTCTACAGGCAAGAAACTATGGACTCTATAGGCAAGAAACTACAGACTCACCTGGCTGCATTCAGATGCTACAGTGCAGGAGTTGCTACAGTGATGAGATGTTATAGTAGTATGTCTGCTACAGTGGCAAGGCTGCTATAGTAGTATAGCTGCTACAGTGGCACAACTACTACAGTAGTATGGCTGCTATAGTGACATAGTTGCTACAGTGCACACGGTTTCTACAATGGCTGAGAGCACAAACTCCAAAGACCAATCCCAAGGATTGATGTCTAGAGTGCTACAAATGAGAAGGGCATTCTCAAATGCCCAAATAAGCTGCAAGTGCAACAATTCTTTTTTTTCTTATCCAACATGGCCAAAGAAGCGACAAGCACTCTCCTTTATCCTTTTCTCCAAGGGGCAACTCAACTCACTTGAGCAATTTGGGATAAAGGATGTGCAATAGTCCCTCATAAAGTAAATGTTTAAAGTGACACTCAATGTCTTTCAGCTGGGTTAAAAGTTACCCTTTTTGCAGCACTTCAGGCCCCCAAAAATAGTAGCAACCAGACTCTGAATGGTGCGAGTGATAGCTTGTAGGAAAGCTCACAACAAGGAGCATCAAAACCAAACATCAAAACTAACCTCTGTTGTGTCATAATAGCTTACTACAAATAGTAAACGTGTTGGAGACTGAGTAAGCCCAGCCACTAAGATGGGGACATTACAGTGTAAGCTAACAACCAAGGTGGGAGAGCAAAAGTACTTACATTATCATCAGTCCTTGTAGTTGGTGTCATTGGGGTATCACCTACACTACTGGTGGAAATAATGGACATAGTATTAGTTAAAACTACACCTGTTACTGAATGGTCAAGGGCAGAACTATATCTGATATTAAAAGATGGAGATGACAAACTGGGGATGGATCCAGATGAATAAAGAACATCTCCAGAAGTGATTTGAGGGTCACCAAAATAATTTTGGAAGGAGAGGTAGCTTTAGAAGAGGGAATACTGATTGGAGAAATAGGTGGAGTTACATCAGGTGAGTTGGGTGGGGAAGAAGAAATTCCTATGTCTGGCAGTACACCTACATGTAGAGACAGAGTTTCCTTTCCCTATTGACTTGTGGGCCTATCATCAGTTTCCATCTATTTCACTACTAGCTTTTTGACGCTCTTCTTCTCAACTTCCATGTCTGTTGTTCCCGGTTCCTTCTCTACAACTTGTGACTTCTTTGTCACAAAGATGATCCTAGGCTTATGTGGCCTATCAAAAGTAGGGACATCACTTTTATTCTTCATCCTATTTTCTACCCTTCTCCTTATTTCTTCTTGAAACTCATCTTTTGACCCTATAATAAAATCTTCCAAGTGATTTCCCTATTTGCTAACCAATCATTGGTGTTTGCCAATATTAATTCAAATCTCATTCTCAAGGAAATCAACTCCTTCTGAGACCATTAGATCAGGGGAAGACAAGCATTGGTGACTTACTTTGTGTGGTATCTATTATTTATCAAATCTCCATCATCTACTAGATTTTTAGGGATATTAGGGGGCCCCAGATATTCTATTTTCTCAAGGGACAATCTACTATAGTCCATCTTTTTGATGTCTTCAACTTTCCTCAAATCGACCCAAATATCTTCGATCATAGGCTCATGAAACTGGGTCTTCCTCTGTATTATATATTTCACACCTCTATATTCAAAATTTGGCCTCCTTTTGAATTCTTCATGGTTATAAGTTGAATTTTAGTCTCCATTGCTCTAGCTTTTGCAGCGGTCAATACTGAGAATCTACCAATTTCAATTGTGAACTTGAAACCAGGTTTCTTGAGTTCCATCTACTTATTGTGCACGACAACAATTTACCTGCACAACTCCATCAAGACTAATTTGTCTGAGGGGAATCTTGGAAGCATATAAGGATAACCTTGGAAAAATCTAACTTGCAGATAACAAAAAGTAGGGAACTGCAAGAACATATACCCAAAGTCATTCACAATAGTCCAGGCTTCGTCTGACTCTTTTTTTATTATAATTAGGGATCAACAAGACACAAAAATATCATAAATAAAGCATCACTTACCCTTCTAAAATGATGGATGGAACCCTTCAATGTCAGCTGAGGATAATATTGATACACTAGGGTTATTTTCCTATCTCCTTCTGATGTTAACCCTGGGAAGGTTCTCATTGACGCTGTAATATAGACTATGTATGACATCATATAGAATTTGGAGGTAGTGGATACCTTCATCAATTGCTCATGCAGAGTGTTGCTAATTTGTTTTCCCCAAAAAATGACTTGTTTCCTTTAGAGAATTATCTTAATGAATGGGTACATCCATTCGTGAAACTGAGAGGAAGAAAGCAAACCTCATACTTTGCTGAGAAGAGTGATCAAGTCACCAACTTCTTCTATGAAATTACTCTGTGGAAAGTTCCATGGCCATCTGGACAAGTTTGCTTTGGGATTTTTGAGCCATCTATTATTGATCACTTTCTTCGCTCTTTCAAGATCTTTATCATATTCCTTGTGTGCTTCAATGAAGTCAAGCTTCAACACATCAGTAATGGGAGGGCACATGAACACTTTGTCGATGAACTCAGGGTCTATTTTGATCACCACATTACCACCAGTATCTAACACAGCCCTGGTATCCTTGTAGAATTGAGGACACTGGAGAATGAACTCTATGTGGTGAGCCACTATAGGAAAAGAAGAGACTAGATGAATATTAATTTCAACTATTTTCTTTATTTCATGGTTTGGATTGCTTGATTTGGTTCTTTCTATGAACTCAGTCATATCCACGTGCCCAATCTCTATATCCCTAATGTCATCAACATTATAAGTAATCGAGGTGATTGGAAAAACAACTTGATACTTATATTTCATCATCTTCAACTTCTTCACACAAACCTCAGTCATTTGGAAGAACTTTTGTAGAAAGCACATCGATGAAGAAGGATCCTTGAGAGAAACTACAACAAGAATCATGATCATGCAATTAGGGGGAAAATTTAGCAATCTGAGAAAACTACACATTGATGATCATGACCATGGGAATGTGCCTGAAAGGGCTAGGGTGTGAGCAGGTCAGAATGTTTAAAGGGAGTAAGGCTTGAAAAGATGAGAAAAATGAAATTTTTGAGAGTTACAAAAATTAGAGGGAAAGTATGCAGGGGTGGCAAAAATTGCTGCCCTTGCATGTTAGTGATAGTTATGCATAGGAGGCAAAAATTTCTACTTTTGCATGTAAAGGTCGTGCATCGGCAGCAATTTTTTTTACCTATGCATATGGGGTAACATCGTGTAATGGTGGAAAAAATTGCTTCGCTTGCACATTGATAAGAACTTCATGTGAGTGCAGCAAAAAGTGTTGCCTTGCAGGTGGGTTGAAACATCATGTAAGGGCGATAATTTTCACTGCCCATGCATGAGGGGGAAAATTGTGTGAGGGTGGCAAAAATTGCCACCCCACACAAGAAGATACTTCATGTAAGTTTGTGATGGTGTTAATTTTGCCACCATATACAAGTAGAATAGATGGTGTGATGGCAGCAATTATTTTTGCCATTACACAAGATGAGAAACAGATAATAGATTTTGGGTGGGGGGTTTTTTCACCTAGATCACCTCCTTAGGGAAGAAAAGGAGGAGGGGGAGGAAAAACATGAAATGAAAACCTAAACAAGAAGAGGAAGAACAAAACAAAACCCCAAAAAAGAGAAAAACAAAAATGAAATGAAAACCTAAAAACTAAAAAGAAGAATGCAAAAACCCTACTTGACAAATTGCAATCCCATGCTTGAATCTAAAGAAATCTTGATTCCACTCATTCACACGATCGACTGGATGCAAGGAGGAGGATAAGACAAATTGAAATGAAATAAATGAGGCTCAAAATGGGTTAAAAATCAACCCCAACCACTCAGCACGTGTGGCCATAAATGCCGTGCACAAAAATTGAGATCATGTAGGGGCAGCAAAAATTGTCACCTCTGCATGTGAGGTTGAAAAAATATGCAAGGGCAGCAATTTTTACCGCTCCTACATGAAAGGATGCAAGGGCAGTGAAAATCACTGCCTTTGTACGAGATGAAAAACCACATGCAATGGTGGCAAAAAATGCCACCCTTGCATGTGAACTACAAAAGAAAATGCAGTGGTGTCAAAAAATGTTGCCCTTGCATGGGAACCCCAAAAAACACACTAACTCCTTGAAATTTATCAAAAATTTGACATTCTGATCACATTAGAATCATTAAAAATTTCACATTTTTTGTGAAATTATAATGAGGGAAGGTCATGAACTTTTCAAGGATGTCAGTTGACCAAACTCGAGATCAAAAAAAACTTGTCTCGAAAGACAAACTTAGAGTGAAAAACATGAAACGGACAAGTTTCGTAGGGGTTGTTCCAAAAATGAGCGTAGCTAATTTTGGGTTTCATAGGGGTTGTTCCAAAAATGAACATAGCTAATTTTGGAAACAACAATATATATATATATATATATATATATATATATATATATATATATATATATATATATATATATATATATATAATATTATTTTGGTCATTATTCATATGTTTAATCAAGAGTTATTATTCACTTGCGCTTCTTCACAATTTGCTCTTCCACCATTCTACTTGAGGAGACTGTTGACTAAATTTGACCTTATAAGTCAAATTGGGACCCCTATAGGTAAAAACTTGATTTTTAGATGTTTAGGATCTAATATTTTGTCATGAGGTATGTTATAGGTCATTTAATGTCATTTCAAGTCACATTAGCCCTGGTCTTTATCATTTTCAATATTTATGTCTTTTTGAGTCATTTTGGGGGTCAAAATGGAGCATTAAATGAGTTATACAGCCTCTTTGGGTAATGTGTAAGTTTAAAAAGGTGATTTCACACCCCATGTATCCTAAAAAGTCTTAATTAACCATTTTTAATTGAAAAATGGTAGGTTATTCAAAAGAATAGGTAGTTTTCTTGGAAAAATGAGCATTTAATGAGGTGTATGAAATTTTATAAATTCTTGTAGCTAAGGACACTTTATTAGTGTCTCTCTATATTCCATAAATTTATTTTAGTGATAATTTTTATTATAATCTCAAATAAATGAATAAAATCACTTCTCTCTCCTTTCACTAGGCTTGGCAAGCAAAAATAACCCTAAGGTTTGTACTTAGTATGGTCAGCAATAAAGGTTTCAAGAAAAATTATCCTAGGGGTGTCTTATAAACTCAATAATATTCCATTTTATGTTTTATTTTAGAGGAATGGTGACCTGTACTTTATGAAACATTCCTAACAAGTTGACCTAACCAATTTGCTTGCTAATTTGTGCACCCTATAGGTTTTGCCTTGGTTTAGATAAGTCTGTATAATTCACTTGCTAATGTTGTTTCCAAATGATTTTGATTCCCACCTCAAATGATCTCCATGATTTTTTTTGTGTCTCAAGGTGTTTGTATATGCAAATCATCTCATGTTGCAAGAGAAGGTACCATTCTATGTTACAGGTAGGTTTCCACTGTTTGTAGGATCTTCATGTTTTTATCATGATTCTAGAGGGTTGCAATAGATTCATTTCATTTTTATCAATTTTATCTTGATTCATTTATCCTTTCAATCTCATTTCTAAAGTAACATTTCATGAGTTTATAGTCATAACTATCATATAATCAGTTTCCTATATGACTACCATATACAATCAATTAGATGAACTATGCAAGGCTCTAATACACATCTATAGAGTTGTTATAGAGGTATTAAAAATTTTAACACACCATCATATCAAGAACAATCAAGTTGAAGTCTTTCACTTGGCTAAATAAGAGACTATACTAGTACCTCAATCACACACACAACCTTCCACCATTAATGAACATGTACAATAATCTCATGAAGACCAAACATTGAAATGGAGTTTAGGAGCTTGTTTCAATATTTTCAACATCTTGATGTTCCATTTAAATTCCATGAGGGGATATCAGTTGGTTATCAAGGCATATTCTTTGAGTATATTAATTTTTTCTACTGAGTATATAGCTTGTAATGCACCTACAGGAGCCTCTCATGATGATGTAATGATGGAATGGGAGATTTGATAGGTTTTTAACCTTTTAGAGTGCTAAATTTTCATTTTAAAACTTGGTGAGGGTCTAGAATCGATCACAAACACATATGTCTTGCTCACTACCTGCAATTCCACATATATTGCCTGTATATTAGAATAACAACCTACAGGTGGCTTAACAGAGAACTAAGGTACTCATATCAAGTGTTGAGGCATGTGGTAAAACCTTATTTGGAGTCCTAATATGTTTATATTTCATGTCATTCCCTTTTGAAGAGCTAGTTTTCTAATCAATGTTGAATGTAACCTTCTAACAAGGTGATGACTAAGTTTAGGGATCAAATCCCTAAAAGACAAAAATAGAGCACTTATAGTTTTATGAATAGTCATATAACAAGGATACAAGGAATAATGATGCATCTAATGACCTTTTATTTTAGCCTCTACCTATGATAAAATACATGCAAAATATGGAGGGTATAAGAGTAGGGGAAGGTAGTAGTTGAGTTCTTAAAAATTGCCATTTGGCCACTAAATTTAGGCAATAATCACCTATAGGTTTTGAGCTATAAAAGAAGAACCTTATATCTAAAGTTTCTAAGTTAAAACATGTACACATAATGGATTATCTTACTAGGATGAATAAGAAATTTTTCCTCAAGTATGTGCCAATAAGGATTGAGGATCAAGGTGGAAAGTTCCATACACACCTACAGGTGTGTCCAATCATGAAATGTGTACCTACAACAGACCTTAACTCCTACATCATCTATAGTAGAGGTTTGATCATGGATATACCAATTTTGGTGATATAATATATCTTTTAAATACCTTCATATGGTTCCTATGGATTACATGACACAGGTTTCAAGGATTAAATCCATCTACATGACCCCATATAGTCAATTATAGTTGATTGTGAGGGGTAGAGAGCAAAAGAATTGAGCTCCTTGATGTAGATATAGCATAAAGATGAAAAAAATAAGTCAAAAAAATTTTAAATTGCCCTAAATGAATTAAGGTAGGTTGGTAAAAAAAATTTAAAGCTAATACATGCAAGGTAACCTACAGGGGTCACCCTTGAGGGAGGAAAACAAGAAATACAATCAGATGTCACACTCAGTCTTGACCAATTAAAGTATGAGGAGTATGCGAGAGGTTGAAGTGATGGATAGAATTTAAAAATAACTATCATTATTTTCATTACCTAAGGGGATCCTATGATATAAAAAAAAATAGATAGAGAACCTCATGATGCAACACACAGTCCATATGAGAACCCTGCATACACAGTTTATCTCCTCACAAGTATGTCTTAGGTCTTTGAAAAATTAAAAGGTCAAATGTTATTATAATAAGATAAAATCTTGTGTAGATCATGTTAAAAACTTGGATAATCCTCTCTAATATTCACCATTATCTGATAGAATATGGGATTGCCCTTTGTTTTATCTCAAACAGAGGGCACTCCTTTTGTGCATAAACCTTGTAGTCTTGGGAAATGAGGAGAGAAGGGTGGACTAGTAGATATTTGCACCATGAAAGGAGGTTTTTAAACTTTAATTACACTTGGGAAAACATGATAAATCTTTCAAATAATAGATAATCTTAGTAAAGTCATCTAGAACTCCAAAGTTATAGTTAGGCCTGTTAGGCAAGGTTTAAGCCCAATATCCAAATGGGCAGTCAAAAATAGTCTTAGCCTACAAATAATGGAGAAACAAGCTCAATAGTCTAATATGAAGTGATTAAATATAATTTAATGCTATGCATACGGATCTAGGAAGTTTGGAGGTGTTGACAAGCATCTTGAACCTTGCATTTTTGGAATTTGTTGGCAGTTCTAGCTTCAAGGCTTTATGAACAAAGCCTAAAGCACTCAAAACACTTATAAACCCTTAGTCTAAACTTGATGAGGAAAATTAAAGAGATAATGCACCAAAATGGTAGGGTTTTCCCAAAAAAATTATTGGATGTTTTATAAGACTCAATCAAGTTACCTACCATTAGGATGAGTTGTACAAAATCCGTATAGACAAGGTACACAATTTCTCATTTTAACTATTTTGTGTATTATATAAGTTCTATGAGGTTTCAAGGAATGAAATAAACTTTACAAGGAATCTTGATACTTAATATAAATACTCATTTCCATTTCATTCCTTGGAAAAAATCCTAAGTTTGTTTACCATTTACTTCATCTCAACCAGTCTGAACTAGTATAGTAAACATGATGATGAGAAGTGTGAAAGCTTCAAGTGGAAGCATTTTTAAGGTGTGAATTATGCTTATAAGGCCATGTAGGGTATTTAAAAGTTTAATCCACTCCATTTTATTAATTTTCATGGAAATTTGATGCCTCTTTATAATCAAAGTGTGTAGGGTGTGTAAAAGAGGAGTTTTCTTTGATTGCATATGGTAATTGCTCATTTTTAAAAGATTCTAGATGATTAGGACTGAAACCAATGCATGGAAATGAATTTATGAAACCCTTAACTCTCATATAAATCATTATACCTATCCATAATTAGTTTTTGGACTTTTCAATAGGGGTAAATGATGAAGGTAGTTTCCTTGTGAAAAATGAGAACTCCTACGCCACATTTCAGGAGTTTCATGACTTGAAGTGACACTTGTGCTTCCTAAATTTTCATGATCAGTTTCACATTCCATTATCATACACAATTAAATCATTTTCTTAGATTGACAAGTGTCCTTGTGACCTTTGGACTTCTTTATTCTTCTCTCTCTATCAAGTTCTATAAGAACTAGCCATTTTGGCCTTTGTAAACTATGCTCCACTTGAGCATGGTGAAGCCTTGTTCATTTGCATACCATGAATAAATAAATATAACTGATTTTTACCTCTTATATGACTTTTCATATTGTGCTTTCTTGAAGTATTTATCTTGCTTAGTGATGACTATTATTTCCTCAGCATTGATATCTCATTCTCACACCTATTTATAGCTTGAAAGCTTCTTCTTACAGGTCATATGAAGTGTTCTATGAATTATCAAGGTTGAGTGAGTTAGTATATTCAAATAGTGCCATTTTAGGCCTCTGTACTATTCCTCCTAGTCTAAACATTCATCAAAACCTCATAATGAAATAATTATGTGAGAATATTCAGATTAGAGAAGTGTATGTTTGGTTAGTCCCTTGGTCTCATGTGTGACATGCAGCCGGTTGGTAGTCATCAATAAATTTGGTATATCACCTCCTTCAGGATTTTTTTTCATTTTTATTTCCCTTTTCCCTTGCAAGCATATGTGTAGTAGTGATCTACAAGTGGTACATCAAGGGAGTTATCCCTATATAGAGATTCACCTCATTCCTAGGCTACCCATAGCCTAAAAGTGTTTCAATTGTGCCACTTGGATGAGGAGAGATAAGACATCTCTTTAAAGGGTGAAAATTTAAGTGACAATAATTTTTGGCATGCCCAGTGGGATTCTTAGTCCAAGAAGTTGAAATATTTTTGGTGTTGTCTTTCAACACATCAACCTTTGGAGGCATCTATCTAAACATCAATGGTAATTCCAAGATTACATCAGCTGGTCAATCAACCTAGGTATCCATTTTGAAATTTTTTGATAATCATTCCTTGTGATCTTTCTTCCTAATGAAGTTCTATGGATGACTTTGGTGTTGAGTACTATTTTACACAAGTTGGTGAGGTATATTAAACTTATGACATTCCCTATCAGCCTTTGTATGATCCTTACCATCCTTTTCATTATCCCTATCAACTCAAACATGAGATTTATCAACATTTTCATGAAGTTTATCATCCTTATAACTAGCATTCTTAATATCTTGCTCCTCTTAGTCAACCTAGACACTCCTCAAATTAGTCCATTTCCACTTTCAAGAAAACTTTCTTAGGTTATGAGAGGTATATGATAGATCTTGACACATAAAGGGGACATGTTCTAGATTTTACTATTCTTCTTATTCATATGGTGAGAGATGCATCAGATCTAGTTAAAAAATATTGGGTGCCCATTGAGAGAGAAAATTAGCAAAGACTCACAAGTGAGATGCAAGATGTGAGTGGCCTTATTTCATCCTTAGAGGATAGGTAAAAATTCATAAAAATCAACCTCCAAAAACCTATCATCCTTCATATCCACTCACCTAAGATTTTTACCAATCCTACATTATTTCTACTCATGAACCCAATCAAGCTTATTAAACTCATCCTTTTCCCAATCAATTGTAAGAGAGAGTTGGAAAGATAGGCCTTATTTTTGAAGCAAACCTTGATAGGCAAATTGATTTGGCCAATAAGTAGATGAACTATTCTATATTATTATCAAAATAATTTTAATCTAAGACCTCATTTCCATCTCGCATTACATCCCCACCTTTAGAAGAGACCTTTAGATATGAAATCCCATGTTGGAGACAAGGTGGGGAATCCAAGCCTAAGGAAATCCCAAGTTTCTTGAACACTTCATCTACTCCTAAAATTTAATCACTACCTCAATAAGATACTCCTATTCCTAACATTCTAAGCTAGAATAAGGTGGTGGAATCATTGGGAAATAAAGGGGATAAAATCCTTAATAAAGAGTGTGAAGTTGAGAAAGAGCTTGATCCTATGCAAGCCCCTCCTACCCTTCCTCAATAGACCTCTTGTTTTCCATATAATCCTTCTTATACTCCTCATCCTCATGATGATTCCTATCAAATTCAAGAGAGACTTTTCCAAGAGAACCTATCCATGAAAATTGAAGAGTTACAATCAAGAATGATATTGTTGAGTCAAGGTGTGATGGAGGGTTTAGAGACAAAAGAAGATCTTATGCCTAAACACACCCCAGATAACCCTCCTCAAGAGATTGATCAAGATGAATAAGATGTAAATTAAGGGATTTTCAAATGTAAGGAACAAAACCATGTTATTTTATCCCAAGGTCTACCACCCCTTCCTCAAGAGCTTCCAAAAGGATCCCTTATAATTTATTCTCAATCTGATTTTGAGTCTTATGTTCCACCTCCACCAACTAGTTCATCTTTCCCTCAACTCATCACCCTTTGACTTGATGGGCCTATGGTATGGGAACATAAATAAGATCATTTAGTTGATAAAAATTTAGAACTCTTGCTTGAAGAAAATATAACTCCTTGGCAGCCTCATTGGGATAAGTCACCTGATTTCAAGATGCCTAGTCTTGGCATCACCAAGAAAGATAAGGAGATTGAATATATTGTAACCCTTGAGAAGAAAATTAAGGTTATGATTGCTGAGATACAACTTTAGAGTCCTCAAGAGGTCCTAAATTTTGATGAAGAGGTAAGTCCTTGTGTTCTTCTTGTTGTGTTGATAATGAGGAATGCCTTCCTTGTGTCAAAGAAGAAATCATAGATGAACTCCTTTGGATTATAAAGAACAACATGAAGGATCTTATCTTATTTTTCCCCTCCATGATTTTGATAAAAGATAAGATGAGGACTTGTGGTAGTAGTTTTAAATATTTGCAATGAGTTTGAGTCTCTCAAGGGGTCTACAACTTCCTTAGAGCTGATTACAAGTGATGGTAAGCAAGATGACAATTTTCAAAATGTCATAGATGAGCTAGAACAAGGCTCACTTAAGCCTTTGGAAGTTAAAACAAGATTCTATTGTCCTCAATATTCTAAGGAATAAGAAACTATTCCTCTTTAAATCATTCTTACAAAGAAGATACAATTTGATCATGAGATGAAGAGTGGGTAGCAATATAAGGTATGTGTACAAGGCCAAAAGGAATATATTTAGATTGGAGACCTATTTTAAGATTGTCTACTTGAGAGCATAGAAAGTTAAGTTCCAAGAAATAGGCCTGATCTATCAATTATCCAATCCAAAGAGCAACATGCTTGGCACTTTGATTCATCTCATGAAGAAGATGCAAAGAACTTTCATTTTGATCTTGGAAAAGGAGGTATGCTTAATTTTTAGTTGTACATAGTAGTTTTTTATTTTTCTAAGTGCCTTGAACACATTTGTGTGTGTATCTTGTTAGTTTGTTTTCTTTATTTTGTGTGTGTCCTTCATTTTGTGTGGTTGAAGTAGTCAAGTGGTCTTGTATTGATCAAAGCTTGTTGTCAATGGTCAAAGTCCTCTTATTATGTTTTAGCCTTCATATGACTCCCTAATCCAAATGGATTGATAAGGCTACTAATATTTAGCACAATAGGCATACTACCCCTATGAGTCACCAATTTATTGACTAAATTTGACCCTATAGGTCAAATTGGGACCCTTATAGGTAAAAACTTGATTTTTAGATGTTTAGGGGTCTAATATTTTGTCATGAGGTATGTTATACATCATTTAGTGTCATTTCATGTCACATTAGCCTTGGTCTTGGTTATTTTCAATATTTATGTCTTTTTTAGTCATTTTAGGGGTCAAAATGGAGCATTAAATGAGTTATACAACCTCCTTGGGTAATGTGTAAGTTTTAAAAGGTCATGTCATGCCCCATATGTCATAAGAAGTCTTAAGTAACTATTTATTACTAAAAATCAATAGGTTCTTCAGAATAATGGGTAGTTTTCTTAGAAAAAAATGAGCATTTAATGATGTGTACAAAATTGTATGACCTCCTAAAACTAAAGACACTTCAATAGTGTCTCTTGGTCTTCCACACACTTATTTTAGTGATTATTTTTATCAAAATCTCAAATAAGTGAATAAAACCACTTCTCTCTCCTTCCACTAGGCTTGACAAGTAAAAATGGCCCTCATGTTTATATGTGGTATGGTCAACAAGAGAGGTTTCAAGAAAAATGATCCCAGGGCTGCTTTCTACACTAAATAATATTCCATTTGATCTTTCCTTGCAAATAAATGATCACCTGTACTTTATGACCCATTCCTAAGAAGTTGACCTATCCAATTTGTTTGTTAATTTATGCACCCTATAAGTTTTTCCCTAGTTTGGAAAAGTCCATACAATTCACTTTTTGATGTTGTTTTCAAATGATTTTTACTCCCTCCTCAAATGATCCCCATTCTTGGTTTAGTGTTTCAAGGTGTTTGGATATGCAAATCATCTCATGTTGCAAGAGAAGGTACCATTTTATGTTGTAGGTAGGTTTCCAATATTTACAGGACCTTCATGCTTTGATCATGTTTCCAAAGGGTTTTGATGCTTTATTTCAATTTTATCAATTTTCTCTTGATTCCTTTATCCTATCAATCTCATCTCTAAAGTAATATTTCATGAGTTTGTAGTCATAACTATCAAACAGTTAGTTTTCTATATGACTGTCATATACAATAAATTTAATGAACTATGAAAAGATCTAAGACATATACATAGAGTTGTGATGGAGGTATTAAAATTTTGAACACACCCTCATATCAAGAATAATTAAGTAGAAGTATTTCACTTGGATAAAGAAGAGACTATGCTAGTACCTTAGTCACACACATAGCCTTCCACCATTAATGAACATTTACAAAAATATCATGAAGAATACAAATTGAAATGGAGTGTAGGAGCTTGATTCAATATTTTCAACATCTTGATGTTTAATTTAAACTCCATGAGGGGATATTAGTTGCTTATCAAGGCATATTCTTTGACTATATTGGTTGTTTCTGCTCACTATCTGTATGTAGCTTATAGTACACCTACAGGAGCCTCTCAAGATGATGTAATGATGGAATGGGAGATTTGATATATTTTCAACATTTTATAGTGCTAATAGTACATTTGAAAACTTTGTGAGGGTTTATATTTGATCATAAACACATAATTCTTGCTCACTACCTATAATTCCACATATATTGCCTATATATTAGAATAACCACTTATAGGTAGCTTAACAAAGAACTAAGGTACTCAAGCAAAGTGTTGAGGCATGTGGTGAAACATTATTTGGAGTCATAATAGTTTTAAATATCATGAGATCCCCTTTTGAACATTTATTCTGCTTAACAAGGTTGAAAATCACTTCCTAAAAAGAAGGTGATGACTGAGTTTAGGGATTAAATCCCTAAAAGACAAAAACATATCACCTGGTAGTTTTATGAATACTCATATAAAAAGGATACAAGGACTTATGATGCATCTATTGACCTTGTCTTTTAGCCTCTACATGGGAAAAAATTCATTTGAAATATGGAGGGCAGAAGAGTAGGGGAAGGTGGTAGTTGAGTTCTTCAAAACTGCCATTTGGCCACTAAATTCAGGCAATAATCACCTATAGGTTTTGAGCTATAAAATAATAACCTTATATCTAAAGATTGCAAATTAAAATATGTACACATAATGGATGATCATGCTAGGATGAATACAACATTTTTCCTCAATGATGTTCCAACAAGGATGGAGGATCATGGTGGAAAGTTCCATGCACACCTATAGGTGTGTCTAATCACAAAATGTGTACCTATAATAGACCTTAACTCCTACATCATCCATAGTAAAGGCTTGATCATGGATATACCAATGGTGGTGATATATGGTATTTCCAAATATCTTCATATGGTTCATATGGATTACATGACATAGGTTTCAAGGATTAAATCCATCTACAAGACCCCACATAATCAACTGTAGTTGATGGTGAGGGGTAAAGAGCAAAAGAATTGAGATCCTTGATGTAGATATAGCATAAAGATGAAACAAATAGGTCCAACCAATTCCAAATGACCCTAAGGGACTCAAAGGAGTTTGGTAAACATTTTATCAAACTAATCCATGTAAGGTAACCTACAGGGTTCACCCTTGAGGGAAGAAAATAGGAAACACAGTCAGAGGTCACACTCAGTCCTGACCAGTCAAAGTATGAGGAGTATGTGGGAGGTTGAAGTCATGGATAGAATTGAAACATAATTATCATTAAATTCATGACCTAAGGGGATATTATCATATATTAAAAATAGAGAGAGGATCTCATGATGTAACACATGGTCCATATGAGAACCCTACATACATAGTCTGTCTCAACATAAGTTTGTCTTAGGTCTTTGAAAAATTAAAATGTCAAATGATGTTATCATAAGATCAAATATTGTGTAGAGAATTTTCAAAACTTAGAGAAGACTCTCCAATATTCACCATTATTTGAGAGAATAGGGTAGTGTCCTCTAATTTATCTCAGATAGAGGGCACTCCCTTTGTGTATAAACCTTGTAGTTTTGGGAAATGAGGATAGAAGGGTCAATTAGGATTTGTTTGGACCTTACAAGGATGTTTTTAAAGTTTCATTACACTTAGAAAAACATGATAAATCTTTTAAATAAGATAGAATCCCATTAAATTGGTTTAGAACTCCAAAGTTACAGTCAGGCCTGTTAGGCAAGGTTTAAGCCCAATATCTAAATGGGGGGTCAAAGATAGTCTTAGCCTACAGGGAATGGAGAAATTAGCTCGATAGGCTAAATTGAAGTGCTTACATATCTTTGAAGTCTGTGCATGGGGATATAAAAAATTTGGAGGTGTTGAAAAGGGTCTTGAACATTGTATTTTTTGAATTTATTGACAATTCTAATGTTAGGGTTTTATGAACAAAGCTTAAGAGCCTAAAGCACTAAAAATCCTTGCAAACCCTTAGTCTAGACCTGATGAGGAAAAGGAAAGAGTCAATTCAATAAAATGGCATAGTTTGCCTAGAATAATGATTGGATGTTGTAGAAGACTCAATCAGACTCCCTAGCATCTGGATGAGTTGTATGAAATCCATACATATAGGGTATAAAATTGCCATTTTTGACTATTTTGTTCATTGTGCATGTTCTAGGAGGTTTAAAGGAATGAAATAAACTTTGGAAGGAATATTGAGAATTAATATAACTCCTCATGTCCTTTTCATTCCTTGGAAAATTCTTAAGTGTGTTTACTAGATGCTTCATCTCAGCTAGTCTGAAATGGCATAGTGAACATGATGATGAGAATTGTGAAACATTTAAGTGGAAGCATTTTTAAGGCATGATTTATGCCTCTAAGGTCATGGAGGGTCTTTCCAAGTGTCATCCACTCACTCATATGAATTTTCATGAAAAAATAATTCCTTTTTGAAAGCCAAGTGTGTAGGGTGTGTAAAAGAGGAGTTTTCTTTGATTATAGATGGCGATGGCTCACTTTTAGAAGATTCTAGATGATTAGGACTACAACCAATGCATGGAGAGGCATGTTTGAAACCCTTCACTCTTAAAAAAATAATTATACCTATTCATAATCATTTTTATAAATTTGTAATAGGGGTGAATGATGAAGGTAGTTTCCTTATGCAAAATGAGAACTCCTATGCCACATTTTAGGAGTTTTTTTATTTGAAGTGACACTTGTTCTTCCTAAATTTTCATGATCAATTTCACATTCCCTTATCATGCACAAGTAACTCATTTTTTCATCTTGACAAGTGTCCTTGTGACATTTGGACTTTTTTCTTCTCCTCTCTCTCAAGTTATATAAGAACTAGCCATTTTGGCCTTTGTAAACTATGTTCCACCTGAATATGGTGAAGCCCTACTCAGTTGCATGCCAAGGATCAATTAAAAAAACTAATTTTTACCTCTTATATGATTGTTCATTGTGTGTTCACTTTAATGATTGATCTTGCTAGGTGATGACTATTGTTTCTTTAGCATTGTTATCTTATTCTCACACCTATTTGTAGCTTGAAAGCTTATTCTTATAGGTCATGTGAAGTGTTCTATGAAGTGTCAAGGTTGAGTGAGTTATTCTATTTAAATAGTTCCATTCTAGGCCTCTTGTCTAGTATTACTAGCATAAACATTCATCACAACCTCATAATTAAATACTTATGTGAGAATATTTAGATTAGAGAAGTGTGTGTTTTGTTAGTTCTTTGGTCTCATGTGTGACATGCAGCTGGTTTGTAGTCATGAGTTATTTTGGTGTATCATCTCATTTATTATAGTTTACTTTTAGTTTTCTCTCCCTTTTACCTTGCAAGCATAAGTGTAGTAGTTATCTACAAGTGATACATCAAGGGAGCCAGCGCTATCTAGAGATTCACCTCATTATTAGGCTACCCATAGCCTAGAGGTGTTGTAATTGTGCCACTTGGATGAGGAGAGCTAAGACATCTCCGCAAAGGGTGAAAATCAAAATGACAATAGAGACTTAATTTAGGTTTCTTATTTTGGAGAATCTAGTCTTGTGGATAGGTCTTGGATGCTTTGGACTTACAAATTTATCATTATGACCCACAAAAACCTCTTATGAAACCCTTTTGGCCAAGGGAGAGATTTGTAGACACCTAAAATTGGCCGCTGATACCTCCAATTAGGCTTTTGGCCAATGTCCACCCAAAATGCACAATTTGGCCTAAAAACACTAAAACACATTAAATGATGTGAAACTGACATATTCAAGTGCTAATTTTGGCCAAGATATCCCTAAATGGAGCAATGCAATTTATGGGCCAGCTAACTTTGATCAAATCATTCTAAGTCAAAATGCCAATTTTGCACCTAGGTGCTTTGGATTACTCTTTCCTATCAAATTTTTTACACAAGATGCATGCCTTTATTTTTTTTTATTGGTAACATCCTAAATGTAAATATAGATCTAACACATTTTACATTGACTTCCAATTTTAATCCAGTTAAAATTTGGACCAATAACAAGGCATTCTGATCAATTTGAGTAATTTGTGCACAAAGTGCTTAATCATGCTTTAGAGCTAATTAATCCAAATTTTAGCCTAATTAAGAATTCCATGGAAACTTATTGAAAACTTATTTTTAGAAAGAAATGTGGAATATATGCATCATCAAGTGACCTCATTTCTTGGGAAGGCATTCTTAGGCCATAAATGCCACAAATGTCAAGATTCATGCCCTCCATACCTCATCAATGCCTTCCATGATGCCCTCCATGCCTATTAATTACCCCTTCTTCCAATGTCATAATGAGGATAATTACAAACTTGATTCTAAAAATTGAATTAATCCTCAACCACACATCTCAATCTTGAGATGGATGGTTCAGGTTGATTCTAGACATTTGCAAAAATTTATAAATAGAGAGGCCATCAACATCATTTCTAAGCTATCTTGGTGCAAAGTTACTATGCTCAAATATCTTCAAAGGACTTGATTATGCAAACTTATAATTCCAAATTGATTCCAAGCCACAAGCCAAAGGTGACAAGGAGAAAAATAGATAGCCAAGCCTCCTTTGATGAAGACTTCATGAGCACAAGCCGAGACAGCCACCACTACAAAGGCATTTGGAGCATCTAAGGAAGGTGAAGAAATTCTTGTATTTGATTCCTTTATTTTTAGTTGTGTTTGTCATTTTCTTTTGTTAACTAAGCTCTCCCTAGTTTCTAAGCCTAGAGATGTTATGCTATTAGTGTGTTTATTTCATTTTGTTTTCATTTTGGAACTAACACCATACTAACCATCATCTCTTGAGTCAAATTCCTATATCACATAATGGCACGATCAGTGGGACAAGATGCATCCTAATATGAAGGATATCATTTTTCAACTCTAAAATATTTATTTGAGCCTTTAAAACTCTTGCAAATTTATTTTCTAACTTTATTTTGCCACTTTTATATGCCATGGTTTTTACACAGTAATTGACATCAGCAAGAATACCGACATTGATTACCTACTTAACCAACATCGGTTAAAAAAACTAACACTGCTTAGATCTCTATTATCCAAAGTAACTAATGTCGGTGGTAATAACTGAAGTCGGTCACCATGTTTTTCCAAAAACACAAACTCAAGAGCTACTTTTTCAAAGTTCATTGTTTCAATCTAAAAAGAGCTTCAAAGATAAAGGACATGCTAACAATTTTGCTATAGGACCAAGCTTGATATTTGTTCAAAACATGTTTTAATCACCTTTGCATGCTTAAAAATCAATTAGGAACCTTGTTTTGGTGTTTAAAAAAGAATTTAGATGTTTTTGTGAATGTTTTCAAAGTTTTCAATTAAGACCAAGGGATCAAATTATATACTTGTCAATTTTTGTTTACAATAGTTTTTTAATCAAATTTTTTTGGGAAAAAGAGGAATGTTGCGTGTATGCTCTTTCATTTGTCCCCTATCAGGAACCCTTGAAATCAAAAAAACCATTCCTATTACAAGTAGCCTACTCCAAGGCTTAGAAAGAAATTCATCTAAAGCACTCCCCAAAAACTCGTTAAAGTTTTGGTGACCTTGAAAATGACCCTAAAGTTTTTCTACTTTCATGCTTTATTTATTTATGCATCTTGGCTTGTGAGGGGGACTTCATCACCTCCCACAAGTTCTTTAGGAAATATTTGACCCAAGGTTTCACCTCTTGGTATTGACTCCATTTGACTCCTTTTGAGTTGCACATGATGGACATCAAACTATACTAAGCAAGCATCAGGATGTAGTGGTTGCAAAAAGGACCAGACCTTTTTGTAAAAAGATGAGTGATACAAACCCAAAATCCATGCTTTTCTTTTGCATTGTTTGGTATGAAATTCATTGTGTAATTAATTCCCCTTGATCATTCAAAAAATTGTTAGATCTTAGACAAATCCCTACTTATCATGGAAGTATTGTTGGTTCAAGGTGCACCTCAAGGTCCATGTCATAGTACTATCATTTAAGAGAAGGGGGTGTAAAAACCCTACTATATAATGCACATTTACTTTTGGATAAACACTTAAAATTCTCTCAAATGATGTATATTGATGGATTCCAACAATACCAAGCAACCTTGTCAGTTTAGGATCCAAGGGTGATTAATTAGTTAGTCTTGTCCTAGTTTAAAGTCTTGTTTGGAATCAAAACTTGGTGTAAACAGATAATCCAAGCCAAGCTTATAGTCCAAATTTTCCTTTGAATAAAGAAGTGTTATGTTGTCCACATGAGATAATCAATTTTCCTTGTTCAAAAGTTCATCAAAAGCTTGAGATTCATATCATCCACTTTGGTGTAATTATGCTGCCCAAATGATTTTAGACCTTTACCAAAGTTGTTTAAGTCCTTCACTTGTAATCTAAATTCAGAATTACACCTTTACAAATTCATAGGGTTGATGTGTTAAGTGGGTTTTCCATTTGCACTAAAATTAAGGGAAATTAGGTTTAATTTCCAATTTAGGTTGAAGGTCATATTAAGACTCATAATCATTATCATAATTTGATAGACTTAAGCCATTTTATGCTAAACACTTGCACTTTGATTCTATGCACCACAACATTTTTGAATCAAGAAAAGTAGTGTTATGTTGTCAAAATTCTAGGAAAATGTATTTAACTTAGAGAGTTTTTAAAACAAACCTTTTTATCACACCTTTTTTGGTATTATAGCGTAGTTACGCTACCCAAAACATTTTGAATATTATTTCATAGACCCTCTTGCATAGAGTTTCAAATTTTGTTCCTACATTTTTAGACCAATCTGAGTATACTTTCATGATCTTTTATCTAAAAATGGTTATACTATTCGCTCTTGTCTAGATTGTTTGTCAAAAAGAACCCAATTTTATACCATTCTTTGTGAGAAAATAAACTATTGTTAAAAGTGCCTTTTGTTTCATACCTTATACCTAGTTGATCAAGTTCATGACCAAGAATCAAATAACTAGTGTTTGTTAGAATTGTATCAAATCCATTAGATTAAAAATTTTATCTATTTTCAAAGTCTATCTTTTGACATCGTTTAGCCAAGAGTCCTAGCACATGCCTTGTTTGAGCTTAACTTTTGAAGCTGCATTTGGCCAAAAGACCTAAAAACTTTTAAATTTAAATATTACACTAATTTGAAACACTTTAACCTTAGAGTTTGGCATTTTTATTTTTAAGACCATTTACTTGCTTATCTTTGTGTGAACAATGAAACATTATATAATTCATGCTAGCTTGTTTCGTCACAAACCTTTGCATAAACCTTTTGGTCCTTTTGACAAATCTAGACCAAGTTGGGACATCATCTATTTTATACATTATCCTTTTTAGAGTTTTTATAACTCTTTGACCTTTTGTTGCAAAAGCTTTGACTATGGATCCCAACATGTATTCCTACACTCATAATGAACTCATGTACAATTCAAGGATTAGTAATGTGGTTGCACAGGAAGAAATGGTGCAAGACACCTATGCAGATAATATTGATTATGAGATGGATTCTTATCCCTCTTATAATACTCAATCAAGGGCACAAAGCTAAGATCCATTATCCAACTATTTGGTTAACATACCACCTTATTTAGAACAGAACCAAGAGCAAACAATGAAATACCTAGCTACAATACCTGTAATGGATGAGCCAGTACTTCAATAGTCATATTATACTCATACGGCTTCCACGTATATTCCATTTTTATTTGAGTGACATTTTTTAGAGAATAAAGATGAGATTTTAGTTAGAGCCATCGAGGTAGGGGCCAGGTTTCTAGCAGATTTCCCCCATGAAAATTTACCAAGTCTAGTAAGAGTGCCCCACAATATCATTTATGATTAATAAGCTTCTTCTAGAAATCCTATGGCTCTAGTCCAAACAACGTATAAATATCCTAATATATCTGATCGAGGAAAAAACATTATGGAAGAGAACTTTAACCAAATGCAGATAGCATATCAAACATATTTGAATCTAGCACATGATTTGAATCAGATGAACATGGTAAGTAAGCCTCTCATTGACCTAGTTCCTTCAATTGGAGTGTTGATAGAGTTAACTAGATAAGAGAATCCAAATTCTAACCCATTCATGCAAACTATTTCAATAGATAACTTGATGCATATGCCCATTATTGAAGAAGTGTCTTCAGCCTCTATATTGAATAGTGAGACAAACATAGTGGACAATGTGTAAAAAATGTCCACTCTCAATCAAAGTGGTACTAATGCACAAATAATTAGCCAAAAACACATGCTATAGTTAATCCTATGAATAGGTCATCATACCAGGGAATAGGAGTTTCTACACCCCAACCTCAATTAGTTGCTTCTTCAAGTGTGCAACCTATGAGATTAGGTGATCAAACAACGGCCAATGTCACACCTTAATGATAGAATGTGATGAACCCTACTCCTCCTCAACAGATAATGATTAGTATTCCATAACAATAGGCATAATCTTGTGTATCAACACAATAGAGGATAAATATATTGCCACCTCAATTAGGGGCAATAAATGTTCTACCTTGTCAGGTAATGATGAGCATACCTTTTCAGTCATAGACTAATATACCAATCCAAAACTATGTAATGACTAGTCAATAACGTGTAAATATTGGTCAATGATAGATGTCAAATCTACAACCTAATTTTACTCCCTCATAGGGATTAATGCAACAAGGAGGTCCCTGTGTTTCTCAAGTACCTACTAGACAACCATTGGTTCAAAATGTGCCACAAATCTAGAGATAGGGTCTTGGTCCACAAATTCCCTCTCAATAGCAAGGTTTGATTAGTCAACGACATGTCCCTTTTCAACCACAATAGGCATAGTATATTTATATCCCTCCATCTCAACCATAAAATCCTCCAAGTCAAACCTTTATCACCAACCCAAACTAGAATATTGCACAACCAAATGTGCAATTTTAAGTACATCATAATCCATATATGTGTATTCGTAGTCCATTCCCCAACCAAGCCAATGTACCCCAATGGGTATCTCCATCATACCTTGGTCAAAGTGTTCCACTTGTGACCTCCCAATCATTTATCCAAACTAATGTTCTCCCTCAAACCAATATTCCATCCAGTTTCCTATTCCAAGAATTGTAATAGATGAAAGATGTAATTGCTACCATTCAAGCTGGTAAACAAACTAAAAATTACAAATTAGATGATGTATGTTCCCATCCATTCAACATGGAGTATTTGTAGATACCATTTCCTCTAGGATATGAACCACTAAAATTTGATAAATACAAAAGGAAAGGTGACCCTAAGGCTCATTTAACCAAATTCTTCATCGTATGTCAACCAGTGGCATATAGAAACATATACCTTTTGCTATTGTTTCTAAGGAGCTTGGCTAGACAATCCTAGGAATGGTTTTTAAAGTTACCCAAGAACTTAGTAGCATATTTTGATGATCTTTCTGATAAATTTGTGTAGCACTTTTCCTATAATCTCGAGAATGAGATTTCATTGGTGGATTTAATGCAAGTAAAGCAAAACTTTGGTGAGAGTTTTATGAGTTATTTATAGTGGTGGAGATCCCTTACAAGTCATTTCATGTATATTTTACTAGATAAACAATTAGCCACTATGTTTACCAAAAAATTGCATAGTGAGATAGCTTACCATTTAGAACTGTAATGTGCACATACACTCAAAGAGATCATTAATAAAGGCTTGTTGATTATTGCTCATCAATAAAGGATTCATCAAGCTTAATTCAACTAATCAAAATCAAGGTTCCAATCAAGGAAATGACCAACATCCCATTCAAGTGCTAGCATCACAATCAGCATAGGCCAATAACCACAAAAGATCAAAGCAATTCAATCACAATAAGAATGTTGTAGGAAATGGAGTAACTGAGTCTCATCATGTTCAAGCAGTGCAAACATCATCTTCACCACGTTTTTAGCTTACTTCTATAGAACAACCTCTCTAACCAATATTATAAGCACAAAAACCAAGACCTACATAACAAATACTATAGACATTACCATTACAAACCCCTCCTCCTAAACGAACCATCCCTACATGTCATGTCTTTAGTGACCTAGGAGAACCTAGTGAGTGTATATTTCACAAGCTTGATACCACTAATCTGATTTGTTGGCCCATACCAAAGCATTATCTACAAGGCATTTCTTATCCTGATTGGTACTGAGAAAATGAATTATGTGACTATCATCGGGTCAACGGGCATAATCTACAAAGATGTGTCTAGATCATGCATTTAATTGAGAATATGTTGGAGAATGGGGAGATAAAATTAGATAATGGTTCTTCCACTTCTAATCAAACTCTTGGGATTTATCACAACCCCTTTCCCTAACATAAAAATTAGTAGCAAAAAAATAATCAACAATAACAATAGCAATGGCCAGTGTAGTAGCAAAATCAATAGTATCAAAATCAAAGGCCAAACTAGTAAAATCAACAAAATCAATAGTAGAACCCATAATGATAGAATAATGGAAAAAACCAAGGTCAGAATAGTAACAACCAATAAACCTACCATGCAGTTTCACATGACTACAATAGGGTTGTAGGTCATATTATAGAGGGTAGCATTAATACCATCTCCATTAATACTAGACCAAGTACTAACCAGCCTAGACCATTCCTAAACAATCCTATTTAGCCAAATTATGTGGATGATCCTTCTTTGACTTGGGAATGCATACAAGCAAACCAAAAAACTAGGACTTTCCCTTTTGGACCTTATAATGACAACTCATTCTTACCACGTGACCACATGCAAGTGCACCAACAACTGAGACTTGTCATGTCTAGTCCCACACCATTACCAACATTGATTAGCAATAATGTTCCAGTATTTAATTCTAATTGTGTAAGCACAACTCAGAGGTTGAATATTACTATCCCAAGCCCACAACCATATACCACTTTGCCTATCATCCATCCAACCATTTAACCTTAGAATAAACCATTCACTACTGACCAAGACAAAAAAAATTATATTATAGAATAATTACAAAAGATAACAACACAAATTTATATTTTAGATTTACTATGAACATCAATAATCCATAAAAACATCTTAAATGATTTTTTGACCCAATCCACTATTGCTAGTGACATATCCCCTGATAACTTTCAAGCTTTGATTAGACACCTAGCTTCAGCCCAACAAGTCACATTCAATCAAAGTGATATGTCTTCCCTTGGCCCACTCTACAATAATCCATTACACATATAAGTTTATATAGGACAGCATAAATTGAAATATGTTCTTATCAATAATGGATCAGGCCTCAACATAGTGTCTCTAAAGCTCATCAAGCTTCTTGGGTACATAATGGCAAATCTCCAACCAAAAACAATAACCATAAAAGCTTATGATAATCAGGAATGAGAATCACAAAGCACCATTACTTTGCTAGTTATCATTGGGCCTTTAACTCATGACACACTTTGCCATGTGCTTGATCTTGAGTTATCATACAACATGCTTCTAGGTAGGCCTTGGTTACATGAGATTCATGTAGTCCCATCAATGTTGCACTAATGTATCAATTTTTCCCACTCAGGGATGGAAGTGAATATTCTAGGAGATTTACACCCATATGAACACTATAAGTATCTTGAGGCCAAATTTCAAAGCTATAATTATCAGTACAATATGAATCCAAGTTCCAAGGAGGATAAAGGAAAAGCTATACTTATTGATCCTTCATTGGATAATTGCATAGATCCTAGTACCTTGGATTCCCTTTCCCACATGCTACCTCTTGAAATTTCTAATCATTTCACCATTTTAGATAATGGACCAGGAGAATATGTGACCCATGATACATTTCATATTGCCAATCTTCCTTAGAATCCAAAAACCTTTAGGTGACCTAAAGTCATCTCACATATGCATTGGAAATAAAAGAACAAAGATAAGAGACCTGTCACATTTATACTAGCATCTGGCCTAGGACTTGACCCTCTTGAAGGGGACATATCATGGTTATACAATGATAACCAGGATAATTGTTATAAAAATTCCAAGTATCATATTCTTAATAGGATCATGGAGCATCACAATTATGAAGGAAGAGACCTCAGACCCAATCATCAAGGAACCATCGAGCCAATTTCCATGACTAAGTATGAAAGACCTTATGGACTTGGTTTAAGCCACCTATGGGTGACCCAACATATCTTATTCAAACTCCCTCACCAGTGATGAGTGATGATGATATTGATAGTGAAGAAGAGTCTGATCATAGCCTCATATTTGATAACCTAGTTAAAACCAACCTGTTTGATAATAATGCCATTTGTACCCTTACCTTAGCCATTCATCACAACCATTTTCCATTATATTATCCCTAACTGATAGATTGGGACCAATAAGAATCCAATCTTTTGATTGATGAGTTCTCGAATGATGAGGCATTCTTTGATTTCTTAGGCCTTAGAGACAATGTTCTGTTGGGAGATCACAAATAAATATACTCAATCACATTAGATCATGCAGCCTATTTTGGAGAGCGAGTGAACACCCTTAGCCAAAAACAAATAAGTAAAACATTGACGCCCCAAAGTGAAATCCTCTTTGAGGCACTTTATAACTAGGGAAAAAGTAAAGATAAAGGCTAGTCTAGTGGTGAAAACCTATTTCAAGCACCATTAGATGAGGGTGTTCATTATTCTTTGAATTTAGATCAAGAGACCACCAATGATGAACTTGCCTATGGATCTGAGTTCAGCTTTGAGAAACAACAAGTATTTGATCAAATTATTCAAGAATTTCTAATGATTTTATCACATGGCTAGATCTACCATTAGGAGACTCAGATTCATCATGCCTAGGAGAAGTTGAAGAGCAAGTCCTAACAGAAGACCCTAACATAATCCAATAGTTCAAGTCATTGCCTATTATCTTAGAAGATGGTTTGACCCTTCTAGTCAAAGATACAACATAGGTAAATATAGAGACTCCATCAGAATTGAAATGGATAAAATTAGGTGCATCCCTCACTAAGGAGGAACATGACATCTTTATAGCTATGTTGAGAGAGTTTATGGATATTTTTTCATGGGCCTATTCTGACATGCCAGGTTTAGACCCTGCCTTAGTTATGTACCACCTTATGGTTAATCTTAATGCCAAATCAGTAAAATAAAAGCTACGTAAGATGCATCCTCACATTATTGTATTGGTAAATAAAGAGTTGGAAAAACTCTTAGATGTAGGATGTATCCAATCCATTGACTACTCAAAATGGATCTCTAGTATGGTCCCTACTAGTAAAAATCCTAAAGGGATCAAAACCTATATTGATTTTCATGACATCAACAAGGCTTGTCCCAAAGATGATTTTCCCTTGCCTAATATTGACATGATCATTTAATCCATAGATCATTATGAAATGCTTTCATTCATGATGGTTTTTCAAGATATAACCAAATCAAAATCACACCAAAAGATCAACATAAAACAATGTTCACCACTCCATGGGGAACATTTTGTTATCAAGTGATGCCATTTGTTCTTAAGAATGCTAGACCTATGTATCAAAGGGCCATGACTTTCATATTCCATGATATGATGCATGATATTGTTGAAGACTATGTTGATGACATATTAGGAAAATCCAAAACTAGGGCCAACCATATAGTAGTGTTGCATAAGATATTTGAAATATTATGGGAGTATAAAGTTAGACTCAATCCAAATAAATGTGTGTTTAGTTTAACTTCAATCAAATTACTTGGCTTCATCATCTCTCATAGAGGTATTAAAGTTGATCTGGCTAAAGTTCATGCTATAACCAAGATGCCACCACCAACCAATTTGAAGAAACTCTATAGTTTATAGGGTAAGATCTAGTCCATCTAATGCTTCATCTCTCAATTAGCAGATAAGTGCCATCCATTTACACACCTTTTAAATAAGGGAGTTGCATTTCACTAGGATGATCATTGTCAAACAACTTTTCAAAAAATTAAAGACTATCTTGTTAATCCACCTATTGTATTACCTCTTATGCCAAGAAGGCCATTCTTGTTATACCTATTAGCTACCGACCATGCTCTAGGAGCACTCTTAACTCAACATGATGAAAATGGAAAAGAGCACGCTATATACTACCTAAGTTGTACCTTGGTTACATATGAACATAACTATGCACCTATTGAAAAAGCTTGTCAAGCCATGGTCTTTGCATCTTAGAAGTTACACCATTACATGTTGAATAATAAGACCATGGTCATTTCAAAAGTAGATCCATTCAAGTAACTACTATCTAAATTAGATTTTTAAGGTAGAATGGCTAAATGGATCATGCTTCTCAATGAGTTTGACATAGAGTATGTCAATCAAAATGAAATCAAGGGACAAGTTCTTATAGATCAACTTGTTGAAGCACCTCTCATAGACACACAACCACTCACGTTTCAATTTCCTAATGAATCCATAATGACCATCATTGACACACCCCTTGAAGATCAGCCTTAGAAGCTATATTTTGATGGTTCATATACTGCACATGGATCAGGGGCAAGCCTATTATTTATTACACCACAGGGGGATCTAATCCCTAAATCATTCATAATCAAATTTCCTTATACAAACAACATTGTCGAGTATGAAGCACTTATTGCAGGGCTTTGACAAGCAGTACATTGGAATATATCTCATATTCATGTTTGTGGTGATTCTAAGTTAATCATCAATCAGGTCATAAATCATTTCCAAACTAAAGATGACAAGCTACTTCTATATAAAGCCATGGTTGACAATCTTAAACAATAAATTGTCAAAATTCAATTTGAGCACATACCTAGGGCTAGTAACAAAATTGTAGATACTATGGCTATTATTATCTATCTGATTCAACAAATAGATAAAGTTAGAGATTATCATTTCCTCATCAATAATTTTTTAGCACCAGCTCATGAACCTTCAACTATTGCCATGATTTGTGATATTGTTGGTCCTAATTCTATCTAGTACTCAGACCTTTATAATTACCTTCATCACCAAGTTCTACCACCTAACCTCTCTTGAAAACAAACCAAATCTTTCATTCATCATTCCACTTATTATACTTTACTCAGATCCACCCTTTACCATCACAGTTTTGATGGAACTTGGCTATGTTTAAATTTAGTAGAGTCTACACTAGCATTAAGAGAAGTTCATGGAGTATGTGGCACTCATTCTAGCGGGGTAGTCCTATCCAAAAAGATTTTTTGTATTGGTTATTATTGGTTCATAATATACATAGATTCCACTACATATGTAAAAAAAGTATGACAAATGTCAATGGCATGTTAATTTGATTCATGCCCTAGTGAAAACTTTGAAACCGATGTTGACACCATGGCCATTTTATACATGGGGACTTGACCTCATTGGGAAGATCAACCCCACTTCATCTAATGGCCATAAACATATCCTTACCACCAACAAGTATTTCACTAAGTGGGTTGAAGCTATACCCCTCACTTACATGACTAGAAAGCAAATTTCCAAGTTTATTTTTAACCACCTCATTTTCCACTATGGTATCCCCTTTGACATTATATCTGAAAATGGAGGATCATTCAAGAAAAAAGATGTAGATCAATTGTGTAATGAATATAATATCACATAATATTGTTATACAATATATTACCCATAAGGTAATGGCCAAGCTGAGGCATCCAACAAAACCATTATCAACATTCTTAAAAATATTGTTAATGATGTCAATCGTGATTGGCACCTCTAGATATTCCCTTCCCTTTGGGCATACCATACCAATAATCATACCCCCACAAGAGACACTCCATACTCACTTGTTTGAATTACCTTCACTATGCATCTCTTTCAAGCATGTTATGGATATTCATGACTATCGAGTAGCTTACCTGCAAGAGCTAGATCTACTTGATGAGGAATGCATGACTGTGCTAAAAAATCTTCAAGCATATCAGAATTGAATCAAAGGCCACTATAATCAATGTGTTAAGTATAGAACATTTTAACTTGGTGATCTTGTTCTTAAGGAAAACCAAATAAATACCATGATTGAGAAGAAACACAAAGGAAAATTCAAACTAAACTAGATAGGGCATTTCATCATCACTGTAGATTATGGATCATGAACATACAGGCTTACCACACCAGATAGAGATGACCTTCTTGAGCTAATGAATATTATTTATCTCAAGTGGTATTATGCTTGAGCACTAAGGTGTATTGTCTGTAAGGCCCATTTTAGTTATGTTGTTTTGACACTACTCTTATTTGTACAAATACCATCCTTATCCATCCTCTTCACCATATCCACTTTTCTCTTCTATTCTATCATCCTAGTGTCTTCTAAATCCTATCCTATTTGACCTTGGTTTTTGTTATTCATTACGTAGTTTCAACATCAAGGTATCTAATTAGTTCATTAATTAGTTCAAGTACCTTAGACATAGAGCATATTTTGGGATAGTGTGACAAAAAAATTTGTAGTTTTCTTACCATTGGTCTTGCTACTAATTATAACCACCTTTGGGAAAATTAGTACCATTGATCTATGTCGTTGTGTCCTAGTTATAACTGCCTATGGGAAAACTAGGGGAAACATTAATCCTTGATGTACCAACTTACCACTTCCTATGCCATTCTATGTCTTTTTACCAACTGTGCTTGTTTTATTTGAATTGGATGCTACACTAGTCGAGTTCCTCCATTGTAAGGGTAAAACTATAGTGACTTGATGTCTTACTTTGGGACTATGTAGGCAATGCTCAATACTTATTAAGGTCAGCTCAGTTACCCCTAAGCTATGTTCTTACTATTTTTTGAGCAATCTAAGTATGAACGCTCTCACCATTTTGTGAGCAACATAAGCCACGTTATCACCATTTTAAAAGCAACCTTCATTTAAATTCTCTCACTATTTTGCAAGCAACCTAAGCCATGATCTCACCATTTTGTGAGCAACCTTCATTTAAATTCTCTTGTCATTTTTTAAGCTTAAACCATTTAGTGTCTCATCATTCTCGATTGAGTTGTGATACTCCAAAATAATTCCAAAAACATTTGAAAAATAATTAGAAAAGAACAAAAACATTGACCACTTCTTTGCCTTAAGGATTCTGGGAACCCTTACTAAGTTGCAATCAAATAATTTATCATTTAGTTTTCCCATCCTTTTTGGCATCTTCTCTCACACACTTGCCATTTTAAAAGACCATTCCTATTCTTCTATCACATCCATTCTATTTATTTTCATTAGTTGTCATTTTCTTCCTATTCCTTGGGATAACTACATTTGGCCTAAAGTTTTTTATTGGATATAACATGCATGGAACTATGTAGACAACATACACTTAACTAGTGCATATGGAGATAGCTCAGACACCCCCTTCCTTTTCTTCTATTCCCCCATTTTATTCATTTGTTAAGTTGTCACCTATTTTCTAGGGACAATGTTCAAAGGGTTTATATTTCTTTCTTTGTTTGTTTGTTTCTACTTATTGTGTTTGTTTGTCTACCTATTTGTTTACTTTTAGCATTGTTGCCTTGATTCAGTTTATGTGTGTTCATTGGGTGATTCCTTTCTCACACTTATACTTGAATCCATCCATACTCATATGTTTACATTATCATCATGGTTTATATCATTGGTGCATTATTTTCTATTGAGTATTGGAGTACAAGATTATTCCTCATGCATATTTCAACCAAGTCCTCTCATGATCTTATACCATGATGCCTATCGACATGTGTTATAACAAACCTCAGTTTATATAAGTCTATTTAGTAATGGCAGCATCTCTTCAGCATCATCACCCTGATTCAATCCCAATCATATCCCAAATAGAGTAATTAACGATGAAAGAATTTCAACCTTTATTAGTTCAGATGAGCATCTCCCTACTAATAGGTTATTTCAATTCATCATTCCCCTTTGTGTTAAGTTATCATCATCCTTGGCTAAGTTTACCATGTTTTCCATAATTAGGGTTTAATTATTATAACTGCCTATGGGCAAATCATTGCACATCATCCCACATGCATTTCTCAATGATTATAACCACCTTTGGGCAAATCATTATGTTATCACCACTTTAATTTTTATGCCTATAAAGGGGCATGTTATTATCTTGTTTGTCTGTCTTAACTGGGGCAGCTCCATCTTCTCAATGATTATAATCACCTTTGGGCAAATCATTGTGTTATCATACCATGTTGCCACTATCGAAGTATAATATTTATAACCACTTTGGGAAAATCATTGCACACCATCCCACTTACATTCTCAATTATTTTAACTACTTTTTCACTATCATTATGTTTTCATCCCATCATCTTTCCTTTCTTTGGTCCCCACATTTCACCTCTTTCTTTTTGAGGGACCATTTCTCAACTTACTTTTGCTAACCATTCCCTCGAGGGGATATCATATAGTTAGTTTATCATCATTGTAGTTGTAAGCATATAGGACCTTTTCATTCTTTGAGAAGATGTTACTATGATTATATCTTGAAACACCTTCCCAAATAAGGGCAAATTGTAGACACCTAAAACTGGCCACTGATAACCTCTAATCTGGCTTTTGGCCAATTTCTATCCAAAATGCACAATTTGGCCTAAAAACACTAAAACATGCTAAATGATGTGAAACTGACATATTCAAGTATCAATTTTTTCTAGGATATCCCTAAATGGGACAATACAATTTATGGGCCAGCTAACTTTGATTAGATCATTCTGAGTCAAAATGCCAATTTTACACCTAGGTGCTTTGGATTACTCTTTCCTATTAAATCTTATACATAAGATGCATGCCTTTGTTATTTATTATTAGTAACATCCTAAATGGGAATACAAATCCAATGCATCTAACACTACCTTCCAATTCTAATCTAGTCAAATTTTGGACCAATAACAAGGCATTATGATCAATTTAAGTAATTGGTGCATAAATTTCTTAATCATGCTTAAGAGCTAATTAATCCAAATTTGATCCTAATTAATAATTCTATGGCAACTTGTTGAAACTTATTTTTTAAAATTAATGTGGAATATCTGCATCATCAAGTGACCTCATTTATTGGGAAGACATCTCTAGGCCATAAATGCCACAAATATTAGGATTCATGCCCTCCATGCCTCTTAATTTCCCCTTTTGAGATGGGTGGTTCAAGTTGATTCCAAACATTTTCAAAAATATATAAATGGAGAGGCCATCAACATCATTTCTAAGCTATTTTGGTGAAAATTTATTATGCTCAAATATCTTCAAAGGACTTAATTATGCAAACTTATAATGACAAATTGATACCAAGCCAAGCCAAACCAAGACATAAGCCAAAGGTGTCAAGGAGAAAAGGGGATAGCCAAGCCTCCTTTGATGAATACTTCATGAGCACAATTTGAGCAATCCACCACTACAAAATTATTTGGAGCATCCAAGGAACGTGAAGGAAGTCTTGTATTTGATTCCTTGCTTTTTAGTTGTGTTTGTCATTTGCTTTTGTTAACTAATATCTCCCTAGTGTCTAGGCTTAAAGATGTTATACTATTAGTGTGTTTATATCATTTTTTTTTCATTTTGGAACTAACACCATACTAACCATCCTCTCTTGAGTCAAATTCCTAGATCACAAGATTGAGTCTCGATAGGTTCACATTCAGGTAAGTGTATTCTAACTTAGTTCTCCTCTCTTTTAGTAGATAGAAGTAGCATAAGTTTTGGGTCAAATAATACTATCGTTAATATTTTATGTATTAGGGTGTTACTCATATTTAATTTAATTGAAGTTCCCTATACATGTTTATTTTATTGCTTCTAACCCTCAGTTTATGCCATAAGCTTTGGTGTGCACTAGATTATATTTTATTTTCTTTCTATTAATATAAAGTGAATGTTTTAAACCTTAGGAATTCATTAATGTTGTTGTGTAATTGTATTAGACTATATGATTTGGAACCCTTACTAGCATGATGTGTTATGACAAGTGATACAAGTGATCCCCTAATTAGGTCTAGTGGATTCCCATAGTGGTCATGCTCTCGCTTAACAAGTGTATCTCAATTGGAAGTGTAGGTGTGATCTATATTATTCTATATAGGATTAATCCATGGACATGATGCATTTTTTATTGGATACATTCTAGTGAACCCAATGTGAACTAACCCTTGCAGGATTTGTTCACTTTTACCTTCATTTGTTTCATTTTTTTTATCATTATTTTTGTCATCATTTTTATCACTTATTTATTCCCTATTTTCATTATCTACATCATCATGAATCCAACACATTTTATGGTTTGAAAAATGAATAGTAGAACCAAAGATATAGGCAAAACAAGGAATCTACCTTTTTTTGCCATGTTCACTATACTGGATCGACCTAGTCGACCTTGTACAGTTTATTGCTCTTTTTTCATCTATATATTGCCTCTATTCACTATAATAGATCAACCTAGTCAACCTTGTATAGTTTATAGGCCCTAGTTTTTGTATTAGATTGACTGGGTCGACCCTGTACTATTTTTTGCCTTCTTTACTTTCCAATTTAGATTTTTGATCCCTATATGTCTAATTTGACTATGTTTTTTTCATTCTTCTTGCTTAGCATTCTTTTCCTTTCCTCAAGCATCATCTCTTCTTGGACACCTTGAATCCATTTAAACACTATATGGGGTTCTCTTTGCTTCTTATCTTTTCCTATCTTTTCTTCTTCTTTTTGACTTGTAGGGGATCTTATTATTCCCATCCAAACATTACTCTAGCCTTTGGGTCATGATTTTATGCCCATCCCTACATACACTTACCCTTTGGGGCATCTTACGATGCCCACTCTTATTCTCCATTACATGCTACCAAACTAATTCAACTTCAATAAACATTCTGAGACACCTAGGCTTGTCTCTCACATGCTCATCCTTGATATAACCATTAATGTATATCTTTCCCTTATTTTTATGCTTTATATATATAATAGGTTTTATATGTTACTTAAGCACAGGTCTCTCCCTTTGTAGTAAGTTCCCTCTCCTTTCTCAAACCTTTAGTCCTCCCTTTTGGTCTTTTGGTTTCTTGATGTACCATAGTCTTCTTTATCTTCTTAAATTTTCTCTTGTTTTTTGCACCCCTTGGGTTTTTATTTTATGATTTTCTTTGTAAGATAGTGGATAGGACCTAGCTTTCCTCATAAAATCACCATCTTTTATCTATTTCTCTCATTGTTGTTTCTTGCCAAGACTGTTTTGGCATCTTTTGGGTTTTTCTTTCATGAGCTACTTTGTAAGAAGGCTCCCTCACCTTTATTTTTTTCTTACTTATCATCACCCTCATGGGTCTCTCTCTTATGATTTACTTTTTAAGACCATGGATAGGACCTAGTCATCCTCATAAAATTACCATATTTTCATGTTCTTCTCATCTTTGTTCTCAAAATTTAGCTTTTGCTTATTTTGTTAGATGAAATATACAAAAATAATAAATGTTAGCATGTTTTCCTCCATTTCCCTTATTCTCATGATAAGGAATTACCCTTTTCTATCATTGTATCCCTCTTTTCCCCTTTGTCACATTTTTTTGCAATTTTGATAAATTTAAATTGTTTCATGGGTCATTCCTCTTGATTTCCCCTTCCTTTCATCTTCACATTAGATAAAACAAGGTCGAAGTTAGGATAGCACTTTTATTTCACTTAGATTTGTGAGACTCTAAGACCCCATGCCCTTTGAAGTTTCTCTTTCTTATCAACCTTGTCCTAAGTTTTCAAATGAAAGTCATATTTATTACCCATGTTTGGTTTTCCAAATCCATATGGAGGAGGAATAGAAAAAGCCATCAAGAAAGTTAAAATCTAAATAATTTATAAATAAAAGGCAATGATATCTAAAAGGCAACATACAAATCTCAAAAGTCAAAATCACACCAAAAGACATGATTTTAAGCACTTATCCTATCTCCAATCGAAGATCAAACTCCATAATTGGCCTCACATAGAGCCGAGGTCCTTTGGAGTGTGGTAAGCCAGTAGATTGAAATAGGGGATTTTTAAAAACTCTATGGTTCTACCTACTTTCTCACACAATTACCCAATCTTCATTGTAGACTGATGGCTCTATAAGAGGTCCTGAAGAATGGATAACATGTCATGGGGAGGTAATTATATTTTACTTTTCATGCATATATGCTTCATATGATGATCTATATACTCTATTTTGTTGACCTAAGACTTGTGTCACTAAGAGAAGTTCTTCATAGTTCTTAAGGTCAAAATTCCTCTTGTTTTGACAAACCTAATTTGATTGTCTTGACTTCAATAAATAGTTCCTCTACCTTGGTTTTTCCTTGATTCTCCCCTTCACCCATTTCATTTCCCCTTTGATAGACAAATTGTGATTCCAAATCTTTTTTTAAATATTCTTTAATTCCTTCTTCTTCACCTCTTAAAAACATACTAGCACGAATTTATTTCAGTTTTATCTATCCTTAGAGCAAAATAACATGTTTGATCAACTATGGATTCTTCTTTCTTTACACCATGATTTTACATTTACTAAACTTACTTTACTTTCCTTTTACCATTTATCATGATTTTGCTATCCTACTATTATGAACACCTGAGTTTGTATCCCTTTTCCATTGTTGAGTGTGGTTGGCTTCTTACTTCTCACTCAACAATGGTGTTTTCCCTTTTATGCATCTTTTTCCATTGTTGAGTGAGATGTGGATTGTTAATTCTCACTCATAAATGTCATTTTACCATTTTCTTTAGTTTTCATTTATTTGTTTTTGTTTTACCATCCTATTTAACATGTATGTATCCTTGGTTTGATTTGGTGTGTTTGTCTTTCTTACTTAAGGATATCTTGTTTGAGTTTTTTGGTCTCTAGTAGCCTTGGCTTTTTGATTACCCAATTTACTCTTATTTTTGACTTGGTCATTTGGTCTAACATAACACCCATCACCCTAGCTTGCAAAATTTCCTAAGTATGTCCCATCCTCATAGCACCAACTATCAAAACTAACAACATATCAAATAATCATCTCATAATAAAGGCAATTCAAGGTATGCATCACATTTACTTTTTTAGTTAATTAATTTTTAGAATAGTTTCCCTTTCAATCATTTAATTTTAGTTATTTTTGCTTTAAAACATTTCAACTTTTTTTAGCATCAGTGTTATGTGTCATTATATTCTTTATCAAAGCACCATCCCCTATTACACTTTAGTGACACATGATGAGCTTCAAGTGGGGCATATGTATACACATAATATTTTTAGCTTTTATTTATTACTAATGATTTACATCTTGTAGGAAATCATCGAGACTTAATCTCTCTGAGTGCACACCCTAAGGGGTACACTAGGAAAGGGGTGGGCAGACCTTTGGTGCTTTATAAGATTGTTATTCCTCATTTCCACATTATTACAAAACCAACCAAATCTCGAAACCTTTCCCTAAGCTACTTCTCCTCCCTTGAGTATTCCTCTAGTATTTTCCTCTTTCATTCCTCATTTTATTATCTTAAACTCATTTTGGACTGTCATTTATACTGGGTTGACTGGGTCGACCCAATATAGTTTAGGGGTATTCTTTATTTTTTTAGTTTGTTAGCCTTTTGATCAACCTATCACAAACCTTGTAAATTATCCCTAAAAACACACTCAGTCAACTAGTTTGACCTTGTACAGCTGATGTTCCCAAAATGATTTAGGGTAATATCTACCTATATATACAAGATCATTTTTATCATTATTCATATGTGCAATCAAGAGTTATTATTCACTCGTGCTTCTTCACAATTTGCTTCCACCATTCTACTTGAGCAGACTTAGTTTAGGTTTCTCATTTTGGAGAATTTAGTCTTGTGGATAGGTCTTGAATGCTTTGTCCTTAAAATTTTATCCTTATAAACCACAATAACCTCTTGCAAATCCCCTTTAGCAAAGGGAGAGTTTGAGTCTTGACAGCTTCACATTTAGGTAAGTATATTATAACTTTGTTCTCTTCTCTTTTAGTAGATATAAATAGCATAACTTTTGGATCAAATAATACTATATTTCATATTTTATGTATTATGGTGATACTCATACTTAATCTAATTGAAGTTCTCTATACATGTTTGTTTTATTATTTCTAACTCCAACTTTGTGCCACAAGCTTTGTTGTTCATTAGATTAGATTTTAATTTCTTGCTATTAGTATAAAGTGAATATTTTAAACCTTAGGACTCCATTAGGGTTATTGTGAGATTGTGTTAGACTGTAGGCTTTGGAACTCTTTCTATCATGATGTGTTGTGACAAGTGATACAAGTGATCCCCTGATTAAGTCTAGTGGATCCCCATATTGGTCTTTCTCCCACTTAATAAGTGTATCCCAATTGAAAGTGTAGGTGTGATTTATCTTATCCAATCTAGGATTAATCCATAGACATGATGCATTTTTGATTGCATACACCATCTCCCTAATTAACTACTCATTTCTGTAAGAGTTATGAAAACTCTTATCCAAGATCTCTCTAATGGCTCATTACCATAGCCATTGATGTTAATACATTGCACAAGAGGAAACCAATTGAACACATGATCAATTATTAACATCAATGATATATGCAAAGCATTTACATAAAAGCATGAATATTATAAATCAAAGCACTTACTTATATAGGCAAGGCAAAGCAACAAGAAGGCTAAACTAGCTAATGTGGGACTAAACCACAAATAGTGATAAATAGTGCACCTAGCAAATATGAGTAAAACATACTCTAACATCCCCCCTCCCCTCAAGTGAAGCTAGGGGAAAAAAATAGAAGATGTAGTGTGAACTCATGTGTCCCTATGGACACCAATCCATCATGCTGGAGTACATGGATGTCAAGTCATTGTAACCACCAAGTGAAATAGAAATGGTGATGAATATGCGGATCACTGAATACAAACACTATGATCTAAAGTACCAGGTAGAATGATGAACCTGAAGAAACATCACTAAACATTCCCCCCTCAATTCTCAATACTTAGCGAAAATATTTGTAATATCTGCATAAGTGGTCTGAATCCTCTACTTGATCATAAAAAATAACTGACATTGGGATTCACCAGAATAGCTTCAATTAAGAAGACTATTAGTGATGATGAAAATACAAAAGAGTATACCAAAGAAGTCCAACAAATGATGAGACATCATGCAATCCTCATATGGGTTTTAGCAAACAAAGTACCTGAATAAGATACCCATGTACAACAGAGAAAGTCAAACTCATTATTATGCTAAAAACATGAAAGCACACATGCACACAAAAAGTGCAAAAACATAATTCTCAGAAAGTGGAGAAAAAAGAGAAAATCCATAGGAAAACCTTCCCCCCAAAAAAGAGAAAAGAAGAAAAGAGAGTAATAAATCCCTCCATAGATGATGTTGAAGAAGACCACACTCCAAGTACTCATAAGTCACAAAAGAACTCAATCTACATGAGTGGTCTGAGTCTAGGCTTCACCAAAATAGCTTCAATTAAGAAGACTGTTAGTGGTGATGAAAGTACAAAAAAGTAATGTATGTGCAAAGAACACTCAACACCAAGAAGCATAATGTATATCACATCCCCCCCATACTATTGAATGGATAGAGTGAAAAAAACAAAGGCCTACATGATTGGTCCAAATCCACTACTCGAGCACCAAACAAGATGACACTGTATACACCAGAATAGCTCTATGTCATTCTAAATGAGACTATCAAACTATCGAAGAAGACAACATGACACTGTAATTCACTAAAATAGCTACAATCAAGCTGTGGGAGACTATCAACTATCAAAATTTGTGTCAAAAATATAGAATATGTTCCAAAAAATAAGGGAGCAAAAAAGGTGTCTCTATAGAAGAAGGTGAGGTGCTAAGAAAGGGTCCTCAAGGAGACAGGACACAACTACCAATGTTCATTATACTAATACAAGTCATGGGATGATGGAATAGTGTGACAAATGGTGGAAAGAGCCATAATGTATGAAAATACATAGAAGAATTAGCAGCCAAAAATAACATGTAAATCACATTCAAAAGGATGTTGAGTTCAACCAAAAATGCATCCAAGATAGTGCATGTATGAAGTACAATGTAAGTCCCCATAGTAGTGACTATGTACACCCAAGAATAGGACATCAAACTCAGATAAAAATGCATCCATGAGTGTAATAAATGATGAAAATGTAAAGGATCAAAAAGGAAGGATGTGTTGCCTATGAGGGGGTCTAACCTCTTGTCAGATCAGACCTCGCCCTTCAATCTCTGATAAATGAAAGAGATAAAGTACTCACAAAACAAAGAATAATCCCTCTACAAATGTTCAAAAAATGGCAAAATATGTCACCATTGAAATTTCACCACACAATATAAGTAGTGGTAGTACAACCAATGTGAAGGACCACTTAGAATGTGACACTTTATAAAATAGTGCATTTTACAATGTAAATAGGTCAAATCATGAAAAATTGAAAAACATCAATTTTTGAAAAAGATGATGCTTAATTTTGAGTTACTGATCAAAAGTTATTAAACAAATAATTTTCTCATAAAAAGAGGCTTATTTAATAAAATTTACACTAAATGACTAAAAAATATACCACAGCAAAGGGGAACCTAGCCTTCCAACCACTTGTTGGAATTAGCATGGAACCAAAATTACAATGGTTTTGTTTATGAGGAGGAATTGGCCTCCTGCCAACCTAGGCCTCACCCTCCATCTTTGACAGGAGAGAGAAGAGGGAAAATTAAAAACCAATTACTAGTTCCTTTTACAAAATATTGTTTTTTAAATAAAATAAATTAAAACTTACATACCCACACATAAGAGGGCCCATAAATCACTGCCAAATAAAAATTTTGTCTCCCCATTAGTAAAAGATGGAAGGTGGAGAAAAAGATAAGAAGGTGGCATTAGGTATGTTGAAAGCTTGCTTCCAAAGCAATCTCAAGGAGCAAGTGGGTGGAAAGAAACCAAATACCTCATGCCCTCATTTTCTATAAAATTTCTTCTCTTGGACCAGAAAAAAAGTTAATCAAGCACAACCTAGTTTGAAGTCTCCAACACCACGCACCATCTCCAGCATCTCTAGTGCCATGCACTACATATTTTGAAGGTCCACTCCAAGAAGCATCAACAAAAAAAATCAAAAAAATGGAAGCAGCAATGGGAGCCTAGATGCAATAGTTTTAAAGAACAACTCAGAAAAAGAATCAGAAAAAGCCAAAATACATGTCATGGAGATAAACACATATGTGCAGTCTGTTGAAAGTGTTGAGGGTTTTCTGATTCTGTTGAAATCCTTAACTAAAATGGAATTTTTTTCCACTTGATTTTAAATGGCTAGGATAAAATAATGGTGGTGACATTGCTCTTGGGCTGAGTTAAAGAAAAGACAAGAGTGGAACTTAATATGGCAATGAGACTGAACAAAGAATGGTAGCATTATTTTTGGTTACTGCTATAGTAGAGACTATTGTTTATAAGGGTGGGATTGAGCTAGATGAGATGGATGTGGTTTGGGCTGGGGACTATAAAGAAGAATCTCCCAATAATAAGGAAAAATAAGAATGATGCCTCCCAAACTTTGATCTCCTTCAAACTCCAATGCATTCGTTCAAACCCTAATGATCCTTTCTTATCTCCACATGAAATTCAATGCCCAACTAGAAAAAATATAGTAGACAAAAAAGAAATGCCAAACTAAAAAAGGTTGAATAGATCATGATGCTACATAGATGCTACAAAGATAATGCATAAAACCTCAAATCATCTAGGATTGGAGGGGCAAAGATGAGGTAGTGGGAGATAAGGAGAGGACTGTAACCATAGCATTAACTCAAAAAGAGAATCGCATCCACTCAAAACTTAGATCGATGCAACCTAAAAATAAGATCCATATATCTATTGTAAAACTGACCAGATCTTAATGCCAATGAAATGAAAAGAGACTCAACCAACAGATAAAAAGATTGAGGTCTAAAAAACCATTCCATAAATAGCAAACTAAGGAATATGAAACTACAAATTACATAAAAAATTGTAGATATAAAATGGAAGGGAACTTGCAATCTGATTAATGACCATTTGAGGGTGGCTCTAATACCATATAAGAGTTATGAAAACTCTTAGCCAAGATCTTTCCAATGGCTCATTACCATAGCCATTGATGCTAATACATTGTACAAGAGGAAACCAATTTAACACAAGATCAATTGTTAACACAAATTATATATGCAAAGCATTTACATAAAATCATGAATATTACAAAGCAAATCACTTGCTTATATAGGCAAGACAAACCAACAAGAAGGCTAAACTAGCCAATGTGAAACTAAACCACAAATAGTGTTAAATAATGCACTTAGAAAACATGAGTAAAACATACTCTAACAAGTTATACTTAGATTTTTTGTTACATATATTTATTACATCTTTCTTGACACCCTTTTACAATGATATAAATGACATACATCTTACATTAGATATTTATTCTTAGATTTTATTGCATTCTGATGTTATGTATGCATATTATATTGGATTATCACATAGTTATCATATATACTCTGGCTAACACACATTTATATAGATTTTTCTTTTAGGGATAGTTCTTGTATAGGTTTAATATCTACCATCAAAAGAGGGGGGGTTTGTCACAAAGATAAGTCTCTTATATTTCACTCATAGTAAATTTTTTAGCACATGGGCTCAGTTACATAAAATCAAGCATAGGCAATAATAAATGGAAAATAATGACTTGAAAAATAGTATAGTGACACAATTTTTAAACTAGAAGGACATTAGCATCCAAATAGGGACACTAGCACCACATGGACCTACTATCCAAGATATGGTGATACTATTCAGTATCCTTAGTTTCATAACAACTCAGATTGGCTAGAATAGTATAATAGGTACAATACATATTTGCATACATCTAGTTACAAGTTTATTAGTTATACTCAATTTTTACTTAGATTCACATTAGGTCAACTCAAATTCATATTAGTTTGTTTATATTGGTGACATCATGTGTGGTATGACCATTCCCATATTTAGTTTATATACTCAGATATAGTTATTACAACTTAATCCAAAATCAATGTACTCAAATACCAAATTAGGTGAATGTACATGGCACATTATTTCTATATGCTTAGTTAAACACTTATTGATCAGATGGAATTATAAATTATATGTAATTATCTATGATGTATATACTTTACATCATAATCTAGGTTATCATTAATTTCATGCCTTACTCTATCTATAGTGGTTGGCATTCTCGAGTGGCCCAGAGCTGCCTAATATACCTGAGTGGTTGTAAAGCTGACATACATAGTTAGACATACTCAGACATTTTTAATACTTTTTGTAGTTTAATTTTAGATGAATCTACTACACATGGGTATAAAATGATGGAATCATAGCCTACTTGAGTTATTGGGTTACCCACATGAGAGGGTTGGACACATTATCAGTCCAATCTAAGTTATTCATAGGTCATGATTCACCAAGTAGGGGTGGGAAATGATGGAGTCAAAACTAGATTCAATTCTTAAGCTACCCACACATGAGGATTGAGCAAGCTATTAACTTATTCCAAGCTATTCACCAATTGATCACTATGTACACATGCACACACATATTATCACTAGGTTCATGTATTAGTTTGCATACCCAATAAGGTGTATTCTTTCCTTTCCTCTTTCCCATCTCTTTACTCAATTTTACTCAATTACTTCTTTATTCATCATAGTCTTTTTATTTTGATATATCTTAATTAAGGATTGATTTATGCATGTTTCATTAATAGGACATGGTTTGGATCATGTTTCACATATGTAGACTCATCTTCACATACTCATATTCAGATTCATGGGATGCACTTCCTATGTAAGTCCAGGTATGCTTCTTTTTCCTTCTATTAATTTTTCTTTACTGCATTTCTAACATAAGAGGGGGGGGATGTAATCACCTAAAAGTGGTATTTGAGTGATAAGAGTGATACTTGAGACTAACTATCCCTAGCTTATCCTTGGACCTATCCTAAATCCTATTATCACACTTATCCAACCTTTATGTGGGCCACAATAATCCCTAGTTAGTTTAAACATAATCCTAACCCCTCATTTCCCAATCATGGCCCTTCATGCCCAGTGTTTTGCCATAAACATTAGTGCCACATTAAGGACACTAGAACCATGTGGTGTTAGTGTCCCGAAAATGGTCCTTATGTCTTTTACCCTAGCCTTCTCAAACTATTATGTTTTAAAAAATAAAATCTTCCTAAGGTCGACCTAGACATCTTTTATTATCCACACAAGCAACATAACACTATAAATTCATGACTATAATCCCTATATCCACTAGATGGAAATTAGATGCAAAATACATATTCAAACATGAAACAAGTTGAGAAAAATCAAGGTTACTAATCCCCATTCTGCCCTATTTTTGCATACTACCATCTATATCAAACCTAAGCTCAGATTTTCTAGATTTCCAATATCAAGCACACTAAAGGTCAATATCATACTAGCATTGATTACACTTGTACCAACACTTAAGTGGGGAGAATTACATCAAATTTGATTCTTCCTTATAGTATTGGTATGTAGGAAACTCTCTTCATAGTAGGGTTTTGATTATGTCCAACCTATCCTACTAATAGACACACTTTTCATTTCATACCCTAATTACAAGGGGGATTATGGTTCACATCATAAATTAATCATTACAAGCACAATATAGATTTCTAAAATTCATACATGTAGGAATAGACTTATGATACGTAGACATGGGTGCACTAAAAATTTTGGGACAATCCTACAAGAGGAAATTAGCACTAATATTAAGACATTAGAGCCACATGGTTCTACTATCCAAATGTGGTTTTACTATCTAGGACAGGTTCTAACATAGAGACTCAGTTTATAGTATCCTAAAGTCATCTAATTTATGAATGAAACATATTAATATGGTCATCCTAAGTGATTTAATGTGAGATATTCTCTAAAGGGATTGGTATAAATATAGGATCAATCCTCATTCATTTGTCACAAAGAAAATTCTTACCTCTCATAAGAAAACTTACCAAAATCACTCAACCAAGCATTTAAGTGAGTAAAGATTCCCTATTTTATCATATTTCCATATCATTCATAGGGACAACACATCTACAAGTCTGAAGTACTAAAGGAACATTACATGGACCATATTTTTTAAGTTAGAAGATAGGTCATTCTATATACTTGCTTATCATACATTGCATCTTTATACACACACAATCCAACACATATGTGAGAAATACATAATTATAAGGCCTTATTTAGAGTATTGGCTATATAGGCAACACTTACTGATAGATGGTTTTTCATGCAGCTCAACATCATGTGCCATTAGTTAATTTTTCCCATAGCCAATATGAAGATGAAGAAATAGGGTTTTATCATTTGATAAGGAGTGAAAATCCATGGCCAAAATATAAATTCACTAGAGCGAAGGTGACACAAAACCCAAAAACATTTAGGTGGTCAACTTCAATTTTAGCAAGTATTCCATACTAGACACCTATGTCCAAGTTAGGTAGAAGCATCAATATAATTATCCTAGGTCAACACAAGTGTCTATGGCTATAGAGGTATATTTATAGAATCAATCAATTGATCTAGAATCCAGATCTAGTCTATTCCCTTCTTATTTTATATCTCAATCTATATTAACATTAGAACTAAGTATTTTGTTTATTATCATTGCAATATCTAGCATAGTTGTACTTCTTAGTTTTAGCATATCTCATCATAATAAATTTGGTATATATTTATCTGAGTTTTACAATTAATTGGCTTATTATACATCTATTTATCACCATTGTTCTTATTAACTTCTATATTCTTAATCTTACCCCCAACTTTCAAAGACCTAGGGTTGAATAAATTGTAATTTCCCTTGGGCATACCTTTTGGTATATATAACTATGTCTAGAAAAGTTATGATCCATTTATTTGTTCAAATGATTACATTTCATGATCATGCTTGTTTTTTTTACTATATCTATGCATAAATGTGCCAAATATGAGAAATATCCTAATTTTATTGTTGATTTATGTTGCATTTTGTTTCTATTATGGAAGAAGTTTTAAAAATTGGGATTACCGACGGATATACATGTTGATACTATGTACTTGTTATTTTATTTGAGTTATAATATAATCCTTAAATTTAATACCATATTGAGAAAACTCAAGCTAACTTTCTATTTATCAAAATATTTTAAAAGACCACTTGTATTGAGGATTGAAAATATTAACTCTCCTTGAATATTATGGATATTGCCCTCCTCATAAAATTACTATTGGTACCCTGCAAGGAGGAATTATAGAATTGAAAAACACCTAAGGAAAAAAAACGTATCAATTAGATTAATAGAAGATGACATAGCAATCATTTTTAATGTGTATGCTATGTAATATTACTGAGATGATAAATCATTATTTCAAACTGATCACATAACGAGGTGGAATTATTAGAACATGTAACTATGTAGGAATCCTTATTTCTTTATACAAGTTTCTTAGGTACATACACTTATTTCAAACCAAACTTGGAAAGTAATTTATTTTAGGATAAGTAGTCTTGTTTGAAATTACCATCTTTGAGTTGAATATAACTATCCTAGGAGCATGTCTAGGTATGAAGAAACATCAATTATGTTATAGTAATTTTGGATTAACTTAGGATTATTCATTTCAACTCCTATTTTTTTTTATCTTTAATGTGTCATGAAACATTCATTTATATGATCCTATAAGCATGTCTATGTATGAATAAACATCATTTATGCTTTAGTGAGTTTGTATTACCTTAGGATTATTCATTTCAGCTCTGATGATTTTATTATCTTGTGTAGACATTAAATATAAATTATATAGCACCTCATTCTTGTATACTTGGTGAGTAGCTATCATGGTTATACCCTTCAGTTCTAAGACCTTCCTATTCATGAAATATTTGCATTCACTATCTTTTGTGCCTATTACTTATCTCTTAATTTGACCATATATTATTTTGATGACCAGGCCTTATTTACTACTCCAAATTCTACAAACCTTTTTATTCTCATCCTCTAAAAGTTTTAGACATGTATTTTTTTTCCATCTTCCCCAGTCAGATGCCTTTGTTAACACTAGTGTCATGTGCCAAACTAAGTGTCAAGTTATTTAAAGTCATCAAATTTGTAATTTTAATGTATCCTTATGGTTAGTCTAAGTGACTTAATGTTAGATATATCTAAAAGGGATTTTTATATATAAAATATGAATCCTCATTCATTCCTTGCATAACATATACTTAGTAACTCGGAAGGTAATTTATCAAAATAATTCAATATAGTATTCAAGTGATTAAAGCTTCCATATTCTTTCCTATTTCAATATCAATCATAGGGAGAACCCATCTATAAGTATAGTGTGCCGAAGGATAATTTCATGAGCCATATTTACCAAGTTACAAGCTAAGTCAAGGTATATGTACTTACTTATCACATGTTGCATCCTTATTCACACACAAGCCAACACATACGATAGAACTATATAAGTCTTAAGCCTTCTTCAGAGTATTTTCTATGTAATTAACATCTATTGACAAAGTGTTCTATAGGTAAAATCAATACCATGTGTACACTAACCCTTTTTTCTCATAGTCATTCGAAGGATGAGGAAGATAGGATTTGATAATTTGACAAAGAGCAACAGCCTATGCATGTGATCTAAACACACCAAAGGTGATAGAAAACCAAAAATGTTCTATTTGCTTATGTTAATCATAGGATATACTGAGGGGAGGGTGAATCAGTATATCATATCTCCTATAAAACTTTTACTTAATAAAACTTCACTTAACCATAGATTCACTAAAATAATAACATGCACCACATAAGAGAGAGAGACACCATATTTTTACATGGAAACCCAATGTGGAAAAAACCATAGAGAACAATCTCAAGTATATGAATGAGCACCAACTCAAATTACAAAGTTTGCAAGCACAAACTTTTAGGAGCACCAACCCCTTTATTGAGCACCCACACAATAATGATTTGTGAGAACCAACCCACAGGAGCACCAACCCCTTTTGTGTATAAAACACAACTATCTCTCAATGTTACTTAGAACTCTACTATATCTCTTTCTATTCTCTCCTCTTTTCTTATATAAAATAATTACAAACCATGCACTCTTTTGCATATATAAAATGTCTCCCCAAGCCTCCTTTTATAGCTTTCCAAATGACCTTTGGCATTCACCCTTTGTGACTCTTCAATCCACATGGAAAATGGTGCCAAATTTATATGGCCTTTTGAATCCTTTCATTTGAAAAGTCACATGGTGACCCTTCATGGGCAAATGTGTCCTTTCCACTTTTGTCTTTATTTGGTGACTCTTCAAATTCCTCAAGGTTCGAATTCCTCAAGGTGACTCTTCATGGAAAAATGTGCCCTTCCATCTTTTGTCTTCATTAGGTGACTCTTTGAATTCCTCAAGGTGACCCTTCATGGGAAAATGCATCCTTTCCCTCTTTTGTCTTTATCTCGTGACTCTTTGACTTCTTCATGAGCCATGTTTTGAATTTATGCAAAAATATATATATTCATTAATATTTAATAAATATTAACACACTTTATCCAAAATATGAATATTACAAACACCTTAAGACATTAAATGCTATGGGGCCTTTGTCACCAATAATGTTAGACCTTTGACATCAATCATAATATTTCCAACAATCTCTTCCTTTGTCATTAATGGCAACTTCAAACTAAAACTACCACATCCTAAAACTTGTTCCTATACGTGTTCTTATACCTATTCCTATACCTATTCCTGAAACTTTTTTTCTTCTTCTCCCCCTTTGACATCAATGGTAAAGGGTCTATCTTGGATCTAACACTTAGCTCCCCCTCAATTGATGTTGATCCTTAATGGTAGGAAGTAAAAGAAATCACTCCTAACTTCTCTCACGGATACTCAAATGTGTCCTTTCATAGTGCCTTTGTGAAAATATCTATAATATATTCTATAGTACTAATATATTCTAACTTAACATGTTAATCTGTAACCTCCTCTCTCAAGAAGTGATATCTGATAGGAATATGTTTTGTTCTTGAATGCATCACTAGATTCTTAAAAATATTAATAGCACTTGTGTTGTCACAAAAAATAGAGATGGGTTCATCATATTTTACCATGATGTCTTCTAAAGTTCACTTCATCCAAAGCACTTGAGTACACCACAACACTATTGTAATATATTCTACTTCAGCTGTAGAAAGTGATACTAATTTTTTCTTCTTACTTAGCCATGATACTAAGCTATCACTAAGGAAGAAATATCCTCTAGTTGTACTGTCTATCATCCAAACAACCTATCCAATCTAAATATGTATAAGTAACCAATGTGAAATATCTACTTGTGGGATACCATAATCTATAGTCCAATGTCCCCTTGACATATCTGAATATTCTCTTCACCAACTAAACATAACTCTCTTTCAAGGTTGCCTAATATCTTACAACCATGCCTACTACTTTCATGATGTCTATCCTTGATGCTATCATATATAAAAGACTATCAATCATAAAAATATTGATCTATAATAGGTGAATCTTCATCTTTACTCACCTTGTTCCTTATACCCATTAGTGTGCCAACTAGTTCACAATCCTCAAAACCAAATTTTTTTAACGTTTCCTTGGCATATTTATTTTGAGATATGAAAATTACTTTATCTGGCTAAAATATTTACAACCCTAAGAAAAATGACAATTCTCCAAGCATAGACATCTCTAATTCTTTTTGCATATTATCAAAAAATTATTGTCATCTTTTCAATGTTTCCTCCAAATATTATGTCATCAACATATACCACAACAATCAATTGATGCTCACCTTCTATTTTGATGTAGAGATTACTATCAGTAAAACCTCTTTTGAAACCTTGATCTCATAGGTACTTATCAATATTTGCATATCAAGCTTTGGGATCTTTTTTGAATCCATATAGTACTTTCTTCAATCTGCATACATGGCTATTATCATTTGAGATAAGAAATCCCTCAAGTTGCTCAATGTAGACCTCCTCTTCTAGATTCCCATTTAGGAAAGCAAACTTGACATCCATCTGAAACACTTTAAAATTATTAAACACTACAAATGCAATAAACATTCTAATAGCCTCTATCCTTTCCACTGGTGCAAAATTTTCTTTAAAATCTATACCCTCAATCTGAGCATATCCTTCACATACTAACCTTGCTTTATTCCTGGTAACTTCACCATCTTCATTCAACTTATTTATGTAAACCAATTTTGTTCCTATCACATTTTAATCTTTTAGTATAGGCACTAATTCCCAAGTATCATTCTTTTCTATCTAATTTAATTCTTCATCCATTATTTGAACCCAATGCTCATCATGTCTAGCTTCTAAAAAAGTTCTAGGTTAAATTTTGGATAACAAAGAAAAATTAACTTTCTCAGATTCACTTACCATCATCTTTCTAGTGTGAACTTCTTCATTTATGTTCCCAATGATGTCACTCTCATTATGGTTTCTCTAAACATATTTGGATGGGGTCTTAGTGACCTTTTGTTCCTTCTTCTCATCTTCATCTCATTCTTCAAAATCTTCTTCTTTAATGATTTTAGGAGTGTATATTGGATCACTGAATCTTTGTGACACATCTTCATCTATCCTGACACTTACACTTTCAACTATCTTCTTGGTTTTTTTTTATAATATTTATAAGCTTTATTTTTTCAAGAATATCCAATAAATATACCTTCATCTATTCTAAATTCAAACTTACCCAATTTTTTATCGATTCTCTTTATGAAGCATCTGCTGCTAAAAACTCTAAAATAATCAACAGTAGCTAGTTTATCTTTCTATAGCTCATAGGGAGTCTTGTCACTATTGAATCTCAATAATGCTTTATTTTTGATATGCACTATTGTGCCTACTACCTCTCTCAAATATTTATCTAGTATCTTGGATTCATTTAGCATCATCCTTAGCATCTCATGAACTATTATGTTTTTTTGCTCAACTACTCTATTTTATTGTGGAATTTTGGATGTTAAATAATGTCTCTTTATCCCATGGTATTCACAATACTCAATAAACTTATCTAACATAAATCCTCCTCTTCAAATTGATCTCAGGTACTTAATCTTTGAACTAGTTTCATTTTCAACAAAAGCCTTGAGTGTTTTGAAGTGGCTGAAAGCTTTTAATTTTTTCTTCAAAAACATCATCCAAGTCATACATGTAAAATCATCATTAAGCAACATAAAATATTTCTCACCTTGAGTAATTTGAGTTCTGGTTCATCCACATAGATTAGTGTGAACAAGCTCTAACATCTGAGTGGTTGAGTATTCTTTTGTCTTGAACCATCTTTTGACTTGCTTCCCTTGTTGACACGGTTCACAAAGCATGTTGGATGGCTTTGTAATCTTTGGAAGGTATTTAACTACTTTATTCTTGCTAATATTGATAATATTGTCAAAAATTATGTGTCTTATTCTCCTGTACCATAGCCAACTTTCCTCAACCTAACTCAAATAACATTTTTGACCTTTGATATATGATAACATATATAAATTGTTGCCTATACTCTGAATATCTGCAATCAACACATCTAAATATCTTCTCCTAATTTCACAACCTTTTAGATAAAATTTAATGTGTGTCCCTAATCACACATTTAACTTACACTCAAAATATTATGCTTAAGACCTTCTACATATAGAACATTTTTAGTCTTAGTTTTACCTTTATCCAAACTTAATGTACCTTTTTTGGCTATTCTAGTAATAGTATTGTCTCCAAATTTCATTATGCCTCCATTGATATTATTTAGAGTTATGAATTTAATCTTATCTCCTTACATGTGTCTCAAACATCCACTATCAATGAACCATGGCTTTTCATCATTTCTTGCATGCAAAGCTATCTGGACTAACATAGACTTTTCAGGTTGTTTATTCTGCCATGAACCTGTCTAAATTTTCTTCTTGATGAATGGAGCCTTAAAAATTTGGTCCTTCTTGATTGAATCAAACACACTTCTATAATTTTGGGCTATGTGTCCAAAATTAGTTCACTTTTAATATACTATATCCTCTTCATCAAACCCTGATAGAGGAGAAAAAGAGTTGTGGCTTTTGCTTGACTTTGCATGAGTTTCCTTCTCCTTGTTTCTGAAATTGTTAGCTCTTTTCCAACAGTCTATTTTCTTATGACCATAACAATTACAATAAAAATAATAAACATGAAAATAGAACCTATTTTGATTTATGTATCTTTGACCTAGTTATCTTTTGTAGATATGTTCTTTCCATCCTTATTTGTTTGAGTTCTCGTCTACATTCTTAACTTCTTCCATTTTTATTTCCTCTTTTGTAAGGGCTTCAGCATAGCTCTTTTTATTTTCAAATTCAATATTTGTCTTATCTGATATTGAATTTTGACTTTAAAATATATTATTCAACATGTTAGTGTTATTTTATAATTTTGAATCATTGACTGCTTTATTTATTTTCTCAATGTCTTCTTTTAAAGAGGCATTTTCAACAACATACATTTCACATTCTTCACTTACTTTTTGTAATTGAGATGTTAGATCTTCTTTAGTCTTTTTGTCTTCTTCAATGTATGTTTGTATATCTTCAATTATTTCCTTTGACTCCTTTTCATTTTTCTCAATCTGGAGCTTCAATCTTTGATTCTTCTTCTCAAGAGCTTTTAAATCTTCTAAGGTACAAATTATTTCTCCTTCCAAATTCACCTCAGCTTCATCATGTTCTTCTTCTTGATCATTTTTAATTTTGCTTATGGAGCAATCTTCATGTATGGTCATGAATACAATTTCTTCTTCATCTGAGTCATTGACTCCACTATCTTTAGTTGAGCTAGGATCTTTAGATTATAGACTCTTCTTCTTGAATCCCTTCTTCTATTTGCCTTTGTAATTCTTCTTGTATGTTGGCTTTCCTTCTTCATTGTCACCATTATTCTTATCTAGGCATTTAGCTACAAAATTTCCAATCTTACCACATATAAAACAAAATTCCATTAAATTGTCACTTGATTCTTGAATCTTAGCCTTATCTTTCTTTTATGTCTTGAAATCAAATTCCATTTTTGAGGGTTTCTCTTGTTTGGTCTGCATCTCATATGATGTAAGAATACCATGTAGTTCATCCATCTTTAGTTTGGCTAGATTCTTTGTCTCCTAAATTTTTGATACCTTTGCATCACATCTCAATGGTAGAGATCTCAAAACCTTTTGTACCACTACTGACTCTTCTAAATTTTCTCTAACACCTTGAATTTGATTAACTATTTGATCAACCTACAAAAGATAACTTGCTATATTTTCTTCCTCTTCTATCTTCAAACTCTCAAACTATCTTCTGAATGTATAAAGCTTAGCTTGCTAAACCTTTCCATCACCTTTGTGAATATTCTCAAGTTTTACCCAAGTCTCATGAGTAGATTTACATTTCATAAATTTAATAAATTTTGATTCACATAAACCACATAAAATATTATTTAAAGCTTTATTATTATTTTTATTTATGTCTGGTTTTCACTTTTTCTTAAGTGTGAAAAGAAGAAACTAGTTAAGAAGGGTGTGTCAAAAAATACTTATTGAATGTGCATGTGTTGAATCTAGTTTTATGAGAACTCCTCTTTGGCTAGGTAAAAATGACCTGCAATAATAATGCACTACCACGAAACTTTTTGGTTAGACAAGTAGTTGGGTGGATTGCCTAGTGTGAGCTAGATCCTATAAGCGAAAGCTTTCTAGGAGGCTATCAATCCACCTGCTTTTAACACTTAAGTTGAAATGATAAAATAAATATATTTCCCTTAAATGACTATAAAACTAAAATAAAATATAACAAAAGATAAAAAAATAATTGAGAAAATTAGATGCTTTGTTAAGTTAACCAAAATGAAGTAACTATTTTGATTTTACTAATGCTAAAAATTGGTTAAGGCAAGGTTGTGGTTTTGGGTTTGGTAATTTGATAAGGGTCAAAAGAATGGTTAAGTTGGGGTTGATTGAGATAATAAAATAAAAGGTATGGATTATTGAAAAGGATAAAACAATAAGTAACTAGGGTAGAAAAATTATGAGGAGCTAAAGAGGGTGAAGGTGGCAAAGGTGCAAAGAGTGCAAAGGAGATAAATGGGATTACAATGGTAAAGGTGGTAAAGGATGTCAATGGATTAAGATGGTAAGTATATTAAATATTATAGGTTAAGGTAATGAATGGAAGGACTTAAGTAAATTAATGAAATAAATAAAACCAAATAAGGTTAATGTGAGGCTTGTTGATGTGGTTGATCTTGATGATGTGATGAATGAATCTTGTGGAAATTTTAGCAATGCTTCATTACTTTCAATTCTTTTCCTTCAAGATGTGGATGAAATCCAAAATTATGACCTCCTTTAAATACTTAAAAAAATATGTTAATAACCAAATGCTAACTTCTAACTTAACCTTGGGTGAAGGAGAGGGGGGGGATTTATAACATTTGTTGTCAAGAACCATGCCAATAGAGGGAATAATAGAAGTATGGTGCCATTTCCCATGTGGTACATGAATGAGTCAAAGATGAGGTTGGTGGGGATTCCCATTCAAGTTGGTGAGTCTCCCACCTTGTACATGAGTCCAATTTTGAATGGAGATCATGCACATGGGCCTAAATGAGGCTAAAGTCTTGTCACCACCCTTTCTTGTCTTCATCCAAGCACTTAAAGAGATAGCACACAAAATGTGCACCATTTTCCATGTGGTGCATGAATGAGTCAAATATGAGGTTGGTGGGGATTCCCATTTTGGTTGGTGAGTCTCCCATTTGGGTTAAAAATTCAAAAATAGGTGCCCTTTATCTTTCTGAAGCACTAAAGAGGTAGGTATCTCATTTTGAAGGACACTTTCATGTCTAAAGGAAAAATAGATGTTGAATGATGGTTCCTTAAGGGGAAATTCACCATATTTCAATGGGGGGGCTTATGATGCTTAAATGAGGTCATTAAGTACCTTGAAAAAGGTCCTAGGTAGGGTATGATGTACCACATCAAGCCACCTCACTTTTAAGCCATGTCACTTGTCATATCACCTTCTATATCACTTGCCATGTCACATGACATGTCACTTTCAATGTCACTTACCATGTCACATGCCATTTCACTTGTCATATCACATTCCACGTCACTTGTTATGTCACTTGCCATGTCACATGTCATGTCACTTGCCATGACACATGCTATGTCATCATGAATGGTGATAATGGGTCCCACGATGAATAGTGATAGTGAATAGTACTTGTAAATAGTATTTTTGAATAGGATAATAGTTATTTGGTTAGGTTAATAAGGGTTGGTTAAGGGTTAAGAAGGTTTAGGGGGTCTTAAGGTATTTAGTCATCAAAAATGGTAAGTGTGTAGTATTTTAGTGTCTACATTTTTCTCATTTTTGTTATGTAGCTTTGAATTAACAAGCTAAAAAACAAAAATGAACCACTTGGTTGAAGGTCAGGGTGCCCTAAGTAGGGGAGGGGGTGTTCCTCCTCAAATCAAGATTTGATGAGGAAAGATTGAATTGGGTGTAAGTTTGATAAGTAGTTGGTGGGGAGGCACTAGGTGGTACCACAAGGTAGTTGGGCATGTGAAATGCTAATTGGTGTACAAAATGTTACTAAGCATGATATTTAATATTATGCAAAGAATAAAATTTCCAACGTTGATAACAAAAAGGTTGGGTTCTAGAATAAATAACAAGGTAATCGGTCCCTAGTGTTGGTCATAGCTGATCAGGTTAGTCTTATCAAAGCTCCTAGATAGGGTCAGTGTTTACTTAGGTATCTAGGGTAGAAATTACTCTTGATAAAAACATAAATAGTCTAGATATGCACAAGGTGGTGAAAATTAAAATGTTCAACATGGAAAAATTGGTCTATACAGTCAAAAGGACCAAGGCAAGGTCATCACAAACTATGTGATATGTTTGGTCAAAAGGGGCCATCATCAAGGTGGACATAGTCTAATGGTTGGGAAGTTGGAATGGGGTGGCTAAGCAGACTCCATATGCCATAGGCAAGTGGACATTGCCTACATAGTTCCATGTACATAATGTCCAAAATGAACTTCAAGCCTAATGTAGTTCTTCTGAGGTGGGAAGTGTTGGTTAACTTAGTTGCCTCGATTTTATGTATCATGTAGTTAGGTTCGGTTGAATGATGTTGGAGAAAGGGAAGCTCTAAAGGGTAAAAAAAATGCGTATCAAATAATTTTCTGGTTGGTTTAGGAAAAATGGTGAATAATATTACCTAGGATGCAATTAGATGATTGATTCAACTATGTAAAAGGAATTATAGCCATGGGTAAGCAAGTTCAAGTGTGAAAGTTTTGCCACCATTTTAAGAAAGGGAGAAAGATGCTTTAATAGGATTTATAAAATTTTTCACTACTCAAATTACCATGGTGACCCAACAAGTTATTTCATCACCATCTAGATAAGCTAACATTGTGCACACTCCACAACAATGTCATTAACAAGATATTGAAGGGTGTTATTCAATGATTAATGGAAGTAAAATAATAGAGTGGGTAAATGAGAAGTGGTGAAGATTTGAACCCTTGACCCTTGAGCCAATGGGGCCCCAAAATAAGTAAGCATTGAGTTTTGAGGGAATTCAGAGAAAGACTCCAAGGGGTTTTAGAATATGGAGCAAGGTAGATAATAATAATATTAATTAAATGAGGGATTAGGTTATGGATTTTACGCATTAAATTAAGGGCATAGAGGACATGAGGAAGTAGACAAGGAGATGTACGTAAAGGCAGTACAACTGGTGACCACACTCTAAAGATGTGGAGGTTTAATGGGGAAACTAAAGGGGATCCAATAACAGATGCAGTGAAGGTGGACCAGGAGATGGATGAAGAGATAGGTGAAGAAAATAATGAGGTCACATATAAATATGAAGGTGGATAATGATGGAAGGAGCCAAGTATGGACATATAGGAGGCAAAAAAGAATGTTGGGAAGAACAAGGAATGTCCTCAAGATGAGAAAAATGAAAGGAAATGGAGAAAAGGGATAGGATGCTGGAAAACAATGAAAGGGAATGAGATGAAGATTAGGGATGATAAGAAGAAAAAAGATGAATTGAAGTAAGGATACAAAGCAAGGATACACACCCAGATGTAAAAGACAAGGGAGTACTGAGATGGAAAGAGGAAAAGGGGAATGCAAAAGGCAAAAGGCAAGAACTGAGAAGAAGAAAAGGGGAAATTATGGAAGGCTTCTCAAAGGATAAATACCTAAGGAGAAACTAGTTATGGAGGAAAAAAAGAAGACAAAAAGGATGAAAGGATGGAAAAAAAGGAAACTAGAAGAATGAAAAATGGCTATGGTGGGAAGAGTGGCAAAATGATAGAGAATGTTGGTACACTCAAAGAAAAAGTACAAAAGTAGAAGAAAAAGAAAGCTTGTAAGATGCACAGTATGATGGGGAATTGGTGAAAAGATGAGAGTGACGAAGAGGGTGTGAAAATTTTCCAACGACAAGGGGAAATGATGAGGATGGCAAAAGAAGACAAAGGAGATAGGTGTAAAGGTTGGTAAAAAGTGGAGAGAGAGGTAAAAATGCAAAAAGTGGGCGGGGAAGTAAGCCATGAAGCATGCACGAGGAAAGGTGTTGAGGGGCTAATGAAGTAGTGTAAGTGGTGGGTTTATGGGAGATAAGAGGGGCCAATAAGGAAGGTTGTCAATCCTTATGTTAAAAGAGATTGGAAGGCTATAAAAGTGATTAAAAGATATTGAGAAGCTGAAGGGAGGGAGGTGGTGAGGAGATAGGTGGAGTGGTGGAGGCAAAGATATCAGGTGAGAAGGGAAAATAAAGTAAAAGATGTGGTCGAGCTAACCTTAGTAGGTGAGCACTACCTACATAGTCCAAAAAGACCTCAGGCTAATGTAGTTCTCCCAACAATGGGGGAAAAACTTAAGAGGAAGTATTAGATGGTGTTAAAACATAATGATTCTTAAGAAATAATTCAAATCTTCCTTTATGTAGGATGCCCTAAGTAAGAGGGCATTATTAGAAATTTAAATGAGTGAGAAGAAAAAGGGGATGGGAATTAGTTTTTAGTGGTTGAGCTACCTATATAATTAAAGCAATATTTACATCGTCTGTGGGCATCAGGCCAATGTAGTTCAACAAGGTTTGGGTGAGTGGTGTTCAAATTATCTACCCCAATTTGATGGACCACATGGGTTGGTTTGGGTTGATGAAGAAGGTTTTATAAAATAATGGTTTTGGGTTTTAGTGAAGGTGATGGTGAAAGCGTATGGTGTAGATTGGTGAATAGTTACCATAATGATCCCACATTTAGTAGGATAAGAGACACAAATAGGTAAGGTAGAATAAATAAGAAGGGAAAATAATGCTAAGTACCATAAATAACCTTCAATGGAGTTAATCCAAAGAAGAGGTGTCATTATGAGGAGGTTGTACCTTCTAAAATTATGTGAAGGTATAAACATAGTGTTGGTAGCTATTGCTACTAATTGAGTTTTAAGAGGTGAGTGTCTATTAGGATCTGTATAGTCGTGTTGGTGAAAGGTCATCATCATTGTGAGTTAAGTTTTAAGGGTAGTAGAGAAGTGATGACATGCAAAGACTTTGTTTTATGGTCAAGTAAATTCTATAAGGTATAAAATTGGCAAGGTGGTGAATGATAGAGGATGGATTGTGCCTGACCTAAGATCTACATGGGTAGGCTAGATGCAAGGCAGCCATGTTTGCATCCTCTATCCTAGTTCTTTGAAACTAATGACTTGGGGTTTTTCTAGGTTAGGCCTAACTAAAAAGAAGCTACATGGTCTAGTATATTGGTTATATAGTTATATAATATGATATTTCCCTTGTTATAGATGAACTTTCAGTTGGCAAAAAAGAAAAGACTACCATGTTCAAGTAGGCACTGGCAATGGTTGAGGTCTGATGTTCAAAGCTTATAGAAATGGGTTGGTAGTAATAAAAAGGGAGAAAGATGTTTTACTAGACTTTATAAAATTTGGCATTACTCAAATTACCATGGTGACCCAACAAGTTCTTTCATCACCATCTAGATAAGCTAACATTGTGCACACTCCACAATAATGTCATTAACAAGCTATGGAAAGGTGTTATTCAATGATTCAGGCAAGTAAAATAATAGAGTGGGTAAATGAGAAGTGGTGAAGATTTGAACCCTTGAGCCTTGAACCAATGGGGCCCCAAAATAAGTAAGCATTGAGTTTTGAGGGAATTCAGAGAAAGACGCTAAGGGGTTTTGGAATATGGAGCAAGGTAGATAATAATAATATTTATTAAATGAGGGATTAGGTTATGGATTTTGTGCATTAAATCAAGGGCTTAGAGGACATGAGGAAGTAGACAAGGAGATGTACGTAGAGGAAGTATAATTAGTGACCACACTCTGAAGATGTGGAGGTTTAATGTGGAAACTAAAGGGGATCCAATAATAGATGCAGTGAAGGTGGACCAAGAGATGGATGAAGAGATATGTGAAGAAAATAATGACGTCACATATAAAGATGAAGGTGGATAATGATGGAAGGAGATAGGTATGGACATATAAGAGGAAAAAAATAAGGTCGGGAAGAACAAGGAATGTCCTCAAGATGAGAAAAATGAAAGGAAATGGAGAAAAGGGATAGGATGCTAGAAAACAATGAAAGGGAATGAGATGAAGATAAAGGATGAAGATTAGGGATGATAAGAAGAAAAAATAAGATTTGAAGTAAGGATACAAAGCAAGGATACATGCTTTACTAGGATTTATAAAATTTGGCACTACTCAAATTACCATGGTGACCACACAAGTTCTTTCATCACCATCCAGATAAGCTAACATTGTGCACATTCCACAACAATGTCATTAACAAGCTATGGAAGGGTGTTATTCAATGATTCAGGGAAGTAAAATAATAGAGTGGGTAAATGAGAAGTGGTGAAGATTTGAACCCTTGACCCTTGAGCCAATGGGGCCCCAAAATAAGTAAGCATTGAGTTTTGAGGGAAATCAGATAAAGACTCTAAGGGGTTTTGGAATATGGAGCAAGGTAGATAATAATAATATTAATTAAATGAGGGATTAGGTTGTGGATTTTTTGCATTAAATAAAGTGCATAGAGTACATGAGGAAGTAGACAAGGAGATGTACGTAGAAGCAGTACAACTGGTGACCACACTCTGAAGATGTGGAGGTTTAATGGGGAAACTAAAGGGGATCCAATAATAGATGCAGTGAAGGTTGACTAGGGGATGGATGAAGAGATAGGTGAAGAAAATAATGAGGTCAAATATAAAGATGAAGGTGGATAATGATGGAAGGAGCCATGTATGGCCATATAGGAGGAAAAAAAGAAGGTCGAGAAGAACAAGGAATGTCCTCAAGATGAGAAAAATGAAAGGAAATGGAGAAAAGGGATACGATGCTAGAAAACAATGAAAGGGAATGAGATGAAGATAAAGGATGAAGATTATAGATGATAAGAAGAAAAAATAAGAATTGAAGTAAGGATACAAAGCAAGGATACACACCCAGATGTAAAAGTCGAGTGAGGACCGAGATGGAAAGAGGAAAAGGGTAATGCAAAAGGCAAAAGGTAAGAACTGAGAAGAAGAAAAGGGGAAATTATGGAAGGCTTCTCAAAGGATAAATACCTAAGGAGAAACTAGTTATGGAGGAAAAAAAGAAGACAAAAAGGATGAAAGGATGGAAAAAAAGGAAACTAGAAAAATGAAAAATGGCTATGGTGGGAAGAGTGGCAAAATGATAGAGAATGTTGGTACACTCAAAGAAAAAGTACAAAATTAGAAGAAATAGAAAGCTTATAAGATGCACAGAATGATGGGGAATTGGTGAATAAATGAGAGTGACAAAGAGGGTGTGAAAATTTGCCAAGGACAAGGGGAAATGATGAGGATGGAAAAAGAAGACAAAGGAGATAGGTGTAAAGGTTGGTAAAAAGTAGAGAGGTAAAAATGCAAAAAGTGGGTGGGGAAGTAAGCCATGAAGCATGCATAAGGAAAGGTGTTAAGGGGCCAATTAATTAGTGTAGGTGGTGGGTTTATGGGAGATAAGAGGGGCCAATGAGGAAGGTTTTCAATCCTTATGTTAAAAGAGATTGATAGGTTGTAAAAGTGATTAAAAGAGATTGAGAAGCTGAAGGGAGGGAGGTGGTGAGGAGATAGGTGGAGGGGTGGAGGAAAAGATATTAGGTGAGAAGGGAAAATAAATTAAAAGATGTGGTCGAGATAACCTTATTAGGTGAGCACTGCCTACATAGTCCAAAAAGACCTCAGGCCAATGTAGTTCTCCCAATAATGGGGGAAAAACTTAAGAGGAAGTATTAGATGGTGTTAAAACATAACGATTCTTAAGAAATAATTCAAATCTTCCTTTATGTAGGATGCCCTAAGTAAGAGGGCATTGTTAGAAATGGAAATGAGTGAGAAGAAAAATGGGATGGGAGTTAGTTTTTAGTGGTTGAGCTACCTATAGAATTAAAGAAACATTTACATAGTTTGTGGGCATCAGGCCAATGTAGTTCAACAAGGTTTGGGTGAGTGGTGTTCAAATTTTCTACCCCAATTTGATGGACCACATGGGTTGGTTTGGGTTGATGAAGAAGGTTTTATAAAATAATGGTTTTGGTTTTTAGTGAAGGTGATGGTGAAAGCGTATGGTGTAGATTGGTGAATAGTTACCATAATGATCCCACATTTAGTAGGATAAGAGACACAAATAGGTAAGGTAGAATAAATAAGAAGAGAACATAATGCTAAGCACCACAAATGACCTTTAATAGAGCTAATCCAAAGAAGAGGTGTCATTATGAGTAAGTTGTACCTTCTAAAATTATGTGAAGGTATAAGCATAGTGTTGGTAGCTATTTCTACTAATATAGTTTTAAGAGGTGAGTGTCTATCAAGATCTGTATAGTCATGTTGGTGAAAGGTCATCATCATTGTGAGTTGAGTTTTAAGGGTAGTAGAGAAGTGATGACATGCAAATAATTTCTTTGATGGTTAAGTAAACTATATAAGGTATAAAATTGGCAAGGTGGTGAATGATAGAGGATGGATTGTGCCTGACCTAAGGGCTACATGGGTAGGCTAGATGCAAGGCAGCCATGTTTGCATCCTCTATCCTAGTTCTTTGGAACCAATGACTTGGGGTTTATATAGGTTAGGCCTAACTAAAAATAAGTTTCATGGTCTAGGATATTTTTTATATAGTTAGAGAAGATGATATTTCCTCTGTTTTAGATGAACTTTCAGTTGGCACAAAAGAAAAGACTACCATGTTCAAGCAAGCACTGCCAATGGTTGAGGTCTGATGTTCAAAGCTTATAGAAATGGGTTGGTAGTAATAAGAGGGTAGAGGGGATAGGAAGTTGAATTTATTATTGTGAATTCATGGAAGCCTACCTTTAATGGAAGAGTTTCTATAGCAGTAAGGATTTAGAAGCTACCATTACTAGCAATAGTGGCAGTTTTGGAGGCATGACCATTGTGGTGGCACATGGCTAGAAGCTAATTTATGTCAATTGAGTTAAAGGTGAAAATTATCATACAAACAAGGATCACAAGATGCAAAATAATCAAAGACATCAAATGTAGATTGGATGACAAGGGTGACAAAGGGAAATCATGATGGTGTATGATAACTTTATCGAAACGGTTAGGTGGACTGAGGGGTACATGTCTATGCAAAAAAGGCAAGTAGACATGACCATTTCAAGTGGGAAGACTATTCAAGGGAATCAATGACATCATATGACCTTCTCCATCAGTGGAATGGAGAATCATGTCAGTGAGGAATAATGGTCAGGTATTCTATTTAAGGAATTTTGATAAGGATGAATGTATATCATTGAGTTATTTGGTTTTACAGGTTATAGAGAGTGTAGATAACTACACAAGGTTGAAGATGGAAAACAATAAGAACAATCATGGAGATAATCAGCAACCCCCATGACCTAAAATAATCAATATGGTGAATGTGCATATCTACCAAATACTTCAACATGTAATGGTGATAATGAAAGTATTATTAGATTAGCAATAAGAGGAAAGACACCCACAACCTGAGCTTGACCCTGAACTCCTACCTCTATAAAAATGAATAAGGTGATAATTTTATCACACAAGATGCAAGGATGGAGAACATGATCATTGATCTATTTATGGAGGGAACCCTCACTATCCAAGGGGATATGCATTGAGGAAACAACCAGTAGTACCTATGCAAGTAGAACAACTAGAGAAAAGGGATGCAATGGTTATGACAAGGGAGTAGGGTGAAAGACCCAGAGAAGAATATGATTCTCACTTTGTGGGGATAAATGCAGAAGAGGAGAATAGAGTACACCCATTAGCAACTATTAAGATAGGTAAATTTATAGATGTTAGTTTAGGGAGTAATCAAGTAGAAGGATGGATGAACATAAATCTAGAGTCACCAGACAATCAACCTAGTGCTTAGGTAGGAAAATAGTGTATGTAGGCACCTTAGGTGAAGTGTGGATAGTATGATAACTTTGTATGTGTTGTGAAACTCCTCGCACCCTAAATAAAATATTGCATAGTTTATTGTAAACATGTACAAAATGTGTTGGATGTCATTGGTTGAATGTTATCATGCTTAAGGTTGTGTGGATACTTATGAATGTTATGGTTATGGTTATGGTTATGATTGGTATGGATATGGTTGTTGTAATATCACTTAATGTAAAAAGAATGATTATTGTTGTTACAACATTGGATGGTAAAAGTCATGATGAAAATATCAACCAAGAACATTAAGATAAGAATAGGGCATGATGTTTTATTTTTGACAAGGACTAAAAATTGACCCAAAGTGGGATTGGCTTAATGAATATAAACCCTTTAAATATTATACATGAGCAGTCATTACTCGATAAAAAGGTTTCTTGATCACAGAGTGTCAAGTAAGCTCTAAATCCCTTGATTTATTGATATTTTAAAGGGAATATGAGTGATAGGTGGTGTGAAGGGTAATCGGTGATATATATGATAACCTCATGTGAATTAGTTTGCCCTTTCTATTGGTGACCTAAGAATGGTAATAGAAAATTCCATGTCATATGCTAGATGTATACTAATCAATGTGGGAAGTCTAAATGTGAAAGTTGATTGTGGCTTCCAACTTATTATGTTACTTGAGAGCTAATTGTGGCTTTAGAATTTGTTGTGATAGTGGGTCTTTTGCTTTATTATTGTATATGGGAATTTGATCGATGTGGGAAGCTTACAAGAAATTTCTCTATTTTTGACAAATTTATCTTAGCTATCCTTTAAGGGAGTGGTCTAAGCTTATTGGCTTTATTTAATTTTCTTGATAGGTGTCTTTCAAGGGAGCAATCTACCTTGAATTTGGTAATTTTTATTTTGTTTTTGGTTAGCTGTCCTTCGAGGGAGCAGTCTACAATGCTTAAGATATTGACCCAAGTAATGTTTTTGTATCCAAATTGTTTCGAGATGCAATGTGCTTAGACATGGACAAGTCAAAGATTTACGTTTATGAGGGCAAAAATTTAACACAAAAAGGTCAATGATATGTGAAAGGGTGTGGTTTTGAGAGACAATGACTATGGAATTCCATCTTGTTAGAGACAAAAAGCATCTATGAGAACCATGCCATGGGTAGAGCCATGGTACCCATATTAGGATTAAGCTGTGACTGTGACACTTAATCACATGGTTATATGCTATAATCAATTGTCCTCAAAAGGAGAGGAGGAAGGTGAGTGAAGGTTAAATTCTTGTAATCAAGGGATGAGCTTAAGTTAGACAAAAAGAGTGAGCTTGATCCTTAATAGAAAACTAGATGCAGATGTGAAGCATTAAGAGGCTCAGGGTCTAGTTTGCCTTCGAGGGAGGACAAATGGTAAGCTCATGATCCATACTTATGGGAAATGATGTAGGGTCCAAGACAATTGAAGGAAAACTTGCCTCATTTAATTTTCTCCATATTGGTCATGATAGTTTTCCTTTAGGATGAGGTCTCTAATATTGAAGTCCTAAGGTTTGAGGTAAGGTTGGTTAGGTTTTATGGAGAAGGGTAATCTCCAATTGTTCGATGGGAGAATTTAAGTCCCAAATAGGTTAGGTGGTGTCTAAATGGGTTCTCCCAATTTGATATACCATATGGTTCAAGTTGGATTGATGGATAGGTTTGGTTGATAGGTTAGGCAAAACATCCAAGGGTAAGTTCAGTTAATAGTTAAGGTATGGTAGAAGTTAATAAATGGTTAAATCCTTATGGAAGGAAAGTTCCCCTAGTTTACTCTTTGCATGGGTGGGAAAAAGATCCCAAAGTGAAGGTGTTTGTGGTTGGGTTCGGTTAGAATGTTGAGGGTTTGAAGGGTATGTCTATGGAATGGACACTTTAGCTTTTCCCTTATCCTTTTGTTAGACCCAAGAGTGGGTAACACTACATATGGTGTGGATAAAAGGAAGTGTCGGTTTAGTTTATTGCTTCAGTTCCTCCTCACTCTTACATGAGAATGGGGGAATAGGCAAGTGTTGGGTAGGTTTCATTTATGGTTAGGTTGGTAATGGGCTCAAAGTAGGTTCATTATATTATCCTTGTCATAAAAGTAGTGATAATGGTTTTAAGAGCCTTGTAGTGTTTTGTATCAAGGCCAAGTATCCTATTATAAGAGCACACATGGTGGTCATTGTACCATGATGGTTTTGAGCATGAAGGTTCAAAATTTTTGATAGGGTCAAAAGGTTTGATAGGTGGTGAGGTTAAGGAAGAGGTTTGCAACAACCTTTGTAAAATGGTTGAATAGGATTCATGAAAAGGTGTTAAAGGTGATATGTTTTTAGTTTTGGGAGCCTTCCTAAAATTAGTTTTTACTACAAAATTTATGGGTGGTGGGGTAGTTTTGGTGTGTCAGCTAGGTTGGGATGGCTTTGTTAAGGGAGGTTCATCTGATAATAGAGTTTCCTCATATAAGTTGTGTATGAGTACTTGGAGAGATTTACAATTCTCTGTGTCATGTCTAGGTGTCCTATGGTATGCATAGACTAAGCTGGCATTAAACCATTTTGCTTGATGATATGAAGGGTCAAAAGTTTTGATAGGTTGAAAACATTTGAGAGGTGGTAAGGTTAAGAAGGAGGTTTACAACAACCTTTGTAAAATGGTTGAATAAGATTCAAGTAAAGGCATTGGGGGTGATGGATTTTTGGGATTTGGAGTGGGAGCCTTCTTAGGAATAGGCTTCGCCCTGGAAGTTGTTGGTTATAGAATGGTTTTATTAGATTGGTTGGGTTGGGGTTGGTTGGTTGGTTTGGAATTAGAATATTTAATAGAAGGGGGGAATGGGTCTATTTTGAGATGCTTTAAGATATTCCACCCTTTTAATAGGTTTAGTCAAAGTTTCCTTTGATGGACTTGATGGATTTAGGTTCAATTTCAAAGATTGGTGAGCTATGTTATGAATAGGAAGTATTCATAGATTCTTGATGGGTTTGGTCAAAGATGTGTAAGGATATTTAACTATTTTAGACGGAAGTGGGCTAGATGGTTCCCCTATGGTTTTGGAGGATGGAGTATCTAAGGGATAGGGCTGAGGTAGTGATAGGTTTGAGAGTGGATTCAAGTGAAGCTAAGGGTCCTTGTTTGTTTATCTAGGGGAGGCCAAGATGATGCCATAAAGTGGCTCTATTGAGATTGGGTTGAAGAGTGAACTCTAGGCTTTATACTAGCCTAAAAAAGGGCTTGTAGATAGGTTTGGTTCCTTGATCATTGATTTCAAAGCTTAAAACCTTGGGTGGAGAAGAGGGAATGGTTTCCCCATCTATGTTTTTGGTGGAAGGTTCAAAATTTATAGAATATGTTTCTTTCATAGATGGAGTGGATAAGGTGACCTCTTGTAAAGGAATGATTTCCAAAGGAAGAGTAGGTGAGTCTGTGGTAGGGGAAGAAGGTGTAATGGTGTCAAGTGAAAGGAAGGAAGTGGTTGCTTCTTTTGTTTGGTCATCCAAAGGAATGGGAAGTGATTCTCCCACTTCAATTAGTGGGGTGGAAGAAGTAGTAGTAATAGGTTTATGAATAACAACATTGATTGTGTGAACCTCATAAGTGTGAGATGATTCTGGTTGGCTTTGATTCACTAAAAGGGGAAGTGGAAAAGATTGTTTGGTTTCCTTAATTATGGTTTTTAAGGAAATTTGTAAAGGTTATACTTGGTCAATAAGTGGATTGGTTAAGGTTGGTGTTATTATAGTTTATGTAGTTGTAGGTATACTAAGGGTCAGAAGAGGGTGTACCAATGTCTCAGTTATCACAATAGGGTGTGAAACTATTTGTAAGTTATTTGGTTGACTTGAAGAGGGTAGTCAGTTTGATAGGTTAACAAGTTGGTTAGGTCGATATGTTGATTGATAGGTTGGTTTATCAATTAAGGGTGATGAAATTTATTGGGTTAATAAGATGGGTTGAGGTTGATATGATGGTTGAGGGAAATGACCTAAGCTTTAACAAGGTTGGGTGACTAAGATGATAGATGGTGATAGATTGTTGGTTGGGCATGATAATAATTAAATGGTTGATGATAGGCCATTGGTTGGTTTTAAGTGAGGTTTGATTGATCATGGATACCAAAAATAGATGGCCTAAGTTTTGACTCTAATCTAGCTATCTAGTTTGTTATCACTACAACAAACTCAAGTGGTAGTTCGAGTGAAGGTTGATAGTTTTTGGACTAGTTAAAGTTAGATCTTGATGACTTATAGGTAAGGTTAGGTTGATTTTAGATATTTTTGGGTTGGTTATAGAAAAGGTTGGGTTGGTTGTATATAGGATTAGGTTGGTTGTTGGTAAGGAAGGGAGCATAAGTGGCTTGTGATGCAAGGTACCACTTTAAGGAGAAAGGATTGTTCTACAAGATCCTAGAAAATTTAGGATCTCCAGGAGAGAAAATAGGAAATCTCTCCATTTAATAAGGTAGTGGATATGAGGTATTGGAAAATAGGTTCTTGGTTGGTTTGATTCTTCAATTTATAGTCTAGTAAAGACTATGTGAAGAATGGAGAAAAATGAATCTCACACCTCAAATAAGAAGTAATAAAAAAGAAAAGATTCAAGGCAATTAGAACATAAAATAAGATACGTTAAATCCTAGATTTTTAATTATCTCTCTTTTGGCTTATGCCTTAGAAAAGTGTGAAGAGGAAATTGGCTTGAATAGGTCCTAAACAAGGTAGTCTAGGTTTAGTTTTAGGTTATGTTTAGGCACTCAATAGAAGTCTATATTGGTCTAAGTATGTGGCTTGGTACTTAGGGCTTGATCCCATCATGTCACAATCATGTATCCAGTGCAGGTCCAGAGCCAATATGTACTAATTTATAGAGTTTATACTCAGTCATAAAATTGAATTGGTTATCCCCTCGATGATTAAATCCAAGTAAGATAACTGGGAAAGGGTAAGGTGATCTACTAGGTGGTGAAATCCTATTCAGGCCTTGTCTCAAGTGTGTTTTAATGTTTTTTTATGAAAATGGTTTGGTTTTTATAATATTTTTTAACTATAATTAATTCATAATGCTTTTAATCTAACTACGTGAGCTAAAATCAAGCAAGTAGTTAATGGATGCACTCAATTTTAACCAATAGAATTTATTTTATTTCTTTGAATGGATATGAGAATAAATAAAATTTACATAAATTAAATATGAAAATTAAATCCTAATCCTAATATGGCTACTCTTTTCTTTTTTTTTAGAAATGCAATAAAACTTAATTTTTTTCAAAAAAAATGCAACTAAAACCTTTTTTTTTGCAAAGAAAGAAGCTTAATTTTGTAAGAATTCAGATAAATAAATTTAACTAATGAAATTAAAAATGTCCTAAAACATATAAGAACCCAATAAAACTCAATGGTCACACCACACATGCCAAAATGTTTCTATCTAATTTTTACTTTTTCTTAAGTGTGAAAAGAAGAAACTAGTTAATAAGGGTGTGTAGAAGAATACCTGTTGAATATGCACATGTTGAATCCATACTCTGCGAGAACTCATCTTTGTCTAGGTAATAATTACCTGAAATAATAAATCACTACCACAAAACTTTTTGGTTAGACAAGTAGTTGGGTGGATTGCCTAGTGCGAGCTAGATCCTAGAAGCAAAAGCTTTCTAGGAGGCTGTCAATCCACCTGCTTTTAACACTTAAGTTGTAATGATAAAAGAAATATATTTGACTTAAATGAATATAAAAATTAAATAAAATATAATAAATTACATAAAATTAATTGAGAAAATTATATGCTTTTCCAAGTTAACCAAAATGAAGCCACTAGTTTGATTATACTAATGTTGAAAATTGGTAAAGACAAGGTTGTGGTTTTGGGTTTGGTAATTTGATTAGGGTCAAAAGAATATTTTGTTTGGGGTTGATTAAGATAATAAAATTATAGGTATGTATTATTTAAAATTATAAAATATCAAGTGACTATGGTATCAAAAGGATGAGGAGGTAAAGAGGGTGAAGGTGGCAAAGGTGCAAAGAGATCAAAGGAGGTAAATGGGATTACAATGGCAAAGGTGGTAAAGGAGGTCAATGGATTAATATGGAAATTATATTAAGGATTATATGTCAAGGTAATGAATGGAAGGACTTAATTAAATTACTAAAATAAATAAAACCAAATAAGTTTACCTTGAGGCTTGTTCATGTGGTTGATGTTGTTGATGATGTGATGAAGGAATCATGTGGCAATTTTGGCAGAGCTTCATTACTTTGAATTATTTTCCTTCAATATGTTGATCAAATAAAAAATTATGACCTAATTCAAATACCTAAAACAAGATGTTAATAACTAAATACTAACTTCCAACTTAACCTTGGGTGAAGGAGAGGGGGCGTATTTATAACATTTATTGTCAAGAACCATGCCAAAAGAGGGAATAGTAAAATTATGGTGCAATTTCTCATGTGGTGTATGAATGACTTAAATATTATGTTGGTGTGGATTTCCATTTGGTTTTTTGAGTATCCCACCTTTCACATGAGTCCAATTTTGAATGGGAATCATGCACATGGGTCTAAATGAGGCTAAAGACTTTTCACCACCCTTTCTTGTCTTCATCCAAGCACTTAAAGAGATGGCACACAAAATGTGGCACCATTTTCCATGTGGTGCATGAATGATTCAAAGATAATATTGTTTTGTATTCTCATTTGGGTTGGTGAGTCTCTCATTTGGGTTAAAAAGTCAAAAATGGGTGCCATTTATCTGTCCCAAAGCACTAAAGAGGTAGGTATGTCATTTTGAAGGCCCATTTCATGTGTGAAGGAAAAATACATGTTTAATTGTGGCCACTTAAGGGTAATTTAATGATATTTCAAGGGTGGGATTGTGATATTTAAATGAGGTCACGAAGCACCTTAAAAAGGGTCCCAATCAGGGTATGGTGTACCACATCAAGCCACCTCACTTTTAAGCCATGTCACTTATCATATCACCTTCCATGTCACTTGCCATGTCAAATGTCATGTCACTTTCCATGTCACATGCCATGTCATTTTCCATGTCACATATCATGTCACTTTCTATGTTACTTTCCATGTTACATACCATGTCATCATAAATAGTGATAATGGGTCCCATAGTGTATAGTGATAGTGAATAGTATTTTTGAATAAGAGAATAGTAATTTGGTTAGGATAAGAAGGGTTGGTTAAGGGTTAAGAAGTTTTAGGGGGTATTTAGGAATTTAGTCATTAAAAACTGTAAGTGCATAGTTTTCTAGTGTCTATAATTTTCACTTGCCTTCTTTTCTATAGGAGTAGTTACAAGTGTCTCTGACTCTTCGTATTCCTCCATCATTGCTTGCCAAATGTCAAATCCAAGGGCCATAAATTAAGTCCTCATCATTATGCTCCAAAAGGTATAATTTATCCCATCAAACAAAGGTGCCTTATTTGTATAAAAACCTTCATGTGATTTAGCCATCATGTTTTCTTTGATCTACTTTCAAGCTGTTAAACTCTTTCCAAAATAACTTGCTCTGATACTAATTATTAAGCATGAGATATATTGAGAGGTGGGGTGAATCATTATATCATATATCTTATAAAAATTTTACATAATCAAACTCCACTTAACCATACATTCAAGATATGCATAAAAACTAAAATAATAACATGCACCACACAAGAGAAGAGAGAGAGACCAAATTTTTACATGGAAACCCAATTTGGGAAAAACCTCAGAGAAAAATCTCAAGTATATGAATGAACACCAACTAAAATTACAAAGTTTTCAATCACCAACTTGTATTATCACCAACCCCTTTGTTGAGCACCAACACAGTAATATTTGTGAGCACCAATCCACAGGATCATCAACCCCTTTTGTGTATAAAACACAACTATCTCTTAATGTTGTTGTCTCAACAAATGATAAAACTCTACTATATCTCTTTATATTCTCTCCTCTTTTTTTATATAAAATAATTACAAACCATGCACTCTCTTACATGTATAAAATGGCTTCCTAAGCATCCTTTTATAGCTTTCCAAATGACCTTTGGCATTTACCCTTTGTGACTCTTCAATTCACATAGAAAATGGTGCCAAACTTTCATGACCCTTTGAATCCTTTCATTTGAAAAGTCACATGGTGACCCTTCATGAAAAAATGTGTCCTTTCCTCTTATGTCTTTATTTGGTGACTCTTTGAATTCCTCAAGGTGACTCTTCATGGAAAAATTCACCCTTCCCTCTTTTGTCTTCACTTGGTGACTCTTTGAATTCCTCAAGGTGACCCTTCATGGGAAAATGTATCCTTTCCTCTTTTGTCTTTATCTCATGACTCTTTGACATCTTCATGGGCCCTTTTTTGACTTTATGCAACCAAAAATATATTTTTAAATATTTAATAAATATTGACACACTATATCCAAACTATGAACATTAAAAACACCTTAAGACATTAAATGTTATGGGGCCTTTGTCACCAATAATGTTAGACATTTGACATCAATGAGAATATTTCCAATAGGTCATATTTAGATTCAGTTGATATTTTTTACTAGACACCTATGTGCAACTTAGACACCAGTGTCAACGTAACTGTAAAGGTTAAATGTAAGCATTTGAGGTCATAAAATGTAAATTTATAGAATCTAACAATTGATCCAGAATATAGATCCAGTCTAATGCCTACCTATTTCATATCAGATTTGCATGTACATAATAAACTAAGTACTCTTTCTAATCCATTGCAATATCAATCAATAGTTGTACTTTATATTTTTTACATATCTTAGCATTTAAATTTATAATATTGTTTATATAAGTTCACAAATTAATCGGCATGTTATAAATATATTTATCACCATTGTGTTTATTCATGTTTATATTCTTAACCCTATATTATATTGACCCATCTCAATCTAGGGTTAAAAATTTGGTCAACCCGACCTTCGATTCTTCCTTTGCAAACCTAGCATGATCTAGGGTTTCCAATATCCTAGAGTTTCAGCTTGCCATGATTTTTTTTAAGATCTAAAGCTTTACCATAGGGTTTTACCCTCCTATTTCTGCCAAGATACATGTTCATATGTTTGTAAGTTTCATATTCCTTGATTGGATTATTTTGGCCTCAAAATGGATCCATTTTAAAATTCCTCTGTGTTATTTTCTACTTATGTTGGTATACTCAAAATCCTATTTTTGTTTGCCAAAATTAAGTATGGAGTTTTCAATTTTTTTAAATTACTATTTTTAGTAAATATTGACATACAATTTAAATGGTTTACTTATTTTATAATTATTTTTTGTATTTCATCAAAAATAATATTTTATTCAAAAATCACTCTCAAATATCTTAAATAAATTTCTATTTTATTAAAATTATTGATTCCTTATTTGGAATATTTAAGGGTTTTGCTTGTGAAGATTCCACATTGTTTGGACTATTTATGATTCATAATGGATGAAATATCAAATTCCTTACATTTTTTTTCATAATTATGTTGATATAGACAAAAACATAATTTTTTCAAAATATTGTACGAATGTTTCGAATTTACCATTTTACTATTTTTAGTAAATTTAGACCTACAGACCATACATTGTAATTTTGTTTTCTTATTTTTTTGGGTTCATATCATTTCCTATTTTTCACAAAAAACCTATCTTATATTCCAAAATTTCTCAACAAATCCCTTTATATTGATTTATCTTCATTTGGCACACTGTGGTCAACCTAACCTTTGGTCTCCAAACCCTAGTTGACCTAGGGTTTCCTGATTTCTTATTTTCCTCAATTCTAATTTTTATTTTTATAGTATTTATTTTTTTTTAATTAGAACTTATTTTTGTTTAAAATAATTCTAAATATGGATATGTATGTTGAGCATTTTCTGTTCTAATATCTCATTATAGCCATTGTTTGTTGTCTTGTCAACATTGTTAAAAATCTCAAAACCATAAAATTAGATAATGATCTTAATAAATATAAAACTCAAACATCTATTTTCCAATCATTTTGTAATAATATTGAATCACTTCCTCTTAACTTTGAGGGTGATAACTACCATCCCTCTAACCAGGTTCATGTTATCACTTCTTCAAGGGGTAAGGTAGATGGTATATGTATGCATATTCCATCCAAGGTCCTAGGGTTTTTACTTATGAACCCCTAAAAGTTTAAAATATCATTATGAGCAAGTTAATATAATCTTTAAAAAATCAACGTCATATTTTCATTCCAAGGCTCACATCACTAGAAAATTAGATTACATAAATGTAAAATCCAAAACATGATAGTGTTAATCATGTGTTTGCATCTTTATCTACCAATGTTGTGCCCAAACAAGGTTTTTTATCCAAATGCAAAGCTACAATAGAATACATATAAAACAAGTGATTCAAGTATTATACCAAAAGTTACTAAGATACCATGCAAAATCCTAAGAGAAATGATTCAATACAAAGTGATCAAATTACCTCCTCCATTTCTTATCAGGAGATCCAAACACTGTTTTGAATGTCACAGAATGCATGGGTATCATATAGATTGTTATTTTACATTAAAGAACAAAATAAAAAGTCACAAAGGTAGTGGTGATCATATCATTGATACATCAACTAAGAACACTCACATTATGAGTACCTCTCCTAAACCAAAAGTATCAAAATAAAAAATGTGGTTACCAAATAAAAATTTAGAGAAAAAATAATCGAAAATATCAAACCTAGAGCATCAAAAGGTTCAAAAATAAAAACAAATTCAAGAAAAGGATTCAAATTTACCTATTAATAATGATAATCAATTTTCCAAACAGTATGGTTTTGAAAAGAAATATTTACAAAACTTTGGTTATCATGGTCAAAGATTGGTAAAAAAATCCCAAGGCATAACTCATCCTATTAACACATTTGATCAAAATGACCATCAAGGCTTGGGCTATATTATCAATACTATTGCAAATCATTCAATGATACATTGTATCAATTCAAAGGAATAAGAACCTACAAATGAAAACAAGTCAAATAATAAAGCATAGATAGAAAAGGTAACATCACGAAAAAAATAATGGGCACATCAAATATTTAAACTAGGATTTATAACAACAGAATTCAATAAGCAAGAAATAATTTAAAAATCTAAGGTACCAAATGTGGTTACAAAAGAGGAAACTACAAGCCATTCTACAAATCAATCTAAATTCACTACTCAAATAGATGGTAAATAATCTTCAGACGAATAGATCAAAAAATTATGTTATGATATGCTTGATAACTTACCACATAATTTATTCATACCTATAAGACTTGGTGCTTATCAACTAAATCCATCACTGGTTCATGAGAAGCAAATGCAGATTTAAATACAAAATAAAGATACCAAGTACAAACTTATCACAAGAGCATGATGCATTTTCCAAAAAATTTATGCATCCATATGGCACATCTCGTACTGGACACCTACATCCAACTCCAATACCAACATCAACACAATTTTTCAAATTCGATACAAGCATATAATGATTAATAATGCAAATTTATAGAATCTAATGATCAATCCAGATTCTATATCTAGTCTACTTCTAGCATGTTCCATTTAGATCTACATACATAGAGTAAACTATCTAAGTACTATTTCTAATTGATTGCAATATCAATAAATAGTTTTGCATTCTATTTTTAGCATATCTTACCATTTAAATTAAACATATTGTTTATCTGAGTTTGTAAATTAACTAGCCTATTATAGACATGTTTATCACTTTTATGATTATTCATTTTTATATTCTTAACCCTATATTATATTGACCTATCTCAATTTAGGTTTAAAGATATTGAATGTTTCATAAAACATTCATTTCTATGACTCTATTAAATAAGGACTTATGTTATCTTTATGTCTTTTATTTCTGTAAAGAGATTAACCTTTTTTATATAATGCATATACCACTTCTTGTTAAATTGCATTGCTAAGACATAATGATGTCATTGGAAGGGATTGATTACCCATAAGATTCATATTGGTACCCTTGTAATTAAAAATTCAAGAGCCTATAAGGCTACAACTTTTTAGATAATTTGGTCAAATCCTTAAAATGATAAATATGTTGTTTTATTATGGTTCTAATGAAATAGTACTTCTTGCTTAAGTTGTTATGATGCCTTGTGTTAAGAGACGTAGGATAAGGAGCATGATTAGTGAGTTATACCTTATTTTAATGTGGTGTCTTAGCAAATCCCTATCCATCATTTGAAATAAAGTTACCTTTCTTTTTCCCAATGACATTTATTTCCTAGAGGAAACTCAAAGATGTTCATGGTGTTTTTATGCTATAAACCATTCTTATACCCATGGTAGATATATTATTTTTTATTTTTGTATTAAAAGTGTATTCTCTGTTAGATTAGATTTTGTATTGGATTACTATAATATGGTCAAATTTTTATTAGATGGATCCTCATGGTAGCTCATTATGTAAATTTATAATATGGTAATAAAAATTTTGTTATAAACAATGGAAGAATGATGATGAAATGGTCAATTTCAAGGAGACATTCTTATAATAACCTTCTTTATCCAACTTTCCCCTTACCCTTCTATGAATTATTGGTTTATATGGGTTTTAAACATTTTGAGGGCAAATATTTGAGTAATTAAACTTGTTAATCATTTATGAATGTAATACAATATTCTTATTGATTAATCACCTTGTAATTTTATCTATACTAATAAACCTTAATCATATGATCGAGAGGGATTGGTCACAAAAACCATTATCCCTACTTCCTTAGCATAATATTTGATCAATATTTAAGTTGTTTCAAAAAATGAATGTTGTTATAGAATTATTTATATCCAAGATGATTATTAAACTCCATTTCATTAAGATATATTGTCTTATTTATTGATACTTAAGTACAAAAAATAGTGGTGTTTTTTGGTGTGTGGAGGTGGTGTGAGTTCACTAATATTGACTATATATAGTAACCTATTATTCCTATTATAAAAATTATACAATAAAATTAATCAACATGTATTCATGTGGGAGTTAATTATATCTTTTATTTGTGTCTTCCAAAAATATAAACTTTTCATAATTAACAATTTGTCAAAATTAGAATACTTGGATGTTATACATCTTTAACATTTTAATAATTCTACTTTTTCACTTATAAAATTATATAAGACTATTTATTTTTGTTTTATATAAAATAAAGTTAAAAACCTTATTCTTTAATCCCAACACTCAAATGAAATGACCAATTAAAACGTGACACTTTTTCCATCCCATTCCTTGGCACTTCTCAAAATCATTTTCTCTAACATTAACTCACCTTACACGCCCATTTGGGTAAGCAAGTCTTTCCCATACCCTTTAATATTCTCAACTTCCCCATGCCATAAATGGGCACATGGACTATCTTATAAATTTTTAAACTCTCTAACATGGTATTAGACATCCCTTAGTTAAAAATAGTGTTAAATACATCCTAAAAACACACCAAAATATTTTTTATCTATTTGTAAACATGGGTCTAAATTCTCATTTTATTTTTTGGTTAAGGGTCCACTTGAGTGATTCATAAATTTATCATTATGTCGATTTAAGGTTAAGGTGACTCCTGAAATTTTGTTAAAAAAGTTAATAAATAGTGTCAAGTAAGTGTGAATAGTGGTAGTAGGGTCAAAGAGAGTCAATGGTTAAAAGTTAACATTAGGATTACATTTTAATTTAAGAGAGTCATGAATCCACTACACAACTAATAGTAATGGTGCACTTATAATTGGTATAGCCCAAGTTACCTCTCCTTGCCTCTACTGATATTTGCACATTATTTTAAATATTAAATTTTTCTATCTTAGATAGCCAAGGCTATTGAATGTAAATATCTCAAGTAATATCTAACAATACAAAATGCATATGTAAAACAACCAAAAAAGAACATCTAAATAATTCACATGAGATAATATTAACATTTTAACAAATATATCCATAATCTTAAATCACATGATGAATTATTATTAGCTCAACTAATAATAAACATTGTATGTCTCAAATAACATAAAGAGCATGACACAATAGGAAAAATTCCAACAAAATTAGCAATGTTAAAATTGGGGCCTCACATAATGAATAGTAAACATGGGTAAATGTCCTAATTAGAGATAGTGTATTATTGACCTAATATGTGAGTATATTCTCTACCTTGTAGAAAACATGTTTCTATAAATCAAATGATGTAGAGTGAAATAAAAAGGGGGATGCATAGAAACAGAAAAAACTCACCATATTATATCCATTTATAAGGATATATCTACAACAAACAGGAGATGGGTATAAATACTTCTTGAATAATTAAACATTATTCATTTAATATTAGAACCCAAAATCAATATTAAAATATTAAGGCATTACATTAATTTTTTGATAATTTATTTGTATTCAACAATCTTGAAGAAATATTCATAAAAAATGGCTCTTAAAGACCTGAGTGGAACTCTCTATGAGAAGTGAGATTCATTTGAGAAGTCTTGGGGCATAGATTTAGCCTAAAAAAATAGCCAAACTCTTTTATAATTATAACATACGATGATAAGGTGAGAGGGTATCCTTCTCTAATAGAACATAATATAACAAATTGCTATAATTTGATATCATTAATAGGTCAGATCATCTACAAAAATAATTTGAATCAAAAAGAAAAAATAATGACCAAATTGTAACATAAGAAACATGAAATAATGTAAGTCTAATCGATGTGATCATATGCTTTCATGAGGTAAATTTTATTGATCATTTTTTTATCATATCTATATATAGACTCCATACAATCTCATAATAAAATATTGGTATCTAATATCTATTTGCTTTTAATAAATAATGTTTTATTTATTTTAATTATTAAAGGGAGGAGATTTACAATGTGTAGAGAAATTTATTATAAGAGATTCCCTACCTTAAAAAAATTAATATAAACTTTATTAATAATTTGAAATTATGTTTTGGATCAAAATGCTTCAAATAATACTTAATCCTCTTGAATGGTATCTAAAATTACTTTGTAAATATTAGGATGAAAATAATTACACCTAGGATCTATGTCATTTTCCATATGCATGATGCATGACATCTCGATGCATGTATTCCATAATGGAAAAAAAGTGCATGCCATGGATTAAGGTTGGCGAATTACATTAGACCATTCCAAGACACCATTAGAGAACATGTTCTGATCCAAGATAATACTCATGCACTTTTAAAAAAACTTGAAAACAATGGTCAACAAAGGCTTATGCAATATTATCCAAGTATACAATCCACTTTCATCTTCCCAATTATTTTTATCTATTGACTGATTTGTTTAATCTTTATAATTTAATAAATCTCTTTTGAAACATAGATTCGAACATTGATCTAGTATATTATGGATTTGATTTACACCTTCTATCATTGTATCTATATAAAATCTAGATTCACTACTTGAGCGTCAACACTTAAATTTTGAGTTTCTCATGGAAGATTTAATGTTCAAAGTTTTTGTCACAGAGATCAGCTTATATGGTAATGGATTAATATGTGTGGTGGTGTTATAATTTTTTTTTAATCTGTATTAAATGTTACACATGTTAGATATTAAAAATAGATAAATAAATTTCATTGTGTCGACATATCACTTAATCTATGACTCAAGAAACTTCCTAAACCATAGTAAGAGAGCATAGATAACCTCATTATGAGGGAAAAATAAAAAATATATACATGATCACAGCATCTTTAATCAAATAGGTATATCATGCAAACATCATATAAATAAATAAGGAACACCACATTTACATACACTTCACACAAAAATCCATCTTTCATTCTTATTTATAACCAAAAAAATAATTTCTTTTATGAAACATACTTCATACATAAATCTCTATTAAATTTTAATAATTATACATAAATGGAACAAAAAATTTCACACTTAAAACTTTCAAACTTAGTTTTAAATGTATTTAAATATATTTGACTCAAAGAACACCATAACAACATACACTTCACAAAAACTATATCTTTCATTCTTATTTATAACCAAAAAAATCACTTCTTTTATAAAACATACTTCATACATTAATCTCCATTAAATTTTAATAGTTACAAATAAATACCAAAAAAAAATTCACAATTAAACTTTCAAACTTTACCTCTAACTATATTTCAATAAATTTGACTCAACATTTGTAAAGTATCAAACTTTTTTAATTGTTTAAAAAATTAAAAAGCTCCTTATTTATAGTTTTCCTAAAATCCTTGTTTATAGTTTCACATAACCTTGCTAATTATTGTTGATCCATCGCTTCCTTACTCAAATACCATGCCATTTAAATATTCCTTATTTACTACATCCACATATAATCTATATATATCCCATACAATCCACAATTTCATTATCTAAATGCTCTCCATTTGTTAGCTTATATTTTAATGTATTTATTTTTTCTCTCTTTCATAACAATTTTTATTTATCATGTGTTTATTTATTCTACACCATGTATTGTGAAACATATTTCTTAAGCAACATGCTCATTCATGTCTATAAGATTTTTAAGATTAACTTTAAAAGTATTAAGAAACCCATGGCATTTCTTACTCACCCATCAAATATTGGCTAGATTTTTTCATGTTTTATGAGTCAGCATGTTTCCATATTATGTTTCTTTTCTGAACCGCATAAATTTATTTCTAGTCTATTGTGTGTAGTTCTCCTTATACAAAACTAAAATCTAGGCCACTTTATCTTACAATTCACTATCCATTTGATCCCAAAAATCTATAATTGACTTAACATGTGTCTATAGCTCCCATGCATCCTAAAACTACTAGCAAACTATCACACCCACATTCTTCATTCAAAATATTTATTTTTTGTTATTGTAAGAAGTGGCATATATGCCACATGGATGTTATTAGGATTTTAGATCAACTATTTTAGATTTGCTTACGTAACCATTATTTAAAATCTTTGAACTATTATGTATTAGTGGATGGTTAATGATATTATTCATTTTTGAGTTATGAAATCTAAATTATTGTTACTTTCAGATGGATTTGACATGTTTATAATTATTATATTAATTTAAAATTTTATTTTAGTTTAATCATTTATTTAGATGTAGTAAGTGTGTGATTGCAGTAAAGACTATTTATATAATAGAAAAAGTATTGTCAAAGAGATTGAGATAGATGTATTATTAATGGAAATTGAGAAAAAATAAGTGTATATAGTTTTAAAAATTACTTTAACATTAAACTTAGTTTTATAACTTTTTTATCATCTCCAAAATTATATAGCTTGTCAAGTACATATGCATTTTTTGATTTATTATTGTTATATGAACTTGTGATAAATATCGATATTCAATTTTGTATGAGTAGGATGCATCACATTTGAATGAATGAAATCCATTTTATGTCCACAATTCTAAGTGTCTTACTTATAGTCTACAACATAGATTTATAGCATATAAGACCCTCTCATATGAATCAGGAAAGATAATCTATTTATTAATCTTTAATTATATTTCATATGTTAATGTTTATATAGATATACCCTACATAGTCTACCTTTTAAACTAATGGTTCATCTAAAATTCTCAATAAAATGCATGGTTATATATATATATATATATATATATATTCAAAGTCTTCAACTACTTATTAGAATAATATTATCAAAATTGATAAGTCTTAATTAAAGTAATTCAAAATAGAATTTTAATGAAACATATCTAAAAATTTATTGTACTTTAAAAGTGTCGTGCACGTTGTGCTTATTTTTTGAGCAATGCCTAAAGTCAACCAACTTGATCCATCCAAAAATATTTAGTAGATTTATATATAAAACTCTATGCAAGTAGACACCCGACAAATGTGGGATTTTAATTATTATAGATAAATTGATAAATCACAATCATTTGGTCTAATAGTGGGTCCCATGTTGGGGAATACTATTCCTAAAAATATAGTAATGGCATACCTAATTCTATTAGTATTTGTAGTTGAAAGATTCTATTAGTATTGCTTCTCTTGTTTTAGTTTATCAGATTTGTTTTCTCTTTATTTGGTATCAGAGATAGGTCTTAGATTTATGTTAAGAGTTAGGGTTCTTAACCTATGATAAACTATTGTCTAAGTTAGAACTTTGTATGTGAGAATTTTTTAAGCAAAAGGAGAATAATGGGAAGCACAAGGATAGAGATTAAAAAATTCAACGATCAACAATTTAAGTTATGGAAGCTCAAGTTGGAAGATCTTTTTGTGGATAGAGATCATTGGTTGTTGTATTATGAGTGTAACATATGAGTATGAAGTTAAAATAATGGAAAATTATCGATAGGAAGACAAAGAATCCAATCAGATCATGTATGTCGAATTTGGTTTTATTGAATGTCTTGGTGGAGAAAACTTATTAATATCCTTGAGAGAAGTTGGGGACTTTATATCAAATAAAGCATCTATTGAGCAAGTTGTTTATTTGAAAGAAGTTGTATTCATTGATAATGAATGACAAACTCTATAGTAGAATATTTGAATGATTTCAATACTATGGTAAGTCAATTACTTTATGTTGAAATTAAAATGGATAAATAAGAAGTGTAATTCTTTTCTTTATTCTTTTATTGACTCTTGGGATAATTTAAGTATGGCAATAACTACTACTACATCAACTTTAAAAATTGAGGATGTAGTGGGAGCCTTATTATCAAAAGAAATAAGGTAGAAATCTACTTAATATTTTAAAAAAAATAATGCTTTATTTGTAAGAGGTTGTGCATAATAAATAACTAAAATAAAGTCAACATAATCAAAGTCTAGAGGTAAACTATGATTACAGTCAAAGATAAGAGCAAATGTTGGAACTATGGTAAAATGGGGCATTTAAAGAAAGACTGTAAATCTAAATAGCTTAAAAAGGGTAAATCATGTAATGATTCTCAATATACATAAGGAGAACCCCTATAGTGAAGACTTAGGGGATTTTTTGTTGGAAAATTAAATATTGCATGCATAATATGGTGCTTGGTTGATTGACTCGAGTGTTTCTTTTCATATGATGCCTCACAAAGAGTGGTTTTATGAATATGAAAATATCAATGGAGTTAATGTCTTCTTAGGAAACAACTTAATTTATAAGATCATAGGTAAGGGGATGGTCAAGTTGAGGTTAAAATATGAAATGGTTAAAACCTTCCTTAATGTTATGCACATATTAGGTTTGGCTAGAAAGCTAATATCTATAATTAAGATGAATGATGTGGGTGTGCAGGTAGTTTAAAATAAATATAGTTTCCAAGATGGTTCATAGAGCACTAGTATTAAAAAAAGGAGTCCATATAGGAACATTGTCCAAGCTTAAGGCAAACACTATAAGTGATGAATGTAATAGCTATGTGGCTCCTGAGGTGAGTAATATGTCAGATCAGGATCCTACATTTCCTATAAAAAATACAATGTCATGGAATCAAAAGATGGGACACATTAGAGAGAAAGACCTTCAAACATTAAAATCCAAAGGTATGGCTAAAGGAATTTATGATTTCCCATTAGATTTTAATTTTTTTTAGCATTGTGTGTTTTGGAACAAACCTAGAGTAAAGTTTCCAAATAGTGCTACAAGGTTATAAGGGATTTTGTATTTAGTGCAAAGTGATGTGTTTCGACCCGTAAAGGTTCCATCATTAGGGAATATCTATATTATGTTTATTTTATATATGAATTCTTGATAAATACTTGGGTTTATTATATCAAGGCTAAATATGATGTTTTTAGTAAGTTTAAGGAGTTTAAGTCTCTTGATGAGTGATAATTGTGGATAATATTGATCCAATACTTTTAAACAATGTTGTAAGGACTTTGGAATAAAAAATTAAAATACAAATCCATACACACAATAATAGAATGTATTTGTATAAATAATGAACATAACTTTGATGGATAAGGTGAGAAGCATGCTTAATGGTGCAGGATTAAAAAGAATATTTTGGGCAGATGCAATTATGACTACTTACTATTTGATCATTATAACACCTATATCAACGTTGGTTGATAAAAATCCACATGAAGCATGGACTGGTAAGAGACCCTCTCTCAAACATCTCAGAGTTTTTGATTTTGATGCTTATATATAAATTAAAAAATAAAAAAATTACTATGTTGGACAACAAATCAACAAAGTGTATCTTTATTAGATATGGTACTAATATAAAGAGATATAAGATTTAGAATTCTAAAATGAAGAAGACTATTTACAGTCGCAATGTTATCATCAAAGATTTCAATGGGGTACCCAAATAGAAAGGACTATTAGAGTGTGATATACATGCATACAACCATATGATCACTCCTTCACACCATTATCATAGTTCTAATCTCACAGAAATTTCACACACATAGCAAATATGCACAGTAAAGTATTTCAAAATGTATTCACATCATCCAAGTGGGTCTCCACAACCAACTGAAGCAAAATACATGGGAGTGCTTATTAAATACGCAAGATAGGTTGTTTCATGAAACGAATTTTGATTACATGAATAACCTATAAAATAGGAGTACCTAGTATTAATGTGCACTCAATAATAAATGCATAAAATATATTAGCATCTCCAAATATAAAACAATTGATTCATAAATAAATGTTATACACTTAATCCAACACTCCCTTAGTTGTAAAATAGGGAATGAGAAAAGAAGAAGCAAAGAGACTAAATATACCCCAATAATGAGGCTTGATCAGGTACCCATGTATAAAATCATAGTCAAAAACAAAGTTTTCATATGGTAACCAATTCATCATACTAAAATACATGGATTTCAAGTCGTTATAACCTCTAAGTTAAATTAGAATTGGTATTTTGTGCAAGGCTCACTCAGTAAAAACATTGATCACAAAACTGGGAAAAAAAGTCACCATGAATGAAATGTGTCATCAAAATGTACCCAAAAATGAATAGAAACCATAGTGAAAGTGGAGAACATAAATTATGCTATAAAGTATCCCAAAAAGCATTACTCAAAATCTCAATACAATGTTATAGTAGGTGGACTTGATGGATTGAATCTCATCTAAAAAAAATACACTCAATCAACTACCTCCATTAGAAATGTGGTGTGCCAAGGGCTATCAAGGATCACAACACCTGAAGCAGTATGTGTGCACACCCCCTCCCCATAATGTTGACGTGGGTGTAGTGAATCAAAAAACCTATATGAGTTGGCTAATCCCACTACTCAAATACTAAAATCCCAACATTGGGCTTCTCTTTAGAAGGATATCAAGCTCCATAACAAATATAAAGGAGACTTTCAACATCAAAGATACATATGAAAATCTCTCAAGAATTATGCAAATACTAACATTTTGACACTGGGCTTCACCAAACTAGCTACTCTTTAGAAGGAGAACAAGTTCCACCAAAATCTGAAGGATACTATCAACAATCAGATTTATAGTTGCAAATCTCTCATGAGATGTCCCTGGTGGTGGTCTGATAGTCACACAACTAAAGAAGAAAGCGCTCAACATGGAGCATATAATAATGAAGAATAAACGTCCATGAATCTTAGTTTGACTACAAAAGAGGTCTCATCCTACAAATAATATCAATAAGTGATGAAAAACATCTATAATGTAGTCAAGTTGTCGAAGATGTAATCTATGAAATGAGAGATACATGCTCCCAAAAAAATATGCCTAAAAAGGAGCTCAAACATATGTAATTCAATTACTATAGAACATGTGTCTGCAAATGAGAGAAATGATAACAATGGACTCTCAAAATTTAGACATTGGGATTTATCAAAAATGTGTCTATATACATGGCTCAACAAAATAAAAATAAAGTGTATGTGATGGAATCTGACCACCTGTAAGATTGGTCCTCACCCTCTGATCTTGACACTCAAAATGAATTATTTATTGAAGTATTGAACAAGAGGTTGGAGTGTAGGAGTATGAGGGGCTAAATAAGGGATCCTAAGAACTTATGATATACCTTGATGTAAGTGGCAACCAAATTTCATGTTTATCTCTATATTATGGCTATGATTATTGGATTAAAACCCCCCACACCACAATGTCTAGAAATAGAACACCACATAACCCTTCATGATAGTAGTTTAGTAGTTTAAAAATTGTCAGAACATAAATTCTAAAATAATAAAAATAAATTAAAAATAAAATTGAATTTTCTTTTAATAGGAAAACAACCAATTCAACTCGAAGTCAAAATAAAGAACCTCTATGTCAGTATTTATCCTAGGTGACAAGATAAAAAAATTCAATGTCAGATTACTCCAAGGTACAAAAAATTGAATCGTTATATTACAGATAATATCCAAGGTTGAGGACTACATTCTTTCAATGTCAAGAATGTAAAAAGTTAAACTAAAATCCTAAGCTAAAAAGAAACAAGCAACAAGTAGTGTTTGAATTCAAATGTGGGTTCACCAAAATGTTTACACTAGAATTAATAAGAATAAGCAATTAACTCTAATTGAAAATGTAAACTATTGAAATCTGATTTAGGAAATTAAATAATATAGAATACAATAAATACATAAATATACACAATTTATAAAATTAATTTGTTAAAAATAGAAATTAGGGTTATGGTTAGAGAATTATCCTTGCAAATTGATTTATTTCAAAATTTGTTATTTTTTGGCTGACAATAATTGTATGTAAGAACTTGAAAACATAGATGCATCAAAAAGTAAAGATCCACTATATATTGGGATAAGGTTATAAAATACAAACAAGGTCACAATGCATAATTTTTTGACACTACAACTTTGTTCACATAGATTGTGTGTTGGATTTGAAAATTTGGGCTTGTTTACCCCTATCTATAGGTAAAAAAATTTCAATAGGAGATTGATTTGGTGTGCAAAAAACCAATAAATTTTATACTCTAGTCTTGTATAAACACAAGAGAGATCAAATGCAAAATGAGGTAAAATGGGGAAGTGGTATATGGTAAAGTTATCCTTAGAAAACCCCTTGTTGACTGAGTGTTGCCTATATATTCCAAGTGGACCTCATGTTAATGTAGTTTTCCCTTTATGAAATATCATATGAATGCAACTATAAATTTTTTATTAGAATGATCAACAAATGATGCCCTTAACCCAAAATAAATCAATGCTATGCTTCACTAGGAATAATGGTATTGTAAAATAATTACAATAACAGTATTTAATCATAAGATAGATGATTTTTATTAGTGAGAGAGAGAAAGAAAATTGGGTGATTCAAGTTTAAGCCTTGATGTAGGTGAATCTTTCAAATTTTTATAATAACTGACCTATTGGTTTGTGTGGGAGAGACATTATTAAGTGTGATCTTTTCAAAATATGATTGTTAGAGCATTGTGGATAAGGATACCACTATAGGACAAGGACACATTGCATCCTTCTCTGATAGTGTGCTTTTATCCAAAAGGGACAAAGGCTTTTGAAACCAAAGTGAAAGTGAATTATATGTTAAATAGTGGTTAATAGTGATAGAATAGGGAAGTCTTGGAGATATGCATAGTAATTGTATGCCTTTTAAGGCTTCCTTGGATATTATGGGTTATCAGAATCATTAATTGACTAAAAAAGTTAAATATGTCAAGGATAAGCATTTTCAATCATTTATTTATTAAATTTTAGTGTCTATTGTATACATATAAAGATATTCACTTCATTTATCCTCACTAATATTACTATTAGTCGACACTAATTTCACCTATCCCATCTAGTCTTATTTTTCTCTTCTAATTCCATCTTAATATCACCCCTTCTAGTCATTTATCTAATAACCTATTTCATTATTCTTCATCCACTAACCTTATTCCTACCCCAAAAATCAATCAATTCCCATAATCCCCTATTATCCACTAACTAATCCCACTTAACCATTATATTAGAATTTTAAATTCCAATCCCACCTACCCTAGCCTATTCCTAGGCTCTCCTACATCCCTAGTCCCTAATCACCTATCTAATCACTTATCTTAATCATTTACAAATCCCCCTAATGGTTTCTATAATTCTCCAATTCTAGAATCCTCTCTATCTTAACATCCTCTCTAGAAGCCTCTTTTTCTAGAGGAGGATTCCAAGGAATTTTTAATTATTTTTTAATCTATTGTTCCCAAAATTTGTCACTCATTTTGGGATGACATATGAACTATTTTGGTCCTATAGGCCAAAATAATCTCTTCCCTTCTCAAAAAATTGTTTTGAGCATTTAAATTCTCCATTATTCAAGCTTTTTTAGATAACTACAGACTCTGTAGGCTTGAAACTATAGACTCTGTAGACTTGAAACTTCAGAGTCTACATGCTTGAAACTAGTAGGTTCAATAAGTTCAATGGCTTCAACTGGCAAATTCTCACCAAGGAACAAGTTCCCAGCACTTAGGAAAATTCAATATTGGTTCAGTGCCTTGGTTCAACCAAAAATGTTCATCGGCAAGCTTCAAAGGAACCATTGAACCATTGAACCCCGCTTCCAAAAAGGTTCAACGGTTCAACGGGTTCAAAGGTTCAATGTTGTCGGCAAGCCTAAAGAGTTAAGCACTTTGTCAAAGGTTAAAATTTCAACCACTTTAGTAAGTTCAATTCTTTTGAAAGACTTAGCGAAAAGCAAAGGAATGAACCGTTGAACCATTGAACCGTTGAACCTTGAACCAAAATGGTTCAACAGGTTCAATAGGTTCGCAGAGATCAAAAGACTTAGAAGAAAAGAAGGCTTCAAATGCAAGATTGAACTGTTGAACCAAAGTTGGTTCAATCGGTCAGTTAAAGGGATTGCCCCAAAGATAAAGGAACAAGTGCCCTTGTGGAGGGCAGTGAACTAAAGGCAAGTGCCCTTGCGGAGGGCAGGGAACATCGGTTCAAAGATCAAAGAGAAGGCCGAAAGGAAAGATTTCCTTTGGACTTTTTGTCCGAGAAAATTACTAAGTAAAAGAACTGAAAAAATTCCTTCTAAAATATTTTTTATGGAAAAATGAATAAGGCAAATCCTTTAGACAAATTATCCAAAGGAATTCCTTCAGACTTTTGTCTAAAGGAATTCACCCGAAAGGAAAAGCAAAAGCCTGAATAAAAGTGGACAAAGCAAAGAGAGGATTTCCTTCAGATAAAATGTCCAAAGGAAATGAAGGAATTCACCCAAAATAATTAACCCAAAAGCTGCCCGAAGAAACCTGAAGGGTAAGTACCTTTACGGGGGGCTCTCGGCACCCCAAAAATGGACCTTTCTCAAAGACCCGAAGGGACACCTTCCCTTCGAGGTGTCCCAAAGGCATAGAATCGAAGGAATTTCAAGGCTTCCAAAGACTTAGCCAAAAACAAAGGATTCTGAGAAAGACATTGAACCGATTGAACCTTGAACCAAAATGGTTCAAAGATTCAAAGGCAGCCCCAAGTAATGGAACAAAGAATGAACTAATGAACTGATTGAACCTTGAACCAAAAGAGTTCAAAGTTCAATGGTTCATAGGTTCAACGGTTCAGAGGAAGCTCTAGATAAAGGAAGGAAGCAGCAAACGGATGATTCCAGATACCAGTTTAAAGGATGGTTCAACCAAAAATCAAGGAAGCGATTGAACCAAGGAAGCGATTGAACCAAGGAATCGATAAAGACCACCTAAATCGTTGAACCAATAAACTTTCCAAGGTTCCAAATTTCATGGTTTAATAGGGTTCAAATAGCCAGCAACCATTGAATATGGCATGAAACTTGAAAAATAAACCAAGCAACCAGCTAAAAGAGATCTCGAGAGCTCAAATTACTACAGGGAAGAGAGAATAATATAAAAAGATTAGAAATATCTACAAGGGAGTTATTTCTAGTAGGTGAAGTAGTCCACCAAGTAGATTTTTAAACACACCAAATCAAGGATGCGGCTTATTTTTCTTCCATTAAGTAAAGGAAAAATGGATAATTGCACAGACATCAGGAAAAGGACCAGACAACCCATGCTAAGGAGGAGACATATAAGATGAATGGGCACACCATAGTTAAGGCAATGCACTATTCCAAGTATGGCCCCTTGACAGAACTAAAAATGCATTCAAGGCATTGAATGCAGTATAAGTTGTTCCATGGAAAAAAGTGCCAAGACTTTCTTGGCTGCCATATATTTTAATCTCTTGTCTTATGCAAAGGGAGATCTCTTCATTATAGAAGCAAAACTCTGCCCAAATTGAAAGGCGATTACTCAGACTTTGAGCTCAAATTATTGTTCATATTATTTTATCTGAATGAGAAAGCAAGTTACTTGTAGACTTTGTGTTGTTATAGCTTGTGTTATTTTAGGAAATTGTTCTTATGTCTGTTTCCTAGGAGCATTCTTATTTATTTAATCTAACAAGCAGAACTAGTGGAAGTAATCAAGAAGGTGTCTTGAAGCCAATTATGGAAAGACTTTGTGTTGTCACAGTTATCTTCAGTGTGTGTTTTTAGTTTCTTTCTATGTAAAGGATCTTGGGACAACTTTGTGCCCCCATTATCCTTCTTATTTCACTCTTTGGGTAGTTGAGGTGTAGACTTTGTGTTATACTTCATTCTGCTGGTTATTGTGCCCTTGTTACCTGTTGGTTACCCACCAAAAAGAACTCATGCGCCCTATTGTAAGACCACTTTTGAAAGAAGAGAAGTGCCTTCAGTATTATCACCAGGATTTCTCCTTTGTCTGTGAACATCATCTCTAAAAAATAGAGATGGATGGTGTAGTCCTACCCTTGAGTTTTATTTTTTGCTTATATAGAGAGTATATAGCTCCTCATATTTAATAGGGAACCTCCCCTTGATGAGAGGAGAGATTTGTCCACCTCTGATGTAGTAAACTTACACATTTGGCTAACCAATCTCCCTTGTTGTGGTTGAAGAGACCTATTTTGCTCATCAGTTAGCTGATGACAAAATATTCACCCAACAATTTTTTGGCAAATCTGTTGCGAAAAGAACACACAGTTTGAAGCCTCAAGCTTCAAGCTAAAGTAGGGCCAGTTCTTTTCCATTTTTATTCTACAATCTGACAACTCCACACTATACTAGAAGCCATAGAGCCCAAGGTGTTGTTGATCCTATTTTTGAGTTGGTGCAGCAAGGTAATTTTGAATTGTTTCCTCCACACCTTCAAGTTCAACGATCCAGAAGTGTTCCTCCTACCCATACCAAGTCACCAACACAAGGCAGAGCTTCTTTTTCTACTGTTAGCAAAGCTTTGCCTATACAGACTCCACCCAAATTTATTATTTCCCTTTTTTATAATCAAATCATGGTGGTTTAAGGCCCCTGGAGTAACTCTTTTGGTCCACTCAATATTACTCCACCTCTACATGAGCTTCCATGTAGCTCAAAGAAGAATTTCCCCAAATTCTTTGGTGATGGGAAAGTTCATCCTAATGAACATATTACAGCCTTCAGCATACCCTGTGGTGTGATAGGTGTAGAATTTGAGGACATGGTAGTCAGGTTGTTTGTGGAAACACTACAAGGTGCTACTGTAGACTAGTTCTACCATCTGCAAGCTCAGTCAATGACTGACTGGGACACTCTTAAAGCTAAATTTGAAGCCAGGTTCAAGCCTACAGAAGATGTGCATGCCTTGTTGGCCCAGCTCACACAGATGAAGAAGGAACCTCATGAACCTATGAGGGACTTCATTTCCAAGTTTGACAAGCTGAGGAACCAGATTCCTACAATTACTCAGCCAACAACTGATAATCTCAAATGCTTCTTCATCAATTTGCAGCTGCCTAAAGTGAGTTTTCTATTGAGACGGGCTGGCCACACAGACCTTGTTGCTACTCAATATTTGGCTACTAAGGTAGAAGATGACCTTATCTTGGCAGGAAAAATAAGGAGAGATCCAAATAGAGGTAAATCTTCTTCTTCCTCTGAATACCCATCTACAACCATCACTAATCTAATGGTGTAGAAGCTAGAAAATGAATTGCTAGCTCTTAGAAATCAAATGGTGCAAGGGATGTCATATGCTCCTTCATATAGAGATGTACCAAGGAGGACATTCCTTAACCAGTCATACAAAGGCAATGCTGCCAGAAATCAAGGGTATCCAAATTGTCTTCCTCCCCCTCAGAGGAATAACCTTGCCATTGAAGCACCTCCAACCAATTTAGCAGTTGGATATCTTGAAGCTGAATTAGATTTCTCCTTTCAGCCTGAGTTGAACCTAGAAGATGACGCCAATCTCTTCATAGAAGGAGAAAAAGAATTAGTTGGTGACTCTAACATTGGTTTCCTGAATTACCAGGATGAACCCAAAAGTGAAGGTAAAGCAAATGAGGGATCATATGCTGTGTTCACTTGGTCCAAAAATCAGTCAGCCCAACAAGCTGATAAAGAAAAAATAGAGGAGCGACCTCAACCAGCAATTTCAATTGCTAAGTGGGGAACCACTCTACCTTTCCAGCTAAGGGACTCAGTGATTGCAAGAAAGGTAAGTACATCAAACATCCCTACACCTTCTACTTCAAATTTGTAGATCAGTCCTTCCCCTCCCAAAAACCAAAAGGATGAACTCCCATCCTCTGTTCCTAGTTCATTTCAAATATTTGACATAATTGACCATATAAAGAAAACCAAAATTCAAATGTCTGAATTTGAATTCCTGCAGTCCAACCCTAAATAGTTGGATAAGTTGGTTCAATGTGTAAAAAACCAAACTGTCCCTACAAGACAAGATCCTAAGAAGGTAACTCGTGATCCCCCCAGAAACATGTCCATCCCAAACAATCTTGTCATTACTCCTCTTGATGCCCTTGGGAAAATAGATCCTTTCTATGTTTCCCTATTGATAAATGGTCACAAGCTGAGCAATTGCATCATTGATTCTAGAGCTTCAGACAATATCATGCCTGCCAAAGTAGCAGAATCCCTTGGTCTTACACTGACCAAGACATTTGGGAGATGTTTTTCCATGGAGAACAAATAAGTCCCACTGCTGGGACAAATCAAGGATGCCTAATTTGCATTTGTAGCATTCTTAGATAAGAGAATCAAGATGACTGTCCTGGTGGCCGATGTCCCAGCATCATACGGCATCCTTCTTAGGAGAAATTTCTACAAGGATGTTGGTGTTGAGTTGAACATGGAATTGTCTAAGGTGAGGATCCTAGTCAAAGGTGTTATGCAGAGATTGCTCCCTGAGAAAGGAAACAAAATATGTGGTCACTCAAACATCAGTGCCTGAAGCTCAAATTTTGTTTGAGTCTTCAGGCATGGGTAATTACTTTTTATCCATGAAGGAAGTCCATGAGGCATCTAATGAAGCTCCTGAAGATGACAACCTGATAATTGTTTCAGATAGAATAGTAGAAAGGATGGTAGAATGCAGTGCAAGTGTAGAAGAATCTGAAGAAAAATTAGTGTCTGATGAGGTATGGATTCTAAAATTCAATGGCAGTTGTTCCTCTACCAGTTCAGGAGCTAGGATTATGTTGATATCTCCTCAAGGAGATATTTTTCCTTCTTCATACAAGTTTCAGTTCAGCAACACCAACAACACAGCTGAGTACGAATCCCTATTGCTTAGATTGAAAGCTGCTAGAGACAAAGGCATCAAACTCTTTCATGCCAAAAGAGATGCTAAACTAGTGGTTTTTCAAGTAAGGAACCTGTATCAAACCAAAAATGAGAGATTGCACCACTACCACAATCTAGTCTGGGATCAAATTGAAAGTTTTGATGCTTTCAACATCTCTGTCATACCCAAGGAATTCAATGACAGAGCTGACACACTGGCTATTTCAGCAACTTTATTGGTTCATCACCCAGACTTCAAAAGAGATAAGTACACTATTAAATTGGTCTTTTAACCAAGTGTACCTGATAATGTCAGTCATTGGCAGGTGTTTAACAATGACAACCAAATCATTGCCTTCCTAGAGAAAAAAGACAGCTTTGAATAGCTTCATTTTGAAGGCAGTGAGCTTCATAAGTTTGAACCAGCCCCTAAATCAAGTTCAAACACAGGTGAAGAATTCTTGCAACTTAAAGGGAATAAAATTCCCAAGGAATTGGTTTCCCTTGAGAAGTTGTTTGACAAACATGATAGGTTCATCAAATAGCAGCAAGCAGATTCAAGCTCCTCCCAGGAGTTTGATCAGATAAATTTAGGTAACAAGGAAGATCCCAAGATGGTAAACATTGGGAAATGTTGAACTCTTGAGGAGAGATTCAAGTTCACTGCTCTACTCCACCAGTACATGGATGTCCTAGCATATTCTTATGATGATCTAAAATCACTCAAGCCTGAAGAAATATACCATGACATTCCTCTCAAAAGTGATTCAGTGCCTTATAAGCAAAAATCTAGACTGTACAATCTAAAGATATCAGGTACTATTCTATTTGAAATACAAAAAATACTTAATGCTAGGATAATTTTCCCAATCTATCATTCTACATGGATTGCTAACATAGTACCTGTAAGGAAAAAGAATGGCAAAATTTGCCTCTGTGTTCAAGAATTTGAATCAGTCATCCTTAAAGGATAACTATCCTCTACCCATCATGGATCAAGTTCTTCAAATAGTGACTAGTTCAGAGATGTTATCAATGTTAGACAGCTTCTCAGGGTACAATCAAGTAGAAGTCAGTAAAGCAGATCAGCACAAGACTGCCTTCACCACACCTTGGGGCACCTTTGCCTATCGAAGAATGCCATTTGGCTTGATAAATGTTGGTGCCACTTTTCAAAGAGCAATGAACCTTGATTTCAAAGATGAAATGGGTAATTTTATTGTAGTATACCTGGATGAATTAACAGTCTTTTCCAAGCATCACCTTGACCATGTGCACCATTTGCAACAAGTGCTAGAATGCTGCCACCAGAATGGCATTTATTTAAATCCCAAGAAGTCTATTTTTGGAGTAACAAAAGGGAAACTTCTCAAACACATTGTGTCCAAAGAAGGCATAAAAATTAACTCAGAAAGAGTCAAGTCCATCTAGGAACTTACTCTACCAACAAGTAAGACCGCAGTTCACTCTTTCTTCGAAAAGGTGATTTTTTTATGAAGGTTCATCCCCGATTTTGCTAAGAAAACTCGCCACATCATGGACATGATGAAGGGTAAAGCTACCTTTTGGTGGACCCCAGAAGGCAAGTCAGCATTTGAGGACATCAAGATAGCTATTGCCCATGCCCTAATTCTGGTTTGTCCAGATTATACCAAGGATTTCATAATGTATAGTTATGCTTCTGAAAACACACTTTCAGCAATTATGGTTCAAAAGAAAAAAGAAAGTATGGAATCTCTCATTTCTTTCATGAGTTGTCCTCTCAAATCTCATGAGCTGAAGTGCTCAAACATGGAGAAGTATGCTTATGTAGTGGTAAAGGTAGTAAAGCATTTCCACTTTTACATCTTGAATTCATACACTACTGCTCTAGTTCCTAACACCACAGTCAAATCCATATTAACTCAGCAAGAGTTTGGAACTAAAAGAGGGAATTGGATTGCTAAAATCTAGGAGTTTGATCTAGTCATCAAACCAATGAAGCTAGTGTGTGGAAGGGGCCTATGCCAGTTGATTGATGACAATAGACCAAAAAAAATAGAGCATGATGAAGAAGAAATTGAAAACACACCAAAAGTCCTCTTTGTCTCCACCACAAATGAGTGGTATTCAAATATTGCTCATTTCCTTACCTATGGTGAGTGTCCTGCCCACCTATCTCATGAAAAAAGGAGAATTGTCAAGTTGAAAGCTACCAATTTTATCTTCTGGGACAACGGCCTGTATAAGAGGAGCCTTGATGGAGTGTTCCTTCACTGCGTGGATAGGGAGCAGCAGAACCAACTTTTGAAGTCCTTCCATAATCTGGCCTGTGGAGGACTTTTTTTGCTCCTATAACTACACATAAGATTCTACGAGCCAAATATTACTAGCCTACTCTATTTCAAGATGCATACAAATGGGTACGAAGATGAGAGCTATGCCAATAGTTCGTTGGAAGGCCCAAATTAGCTGCTCTACCTCTTAAGCCAAGGGTGATAGAAGAGCCATTTCAGCAATGGGGCATCGATTTCATTGGTACTGTAAACCCATCTTTAAGTGTTGGACATGATTATGTTCTCACCACCACATATTACTTCACTAAGTGCATGGAAGTTATTCCAACCAACCATGCTACTTCAGAAGTAGTGTGCACTTTCCTCAAGAAGAACATCATTTTCAGGTTTGGGGTCCCATCCAAGATTGTCACAGACAACGTAGCTTGTTTCTCTTCCTAGGAGATTACTTAGTTCTATTTTTACTTTGGGATTATCCTCTCCCACTCTTTTGATTATTTCCCACAAGGGAATAGCCAAGCTGAATCAAGCAACAAGAACTTGGTGGTTATCATCAAGAAGCTGGTAGATGAAAACCAACGAACATGGCATAAAGCATTGATTGACGCTTTATGGGAAAACAAAATTACACCCAAGAGGGAAATTGGTATGTCACCTTTCCAACTTATTTATGGTCTTAATGCTGAGATACCAATCACCCTAGAACTGCCAGCATTAAAATTAGCTAAGGCAGTCGAAGATTAGACATATGAAAACTCCATCGATAAGAGGATCATGTGCTTAACTAAGTTGAATGAGTAGTGAACTATAGTGGTGGACTGAATTGTTGCACATCAAAGTCTGGTGAAGAAGCTCTTCAACCAGAAAGCAAAAAACCATGATTTCTAGATTGGAGATCAAGTCTTGTTGTGGGACAAGAGAAGAGAACCAAAGGGAATGCATGGGAAATTTGACTCCCTTTGGAGAGGCCCATTTACTATCCATCAGCTCAATGGTGAAAATAGTTTCCCATTGAAGTATCAAGATGGCACGCCCTTTTCTCTACCTCACAATGGGTAGCATTTGAAGCACTTCAATTCTTGAAGTATCAGATAAGTTCACCTATACATATGTATATTTGTATAGTCTTTAGTTTTATTTTGTGTTGTTCATTTTCATTTTTGGCATCTTTCTTTTTTGGGTAGCATGACTCTATAGCCCAATGGCATACTTCAAGGCACTAGAGATTTTGGTTTCGAATCCCCTTAGCTATTCCAAGTTTTCAACTAAAGGAAGTTCCCCAACTAGAGCCAGTTATTGTTCCCAAAATCTGTCACTCATTTTGGGATAACATATGAACTATTTTGGTCCTACAAGCCAAAATTATCTCTTCCCTTCTCAAAAAATTGTTCTAAACATTCAAATTCTCCATTATTCAAGGCTTTTAAGATAACTACAGACTCTACATGCTTGAAACTATGGACTCTATAGGCTTGAAACTATGGACTCTGTAGGCTTGAAACTAGCAGGTTCAACAGGTTCAATGGCTTCAATTGGTGAATTCTCACCAAGGAACAAGTTCCCAACACTTAGGCAAATTCAAGATTGGTTCAGCACCTTAGTTCAACAAAAAATGTTCATCAAGAAGCTTCAAAGGAACCATTAAACCATTGAACCTCGCTTCCAAAAAGGTTCAACGGTTCAATGATTTCAAAGGTTCAACATTGTCGGCAAGCTTAAAGAGTTAAGCACTTTGTCAAAGGTTCAAAGTTAAACCACTTCAGTAAGTTCAATTCTTTTGAAAGACTTAGCGAAAAGCAAAGGAATGAACCATTGAACTTTGAACCAAAATGTTTCAATGGGTTCAACGGGTTCAATAGGTTTGAAGAGATCAAAAGACTTAGAAGAAAAGAAGGCTTCAAACGTAAGATTGAACCATTGAACCGTTGAACCAAAGTTTGTTCACTCAGTCAGTTCAAATGGTCGGTTCAAGGGACTACCCCAAAGTCGAAGGAACAAGTTCCCTTGCGGAGGGAAGTGAACTAAAGGCAAGTGCCCTTGCGAAGGGAAGTGAACTAAAGGCAAGCGCCCTTGCGGAGGGTAGGGAACATCAGTTCAAAGATCAAAGAGAAGGCCGAAAGGTAAGATTTCCTTAAGACTTTTTGTTCGAAGAAATTACTAAGTAAAGGACCTGAAGAATTCCTTCAAAAATATTTTTTGCAAAAAAATGACTAAGGCAAATCCTTCAGACAAATTGTCTGAAGGAATTCCTTCAGACTTTTGTCCAAAGGAATTCACCCGAAAGGAAAAGCAAAAGCCCAAAGAAAAGTGAACAAAGCAAAGACAAGATTTCCTTCAGACAAAATGTCTGAAGGAAATGAAGGAATTCACCTGAAGGAATTAACCCAAAAGCCACTCGAAGAAACCCGAAGGGTGGGTACCATTACGGGGGGCTCTCATAACCCTGAAAATGGACCTTTCTCAAAGACCCGAAAGGACACCTTCCCTTTGGGGTGTCCCAAAGACATAGAACTGAAGGAATTTCAAGGCTTCCAAATACTTAGCCAAAAACAAAGGATTCTGAGAAAGACATTGAACCGATTGAACTTTGAACCAAAACGGTTCAAAGGTTCAAAGATTCAAAGGCAGCCCCAAGCAATGGAACAAAGAATGAACCAATGAACCGATTGAACCTTGAACCAAAAGAGTTCAAATTTCAATGGTTCATAGGTTCAACAGTTCAAAAGAATCTCTAGACAAAGGAAGGAAGCATCAAATAGATGATTCCAGAGACCAGTTCAAAGGGATGGTTCAACCAAAAAGCAAGGAAGCGATTGAACCAAAGAAGCGATTGAACCAGGGAACCAATAAAGACCGCCTGAACCGTTGAACCAATGAACTTTCCAAGGTTCAAAGGTTCATGGTTTAATAGGTTCAAATAGCTAGCAACCATTGACATCCCTACGGATGTCAAATTTAAGGTAATGGAATATTCATTAAATTTTGAATATGGCACGGAACTTGAAAAATAAACCAAGCAACTAGCTGAAAAGAGAGCCTAAGAGCTCAAATTGCTATAGGGAAGAGATAAAAATACAAAAAGATTAGAAATATCTACAAGGGAGTCATTTCTAGTAGGTGAAATAGTTCACCAAGTAGACTTCTACACACAACAAATCAAGGATGTGGCCTATTTTTCTTCCATGAAGTAAAGGCAAAATGGACAACTGCACAGACATCAGGAAAAGGACTAGACAACCCATGCTAAGGAAGAGACATATAAAATGAATGGGCATGCCATAGTTAAGGAAATGCATTGTTCTAAGCATGGCCCCTTGACAAAATTGAAAATGCATTCAAGGCATTGAATGCAGTATAGGCCATTCCATGGAAAAAAGTGCCAAGCCTTTCTTGGCTGCCATATATTTTAATCTCTTGTCTTATGCAAAGGGAGATCTCTTCATTATAGAAGCAAAACTCTGCCCAAATTGAAAAGCGATTATTGAGACTTTGAGCTCAGATTGTTGTTCATATTATTTTATCTGAATGAGAAAGCAAGTTACTTGTAGACTTTGTGCTGTTATAGCTTGTGCTATTTTAGGAAATTGTTCTTATGTCTGTTTCCTAAGAGCATTCTTATTTATTTAATCTAACAAGCAAAACTAGTGGAAGTAATCAAGAAGGTGTCCTAAAGCCAATTATGGAAAGACTTTGTGATGTCATAGTTATCTTCAGTGTGTGTTTTTAGTTTCTTTCTATGAAAAGGATCTTGGGATGACTTTGTGCCCCCATTATCCTTTGTATTTCACTCTTTGGGCAGTTGAGGTGTAGACTTTGTCTTATACTTCATTCTACTAGTTACTATGCCCTTGTTACATGTTGGTTACCCACCAGAAAGAACTCATGCGCCCTACTACAAGACCACTTTTGAAAGAAGAGAAGTGCCTTCAGTATTATCACCAGGATTTATCCTTTGTCTATGAACATCATCTCTGGAAAAAGAGAAATGGATGGTGTAGTCCTACCCTTGAGTGTTATTTTTTACTTATATATATAGTATATAGCTCCTCATATTTAATAGGGAACCGCCCCTTGATGAGAGGAGTGATTTATCCACCTCTGATGTAGTAAACCTGCACATTTGACTGACCAATCTCCCTTGCTATGGTTGAAGAGACCTATTTTGCTCATCAGTTAGCTGGTGACAAAATATTCACCCAACATAATCCTCCCTCCATTGACTATTTAAACACCAACAATCCTCCATTGAAAATAACTGCATGAACTATGAAATCTATGATTCTCTCCTGCCAAAACAATCTACTTATCAAAGTCATCAATCCAATATCATGCTATCATAAAATTTGAGTCTATAAACAATCCTACATCTATAATCATCTAATCTTTTCTTGTTTGGATCTTGATTTAGAGAATTTAGATTTTAGGATGAAAGGTAGGTATGAATTTTTTATTTGTCTTTGCATTTTATTCCTAATTGGATCTAAATTTTAATGGTAGATTGATGTTTTGAGTGATTTTGGTTAATTTGCATATCCAAATCTTATTTACTCAAAATTTCCATCTCACATTTGGCAACCACAGTGGGAGCCTTCCTCTTGAACTAACCTATTATGGTTTAAGTGTGTTAATCAAGATTTCTAGTCAAATTGAATGTATATTGGGGCTCAAATTTTCAAAAATCTTACCCTTCAGGCAAAAGGTGGTATTGCTCTACAAAAGGCAATTTTGAACAAGCAATTTTGACATTAGTAGTTGCAGTTTTGAATAAACAACCATCTTAACCACTAACCATTTAATTTTTTTGGTAGTTTTATGTCATTTTGTAAAATTGCTTCTCGATAGAGGCATTTTTAACATTTATCTATGGTTTTTCTTGTCTAGTGGTAGTTTTGACTTAATATTGTCTAAAGGTCAAACACTAGTCATTTTGTCTTCTTATGGGTTTTTATAAGATTAAACTACCTTGGTTGTCTTACAATGATAGAAGTCAAAACCTTTATCACCCTCAACTAAGTAGACTTCTTACATTAAGCAAAATCAATTTTCATTGGTCATGTTATTAATATTTAACTACAGTTTTGCCTCTATAAGAGGCAATTTTGACTTAGACCTAAAATCACTAATTTAAACTTGTGGTTGTTTATAACTACTAGTTTCATTATCTCTATCTAATTGTTATATGTTTACAAGGAAGCAGAGGTTCTACCCAGACAACATCAAATATCCCTAAAATCTCCTTTTAGACCATTTACTACAATACGACCTATCCACGTAGTTAGTTTTGAATCCTAAAAGCAGTTTTGACAACTACATAGGTGGTTTTGATAATAAAAATAGATAAGTATTGTTAGCATTTTGGTTTTTCATCTATAATCATAAGTATTTAGGCCTCTATAGTTTTTCCAAGTCTTTTATTCTCATAAGTAATTTCTTTATAGTTTGTATATAATGCAATTTAAAATTGAATCTTGAAATAGGTGATATTGATCTGCAAAGTCAGTTCTGAATATCCATTAATAGTTTTGACTTAGGGAAATGTTTTAAGACATCTACCTAATTAAATATGATTTAACCCTACTTTAAGTAAAATAATGTCCTTTTGGAATTGTAGATATATCATTTTATGACCTGCTTTTAAACCTAGTGTTTTTCCCATCAACTACAAAACTATATATCTAAATAGGTAGTATTGATTTTCCGTAAGTAGTTTTGTACTAACCACAGGCAATTTTGCCTAACCACATGGTTTTAGTGAACTAACCATCTACAAAACTGCATATCACTGAGAGCTAGTTTTGACTATTAGATGTGGTATTATAGTCTCTAGAATTGGTCTTGAAAATAAAACTTTATGTGACTTTGTAATTGTGGTTTTGAAGGTACCAAAGGCAATTTTGACCAGAAACTACTAATCGCTTGTCTTGTAGGTCATTTTTTGGGTATATTTTATATTTGTCTAACATTTTGTCTTATAAGTTGCCCTTTAAGATTGCCATATTAAAACCACTAATCGCTTAATTTGCAAGTCATCTATCAAATATATACTATCATTTTAAAAATCATCTTGTATATATTTTTATATATATCATACTTAATTAAATTAGGTTAATAAATAATTTTATCTATTTGTGTGTCACCCGAGGGCTATAGTGGTGTATGCTCTCCTCCCTGCATCCTAGAAGCATGTCTCAAAGGATCAAAAACCACTAATAAACCCTCCCATTTTCATTTTTTATGGTCAAAGTGATGTAAAATTCATACCCACACACTTGCCATAGTCTTAGGGGTATAGTGACCATGGATTTCACCACTATGAACCAATCCACACTCCTTTTTTGGTGGAGTATAAATATTAGGGATAGTTGTCATTAAAATAAGCAATTGACCCCATAATGGGTCTTTCATGAAGGAGAAGAGTTCATTATATGAATTAGACATTACACAACACCCTACATGGACTTAGGCCCCATCGTACCTAGCGTATATTGGGGATTCCCCTAGAGAGATTTTATAGCCTAACTTAAGACCTTTCAACTAAATTAAATGACTTGTTTCTAGACTCAATATCAACTCCCAAGTGATAATCATGTGAAAATGGGGTTGAGAGGGTTTGGATAATTTCATAATGGTTCACTAACATATAGCCTCAACCATGAAGTCATTAGATGATGCAGTCATTGAGTTACAAACCTAAAATTAGTTTACTAGTGATAGGTTTATGGTTTACTTGACTTTGTGTGTGTTATGCTAGACCCATATTGTTTTTGAGCCAAGTCAACCTTTTACCCAAGCCTATATACACTTATTTAGGTCTCCTTCACATATCATCATCTTATATATACTTGTCTCATCATCATATCATTATGTACATCCTCATCAATATCCTCTTGTACATATTTTTTTTGTACATTTGTGTATATCATTTTAAACTTATTTCATCTTATGTCTTATCCTACTCTCATCTTAGTCACATCCTATCCTATTCTCATCCACATCCTATCTTATTCTCATCCATATAGCTCTAGTCATACCCCCACCACCTACATATCCTAATCAAGACTTTTCATCCACATATTATCATAAATTCATCCCCAATGTCATAATATTAAGTCCAAATTATCCATAACCAATCATACATCACCTTGACTTACTCAGTCTCCCTAGCTAAAATGGTCACTTATCTTGACCTTGACTAGCCTAATCACCTTGTCCACCACTTTACCCTTTACAACCTAGTCATAATCCTAGTCTAACCCAACTCATCTCATTTTATATACTAGTCCTCCTTTAAATTTTATATCCATATGTTGGTCCTCATTCAAATTCACAAACAACTCTTTTAATTAGGGTCTGTATTATGAGCTTGCTTATGTCTAATCAAGTTTGAGTCATAATCATAATCCTATCAACCTATCACTAAAATCATCTCATCCTATTTGAGTTGATCATCTTAGTATTAATCTAGTCCTAATCCAATCAAAAGCCCTAGTTGAAATTAGTCTCTTGGGATAGTCTACACCCTATCAAATCTAGTCTAAATCATCAAAGTCTAGCTCACATCTTAATTTGATCTACTTGATTTTGTTTGACTTCATAAAACATCACATAACATCAAATCAAACTTGAGATCAAACTAAATCAAGAATTTGTGTTGGAGAGGTGTCAATTATGTCATGATGATGTCATGGAGGTGCCCTAGTGAGTAGATGAATTACCTTGATAGTCTATGTGACAATGACAAAGTGTGAAATGTGCTTGCCCTAGTATGCTTAAAGTATGCTTAGTTGATCTTCTATTTTGGCATGTTTAGAGATGTTCAAGGATGAGTATGATGATTTGAGGATGTGCAAGAGGTCCTTAAGATGTTTTATATATTTTGAGTGCTTATGTGCATATATGGAAATCATTTGGTTGTCCATAGTTTTCATCTAGACACTTTGGGTCTAGTGATAGAAAATATGAGTAGGTAATTAGATGACATCACCATTACCATGTATAGATGAGTCAGGAGGAAATGGTCCCATGGGTTTGTTCAATATTGTGCCTATTTCTTATGTGTTAAATCTTAGGTCATGCACCTAAGTGAATCAAAATATATGCAAGTGCAAATTTGGGCTCTCAGGCATATTGACAGTATTTTCCCATATTTAGCCAAATTTGCATGAGGTAAGAAAGAGTTGAGTAAGAAGTTTGATGGTGGCATATCTCACACATGTATACATTTAAAGAGAAGGTGATTATATGGGTTTGTTCAATTTTAAGCCTAGATTATTTCCACTAAATTTTATATCATGAAATAAAGCACATAAAAAGATATACATGAGCAAAGTTGGCCTTCTAGGCAGTTCCAGGCATAGTTGGCTTTGTGGAAGAAAATTCTAATTGATCATTTGATGATGGCATATCTTGCACATGTGTGGGTTCCAAGATTAGATTATTATATGGATGGATTATCCCATATGGGGAGATCATATGGTCCAAATTTTAGATCATACATCAAAGCACAAAAAAAATTATTAAGGCTCAAAGATGGATTCTCAGGAAGATAAGAAATGGTCCCCATAGTTAATTTTATAAGAGTTAAAGTTGAAGACCAAATGAAGATCCAAGGATGCACAAGTGATTATACAGATCAAGATAACTGGTGCATGTTGATCAAGATGGTAAGAAGTGCATGATTTTTAATTACTAAGAAAAGGTAAAGGATAAAGATCAATGGTGAGTGGGTTTTGGTATAGATTGATCGAATGGTGAGCATTTCTAGTTAAAGACTTGGTTGATCCAAAGAGATCGATGATGTGTGATGAGTCAACATTGTAAGATTGCTCAAGATGAGGTCAAAGTGACTGAGGTTTAACATTTAAGCATTGGCACCTATGAATTAAAGTTTAAACAAGATCAACAGTGCATATTTGATCTACGTAGTAGGGACATGATATGTGATCTTAGTGTTTGAGGTTTAACTATGACCGTTGTCAATTACATATATGATTTTTATAATGGGAAAGACCAACCTGTGGTTTTTTCCCATAAATTTTGATCCAATATAAATTTACTCATACTATAAAAAGCAAAGATGAAGAAGACTCCATGGCACATCTAATTAATCTAATTTGAAGATCTAGAAGTGTGTATAGTCATAGCTATTTAGGTTTAAATTTGATTGTGTTTGTGCATGTTCTACAAGTAACTTGAGAAGGGTAATTGAGCTTGTGTTGATGTTGTTTTGATGTTTCATGCTAATTTAGCTATTTAGGAGTGTTTTATAATCCATGGGGATGATTTGTGTGGTTTTTAAAGGTGTGATCAATCATTATTCTATATGAACAAAATTTAAGAAGTTGATTATGTGTTTGTTTATAGTGTTCATGTACACCAGGTCAGTGATTGAGTTATTTGAGCATACTCAAAGGTGAGTATGAGTGACTTTGATCCTTTGAGGATGTCTTAAGGGACATAAGGACTATACCTATGTATTTTTAAGTGGTCTTTTGTTAATTAATTTTGTTCAATGAAGTGCTAAATGGGTGAATAAGTCTCCATGAGACCTATAAGAGCTACAAGGGCCTTATTAAAAGTTGTAGTTGCTTAAGGGTGACCCATAGGTGCTATGGCTAACCTATGAAGATTATTTTGAGCCTTGTCTTGATGTGAGAGAAGCCTTAAGGGTTAAGTCAAGTGCAATGGTTGACCTAGAAGTTGATATTCATGATTTCTCTATATATAGTGAAACCAAATGAGATGGTTTCTAGAGTTTTAGAAACTTGTATGTCAGAGAGTTGGAGAGAAAAGGAAAGGAGAGGAGAGTGAGAGTGCCTAGATATTAGTTTTATGAGGAGAGAAGATTAAGGACTATGTGTATGATCTGTAGGTCATGTTTTTTATGATAGTATAGTATTATTGTAGTTTGAATTTGTGTGAAGAGATCTGAGTATGCATATGAGGACTCTTTAAGTGAAGAAGGAGAGAGACTATGGCATGCCTATATGAGAGGCTTGTATGAGTTAGAGAGAGTTTGTTCAATTTTCAAATAATCATAGGTTTATCATCAAGTGTTGAAGACATCAATTCTAAGGTGGAAGTGTTCATCTCTAGGAGGGTCTAAAGGACTTGATCTTCCTTAGGGGCATTTGTTCCTTGTGAAATAGGGTTTCACTAAAGACCTTTGGTCAAAAGGACTTGATAAAGGTTGTAGGTTAGAAGGACCTGACTGAATAGGTGGTTAGAAGGACTTGATCATCTTAGGGGTAGGTGTTCCTTATAGAACTATTGTTTTACTAAAGGCCTTAGGTCATAAAGACTTGACCAAGGTTCATGATTAGAAGGACTTGATCAATATCTTATTTATGATCATCTTATAGGACAATAGTCCATGTGTTTACAAGCTTGAGAGTGGGTTTTATTCCCCAAGAGGGTTTCCCATATAAATCTTGTGATGTGTATGTGATCTTGCATTATACTCATTGTTCACTGCTATGAATGATTTGTATGCCTCATGAATGATTGTATTTAATGCTTAAGTATTTACAAGGGTTTGGAAATTGAATTAGATTGTTTGCCAACATTGATTCACCCACTTAGATTGTACTTCTAATAATTGGTATCAAAACTAGGTCCTTCGGTAAAGGCTTGATAACTTGAAGGTGATCCAAGGTATAATGGCTAATTAGAATGTGTAAGGTGGTTTCTCTAATAAGCAAGAACCAATGTTTAATAGATCCAATTATGCATTTTAGAGTGCTATGATGAAGACATAAATTATGTCCCTAGGGTTTTATGTATGGAAATTTGTTTTTGATGGTTATGTTGCTCCTGATATTCCTCCATCTAGTGTTGCATATAAGAAGCTATTTGAGAACAACTCTAGGGAAATGAATGCCATTACTTGTGGTCTTACAAAAACTAAGCTCACCAAAGTAATTAATTACACATATACCAAGGAAATATGGGACAAATTTAAGACTATTTTTGAAGGATATTCAAAGGTTAAGTTGGTAAAGTTTTAGACTCATCAAAGATAATTTGAGAGCCTCAAAATGAAAGAGGAATATTTTTTGGCATCCTTTATATAGAGATTTGATGAGATTGTAAACACCATCAGAGGTTCTGGAGAGAAAATTGAAGAGGTTACTATACTTCAAAATTTATTAATGTCTTTATCCCTCAAGTTTTATCCAAAAGTATCTACTATAGAAGAAAGTCATGATCTTACTTAGTTGAAGATGGCTCAATTGCATGACACCCCTACTACATATTGGATGAGAGTAAATGATGATATACGACCAAAGAAGTAACAACATTAAAAATAGAGATAAAGCCAAAAAGGGATTTCCAAGTTAAAAAACCTAAGGAATATGAATTTTTTAATATTGATGAGGATGAACTAATTGCTTTATTTACAAGGAAATTGAAAACATGTTTAGGCAAGTATAAGGGTAAGTTGCCTTTTCAAATGCTTCAATTGTGGAGAGGTAAGACATTTTACTAATAAGTGCCCTCATAAGTACAAGAAAGATATTGATGAAGAGCATGATCAACATCATGATGATGGCAAGAGATCATTCAGATTTGATAAAAACAAAAAGGGATTCATAAGGTTTGACAACAAGAAGTATTCTAAAGACAAGAAGAGTCTCTACACTAAAGAGGATTTAAGCTCATCAAAAGAGAGTGAATTCAGTGACTCAGAGTATGATTTTGAATATGATGGTCTTACTAAAGATGAAGCTCTATTCATGGGTGAGGAAGGGAGTTTCTCACATCAAAAGAGTCTACTTATAGTGATTTAGATGATGATGAAAATGAGGTGGACTATGAGATTGCTTTAATAAATGATCTTGAAAAACTAAAGATTTAAAATATGATTAACAAGAAGATGAAGTCTCAACTCAAAGACTATGAGGAAAAATTCATTATTTTTGAGGCAAGAATGAATGAAGACGTCAAGGAGCATGAAGATATGGTCAACCATCTCAGTTGTCAATTAGAAATCCTATCTATAAGATTGAAAGATAAAGAAGATGAATGTTTAAGGTATGCCTCTGATATTATATATTTAAAAGATGATTTAGAGAAGTCTACAAGTAAGGTGAAATCATTTATCAAGTTTGATAAAAGTTCTAATGATTTGGATGATCTCCTATAGAGTCAAAGTCAGCTAGTGATAGATCTGGATTAGGTTTTAATGAAGAGGCCAATGTTGTTTCTCAAGTTGACATGAAGGTTAATAAGATCAAGATGAATCATCTTTTGAAGATAAATCATCAGATAAAGAATGAAGGTGTTGGTAGATTTAAGACAAAATAAATTAAAAAAACCAAATTCCATGAGGTATGCAAATTTCAATGGTTATTGTTATAATTGTAATCATTTTGGTCATAGGGATAGAGAATGAAACACACCTATTAAAAATAAATTTGATTGAAACTATGATGGGATTCATCATTCAAAAGGTGTGAGCAAGGTTGAGTGTTTCAACTGTCATGATGTGGGACACTTTGTAAAATGTTATCTTTTTAAGGTAAAACAAGCTAAGTTCCCTTCAAGAATTGTTGAGTGCTACAGTTGTTATGACATAGGACACATTTCAAGATTTTGTCTGAATATAGAAAGGCATAAAGATCTTCTTGTAAAAATTCTAGTATGCTTCAATTGTGAATAGAAAGGTCACATTGCTAGGTTCTGCAAGCAAAGGCCTACAAGTCAAAAAAGGTTAAATTAGGCTCCAAGAATACAAGGAAGAAGGAAAGTTAACTCATGGAAACAAAAGGTGATAAGTATGATTCATGATGAGTCTACAAGTCCAAGTAATCTATTTTTTATGGTGGAGAATGCTTTAGAAGTTGAATAATGCCAAGGGATATCATTGTCTGCTCATGTTGAGAATAAATAAATCAAGCTCAAAGAATAGACCAAGGTGTTAGTTGAAGCTAGTTCTGAGGTATGTATGGATCCAAATGAACATTATTCTATTGTTGAACAAATGCTTAGTGATGAGGATCCAAGCTGCAAGGAAGATTCTTTAGATGAAAAGGTATGTCATGAATCTATGTTATCTCCATGTATTGATAATCTAATCATAGAAGAAAAGGAGAATGTTGTAGTAGTTGAGGAAGTTATTTCTATAAATCCAAAGAAGAATAAGAAGAACTATAAGTATCAATTGAGAAATAAGGAGAAGGAATATGAGGAGTTGTTTTTGTTTTAGAGCATTGAGGTATAGAGAGTGTCTCTAGTTATGCTTCTTAAGAGACTCCTTTCAAGTGGAGAAGCAAGTGTTGTTGTGGTGTTTTTCAATTTGAACAGTATATAGGGTTAGAATTCAAGGTTTTTAGGTGGAAAAGGAGGATTTATGAGTTTTCAAGTTAATTATTTTGCATGGAAAGGTCTGTTGACCTTATTCAAGCTTGCTTCAGGTAGTTTTGTGTCTTAATGATCTTGTTGTGTCTTTTGAAGGTTTTTTTGTGTTGTTGGGTTTATCTATGTAGTTTCAAGTAAAAATCCATGGTATAAGAAGTCAATGTTCCCAAAGTTGTAGAAGCCCAAATCTTGGCATAGCAGTATGTGATGGTAGTCTCTTGGTGGGCAAGAAGTTTTAGAGGTGGGTGTTAAGTTTCTAAGGTTTTGGGCTATGTTAGAAAAGTGGTTTTCCTTATGAGTTGAGATATGAGGCTTTTTAATATGTTTAATGGGCCAAATGGGTTATCAAATCAATCTTCATAGAGATTCAAAGTTTTATGTATTTTAAGTTATTCAATTTTTTATCAAGTTGGAGGCCTAATTGGGTAGTTGGTTTGTGAAGGAAGTATACTGCAAAAGATGATATTTGTGACAAAAATTGGTCTACCTAAGGGGGTATATTATACTGCTCTAGATATATATTTTGAGGGATTTAAGATATATCTACTAAAATTTTTGGGCTCTACAAGTCCGAGTAGGGCTACAAGGAGACTAGACAGGCCTAGTGTAAAGATTTGATGCTTTTGTTTTGTTTTTCCAAAAGAGCAAGGATTGTATGTTTTATGGTGACTTATCAGGTTAGTTTAGAGCATGTTTTATATTTGGTGAGTAGCATGAAATTATGTTGGTATTCCTTTTGGTAGCTTGAGAGAGAAGGATGTAAGCCTGTATGGTTCTTCATGGAGTGTGGAGATCTGAAGATGCTCAATAGGTGAAATGGCTTTAAAATCTTATGGGAAGTCCCTCTTAGATGTTTCTTGGTAAGTTTAATCATATTTTAGTTCTTTTATATGTTTTTTATTCATTTTTTATGGTGCTTGGTTGAAGAGAGTGTTGGCATGGAGCAAAAGGAAGGTGTCAAGGCAAGACGAGGTAGGCTCAAGGTAAGGGGGAGTTTATATCATATTTATAACATGGTCCTTTCCTATTGATATTATTTTTAGGTCCTTAGGATTAGTTGGTACCCACTTTGTCATTGTGTCAAAGGGGGAGAAATTTCATGTTATGGGAGTGATTTGAGAGAGAAGGAAGATGAGTTGTATATTCCTATATATGTTAGCTGTTGAAATCAATGACAAAGGGGGAGATTTTTAGAGAGTTGTCAATTATTTCATGATGATGTCATGGAGGTTCCTTGGTGAGTAGATGAAGTACCTTTATAGTCTATGTGACAATGACAAAGTGTGCAATGTGCTTGTCCTAGTATGCTTGAAGTATGTTTAGTTGATCTTTTGTTTTGGCATGGTTAGAGATGTTCAGGGATGAGTATGATGATTTGAGGATGTGCAAGAGGTACCTAATATGTTTTATATGTTTTGAGTGCTTGTGTTCATAAGTGAAATTCATCTTATTTTCCATAGTTTTCATCTAGACACTTTAGGTTCAGTGGTAGAAAATCTGAGTAGGTGGCTTGATGATGTCACCATTGCCACATATGGATGAGTTAGGAGGAAATGGTCAAAAGGGTTTCTTAAATATTTTTCCTAGTTATTGTGATATAAATCTTAGGTCATGCACCTAAATGTGTCAAAATATATGCAAGTTCAAAGTTGGGCTCTCTGATATATTGACAGTATTTTCCCATACTTAGCCAAATTTACATGAGGCAAGAAAGAGCCAACTAATTAGTTTGATGGTGGCATATCTCAAACATGTGGAAATTTTAGGATAAGGTGATCATATGGGTTTGTTTGGTTTTGATCCTATTTTATTTTCACTAAATTTCAAATCATGCAATTAATTACATCAAAAGATATGCATGAGCAAAGTTAGCCTTCTAGGTAGTTCCAGGCATAATTGGCTCTATGGAAGAAAATGTTGATTGAGAACGTTAATGATGGCATATCTCACATGTGTGTGGGTTTTAGGATAATACTATTAAATGGATGGATTATCCTATGTAGGGATATCATATGATCCAAATTTGAGATCATGAATTGAAGTGCATAAAAAGTTATTAAGGCTCAAAGATGGATTCTTGAGAAGATAAGCAATGGTCCCCATACTTAGTCAATTTTGCAAGAGTTAAAGTTCAAGACCAAATGAAGATCCAATGATGTGTAGGTGATCGTATAGATCAAGATCAATGGTGTATGTTTAGTGAGATGGTAATAAGTGCATGGTGTTTAATGACTAAGCAAAGGTAAAGGATAAAGATCAATGGTGATCAAATGTTTGTACAGATTAATTGAATGGTGAGCATTGCTAATTAAAGACTTGGTTGATCCAAAAAGATCAACGATGCATAATGAGTCAATGTTGTAATATTACACAATATGAGGTCAAAGTGACTGAGGTTTAATGTTTGAACATTGGTGCCTATGCATTAAATTTTAGACAAGATAAATGGTGTGTATTTGATCTGAGTAGCGAGGACATGAGATGCGATCTTACTGTTTGAGGTTTCACTATGACTATTGTCATTTAAGTATTTGATTTTTACAAAGGGAAAAATAAGTCTATATTTTTTTTCCCATAACGTTTGATCCAAGATGAATTTTTTTATGTTGTAAAAAGAAAAGATCAAGCAAAATCTATGGCACATATAATGAAACTGATTTGAAGATATAGAAGTGTGTAAAGTCATAATTATTGAGGTTCAAAGTTGACTGTGTGTTTTTGCATGTTTTTCAATTAACTTGAGAAGGCTAATTGAGCTTGTGTTGATGTTGTTTTGATGTTTCATGTTGATTTAGCTATTTGGTAGTGTTTTAGACTCCATAGGGATGTTCTATGTGTTTTTTAAAGGTGTGATCAATCGTTATTCTATATGAATAAAATTTAATAAGTTAAATTTGTGTTTGTTCATAGTGTTTCTATGCACCAGGTCAGTGAATGAATTGTTTGAGTATACGTAGAGGTGAGCATGAGTGATTATGATCACTTGAGGATGTCCTAGTGGACATAAGGAGTGGACCTATGTATTTTCAAGTGGTCCTTATTTTATTGATTTTGTTTGATGAAGCTCTAAATGGGAGAATAGGTCTTTATGAGACCTATAAGAGCTACAAGGGCCTATTAAAAGTTATAGCCACTTAAGGGTGACCCATAGGTTCTATGACTGACCTATGAAGATTATTTTGAGCTATGTCTTGATGTGAGAGAAGCCTTAAGGGTTAAGTCAAGTGAAATGGCTGACCTAGAATTTGATATTCATGATTTATTTATATATAATGAGAAACCAAATGATATGGTTTCTAGATTTTTAGATACTTTTATGTGAGAGAGTTGTAGATCAAAGGAAAGGAGAGGAGAGTGAGAGTGCCTACCTATTGGGTTGATGAAAGAGAAGATTAAGGACTGTGTGTATGATTTTTAAGTCGTGTTTTTTATGATAATATAGTGTTCTTGTAGTTTGAAGTTGCTCAAAGAGATCTATGTATGCACATGAGGACTATTTGAGTGAAGAAGGACAGAAATTATGGCATGCCTATGTGAGAGGCCTATATGAGTTAGAGATATTTTATATAGTTGTCAGATAATTAAAGGTACATTATCAAGTGTTGAATAAATCAATTCTAATGTGGAAGTGTTCATTTCAAGGAGGGTCTAAAGGACTTGATCTTCCTTACGGGTAGTTTCTCCTTGTGAAATAGGGTTTCATTAAATACCTTTGGTTAGAAGGACTTGATCAAGATTGTACTTCAAAAGGATTTAACTAAATAAGTGGTTAGAAAGACTTGATCATCTTAGGGGTAGGTGATCCTTGTGAAACTATTGTTTCACTAAAGGCCTTAGGTTAGAAGGACTTGACCAAGGTTCCTGATCAGAAGGACTTGATTAGTCTCTTATTTGTGATCATCTTATAAGACAGTAGGCCATGTGTTTGCAAGCTTGAGAGTGGGTTTTATTCCCCAAGAGGGTTTCCCACATAGATCTTGTGTTGTGTATTGATCTTGCATTATGTTCATTGTTCATTGTATGAATGATATATATGTTTCATGAATGATTGTAATGAATGCTTAAGTATTTACAAGGGTTTGGGAATTGAATTGGATTGTTTTCCACCATTGATTCACCCCGTCCCCCTTTTAGTGGGTTGTACCTATAACACTTTGTCTAATTTTGTTCCACATATTTCATCTTCATCCCTCAATATTTCCATTCAATCCGCCACACTTACCTATTAGGGTTGGTGAACCACATCACTCATACTTTATCCCGTATTGATCCATGGCATCCAAAACAAATTTGGTCAATACCCTGATTGAGAAATGCGTCATTATCAATAGGGATGTATTCCTTAATTGCCTCCTTGAGAAGAGCACTCCACATCCTAAAAATTTTGACCCTATCCACCCAAAATTACCTCTAGTCGGCACCCATCCACATCAGACAACTCCCAGTCTTCACACCACCCAGTCCCATTCAAATCCTCCATCCACTAGTCATAGCTAGTTGTCTACCCCATCATATATAGTAAAGGGAATCCTATCCTAACCACCTCACCCACCCATTCACATCAAAACCCATCTATTCCAAAGTCCAATGCTTCCACATCTGAGTCATGAAGTGAAGAGAGGCCCTATACTCATCTTCCTATATCCCTAAAAGCCCTCTTCCACCAGCTTGTTGCCAATGACATGATGGTTTATCTTCCCTTATGGCATCTTAATCCCACCAAGCCTAATCTCTCTTGGTATAAATCAAACCACTACTGTATATATCATCTAACTTGGGGGCATACCATTAATTGATGTTATAATTTCCAAAACTACATCCAAGACCTCATCGATTGTGGTGATAATGAAATCTAAAATGAATCAGATGAGTCTATATCCCTAGGTGAACAAGAAGAGGAAAGACAAGATTTCATTCTCAATCATGATCAATCCCTTCCCTTTCCAAGCCAAGTTCAAGACACCACATCCATATTCCATGGTCCCCCCATCTTTGATAAAACCTCCATCAATGATGAGTCCTTTTCCCATGACTCTAGTCACCCCTTATCTAATAAGTATCTCTTCCATGAGCCTATCTTTATTGAATCCATTATATCCCCATCATCACACCAAATATCCCATGTTAAGAGGTCATTTTTACACAATAAATATCTAACAAGAAGGATCACATCATTTACATCAGAGTGAACATTGGATACATTAGTCTTATCTGTATTAAGATCATGTTTAACACCAATATCCAAATCACTTATCATAAACATCATCCCTTATATATATTACATCTCATGTGACATAAACCTATTTGAAAGTACCTTCAATCTTGATGTCAACCAATCACAAGGCATATATTTTGATCCCAATTAAGATGATGAAGTTATAACCGAGTTCTTATAAAATGTATTTATTGAATATGGTCAGAGTGGATCTGATCTCATCTTAGATGTGTGTCTTTTATCTAGTCTTAGTGATGATATTATTGATCTTGAGGATATTTTCTCTGATGTCAAAACTAGGTCTCCTAGGAACCTCTTTGAGGACCATGTTTCCCCATCACCACTCATTGACCTCATCATAACAGCTCCCCCACCTACATCTGTCATAGATCTTTTTATTCCTTTCAATGCTCATTTAATCAACTCCCTCCATAGGGACAAATAAGAATATACATCATTGGAACCTTCCTTAACCAACATAATATGTGCCACAAATATAAAATACCAAGATTATATTCAAAAAATAATAGATAATGATCAAATCATCTTTGATCCAAAAAGTCACAATCCAAAAAATATAAATTATTGATTTAATAAAAAAATATCCTTCCCTAGTGAAACCCTCTTTGAGGCACTAGAGGACCATCAAAGTCAAAATAATCATCATCTATCAAATCAAAGATCAATATTCTCTGGTGAAGCCCAATGTCAGGCACTAGGGAGTAGTCAAGATATAATCAAGTCTAAAAATCAAAAAAATGTCAAAATTAGTATCCATATGGCCTATAATCCTTCAAATAATTACTACAAATATAAAATTTATTGGATCTTTTAAAGTCTTTTTTCATGTGTCACCAATCAAATCTAGAATTTCCAACATCTCCAATGATGTGTATGAATGTTAGTCCTAATCCTCAAACACCCATCACACCTTCCTATCATGATCTTGTCATCCATTCAGTAATTAGACATCACCGATAAATCCAAACATTAAACCCATTCATTCCACACCTCAGAAACCCAAGAGACATTATCTCTTGTAGGGGTGATGAAGACACCTAGTCTAGATGTCTTGAAGGGTCTCAATCAAGAGTCAATGAAGGTCATGAGGACATCAATACATATAACAATGATAACATGATCCCAGTATCACACATATCCAAAATAGGGGTTGGTTGAAAATCATGAAAATGTTTACATTTCTGCATCTCACACCCATATTTAATAAATCGAGATGCCTAAATTTTTTTATAAAAAATCATTCATCTAATGTTCAAAACTAGTCTTCTAGTGCCTTGGGAAAGTACCATGATGAAAATAGGTTTTAGACATCATGGTAAAATAATCTATTTTCTACATTTTACCTCAAAACTTGGGGGAAAAATCCATCTCTTATCCATGTCTTATCCCTCTATCCATTGTTCATACTAATCATCTATCATCATATCTTGCATGAAATTATGTCAATCCTTTCTTCTAGTCTTAACCTTCGTAAGGGCATAGAATATGTCTTGATTAATGTTCTAGAATCATCTTGGCATATCCTCCAATGGACAATAAGGAGACTAAGTATTTGATTTTTTCACAATGTGGTCATTGGCAATCCCTAGTCCTCTTCCTTGGTCCTCATCCCATTTTTGCATCACCCTCATCCTTTTATCATCCCATCCATTATTCCATCCATCCTTATCCTATTTTTTAGGCTTGGTATTCCCTTTGCTAGTAACACCCATTTTAATAGTGTACATACATATTCTCAAAAGACCTAAAAATTGAAATATTCCATTAAAAACCCTAAAATTTATAAAATCCACAAAATTAAAAAACACCTCCATCATCTTATCATATGCTATCTTGTCCTATGTCCTAAATATCCCAATCATTCTATCTAATGTCTTAACTATCTTATCACCTTACCTTGTTGTATGTCCTAACAATCTTATCATTTTATCATCTTAACATCCTAGTCATCTTGTCTTATGTCTTACACATCCTTATCCTAATCCAAGTCATTAATCTACTCTAACTCCATACCCTTATCCAAATATATCACCTTAATCCAAATTCACATCATCATGACCAACTTATTCCAACTCATCACCTGATCAATCATCATGTTGACTCTCATCAAGACAACAAATAAGACACTAATCAAAATGCATCTCTTTGTGGATACTTATGCATGTTACTTATATGCTCTATGATGTTTGACTTGTTTGTATGTATTTTATCATGTATATATCTAATTATCTTCATTTGTTTGTTTATGTTTCTTTTTAGTCCTAAATCATGTATCTATTTGTCTACAAGGAAATAAATGAGGATGTTATGATGACACCAAAAACTAAAATGATGCTTTTAGGCACCCTTGATGATGTAGATTTTTCTATTTTCCAATTTTTATGCACTTTGGCACAACATCCTCTTTATCATACTTATATCATGGGGTATACTACCTAGTGTTATATTCACATCAGATTCTTTAGACTATGATGTGATTTATTACAATAATGATGTATTGATAATGGAACACTCATCATTTCTCTTATCCTCTCTCCCATGTCTTAAGTGTATAATCATATTAATAACATCATCAAGTCAACCATCCCAATCCACTCATATAATATCCAATAATTCCTTTGATTCCTTTTATCATCACATCTATATCAACATCTAACATCTCAATATAATCATCATCACACCTAACATCTATCTAAAAACTAACATGTCTAACAGTCATTGTCATCATCCTCTTCTAGTCTACTGGTTATCTACCATCTAGTCTAACCTACAATGGCCTAAGGTCTTTTCAGACTATGTAGGTAGGGCTCAGTCACATGGTGTGCCTAAGGTTAGCTCAACCAGTCTCTCTTCTTTCCCCACCATTCATCATTACATCTCTCTTGTCCCTCATCATCCTCAAGTCTTACATCAATCAAATCCTTGAGCTATAACAATAATTAATCAATCAGTCTATTGATGAATAACCATCCCCAAAATCATCTCCCCAATCTTCCCATTCAATTTATTGCACCTATCGATTGGGCCTAATAAATCACAAAATCCATATTTTGTTCCAAAAATCATCCATTATCATTGATTGTTCAATTCATCATTTAAATTTTATAGTTCCTCTTTCGATTGGGGCATGACTAGGAACGTAACATTATCATCTCTTGTTCACTTTCATGTGTCTTTATTTGAGGCATCATTATTATCAATCATATTATATATCTTTGAATTGATGCATTACAAACTAATTCTTCCCCTTCATCTTTTGGTCACTCAATCACATCATTTATCCTCTCTCATCTCCATTATCTTACCTTTTGCCTTTAGTTTTGAGCTACACATGTTGATTAATATTATCAAATCATTATCTTATTTTAGCTTGATGCTCTCCCAACATGAATCCTTGCTTGGGTTATGTCAAAATATTGTGGCCTTTATCATTATGGTTTGTAGCTCTCACTAGCATGTGTCCTGCCTAGGATATGTCAAAATTTTGTGGCCTTTTATCTTATCATCATCATGTTATGGTTTATTCCCCTTGGGATGTGTTGACAACTGTGACACAACCATTCCTACTTCTTATGAATAGGTTTTTGCCATGAGCATCATCAATTTGCATCTCATTACTTATGTCAATTTCATCTTCTTCATCATTTATTTCATCCACATAATGGTTTTGATTTGAAAGACCATTACTCCTACTTCATCCACTCATAATGCCCTTTTAAATAGGGATAAAATGTATACATCTAAATTTTATCCTTTATTTATAATCACTAATATTATTATTAGTCAACACTAATTTGACCTATCTCATATATTCTTAAATTTATATTCTAATTCCATATTAATATAATCCCTTATAGTCATTTATCTAACATCTCCCTTCATTATTATTCTTCCACTAACCTTATTCCTACCTCACAAATCAATTAATTCACCTAATCCCCTATTATCCACTAACTAATCCAACTTAACCAATTACATTGAAATTTTAAATTTCAATCCCACCTACCCTAGCCTATTTCTAGGCTTTCTTACATCCCTAGTCCCTAATCACCTATCTTAATCATTTACTAATCTTTCTTATCCACCTAATGGATTCTAAAATTCTCCAATTCTAGAATCCTCCCTATCTTAACACTCATCTCTAGAAGCCTCTATTTATAGAGGCTGTCAAGGAAGTTTGAATTCCTTTTTAATCCTCCCTTTATTGACTATTTAGACACTAACCAATCCTCTATTGAGACTAACTATATGAACTATGAGATCTATGATTATCTCATGCTAAAACCATCTACTTATCAAATTCATCAAGCCAATATCATGCTATCATAAAATCTGAGTAGACATAAGCAATCTTACATCCATAATCATCTAATATTTTCTTGTTTGGATCTTGATTTGGAGCATTTAGCTTTTAGGATGAAAGGTAGGTATGAATGTTTCATTTGTATTTTCATTTTATTCCTAATTAGATCTAAATTTTAATGGTAGATTGATGTTTTGATTTATTTTGATTACTTTGCATATCCAAATCTCATTTGCTCAAAATTTCCATCTCACATCTACATTTTCCAAGACTCAATTAGAAAACATCCTTGCATGCATTGTGCACTAGAAGTTTTCCCACTAGAGAACCACCAAAATGGAAATATCCAATATCGTTGACATGATATGATCTACATTAGTGAAATTATTGACTGAGAAGTATGCATCAATATATCAAAACTAGCCATCTATTGTTATAACTTTAATCTTGTTGTTGAACATGGGGATGTCAATATTGAATTTCACTTTGAAAGGTGTCTACTTCTAAAACCAATGTTGAGACATTTACAATAAGAGAGATGTGGGAATCAAGTTGAACTACATCATCAACTTGTGGGATTGGCCAAAAAATGGTATGACGTGCTTCTAGGGTGTCCAAAATGACCTTTTGAACATATGAATCTACCTCAAGTTACATTTGGGCATCGACCATATTAATTTGAATATGACATTATTTTTAGTATGTTGAAACAAAATTGATTGGTAATCCTTCATTCTCCCTCTATTTTTTTTATAGCCATAGGAGATAGCTATGTTATTATAATAATGATGTGCACCACAAGGCCCAAGACCATATGTACAAGGGATAACCAAGCACTTATAGTTAACTTACATAGTTATAAAGAGTGTGTGCTATGTTAACTTATGGAAATTGAACCAACACACATTTAAATAGATGAAATTATGAAATTTACATAAAATGCAACTTTTAATCAATGTGAAAAAATAGGGAAAAGAGGGCATCAACCATCTTAATTTTAATATGACATTATTTTGAGTATGTTGAAACAAAACTAATTTGTAATCCTTCATTCTCCCACTATTTTTTTTACAGCCATAGGAGATAACTATGTTATTATAACAATGATGTGCACCATGGGGCCCAAGACCATATGTGTAGGGGACAACCAAGCACTTATAGTTAACTTGCATAGTTATAGAGAGTGTGTGTTGTGTTAACTTATGGAAATTGAACCAAAACACATTCAAATAGAGGGAAGTATGAAACTTACATAAAATGCAATTTATAATCAATGTGAAAAAATAGGGAAAAGTATAAATATGTACACTACTTATAGCATGGATAAGAGAACAAGCTCCTATGATCAAAAGGGGGAGACACTTCCTCCTATTATCCTAAGACCAAACGTTAAATTTAATACATATGAGAAATATTATACAATAAGGGAACGTTATCTATCACTACAATTGCATATGGCTTAAACCCTGGGTTAGTTACATATGTTACGTATTTATATAGATAAAATAATAAGAAATTAAAATTACTGATGGTTACAAAAAGAATGGTTACAAATTATATTCATCTTCTTTTTAATCAATGATTGAAATGCCTATTTGATTAATGACTTAGAGAGATTCCCTGACTGAGATGAGAAGTGCCACTTGTCCTGCTACATGGATGTTATGTGGCTACATTCCATATGTAGAACAATCTCTATTAGTTGCAAAAGGTTTTGCATAGAAGTGAAGTGTTGTGCGATAATGTAATGATTTTTCCTAAAAGTGCCACAAGACTTATGTGCCTGCACAAAGGATGCTATTTAAATGACTTTGAGCTAAGTCATGAAATGTGTGTGTGTGTGTGCGCGCGCGCGCATGTGTGTGCACACATGCACAAAGGTAGAGTGTATGTAACAACATAATTACACATAAACCAAATTTTTTTATATACATTTATATTATATATTTCTTTAATATTCTTAATTATGGCATTATCAATGTCACATGCATTCTATAGGTGAGTTCTTAAACTTAAATTTAAGTAATTTGTCAGCATATTATGTTTTGTTTATGTGTTATTGTAGTTGGAATTTGGTTGTTCTTGAATGTATTATAAACCATGCTTTAGATAGTTTTATTATAAACATTGTGTCTCTATAATCATTTACATTTTAAGAAGTTATAAATATATAGGGAAGAGTGTGTTTATAAAAAAAACATGGAACCTCACTGTTAAAGTAGAAAAAGGATGGTGATAAAATGAGAGTTATTAAGTTAATTCAATTAAATGGAAATGGTTTGGGGTTATAAATTGATTGTGAAGGCCTAATTTATGTATATATATATTTTTTTTCAATATATATTTTTGTGTTTAATTATATATCATCTTGTATATGTGTACGTGTATGTGCATAGGTAAAGGGGTAATAGTAATAAAAATAATATTTTTAATGTTATATTTTTTAGTAAAATTAAAGATAAAATTATACTACATATTTAAATGATTTTTTAAGATATATCTTATAAAATAATTTAATTTAAAAATTAATAAAATTTACAATCATATTTTAGAATGTCAAAAATAATTTGAATAAAAAACTATTTCAAAATGTAAAATGTTATTATATGATTTATTGAGACTAGTTCAATTATTCAAATCTCATCCCAATCCTTCTCAATCATTGTAAGAGAAAATAGAATATATATATATATATATATATATATATATATATATATATATATATATATATATATATATATTCTATTTTCTCTTACAATGATTGAGAAGGATTGGCATGAGATTTGAACTTCTTGCTGGGGATGGGGATGGATAACACATTAATCATGTGGAATAAATCTCTCATTTTAGATTTTTCTCTTTCAAAAGATATAATATTTTGATAGAAAATTTTGAAAAAATTGTGTATGATACTTTTATCAACATTTCAAATCGCATTTCATAATACTTTTTTCTGATTCTTTTATAGTTCTAATATAAAATTATTTTGAGTTCATATTCTAGATTGATTTTCTAAGATCTCATTAATTCATGTGTCTATTTTTTATCTTAAATTATATATATATTGTGGGATAAATTATATTGTTTCATGAAGTTTATATATAAATATAAATAGACTTAGAAAGCTCTAATTCACTTTCAAATTTATTATGAGATCAAATTAAAAAAAAAATTGTGTAATAAATAAAAAGAAACCTTTGCACAATAATATTCTACAATGCAAAATAACTAATATATAGAAGTAGTTGACACCTACAAGTGTAGAAACCTAAAAATGGCTCTTTGACATTTATTTATATTTATTTATATTCATTTTTTTATAAATATGTGATTGATCCAAATAAGGTGTTATTAACCTCTTTGGACCTGAATTTGATGGTTGGAACTTCTTCATGTTTACTAGTTTTTTCCCTTATTTCAATTTATTATCCCTTGGACCCATGCTAGGATTGTTTATATGCTCCTAACACATGTTTAAGTTGTACATACAAGCATAGTATATTTTTCATGCCCTTTTCATATTTAATTGGTTCCATTCACCCCTTTCATCTATTTTTTCTAGTTATTACAAGGTTCACATGGCACCAATAACATCATATTTGAAACTAAAATCTCATAAATACACAAGTGAGATAACTCATTTTAGAAGGGGGAAGGGCACACATCATATCTAGTATCTTATTGTGGAGCAATTTTGATACACAAATTGAAGTTATTTATGCTATGAAAGTTTCACTACCACCATCTATGTTCTTACGTCACATGGTTTAAGTATTAGAAGATAACTTAGATCACATTAGCCACCAAAACCCAAATGCTAGACTTTATTTTCCTTAACACTTTAGATCAAGAATAATTATCTCAAAATAAGATATTAAGAGATGCACCACACATAATTATGTGAAATAGAAAAGGAGCATGGAAAGAGAATAGACCCCAAAAATTAGTATTTAGAAATCAAATCACTTATTATAAACATAAATATACGGTCTTGATAATCTATCAAGAATAATTATTTGATCATATAAATCATATTTGTTCCCTTATATTTTTCATTATGATGATCATCACAACTTTAAATACACATTTCTAAGTCCATATTATAAATATAAAATTATTACAAAACATAAACAAGAGCTGAGTTGTGGCTTTAGTACTTGTCGCATAAATTGAAAGTATGATAGCTAGATAAATCTATAGGTTCCTACTATATGTATGGGGGCATGCATTTATGCATTTGGGGGTGGAGAGGGCCCCTTTCTAGACCTGGCATGTAGACAATTTGACAAAATGCTTTATAGAAATGTGATCTCATGGAAGTGTTCATTTCAGTTTGCACAGTATAAGCAAAATAGTGAACGGTTGACTAGGCTTTAAGGCTTTGGGAAAAATGATAGAATTGTCCAAGATATAATTGATATAATTTAACACATGAACTACAAATAAAAATCAAATAGAAGCAAAACTCCGTTGTTAAGACTAAAATCAAAATAAGGCAAAATTATAATAATATTGCATTCATGACTCATTAAAAAATAGCTTAGATGAGAGACATATGTATAGGTACAATAGAGGGATAGAGTCAAGACATTTGGAAATATGATGTGTGCTCTATATGTTGATATTTGTGGGTAAAGTTATCCTTACCCACTAATTTGACTATAATGTTCACATGTGCATGTTCTCCTTAATTACCTCATTTATGACACCTAAGTGACCTCAAAATAACACCTAAGTAAGTTAAATACATGTGTAAGAATAATCCATAATAATAAATACAAGGAAAATAATATCCTACACTAATACCCCCTCTTAAGCATATCTTAGGTGGGTAAACAAAATTGAGTCCCAAAAACATGGCCTAATGAGGTACCCAAGTACAAAGCAACCCTCACAAAGTTTAGGAAAAGGAGAAAACCCATAGGAAAAAAAACTCCCCCCCCCACCAAAAGAGAGAAAAGAAGAAGAGGACTAGAAGGCCCCCCCTAAAGATGATTTTGATGCAACCCATACCCAAGAAGAGCACATAAGTGAAGATACTTGCTCTCAGTGAAGGTCTTGGTAAAGATATTAGCTATCTACTCTATAGTTTATCAAAATCTGAGATCAATGGCGTATCCATGAATGAGCTCCTAAATGAAGTGCATATGAATCTTGATGTGCTTGGTCTATTGATGTTGGATTGGATTCTTGTAGACTTGGATGGTATTTTGGTTATCACAAAATATGATTGTGGGTCACTCAAACTATATACCAAACTCAGTAAGAATCCCCTGAATATAAATAGCTTCATTATTAGTATTGATATCCCCTCTATATTAAGCCTCAATAGATGATAAATCAATATCATTTTGCTTCTTGCTAGATCAACTAATTAGTCCTAAACCAAGTGAGAAACTATATCCTGAAGTAGACTTGTGATGTTGAATATCACCAACCCAGTTTGAATCTATGTACCCAATCAAGTTAATATCAATGTCTAATCCATAGTGAATCCCAAAACTATGAGTACCTTGAATGTAGTGTAGAATCCATTTGGTTATTTTCTAGTGCAGCTCATGTAGTGTTTGCATAAACCTAGAAACCATACCCACTACATACGAAATATCACGTCTAGTATGAGTTAGATAGATGAGGCTACCATCTAGTTGTCAATACAAAGTAGTATCAACCAATAGAGAAGAACACTTAGCCTCAAGTTTGACTCCAAAAAGAAAAGGAGTCAGAGCTAGCTTACAAGCATCCATATAGAACTGTGTAAGCAAATCAAGAGCATACTTAGATTGTGCAATGGTAATCCCTGAGTCAAATTGTGAAATATCAATACCAAGGAAGTAATGCAATAAACCTAAGTCAGTCATGGAGAATCTATCATGCAGAGCAGTTTTCACTATTGTAATGGAGGATAAATAACTCCTTGTGATCAATAGGTCATCCACATATAGAACTAGAGCCAAGAGTGAATTATCCTCCTACAAGATGTAGACATTTGGATCATAATTGCATCTAGTGAAACCAACTATGAGAATAAATGAATCCATCTTGGTATACCAAGCTCGAAGGGCCTATTTGAGGCCATAGATAGATTTTCAAAGTTTACATACTAAGGAAGAATCTTTCATAAAACCTTGTGGTTGCTCCATATATATCTCCTCCTCAAGGTCTCCATGAAGAAAGGTACTCTTTACATCCATCTGATGAACATCCCAATGATAAGTTATGGTAATGGAAAGAGTGACTCGAATAGAATTCATTTTAGTGACTAGATCAAATGTTTCATTATAGTCTATGCCAGGAACTTGTGAAAATCCTTTTCCTACCAATCATGCTTTGAATTTGTCCACTGACCCATCTGCTGAAAATTTTGTTTGATAGATCCACCTACATTAAACAAGTTTCTTTCCTTTAGGAAGGGGTACTAGATCCCAAGTATGGTTCCTAATTAAGGAACTATACTCTTTATGCATAGTTGTATCCCACTTAGGAATGTTAGATGCCTCATGAAATGATTGTGGATTAGAAGCACAAGCAATGAAAACATGTGGAACACCCTAAAATTGTGAATGAGTTTGTCTGGCATATGATGGATCCCCAACCCAATCACTTACACTCTATATAGTCTATCTAGCCCAAAGAGGACCTAAAGTTAGATAATCAAGAAGAGATTCTTCAAATTTAGAAATATGACTATGAATGGAATGAGGTGAATCTCTATCACTATCCTCATCATCAAAACTGGAAGAAGAATCCTCATCAACATGTATCTGATCTAGATGATCTAAATTATCATCATATCTTAGAGATTTCAAAGAGGAGGGAGAAGTTTCGAGTGCAAATTCTAATGGACCCTCTTGAAAGTGTACACTCCTCTTAATTAATAACTCATGTGTGGTAGGATGAAGAAGCCTATATCTTTTAACACCTTTCGCATACCCAATAAATATGCAAATCCTACTCTAAAGTTCCATGGCCTAACATTTATTTTTAGGAATGTGGGCCATAGCTTGAGATCCAAATACCCTAAAGTTATTAACTTTGGGGTTTTTATTGCTCCAAGCTTCAAAAGGAGTGATCCCTTTCAATGCTTTGTGAACAACATGATTTTAGATATAGTAAGCATAATTAATGGCTTCTACCCAATATTATGGTGTAAGTGATTTGGAGTGTATCATACAATTTGCCATTTCCTTTAAAGATCTATTATTATGTTTTAAACACCATTATATTGAGGACTTTATGGAACTATTCATTGTAGATCAATCCCTTTTGAAGTACAAAATTGCTCAATGTGATGACTAACATACTCACCACCATTATCAGTGTGCAAAATCCTAATGGTCTTGCCTAACCATTTCTCAATAAGAGCCTTGATATCCTTAAAATGGTCAAATACCTCAAACTTTTGTTGAATAAAATACACCCAAGTATACTTATAAAAGTCATCTATGAAGGTACGTATGTACCTAGCCCTGTTGAATGAAGGCTTTGGAAATGACCTAGAAACATCATTGTGAATTAACTCCAAAATTTGAGTGGCTCTCCATGATTTTTCTTTGTCATATTTCTCTTTGAGATGTTTACCAAGCATACAACCTTCACAAACACCATAAAAAATTTTACACAAGCCAACCCTATTACCATATCTTGTCGATTGAGTTGTTCTAAGTAGCGATAGTTTAGATGGCAAATCACTCATGCCATAGTTTACTCACACCATCAGAATGAGTGAGTAATGAAGTAGAAGGGTAATCAATAGAAAAAATTGAGAAGTTGTACAACCTTGATTGATGATTTACTTTCCCAATGGCCACTATAGTACTACTATGTAACTCCTTAATGACAACAGAATCTAAAGTAAACTCAATTTTATTATCTAATATAATGTGAGTGATTTGATAAATAGATAGGAGATTAGTTTATAGTGATGGAACACATAAGACATTTTCAAATGTTCCATCATAAATTTCAAAAAATTCTCTCCCACAAACTTCAATAGAAGTGTCATCACCTATTAGAATAGATGGCATAGAACATGGCTTTAAGGATGAGAACAAATCTCATGAAGAAGCCATGTGATGTGAGGTACCAGAATCAATAACCCATATGGATGGTTGAGATGTTACTACAACAAGGGCCTTGCCCTTACCCTTTCCCTTACTACTATATTTTTCCTTAAAAGACTCTTATGTTGATGAGCTTGATTTGACTATATCAGGGACATTGATGTTATTTTTCTCAAGCATCTTTGTTAGTTGATCAATCTGTTTCTTCATACATTTTATTTCATCATGCCCAGTTCTCTTACAATAGGTACATGTGATCATCTCTTTCTTGGGTTTTCCACCTGAAGAGGAGGACTCATATGATACTTTTGGCTTAGTATCTACTTTTTGACCCCTTTGTTGCTCTTAATCCTTCTTGTTTTATTTCTTCTCTTTATTAATTGAAGTCTTCAGTTTGTCATGAGTCAACAAAGCATGTGATTTGGAGGACTTCTATGTACCCATTTTGATGAGCTTATCTTTCTCCCTAGTTAATTCTTTGGCAAAATAATTTAAGGATGGCATACTCCATGTAGTTCCTAGGACACATTTTGTATCATAAAAAGTAGAGACAAAAATTGAGTAGTCAAGACCTAACTTGAAAATAATAGAGAGAATCAATTATTCATCATTTTTCTCTATGCCATACAATTTTAATTGCAACCTAAGGTATTTAAGTTTGGTGAAAAAGTCTTCTATAGTGTTAAAATCTCCTAGACTCAAACTAGTGAGCTCATTCTCTAGCTCATGATCCCTCATTACATCCTGCTTTCCAAAGAGTTATTTTAAGGTGTTCCAAATTTTTAGTGATTTAGCATATTAAATGTGAAAGAGTAAATCAAGAGAAACATACAAACATAAAATACCATATGCTTCATAACACCTATTATACCACTTAATTTTATCTACACCAAGTTTTGGTTCAGTTTCTATATTCATAGTTATCATGTGTAAACCTTTACTTCTTAGAAAATTTTGCACTTTAGATTTCCAAACATGATAATTGAATGGAGTGAGAAGTGGAATCAAATTATGATTCATGATGTAGTGCAAGTACAAACTAAATGAGTAATAGAGAAGGCAAGGCATAAAATAACCCCTCTAAAACTATTAGAAAGAAACCCCCCCCCCCCCCATTATAGAGGTTTGGCACTTTATGTTTTAGTGCGTATATAATTAGCACTTTAGTGTGCATACAATTGGCACTTTATGTTTTAGTGCATATACAATCAACACTTTAGTGCATATACAATGGGCACCAAATGTTTTTCACAATAAAGCCCATTAAATCTTAAGATACCGTGTAGAGCCAAAGACAGTCGTAAACATGAGTATATAGTTGATTTTCAAATTTTTAACTCATGTAATAAAGACAAATGATACATACAGGGAAAATAAAATACTACACAATATATCTTCACTCAGATATAATAAATTTTAGGTACAAATCTACACAATAAACTACAAATATATGGTTGATGTTGTCAAAGTACATGATTTGGTGTAGTATTCATCATCACACAATACACATAGTAACAAGATGACTATCTGAGGTTGTTGAATGCATAGTACAATTTAGTATTTACTATCGTGCAATACACATAGCAACAAAGTGATTAGCATAAAAATGAGTGAAATCTTTGCATTAAAGGCACAAATAACAATGCACGCTTATAAAAAATGGATGTCAAACTCAATCAAGAATGCATCCACAAATGAGAAACCTATGCAATAATTACATAAGTGATAGTACAAGATCATAAAAATGGACGTCAGGCTTAGCCAAAAATGTGTTCATGAAGAGAAAAAAAAGAGTGTGAAATTGTGAGTCAAACAAAGGAGAGGATAAATTTTGCTTTGCTTGTGAGGGGATTTGACCGCCTACTAAAATCAGACCTCACCCTTCATCTTCATGAAATAAAATAAAATGTTATAAAAATATGATAAATAAATCCTTACAATATGATTTCCCACAATAATATTGTTTTAAAAAAAACAATAAAAAAAAGCTCCTTAAATTTTCTCCATCATCAAAAATGTAATTTTTTGGCAATTTTATAAATAGTTCCATAGTTGGTAAAACTATGATAACTTTCTCAACTGTTAATAAAATTATAAATTTTAAAATGTTCCAAAAAGAGGAAACCAAGATGCACAAAACCCAAAAAAAAAAATGAGTTTCTATTTATCATTTTTTTCAGCTAGTAAAATAACAGTCATTTTTAATCAAAAAATAGATTTGCAAAACAACTTGTAAATCTTGCCTCCTTATTAAAAAAAAGATTTAGTCTATTGTCCAACCAGCTTGAATCCTCCTTTCAAATCTACAAAAGGTTACTTATATGTTCAATACAATTAAAATAATTGTAAATAATGATGAAGTTCATCAATTAAAAAATAAAGAACTATAGATGATACACACAGATCTATAGGTTTCTCCTTTACAATCTCAGTAAAAATACAAACTCAAAAATTACTCAAGATTTCAATAAATTAATAAAATGGTGTTCATTACCAAAAAAAATCTATGATACCATGATAGAATTATCCAAAATCTAAATGATAGAATCGAACACACGAACTATAAATGTAAAGCAAATAGAAGCAGAACTCCGTTGTTGAGACTGAAATCAAAATAGAGCAGAATTATAATAATATTGCATTCATGACTCATTAAAAAAAGCTTAGATGAGAAGCGTATTTATAGTTACAATGGAGGCATGGATTCAAGACATTTGGCAATGTGATGTTTGTTCCATATATCAATATTGGTGGGTAAGGGTATCCTTACCCACCAATTTGACTACAATGTTCACATGTGCATGTTCTCTTTAATTACCTCATTTATGACACCTAAGTGAACTCAAAATAACACCTAAGAAAGCTAAATATGTGTAGGAATAATCCATAATAATAAATACAAGGAAAATAATATCCTACACTAACAAAAAAATGCCTCCAAACAAATGCCATCTCATGGAATGCCATAGTAACTAGCTTGTAAGGCATGATTTAATAAAATATGTGCTTAATATAACTGTGAAATATGATTTACATACAAGATAAAAGTTGTAAATTTATCTTTAACCAACATTCCCCCCATGCTAGATATTTATCTTCAAAATAGAGCAGCCAAGTTAAAACAAGAGAGCAACGTCAACTTGGAAACATTAAATATACTATCTAATCAACAACTACAAGGCTGAGCATACAAAATTGACCCAATAAGACACAGGACCAAGGCCAGAGAGAAGATCATTGTATAGAAATTAGATTAAAAAGTGGGAAATGAACATGAACCCAGAAACGATAGACAATGCCAAAATTTGGAGTGCAACAAGAGCTTAGTAAGACCCAAGATATATTTTAATGTAATGCAATAAAATACTTTTTTCATAAGTTGATTTTTATACGTAATGTTAAGTTGATGTCCCAAGTATCTTTGGTTATAAGATTATAATTTACTGTTGTGAAATAGATAGTTGATATGCTTGTTGGGGGCCAACGTTCTACCTAATTATGGAGGGTGGAAAGAGAGACTCCTTTAATTTCATAGGATGATATAAGATATCTTTTAATGTAATGCAATAAAATATTTTTTTCATAAGCTGATTTTTATACATAATTTTAAGTTGATGTCCAAGGAATCTTTGGTTATAAGCTTACAATTTATTGTTGTGTAATAGATAGTTGATACGCTTGTTGAGGGCCAACGTTCCACCTAATTTTGGGGGGTGGAAAGAGAGACCCCTTTAATTTCAGAGGATGATATAGGAGATATGGGGCTCAAAATATATGGAAAAAATATTACTTTTTATATAGTGAAACTAGTTTTCTATCAATTTGTTTAAAACTATTGGAAATGCTTATAGCACTAATGGTTGTGTAAGAGAGAGAAAATATTAAAAATATACAAGCTCAGGTGAGCAGCAAATAAGACAACAAAAGAATTGAAACAAGCGAGGGAGAGAATGGAGGAATAAATACTAAAATTGCATATATATTTCAATCTAAAAAACTTATTTTATATAAACTAAATCACACAATTGCTACTGTTATAAAATAACTTACAAAAACATCAAAAACTTTCCTTAACTATTATTCTATTTTCTCTTCCCCTATCTGTTGCTACTCTATTTTCTATCCTTTCCTATAGACTGCTCCTATGTTCTATTTTGTTGTATATGCTACGAACTACTATTGGTGATTATTTTCTTTGCTACAAACTATTGGGAATATCCCCCCTATTCTTTCCCTGCTCTGCTCTCCTATAGGCTAATGTTGTGTAAAAGTTGTCTTTTATTCTCTCCTTACAAGTTGATTCTTCTTCTTACAGACTGTTGCTCAGTTTTCTCAATACTGCTATTGCTTTTTTAATTGGTTCTACTCTACATTCTCTTTTGTTTTGTCTCTTTCTTGACAAACTCACCTACTCTACAGATTTTCCCCCCAAACAAGTCAAATGGGTTCTAAATTTCAAATTTGAAAGATTGCATTTAATTCCTACAACTATCAATTTCTGGAGCTAGATGGGGAGTTAGGTAAGTGTCAAAAATAATAATATTTTAACACTCCTTATTTTTTACCTTCCTACCATGGTCAGTAGGACTTTTTTTATTTTTCAAAACCTCCTTATAACTTCTCTTTAGCTTCCCAAATACTTTTGCACCTTTTTTATGCATGTACAGAGCTTCATTACTAAAGTTTGTAGCTATGTTGATAGATTCCATAGTTGGACTATTGAAATTCGTAGTTACCCTGTCAAAATCCAAAGCTAGACTGTAATTTGTAACTAGACTGATGAAATCTATAACTAGACTATCGAAATATGTAGCTATCCTACTAAAATATGTAGTTGGACTGTAATCTATATCTAGAATGATGAAATCTATATCTGGACTGTCAAAATCCATAGCTACCATGATAAAATCCATAGCTCTACTGTAGGAGTCCAGAGTTGTGTTGATTGAGTTTGTATCTCTACTGTAAGACTCTAGAGCTACCATAACACCTTTTAGTCTTAATGTTACTTCATTTATGACCCCTAATATTCCTCTTAGATATATGAAAGTGTCTTTAAATAATGGCTTAGTAAAAATATTAGCTAATTGTTGATTTGACTTGCAAAAAATAAGCTCTATAACATGATTTTCAACTAGCTCTCGAATAAAGTGATACATGATTGTAATGTGGTTGCTCCTACCATGAAACATGAGGTTATTTGACAATGCTATGGATGATACAATGTCACAATAGATCGCAGAAGCTCCTTTCTACTCATGTAAAATAGAAAGTATTATTCTCAACCATATAGCCTGGCATGTCACTATATTGGCTACTATATACTTCACTTCAACTGTAGAGAGTAACATTATCAGTTGTTTCTATGAATACCAAGATACGATTCCGGATCCAAGGTGAAATACATACCTTGAAGTGCTTTTTTGGTTATCAAGGCTACCTACCCAATCACTGTCCATGTAACCAACAAGTTGAAACTCATCTACTAATGCATACAAAACTCCATACTCCCTTGTTCCATTCATGTACCTCAATATCCTCTTAACTTCTTGCTAATGTGTCTCCTTTGGTATCTCCATAAATATTTATATGAGTCTAACTGTATACATGACATCCAGCCAAGTTACATTCAAATGCATTAGGCTTCCAACTAGGCTTTTATAGCACGTGGGGTCTACATTACTACTGCAATCATCTTTGCACAACTTAAGACTTATCTTAATTGGAGTGAATACAGGCTTGTTATCTAGCATCTTAAACCTCTCCAAAATCCTATTTTCATACTTAGTTTGGCATATGAATATGCTTTCATCCATTTGCTTGACCTCTATTCCAAGAAAATACTTCAAGAATCCCAAATCAGTCATATTAAATTCATTTTTCATGAATATTTTGAATTCTTCAATAGACTGATTTGCATTACTAGTGAATATTAGATCATCCACATATAATACAAAAATGAACATACCTTCTTTGCATGCTTTGATGTATAGGGTGAGCTCACTTGCACTTTTGTTAAAACCATTGCTCAACAAGTATGAGTCTATACGATTGTACCATGCTCGTGGGGCTTGCTTGAACCCATACAATACCTTTTTCAGCCTATACACTTTATTTTCATACTTGAGAATCTCATATTCGGGTGGATATCCCACATAGACCTCTTCTTCTAACACTCTTTTTAAGAATGCCGACTTCACATCTATTTGATGCACCTTCCGCTTGTGTTGAGAAATAATGGCTATGATTGTCCTTATGGTTTTTAACCTTTTTATGGGTGCAAACATTTCATTATAATCACGTTCGGGCCTTTGATTGTAGCCTTTCACCATTATCCTTGCCTTGTGTCTCTCTATCTTTCTTTCAGGAATAGTTTTTGTCTTGTACACCCACTTAACTCCTATGACCTCTTTTCCTTTTGGTAGGTCCACTAACTCCCAAGTCTGATTTCTCCCTATGGCATGCATTTTTTCATCCATGGCTTCACACCACTTGTTATCCTTGATTGTTTCTTTAAAGTAGATTAGATCAGTTGATAGAAAGAGTGCATAATTCATTGTTTCATCTTCATTTTTCTCATACCTTGACTATTCATAAACTTCTTGCAAGCTCCTTATCCTTATTTGGCATTGACTTGAGTTAGAGGAGGAGGATGTTGACTCATGAACAACTCCTTGACCTCCTTGATGGTTTCTACCACTAGATGATTCAACCCTTTGATAAATAGGGGTCCAATTTAGTGCATTGGTAGTTGTACCACCTATTGTTTCAGATTCAACAAACGGTCCAATAGCCCTTGTTTCCACATGTTCTTCTCCTTGTCTCTCTTTCCAAGCTCATACTCAATAAATTGAACATCTTGACTGATTATGAGATCTTTAGTTATGGGATTGTATAATTGGTATGCTTTTGATTGGTCACTATACCTTATGAAAATGCACTTCTCACCTTTGTCATCCCACTTTGTTCTTCTTTTGGGAACGTGTCTATATGCCACACAACTGAACACTCTAAGGTGTTCTACACTTGGCTTTTGTTTGCTTCATGCTTCTTGATGGATCACATCCTTATACTCTTCATTGGAAAAATATTTAACAAGTACATGATTGTTGCTACAGCCTCAACCCAAAAATCATTAGGCAAATCCTTTGCCTTTAGCATGCTCCTTGCCATCTCTTGGATGGTCCTATTCTTCCTCTCAGCCAAACCATTTTGCTACGGTGTATACCTAGCTATAAATTGTTTCTTTATGCCATGATCCTTACAAAAATTCATTAACTCATTTGAGATATACTCTCCCCCTCTATCCGTTCTCAAAATCTTGATATAGTGGTCGCTTTGCTTCTCCACTATGGCCTTGAAATGCTTGAAGGTTTCAAATGCTTCTGATTTGGTCTTCAAGAAGTACACCCATATCTTTCGGCTATAATTATCTATAAATGTCATGAAATATATATTCTTGGATTGGGAGGGGGTCTTCATTGGACCACACAAGTTCAAATATATCAATTCTAAAGGAGCTCTAGCTCTCCATGCCTTACCCATAGGAAATGCACTCCTATGTTGTTTCCCCAATATGCATCTTTCACATACCTTGTTTGGTTGTTCGATAAGGGGCATCCCCTTCATCATGTGCTTGTGAGATTCATCCCTCCAAAGCTCAAATTCCTGTATTTTAGATGCCAAAGAGTAGACTCATCTACCATCATTGTGTTGAACGTTATTATGAGCTCACTTTGCATTCTCAATAGAAACATTTGATTGGTTGTCATCTTGACTACTGTAATCTACCTATTTCAACCACTCCTATCAAATATGATGCACTCACCATTTTCAAATATGACCTTATACCCATTTACACAAGTTGGCTAATGCTAATAAGGTTATGCTTCAACTCGAGTACATCGTAAACATCATGAATTTGTCTTTTGTCACCTTGCTTAGTGCGGATAGAAATGCTTACTTTGCCCATGACGAGAACTTTATCATTTTTTCTCATATTTACCTTTGATTTGATTGAGTCATCTATATGGTTGAACATCTCTTTGTTCCCACTCATGTGGTTGCTACACCCACTATCCAAGTACCATATTTTTTTTACTACTTTGCTCGGCAATGTTACATGTTATAAACAAGCTTCCACCTTTCTCATTCCTATTAGGTTCAACATCTTGTGTATGAGAGAAATTAGAATTCTACTTATTCATGTCATACTCTTTATTTTTACACTCACTAGCGTAATGTCCATACCTCTTGCAATAATAACATTGGATGCTTAACTTATCATACATTTGTGTAAATCCTCCTCTAGAAGTATTGTTGCTCCTTCCTCTTCCCCTTCTATGTGACTCTTAATAGCTATGCCTTCCACCTTCTTGACTGCTGCAAGTTATTTCTCTTTCTCTACTGTTTGATCCTCTCCCCCTTCCTTTCACATTGACATTGGTCTTGAATGTTTGCTCATGGGAGGAGGTCGCTGATCTATTCAACCTTTGTTCATGGGTTTGCAAGGAACCCATTAGCTCATCCATCTTCATTTGTCTCAAATCTTTTGACTCTTCTATTGCAAGCACTATAGGGTTAAATCTAATTGAAAGGCTCATCAACACCTTCTCAATGATCCTATGATCTTCAAGGGTATCACCACATGTCTTCATTTGATTGATAATATTCATTGTCATTGTAAAAAAGTCATTGATAGACTCATTCTCCTTCATTTATAGGATCTAAAAGTCTCTTCTCAAGAACTGCAATTTGACAAGCTTCACCTTGTCACTCTTTTGATAGGCATTTTACAAAATGTCCCATGCTTGTTTGGAATAGACAGTTGATGCTATCCTAGGGAAGATGAAATCAGTGAATGCCATTTGTATATAGCTGAGTGCCTTGGCATCCTTTATCCCATTCTCCTTCAACGTATTATTTTGTGCTTGGGTTAAGGCATTGAAAGCTACCATGTATGCAACCTCATTATACTCAACTTCAACCAATTCCCATAGCTATTGAGAGTTGAATATAGTTTTCATCGTGTTGCTCCACACATCATAATTTTTCCCATCAAATATAGGGGTTGTTGCCATGACCCTGAACTTCCTGCTACCATGTTGGAATGGAGTCACTACCAACCTGCTCTGATACCAGTTGTTGGAAATGCTTGCAGCACTAATAGTTGTGGAAGAGAGAGAAAATACCAAAAATATACAGGTCCAAGTGGACAGCAAATAGACAACAAAAGAATTGAAACAGGGGAGCGAGAGAATGGAAGAATAAATACTAAAATTGCATATATATTTAAATCTGAAAAACTCTTTTTATATAAACTAGATCACACAGCTGCTGATGTTACAAAATTACTTACAAAAACATCAAAAACTTTCCTTAATTGCTACTCTGTTTTCTCTTCCCCTTTCTGCTGCTACTTTGTTTTATATCTTTTCCTATAGACTGTTGCTCCATTCTATTCTGTTGTATATGCTACAGACTACTGTTGGTGCTTGTTCTCTTTGCTATGGACTGCTGGGAATATCTCCGGTGTTCTTTCCCTGCTCTGCTCTCCTACAGGCTGCTAATGTGTAAAAATCGTCTTCTATTCTCTCCTTATAAGCTGTTGCTTCTTTTCACAGACTGTTGTTCAGTTTTTTCAATATTGTTGCTGCGTTTTTAATTGGTTCTACTCTACATTCTCTTTTGCTTTGTCTCTTTTTTGACAAACTCACCTTCTCCGCAGATTTTCCCTGCAAACAAGTCAAACGGGCTCCAAATTCAAATTTGAAAGATTGCATTTGATCCGTGCAGCTATCAATTTCTGGAACTAGTTGAAGCGTTAGGTAAGGGTCAAAAATAATAATATTTTAACGAAAACAACCGACCATCACAAAACAAATCTATTAAAGACTGTCGAAGATAATAATTATCTCTAAAAAAATCAGTTTGTAGGTTAATATAAAATGCAATAGATAACAATTCCAAGATCATTTTTCAGAATAAAAAAACAACCAATGCACTATCAACAAACAAACCATAATAAAATTCTTTGAATGAGCAGGAGGGAGGTAAAATTCTCAGAAGCACACATGCAAGAGCAGAGGTAGAAAAACTACTTGCCAGAAGAAGGGGGGAGAAATATCTTCCAAGTTCACTCCACTTGCTATTGCGCATTCAAACTGCGTCCTTTATTCTTCCTTTCATCCTTTCTAGGCATGGCGTTCTGTGCCCCTTAATCTATTGTGTGAATCTGCTTCTCATCTCCATTAGACCTCCAAAATGGCCGCCATATCTAGATATTCTTGCACCTTGTTGGCTTCCCTATGCTGAAACAAGTGACTTTGTTGTGTCTAAGGACAGTGACACCTGCACGAAACAGGTCTTCGCAGTATTTGTTAAACATTTTTGTTTGACATTGTGATTGCTGTAGGTAAATATTCATTTTGCGATGTTTGGTTTGATTTGCTCCGGATCGGGCAATTAATCCCTTGTTAATGGTAACTGAGAAAATCAATAAAATATTCGGAACTGTCCTCAAATATAACAGAATGAATTCCGCCTACAACCAACCACAACCTCTGATTGGTAGTCAAAAACAATCAGCACAGTTCAATGTCAACACACAGAAATAATATTACCTGAGGAGCAGGTACTAATACGATATGAACTCTATCTTCTACCTATTTCCTTGGATGCTAATTTCCGCAATTAATTAAACCATATATTTTATATTTACATCTATTTTGAATTTTCACAGAACTGGACAGAAAAACACAACACAGAAGGATGAGGCATTGTTGCAAGGGTACTCTAGACATCACAAAATCTATTGGTTATATTTTTTCATTTAACTTAAACTTTTCTATTTTGTCCCATTGAGAGAGAGACCTTATTCTTCACGACTTTGATTTAAAAAAATTAAATTGGTTTTCAAATGTTTTATTTTGAGAAAATTAAACTGAAGCCTAACAAACCAATAAGATTTGGAAGAGATTTTTTTTTTTTTTTTTCAAAAGTGACATTCATGTTGTTGTAATTTGCCAGGACACTCACTTCTATGTTGCAACAGCTATTATCTATTATCGTTGGATAATTGTGATAAACACCATTCGCTTCACAGAACTCCCCAGCAACCTCCTCAATAGGTGATATATCATCTCCTCATCCACATCAAACAATTTTTTTTTAAATAATTGTGTAAATATAATTATAATTATTTGCAGAGGTTTGACTGGATGTTTTATCAAATGGTATCATTTCTTACCAAAATCCATATGGAGTGGGAATAGGATGCATCCTTCTTAATGTTGATTGTTTAAAAAACAATCTTCATTTTTATCTACTATCGTAGATAGTGTTTTATCCCTTCCTAACACTTGAATAATTGAGATATAAAATATTTGTATGTACAAAGAACTCTGTAGAAGAGATACATGTTGTTTTGAGGATTGTAAACAACTTTAATATAAAACAATCAAATTTCTAGTTGGAAATTTTAATTTTTAACTGTAATTTTTAAAAATTATAATTATAAATTAATATGATTATATTTATATATAATTGTAAGTTAATGTAATTATATTTATTTATTTATTTATTTTGTTTTCATTATTTATTTTTTTAGTTATGTCTTTTATTTTATTTTGAGTTTTGTATTATTATTTTTTATTTTTTAAAATCATTATAATTTTTGTTTTTTTTAAATTCTCAATTTTCTCAACATTTATGAAAATGTTTTATAAAAAATTTAATATATTTTATCATTATTTTTTATGAATAATTTTTTTTTCAAACAATTTATCTATCTTTTGTGCATCCTCCAAACTATCACATTTGAAATACATATCTACCATATAATTCTTAGATAGAAATGTAACTTAGAACCTTTTAAAATATATGGATGTTTATATTTTTACCATATTTTAAACATTTCAATTAAATAAAACTTTTCAAAAATATAATTTATATGTATTTACATTTAAATTAAACTTAAATTAATATAAAATATTTAATGGTTGCTTCGATATTTCCTATTTTCATAAAATTTCAATGACTTTTTTAAATTAATTTTAGCTTTTCTTGAAAAAAGAGAAATTACAATTAAAAAAATTATTAAGTCATATAATTAACAATACATGTCAATTTCATTGTTACTTTAAAAAAGAGAGCAAAAACACTAAACTACTCTAAACATTTGAATGACATTACTTTTGTTACAAATATTGTACCACATTATTACCTTATTTATTAATGTTCTTTTTAATATTTAATTTAAAAAAATCATTATTATGTAAAAATCCTTACTTAATATTAATATTTACATGTTTTAATTTGGAAAGAAAACAATTAATTTTATATCTTCCTAATTTATATATATATATATATTATTTTATTTTATTTTACTTCAAATTATTTTTAATATTATAATTGTGTGTTTATAAATATGTACATTAAATTGAAAAATATTTAAATTTTTACATATATTATATAATAAATTTTAGAGAATTTTAAAAAAATTATATGCTTTTTTAAAAATTAAAACATGTTTTTTACAACGATTAAGTGTATAAAATAATTCTTCGATTTATACCAAACACTAAACTATATCCATTCTACCAAATTCGCCCTCTTTTTAATATCTTGTAAAATTTATAAATTAATGAATAACTACACAATACTTTTTAAACAATAATAATAATAATAATAATAATAATAATAATAATAATAATAATAATAATAATAATAACAACAACACGTCTTAATTAAATCTACAAAATAACTTATAACATATAAAATCATGTTATAAATAAAAATATTTAGAATACCAAAAATTAAAAACAAACAAACAAAACAAAACCAACCATACCTATCCAATAGAGGTTCCATAAGAGAATGGATGTTTTAACTCGAATAAAAAAATACATACCTGTCCAATATTGGCTACGTACCTATCTAATTCAGTGGATATTTTAGTAAGGATATTGTGTACACGATAATTCCTTCAACACTGACAAGAGTATATATATATATATATGGTTACTTTTGACGAGCTGAATGGGAAAGTGAGTAAATGGCATTTACCTCTTTGCTTTTTACGAATAAATGTTGAACAGTAAATTCGCTAGCCAATCATTTTCCGAAGACGTGCCCCTGCAATCATCCAGGCGAGCCGAGGCTAATGAGCAAGCTTAAAGCTGATGCCGGCCAGTGGCCACTGTGGACGTGTCGGTGGCACCCATCTGATCAATGAGGGGGATGTTATTCTCTTTTGTGGCAATGGCATTTCCAGAATTATTTAAGGGGTCAATGCCTGCACGGCCACATCCTGCCAGAAAAATCACATGCGTCGCTTGGACGGGCGAATGCGGCTGTCTGTCTTTATTTGAAATACTGTCACCTGCCCCTCTCACTTCTCACCCATGGTAGGTATGTTTAATTGTTTTCACCTGCCTTTTATAAATCTAATGTTGTACGGGTAGATCGGAGTCTGCGAGAACTAAAGCTGCCACGTGTTAAAGAAGGAAGTGGGTTAGAGATGTCACGTGGGAATCCCAGGTTGAGTATAAATAAAAAACTGTTTTTTTTAATGTGGGCCCGGGGATTGTACTAAATTTATAAAGATGCTGTTGCACAGATGGGTCCCACTCTACCTGAATGATATGTTTTTTTTGGGGGAAAGCATTCAACAAAGGCTTGTGTAGGGAGTAGGTTAGGTAGCGGGGACCATGCCGTGCATTTTAGTACCCTTGTTGAGATTAGATTGGATTGGATTGGTCCCCGCAAGTAGGAGGGCATCAACGGACTCTTTACTGTGTGATTTTAGGAAAAAGATTATATGCTGCGGGATCGAGGCTCGCACGTCATGCACGTATAACCTTTTTTTTTTTTTTTCTTTTTTGGTAATTGATCAAATATCATTTTTTTGTGGGATTGGAGTTAGAAATCGAATTAGAGCATTCATTGTTGGTGAACTATTAAATCTACAACAATTATCTATTGTTTAAAATGTAATGGTTAAAAAGATTTGAACTTGATGATATTAGGCATAATAATTGATTTATATTTTTTTGATTATAATATATATTTTTTTTGATTTGATAAAATAAAAGGAGAGTTTTGAAGGACTATGGTAATTTGATATAAAACCAATAAACGATCATCATAAATATCAACAAATTTTAATGCAAACACTAAAATCAATAAGGCCACAGTAATCGAAACACAACACACATAACTTTTAGTAAAAAAACCACCAACACACAACACAACCACAAACCATCTGTCAAAAATCAACAAGAAAGCAGAGAAAATGGGGGAAGTGTTGTAAAAAAGATAACCACACACTAGATTCAATACAAAACAAGGTTGAAACGAACCAAACAATCCAATCTGACATACGAGCAGCCAAAAATTTATCCAATGGTCAAGATTCTTCTTTCCCTACCGGAGAGAAAACCTTCCATTATCCATTGAGACCTTGACTAAGTCAGCAGCATCCAATCTAAGCCTTTCAACGTCTATTTTACCTCCTTTTTATCTTGACAGTGGAATCCAAAGGAATTTTAGGTTTCGATAAATGAGAACGAATAGGACAAGCATCCCCCAAAAATGGTGGGGGAGGAAAGGAGGCCTCCACAGGGTCAGACCTCTCTCTATCGAGAGTCTCTATAGGAGGGGAGGACCTCAGGGGAGAGGTGGAAGAGGCCTAGAAGATTGGTAGAAAATGCCATGGTTATAATAGAATTATTGATCTGAAGCTCTTTATTTTTTCATCCACACCAATCTAGGGTGAAGCAATGGTGCTTTATTGATCTTGGAAGAACACCCAACATCTTAATCTTTGATAAGGCTGCAACAAAAGCTTTTGAAAGGAAGTTCTTCAAATTGATGAACTAAACCTACGGTCCACAAGGAGAATAGAGCTTGATTGAATGGCAAAGAGGTTTGAAGAGGTCCACAATAACCCAAGCTCTCACGAACCTCTTACCTACAGAAATTTCATCCAATCTCATAAAAGAATCCACTCGATATATTTAAATTAATAAAATATTTAAATTAATTAGAAAGTGCAAAGTTCCACCCGATTTCGCATGATAATGTATTTTAAGCATATTCCAATTTCCATGGTCCCTGCGAAGATAAAATACGTAGGAAAAATATGGTATATCACATCTCTGAAATCTATTCCCTATGTGTCCTTCAGCAAAACTCCCTCTGAATCCAAATATATTCTTTGACAAAGTTGATAAATGTACACTTCAAAGGTCTTTCTCATCTAATATTTGGAATCATGGGCAAGACATGACTCTTTGATCCCTTGTCATTATTTGAATATTTCAATCAAATTTATGCACACATATCCCTCAACATTTAGATCAAAAATTGGAGATTACACTTAATTAATTTCTCATAAATAAAGTAATAAAAGATGAATGGATGGTTTTAAGAAGTATTTAAAATTTTGAGATATTTTGTAAATCAGTGTTGAACTCAATCGAATATATTAGAATTTTGTGATAAGTTAATAAGAAACTTGAAAACTCGTGGTTAATGGAGGACTTTGTCAAATTTTGTTAGGAACTTGTGTTCTACTCTTCTATTTGCATTATTAGCATAGTAGTTGCCTTGGACTCATATTGTTTGTAAGTTGTCCCTAGAGCACATTTGTATTATCCCACATGTATGAGATGAAATAGTTGTTAGAATAGAATTAGTATTTAAGTTAGTGTTAAGGCCCAATGAAGGTATCCACGAATTGTATTGAATTGAGCTCGCTCAAAGGAGGTTGCCCCCTCAAAGAGGCTAGTGATTCTACAATTCTACTATTGTAATTTAGTTTTGTTTGTTTCATTCAATATATTACTAATTTTTCATAAGTTTATTTCATGTATTTGCATTTATATGCTAATTTTTCAAGAATTATCCTCTCATCTAGTATCAGATCACTTTCTAGGGAAATTTTTTTCTACTACCCACCGTATGCTCTCACCTTGCCGTAATTGGACCCTGGTGATCAAAAAGTGGTAACAGATCCATTCCTAGCCCTTCCGTGTGATAGTCCAAATCTGTAATTTCATTTTGTAAATAGGTCATCATCAAAGAGCATATTTTTTGCTCTACCATATTATGATTGTGTTTTGCTCTAGATTTTATCTTCTATTTCAGATCAAGGTAAAATCTATTCGCATAACTATGGGAAGTGCTTGGGTAAAAGCCCTAAAACTCATTGTGAGGAGTACCATAGGAAGCCCAAAGTAGCTAGCCCATTGAGAGGACCTACCAATGAAACAGGTAATGACCCCTTCCTAACTAACTAGTTCCCACCTGTGAGGAAAACCAAGAGCTATCGTTAAGAGGTAAATCTATGGCCAATTTTTTTTTGGAGAGCGGTACTCATTTAGACAGCATTGGTGGCCAAAGAGATTTCAACAAAAAATTTAGGCAACCATTCACACTTGGGGTCCATTTCTACCAAACAGAGCAGAAAACCAGTGTGTTGTAGCAACTTGGCATGAAAACCCCTGGTCGAGATAATCATAAGTTGTTGATCGAAGCTTATTCCACTTTCACTCCCTGAAGTAATCAATTGGATGAATTGCATCAGACTTTATTATGCTCTACAAACTACCCTCCAAAACATTAGGGATATTCAATTGGATGAACTAGTACGCTAAGGATTATTCAAATATTTCCTATTCAATGTGAAGTGCCAAGCACAGAAAATTTGCAAAAAACTCAAAGCTACACTACAGACAATGAATGCATAGAGAAATGCCCCCACAAGCACTCAAGTTTAACTTCACAATCATACCAAGCCCATATTTCTACAACATATCATCCTTGAAATAAAAAATCAGAAACCTCGAGAGAGCAACAAAAAACTAGTGTTGGAATTTTTTATTTTTTATTTTTTGTAATATCTTCCCATCTATAACCCTGTTACTTCTCAAAATTTACCAGGACACCTAAAATTCAATTCTCCACATTTTCTTCCTTGAGGACCCATATCTTGATTCCACTCTAAATTCATGTAAATCTCATTTTTTTGAGTTCTATCATAACTTTTTCAGTTTTTGTCCATTTGCCTCAAATATTTTTACATAGTGTTCACCTCCCATTTTTGCTTCTTCATCCCTCTTTGATAATTTTTTATTTCTTTCATTTTTCCTTCTAAAATCACCCTCATCTTTGTCAATCATACTCTTATGCAAAAAAAATAGTAAAAGTACCTTTACCCCTCTTGATTTTGTCCAAATTAATAAATTCCCTTAATAAATGTGTCTTAACTTTAGATTTTCCACCCATTGCAAAAAAAATCACAGGTTATGGTAGTCACACGTGTAGGCACCAAGATCATGGAGGAAGAATTTGTAGCTTTAATGACCCAGGTCATTGACTTAGCTGATATGGTGCATGGATTGAATGAACAGAATGACCTTTTGCTTAGTAGATTATAGAAGCTGGAGTCTTCTTTCGAGAATACTTTTTCCTCTACCCACCCACCATGTGGAACCAAACTGGACTTTCCACAGTTCAATGGTACAAACTTGACAGGTTGGATTTATCATGCTGAGCAGTACTTCAACCTTCATAATACTTATCACCTCAAAAAAGTTCCAGTTACTTCCTTCCACTTGAAACTAGAAGCACTCCAATGGTACCTTTGGTATCTCAAATCTAATGATGAACTTGAATGGACAACTTTTGCATCCCTACTTTTGGGTAGGTTTGGTCCCTCAAGATTCAAGGATTTTACAATAGCCCTCACCAAACTTCATCAGACAGACACCATTCATGATTATCATATTGAATTTGAGAAGCTGGCGAATCACACTAAAGGGTTATCAGATGACTTCTTCAAGAGTTGTTTTATTAGTGGCCTCAAAGAGCCCATCTGCTCTAAGGTTAAGATGTTCCAACCTCAGACCATGATTTCAACCTTGGGTCTTACAAAACTCACTGAAGATAAAATCACCACCCAACATCACACTTCTAATTGGGCACCCTCCAAGCCCTCTTTCCAATACCCAATGCTAGGATAACCCCCATCAAATGTCTCATAGGAGCTGAAATGCATGCACATCATGAAAAAGGGATTTGTTATAATTATGATGATAAATGGGTTCTAGGACACAAATACATCAAGCAAAAATTGTACCTACTAGATTTTGATTCTCCACCAAATACTGAAGATTATGAGGATACTACCAAATAGATTACACAGAAAGCTGATGATTCTATGCACTCAAATTTCCCTTTGAAAATCTCCATATATGCTTTGGTCGGAGTCACTACCCCCCAAATGATGCATATCCAGGGCTATTTTAAGAAGCAACTCCTCACCATCCTTATTGACTCTACCAACACTCACAACTTCATCAACCCTAAGGTCACTAAGCAAGCAGATTATTTTATCCACCCATGTTCCACTTTTAAGGTAATGATTGTCAATGAAGGCACATTACCTTGCAAGGGTAAGTGTCATAATGTTTGTATTTCAGTGAGTGACTATCGCCTTTGGTTTGACATGCTTGATTCATCTTTAGGTGGATGTGATGTTGTTCTCAGCACCCAGTGGTTACGAACCCTTGGACACATCCTTTGGGACTTTCCAAAACTTTAGATGTAATTCTTAGAGAATGGACAAAAATACACCCTACAAGGCCTTCTTTTGGGCTCCACCAGCATTGTCAACTCTCACTGCATGGAGAAACTTCTCAAATGAGGATCCCATGGCATCATCACCCAAATCTTTTCTCTTCATAGTTCTTCACCACCAGACTCTCACCCACCTTCTGACTTGCACAACCTTTTGGTCAAACATGCCTCAATTTTTGAAGAACCTACTGGATTGCCACCTCATCAGCCTTAAGACCATCACATCCCACTACTTCTTGGTAGTGCACCTCCCAACATTCAGCCCTACTGGTACCCATTTAATCAAAATACTGAGATAAAAAAGATCATCCATGATCTCCTATAGGCTGGGGTCATTCGACCCAACACTAGTATGTATTCTTCACCAGTATTGCTTATTCATAAGAAAGATGGTTCTTGGCATCTCTACATTGATTATTAGGATTTGAACAAACTAACCATCAAGGATAAGTTTCCCATCCCTGTCATTGATGAACTCCTTGATGAACTCTATGGTACACAATTTTTTTATAAATTGGACCTGCTCTTGGGGTATCACCAAATTTGTCTTCATAATGCTGACATTCCTAAGACAACCTTTTGTACACATGACGACCACTATGAGTTCCTTGTCATGCCATTTGGGATTATTAATGCCCCCTCCACCTTCCAAAGTTTGATGAACCAAGTATTCGGTGCCTTCTTACAGAAGTTTATCTTGGTCTTCTTTGATGACATTCTTATCTATAGTCCTACATGGGAGGATCACCTCCATCACCTCGATACTGCCTTGGGAATTCTTGTTGCTAACCACCTATGTGTCCAACATTCAAATTGTTCTTTTGGGAAAATAGAGGTGGAGTATTTGGGACATATTATCGCATCTAATGGTGTTCATGTCGACCCCACCAAAATTATGGCTATGACAAATTGGCCCCAACCAAAGACCTTCAAAAGCTTATGTGGATTTCTTGGTCTGACAAGATACTACCTAAAATTTGACAAGGATTATGGCATAATTGCAACTCCATTGACATCTATGCTCAATAAATATGCATTTGCATGGTATCCTACATATTCTCAAGCATTTGACCACCTTAAACATGCCATGTGTACCATGCCAGTCTTGGCTATGCCCAAATTTTCCAAGCCATTTGTGCTTGAGTGTGATGCATGTGGAACAGGTCTTGGTGTTGTACTTATGCAGGAAGGTCATCCCATCACCTTCACCAATAAGGCCCTAACTAGATGGAACTTGGTATGTTCCACATATGAAAAAGAGATGATGTCTATTCTCTATGTAATTCATAAATGGTGCCCCTATTTGATTGGCCGACACTTCTACATTAAAACCTACAATCAAAGCCTCAAATATTTTATAGAACAATGGGTATCTTCTCTAGAGCAACAAAAATAGGTTTCTAAACTCATGGGATATGATTATGAAATTACCTACAAAAAAGATAATAAAAATTTGGTGGCTGATGCTCTCTCTCACTAGTTCGAAGATCTAGTGCACCTCTGTGCAGTCTCTCTTCCCATTTCCACCTAGGTCTATGATCTTCAAAATGAGTAGCATAATGATATCCCAACCTAACAACTCATTCTACAACTATCTATTGATCCATCTTCTAAATCTAATTATACTTGGGATGGGCATACATTATGATATAAAGGTCACCTTTTGTTATCGATAGACTTCAAGTTCAAATAACCAGTTTTATAGGAGATGCATGCTTCCCCTTCTGCTAGTCATTCATGGTTTTTGAAAATGTATAAGAGAGTTCGTCATAATTTATTTTGGCATGGACTCAAGAAGTATATCGAAACATTTTTTGTTGAATGTGATATTGCCAACGTACTAAAGGTGAAATAGTTGCTCCACTTGTTATACTTCAACCACTTCCCATTCCCACACGTATTTGGATCACGATTTTTATGGATTTCATTGAAGGCCTCCTAAAATTTGATGGTAAATCAGTGATTCTTGTCATAGTGGATCACCTCTCAAAATATGCTCATTTTTTCACTTTGGCCCATCCCTACACTGCTTCCACCATTGCTCATATACTTCTTGATCACATATTCCCTAACTTCATTGACTAGACTTGTTTGATTTCTTGTTATGACATTTTTCCAATTCGAAATGGGTACAACCAATAAAAATATTTCTTTTAGTATTATTTATTTTCCATGTTTTGGATATGAGAACTTATTTAGACTCATTAAGAAAAAATGTGAAATAAGGAAGGCCATTGACATATTTAAAGCAAAAAAGGGCCTCATAAAATTGGTGGGGAAACTAACATACTTGAACAAGGAAAAAAAAAAGAAATTTCTAACGTAAATCAAAAATAATTTATTTTGATCTTTTTATGTTTTGGTCTAGAAAAAAATTGCATTTGCTTCTTGTTATATGTATAAAATTCTCGCCTGTAATATTATTTTTTGATGCCACAAATGCCCAATATTCTGGTGAGGTTTGTCTTACTCTATAAATTTGTGATGTTTGTGACTATCGTGAGAAAGACCCTATGGAATAGATTTTCTATAAGATATATTTACTAAAACACCTCTATTGGGAATAAGATTAAAATTCAGGAGACTTCATATGACATTTAACATAACTTTAACCATGTTTCAACTAAAGTAGGCATTTTTTGAATGATTATAGTTAATTATTGTACCCAAATTGACTCTCTGGTGGAAGATATAAAACTATAAGGTGAACTTAAGTTTTACAAGAATCCTATGAAGTTAAATGAAACTATATTCTAATTTGAACTATTATTGATAAGCAACATTACATTTAGGGTCAAGTACAATATATTATCCTTCTATATTTCTTCATCTCCCTTAATCTTCATTTCATGTACTCGAACTTATTTTTGTGTGTATAGTGTTGTCATCTTGTCTATTCCTGGTATTAGTATCTACTAGGCATTATGTATCGTTATCTTGTAATGCTTGGAATATTTATTTAGAGGAATATATGGGTGGGTAAAACTTATACCTAATTTGATACCATTGTTACAGGCCACTCTATTTGGTACCTGCATATAATGATAAAATACAAGGAAACAAGATAAAAACACCTACACACTTATCTCATTAGTTAACAACCAAATGATGTGTTTGGAATGGGTGGAGACCATCATCAAACTATGTCCTATGCACAAGTGTCCCCCTAATGTTTATCGCTAAAATATATACAAATATACATGCATTTAATTTAGCCATCCTGCATCTTGGAGTGAGACATTGTATTATAATACATATTCATAGATATATTATATGGCATTGATATTATATGGTGAATTATTGTACTTTGACCATATAATATTATTTATTTATGGTTAATATTATTATATGGCATTAAGATCATTGAGTTCCAATGTAGGAATAAATATGAAATTAACGTCACCATAATTTTATGGGTTGAGTTCAAAGGACATGTGAGTCTTTTTAGATATTTTGAGTAAAGATGAAATACGAAAAAGTGATAGAAAGTTTAGGAATATATATCATAGATAATTATATTATTGTGGGATTATATATGAACCATAGTAAAAAGTCAAAAATTATAAACAAATTAAATGATCGATATTTACGGTACATGTGGGATTATATCTAAAAGCTCTTAACTTAAATGTATATGGACTTATTCAGAAACTTAGTGAATCTTTTCAATAATAAATTATTATTTGATCTCACTAAAAATATCATTCAAGATTATATATAACTGTAGGTGTTATATGAGATTAATATATCGAGACCCTTTTAATAAAATGAGGTACAAAAGGATGGAAAACTTAACAAGTCTTCATTATGATAGGTACGGATCACTTGTTATATGTTAATTGTGAACTAAAAACCTAGAATGTGATCGTAACATTAAAATAGGTTAGAGTTTGCTTACATACAAATACATAGGTATTAATGTACCTAGTAGTGTGAATATAAATAGAGGGGTGTACTCTTATGGCTTTGGTTTCATTGGTGGATTATAGACTATATTAAATAACTGTGAAAATGAAGTTTAATGAATGTGTGCATTCAACCCCTAAACGAATGACAAATGTTGGATTGTATTATCTTATGTTCCATATGTGTTTTGAGTTTTACTTTACTATGTTTATGCATGGATTTAAATACGCAACATAATGGAAACAACTTTATTGGTAGTATGATTTTGTCTAGTCATTAGATGTCTGAGGGATCGAAACCATAACCATATTAAAACAATCTTTTAGCAAATGGGACGAGATGTTTAAATGAATGTTATAATGACTTTATGAATTTTTTGTTTCTTTGCAAATGATCAATTGGTTGTTAGTTATATATTGAGTATTTGTGTGAAATACATGATTATGAGTATATCTGGCATTTAATAATATGTCATGATGCATACTTATAGATATGTTACTTTGAATGATGATAAGCAGTTCAAACTTAGGTATACTCAGGTGGTATAGTATTATACTTGCTTGATTGATATTATGTATATAGGTCATTTGATTCTTTAAATCATAAGTTTGGTTATGTTTTTTATGTATTTGTGAACTATGATAGTATGGGATATCATAGAGTACTATAGTAAAAATGTATGTTGTACCTAGATGATATGTACTATAATTATTATGTCTAGACTTACATCTATATTTGACTAGTTTACTGTATATATATTGGTTATTGTTGTGAATAGCATGTTTTGTGACAGTTGATAAGATTTTATGTATATGCAAGTTTAATGAATGATGTGTTGGTATGTTATTGTGTTCCATGGAAACTATGACTCGCTTCATTATATCTAGTTACTTGTATAAATGCTTATGTTTCCATAATTTTAAGACTACTTTATATGAATGTTTTTGGAAAACTAATAGTATGCCTTAGAATACTAGTCTATGGTAATACGGGTTATCATAGGACGTAGTATGTTTAGAAACTAATTATGGTAGTGAAAATCTACAGTTAAATGTATATTTACCCAGATGGTATAAATTGTAGTCATTATTTCTAGTATGGGATATAAATTAATGTAAGATTCAATAATATGTTTGATGAAATAAATGTATGCTTTAGTTACTCCTATGTTTATCATATTATATGATGTGTTTTCTAGTAGGATGTAAAATAAATGAATCTTGTGGTTGAATTGTGTTTGATAAATCTATATTGTTGATACGAAGTAAGGAGTGAAATGGACTTCATTGGCTTATTGGTACCCTAATGACAGATGAAGGCAATCTGATCAAGTGGTGTGTATGAATTTGATTGATCTAGATCTTTATTATATATTATTTATAAAACTTTGGTTCAAAGTATGTTTAGTGATACATTATCATTTCATGAGTGTGATTCACATGTTAGTGTTATATCTTGCAATATATTAGATTTCTATGATACACTGCATGTTTAATTTAGAATCATACAGTACATGGGTACTTTATTGTCTCTCTTGATTCTCATGCCATCATTATCTACTCACATATGAAGGGAGGGTCATTTCTTGATTAGATTAGTGCAAGGGATCATTGGTATACAGTTGGTGTAGAAAAGTGCTCTGATGATGCTCTCCCTTCCCACAACAATACTGCTTATTGAGATGACACGTGAGATTGCCACATATACTTGAGTTACAAAACTATGCTCTCGGGGAGCCATGTATCTTATATGTACATTATATTGTGTTTTACTTATTATTGAATAATGTCATGAAGAGTTGTAATGACTTGCTTTTATAAATTGACAATGATGGTTGTAAACTTGTTTCAATTGTAGTTGAGTTAATGTGATTTTTTCTATGTTTACATTATGACGTGTACTCTCATGATATTAGAGATCAATGACATGTGATGTATTATTCTTGTTTGCTATTATCACACCTTGAGTATTCTTATGATCTATGTAGATTCTCATGGTGTAATCTATTTTTGGTATATGTGTTTAATTAAAAAAAATCACATATTTCTAGTTGGACCCCAGCGGGGTTGTTACATTCTATTATGACCACTACAAATACTAATGGGAATTTAACACTAAAATAAAAAGGCCCGTTTAAATTATCAATACATATGGATGAAATAAATGCACATCGACAACTTTAATACCATATAAAAACAACTATTTACCCACTACTTATAAATGAAGCTATTAGACAAACTCAAAAAAAATTCTATGAAAACATAGATATTAGTTATTTAATACATCCATGCTCCATTTGTAAAGAATCATATCCAGGCATTTAAATAAGGAATTATCATGGTATCCTTACTTTCTATCAATGCATTGGTAAAACAAATATTAATCATTTTTGTGCAACAAATAATATGAAACTAGGAATACTACCTAAAGTTCTATATGATCTCACTCAAGTTGAAGAAATGCTCATTTCAATAGTTAATCCAATATTATAAGTAACTCATGCATGTGGTGGACAATACAAATATAGTGTCCATACTATTAGTTTTCCACAAGATATATCTTCTATTATTAGGTATATGCCATGCCAACCTGCAAACCTTGATATATTAGTACTAAGAAGAACTAGATCAAAGAACAAACCATATGATTGCTTTGTAATCAAATTGCATGTTAGTGAAGCTCTACACTATAAAATGGAAAATGATCCCTACTATAGAGATGATGTTCAAATTGACTATAAAGCACTAGATGCTCTACCATCAAGGCCTATAGATATCTCCTCACTCCTTCATCACATCACAATAGAGATTCAAGATATGTCAAATACCAATGCTGACTTTGAAGATGACATAGATGCACTTGTAAATCTATAACACCAACAAACAACATCATTTGTAATTTCTCTTCCAAATGCACAAAGAGAGGTTGACCGCATAAGAGACTATGTGAACAACACAAACAATGAAAATCCACCTATAATTAATTGGTCAAATGTTAGCAATTCACCTATCAATTAATACAACATCGAGGGGCTATTTTTTTATGGTGCTTCCAACTCTTTTCCCAACAGGTGTTTTCATGTTTCAATAACCTCGTATTAAAAATATTTAGCCACAAAAATATGATTTGTACTTGCTTATATATCAAGATAACTAATTTGGAAGCCACCCATGCTTTTTTATTTTCTGTTAAACCTAATTATATGCCATCGAAGCCAAGAAACATCAAAATTATTTTGACAGATAAACATAGAAGATAACTTGCCACTCATAATTTTAGACTTGTGTGCATATTTAACACAATTACCTAATGCAAGTATTGTAGATCAATTAATGCATTTTGAGTCAACACTTAAAATTACACATGCATTTTGGTTAAAATGTAGAAGCGAATTAATAGATATGATCACACAACTGGGATCAACAACACTATTCTTCACCTTGAGTATAACAAACACTGGATGGCCAAACCTACATAGATTCATGCCAAAATCCTCAAATTTTGCCCTATAGAACACTTCTCAATGGAGAAATCAGAGCCCAATCATGAATCCCCATCTTGCATCTTCATACATTAAAAAAAGGTTTGTAATCTTCTGTGATGAAATTATTTATAAACATCTTCACAACAAAGACCATTGGTATAGGTATTCCTATTGAAAATATGTTTTTATTACTATATATATATCTGGTTGAAATTATTTAATGTATTTTTTATACTCAGGTATGAATGGCAACATAGAGGATCCGTGACATCCATGGATTCATATGGTAGAAAATGCACTAAACATGGATACACTAAATTAAAAAAATGCAGCTGAGGTTGATTTTTCAAGGAAATATTTTGATCAACATGTAACAACATGAAACCCACACAATAACATCCACCAAAGAATCCACCATTTTGATCTTGATGACCCATGCTTACTCACCATCGATGCAAATATTATATAATGGTCCTCAAAGAGATTATGAGGAACTTCTAAACCGAGTTCAATGTCACACAAAGTGTAGTGAGTCTACATGCTTACAAAAAAAAGAATGAATTTAAAATGTAGATACAATGCCCCATGTCCATTACAATAAAATTCAATCATGTTCATTGATAGTCAAGGCTGAAATAATTACCTTCCAGCATGAAATGATGAAAGAGTCAATATCTATAATGCAAGAAGGCTTTTAATATGGCATGCAAATATAGACTGACAACGAGTTATTTGTTGGCATGTTGTGCTCAAATATATATCAAAATATGTAGCAAAAGTTAAAAGCAAATATGAAAGTTACCATCATATGATAACAAGGATATCATCTACAATTAGAGTTAAAAACATAGTCAAGACTGCATATAGTAAGTTTCTATCATAAACTATTGTTGATCGAGACATAGGTGCACAAGAAACATGCCATATGTTGCAAAAGCTAACTTTAACTATTTACAGTTGGGCCTTCACTACCTTATCCATTGGCAAACAAATCTTCAAATAAGTTCTTTAAATTAAATCTATCAAAAACAATCTACCATCTTTTATCGATACATATCTAAAATGCCTTTCTTTTCTTGATGAAATGACACTCATTGAGGCTGCCTGGACATGGTCTTATAATAGTAAGAGGAAAAGTAATCAATGAAGAAAGAAACTAAATCAATCAATTATTCATATATTCCCTCATTTATCCTCCAAGCTTGTTGTTGAATCGCCATTAAATGAGGATTTATGTTGGACATAGATCTTACTTTACAAACCATTTTGAAACATTGTAGTGGACATTGGATTAAATAAGGTAGATATTATTAGGCATTGGGAAGAAATAAAATATTCTTATAATCCATGGCATACTAAGCAAATACCTACAAAAAAAAATAACAATGTCAAAATAAGTAGTGATGAAAGTGATAATGAAGAACATCTAGAACCAGACATGGAAATGCATGAGTGTGAAAGCATATCTCGTACACACCCATGTGGAAATATCAAGCTAGATGACATTAACATGCTTGGACTCTGTGACTTCGACAACATATGCAACTAGAATCATTCAGACATACTGCTTAACCTGCACATAACTACATAACAATTCATAGATTCACAATATGCAATTTCAAAAGATGTAAAAATTGAGTGTAGCAATAAACCAAATATCATATGAGTTGTCAAGAACTTAGTAGATAACCTTTAACATAATTCACCAACATGCTAAAAAAGAACCATAGGGTACATCGCTCTGAATGATTGCACAAGGAACAATAGGAACAAGCAAATCTTACTTGATAAGTATAATCAAACACACCTTGGATAATCTTCCAAGAAACAACAAGTCTCCCCTACTTCTTTCTCCAATTGGTATTGCAACATTTAACATAAATGCATCAACAATACATTCAATGCTTCATATCCCTATCCAAAAAATGAAAGTGCTAGAGGGACAAACGTTAACAACTTTCCAATAATAAATGAGACACATTCAATATGTGTTCATAAATCAAATGAGTTTTATAGGGCCAAATATCTTTAGTAAGATAAATAATTTATTTTGTGAAGCATTTTCTCAATAAAATAACAAAGACTTTAGTGTTTGCTTAATTATACTCATTGGAGACCTATGATAAATCCCATCTATAAATGACATTCCAGTGTATGCAGACATCTCTTTTGGGCACATATTATGATGCACATTTGATATAGTTGTACATTAAAAATAAATTTTTGTCAACATAGATGCACAACAAAACAAATACAATTCAAGAAATTGTTAACTAACATAAGAGATGCAAACCCAATAGAAGAATATTGGAATATGCTCATGTCTAGAACAACATCATTCATACCTCTAGAAGAATAGAAAATTTTTAAAATCTCTACACATTTGTATGCAACAAATGTATTGGCAATAATGCATAATATACAAATGTTGAAATCACTAAATATGTCAATTGCTTTATGCAGAGTCAAACAAATACAGCTAACTGCAATGACACTCAAATTCACATCTAATCTATGTAAAAAACAAAAATTTATGTTAACATCTAATCTATGGGTGAAAACAAGATTAGTTAATGGAGCTATTAGATAAATTATAGACATCGTCTACAACTCAAATTCAAAGCCACTATTCCTACCCATATATGTAGTTATTGTATTCAATAAATACTCTGACGCCCCATGGGATACATAAAATCCTAGACATGTACCAATTTCTCCTATTACATGAGGTAATCACCATCATATGCTTATAAAAATGGCATGGGCATTAACCATACACAAAGTACAAGGAATGACACTCAATAAAGTAATAATTGATATTGGAGACATTTATCGCCAAGGATTAACATTTACTATTGTATCAAGAGTACGTTCAATCAATTATATGTACATTTCTCCTGCATTTATCTTTGAAAGCTTTGCAATAATGAAAGAAAGTAAATATGCAAATCTTCAAAAATTAGAGGAGAAAAGATGACAAAATTACCTCTTCAACACCATTCATAAAAATTATATATTTATAATCAATGTTGTATAAAATAAAAATAAAAATAGAGAGATATCTATAACTACTTTTACATACAATGGATTTTACAACGTCAACAATTTCATCATTCATAAATATTATAAAAATTGATATAATATTAAAATATAAATTATACAATCTAATATTAATATAAATTATATAATATATACAATAATAAATTTTTAATGTGTATAAAAATTATAATAAATATTATACAACATTTTTAAAAAGCCAATCAAATAAATTGATAATTAGATTACGTGACTTAAAACCAAAAAAAGGAGGTAGTGAAGAATAACTACAAATACTTAGTAGAGAAAAACATAAATTAAAGCACTAAATCATTACGACAAACTAAATATTTACTAATTTTATTTAACCTCTGACTTTTATTGCACCATGAGAGCAACTACTAGTAGTATTAATATATATTTTAAGAGGAAATGATAGAGCTATTTGTTATAAGAAAACTTCAACCACAAAATAGTATTATTAAATCTTGGGTATTTAAAAATGCTTAAGAATAGTTTTGGATTAGAACATCACCAACTTTTAGGTAAAGGGAAAATTACATATCATTTAAAACATTGTAATTAAGAAGAACACATTTAATAAAAGAAAGTAATCAGTAAAAAAATTATTTTATTTATTTTTTGATATATTTTATAGTTAATGGCTCTATTAACTTTCTCGCTAACAATCTTATAAAAGGGTGTTTGATCTTCTCTTAAAACAAAAAGTTATGGGATGGATGTAATGATTTTATTAAGAAATATAAGCATATGTTATTTAACATTCCTTTTCTAATTTAATTTTTCAAATAAATTTGATTATTTTAATTCTCTGTTTTACTTGGGTTTTAAAAATTTTATTTATTTTTAAGAATCCATTACGGATTATTTGAAAATTGATTTCTTCTTTATAACTCTAATCAACTCAAAATATATTGTAAAACATTTTAAAATAGTATAGTTATTGAGGGGTTGTCTCAATCAGACCTTTGTCCTTGGAAAAATTGAAAACTAACACTTAATATAATTCAACAAGCAATTGTGTTGATGCAATCCTCGATCCTTATATATTATTTCACTACACAAATAATTAACAATGATGTAATATAAAGACTCCAAATGAAATTTAACCATAAGCACTTCAATTATGCTCTTAGACTTCTACTTGTCACTTTTGATTTTTTCTTAAAACTCTTGCTTTCAAATCACTTGTATGTAAGTTTTAGACCTATGCCTATTTTTCAACAGTGCAAACACTTGCATCCCAGTCAAATGCATACGTTGATGCAAGTATTTTATCCCAATACAAGTGTCCAATTCCCTAAAGTGATACAATTTACAAATGAAAAATATACATATGGTCGGTCTAAATGCTTTAATATGAGATATTTCCAAAAGGGATTGATATATGATCCAACATCAGAACCATCATCCCTTTTGGGATCCCCAACAACCAAACAAATTTTATCTATGGGGGAAGTGATCAACCCCTTCTTGCTCCTGCCACTACCCCATTCATCAGACCATTCACCATCAATTTTTCCTACCCAGACAAACTAGCCTTTGCCAAAGTTTACGTCTATAGGTGCACTTGGAAGGGGTTTGGTCTTGGATTTTATGAAAAGGGACCTCATGAGTTACTCATAATAAAAAATCAGAAACTTCATGAGTTATTTATCCATGTGTTTGTACCACCAAAATAACCCACCTCACCAGAACCCATCACCACCATCAATGAAGAACTTTCATCCTCACCATCCCCATCTCCCTTCAAGTATGAGGACTTCAATGTCATCCCATATAACTTTTTTTTTATCAATATAGTTAGTTTAGGCCCCCTAACGTATCAAAATAATGGTCGAACTAAAACCCTTCCTCTCATCTATCCTAAAATGATTGAACACAATTTTCCTAACATCAACACCATCCAACATTAGGATGATGATTTCATTATCACCTACCTCAATGTGAGGTACTTTATAATTCATAAATCTCTCCTTCTTGAGAACCAAACCATGTGGAATGAATCCACTATTGATGTCAACTTGGAAACTCAGGATTTTGAGATCGTAGCATAGCGTTTGCATGGTCCTACCAAGATATGCCCAAAATTGACCCTTCTATTTCCCTTCACAACATTGTTACTCATCTTAAATCTAAACTAGTTTGACAAAAGCTTCATAGAATGCATCTTTGCATAGCCCTCTTAGTCAAAGAAGAGCTTCAGTGTCTCTTATCCATTGACTTCATCCAACCCATTGACTATCCACAATGGGTTTCTAACATTTTTCCTATCACCAAGATCATAGGGGGAATTCATCTCTGCATCTAATTCCATGACCTCAATCTTGTTTTGCCCAAAGGATGACTTTTCTTTGCCAAACATCAACAAACTTATTGATCTTACAACTGGTCATTAAATGTTATCTCTCATGGAGAGTGTCACAAGATATAATCATAGCTTGATTACCCCTAAAGATTAGCAATCCAAGATATAGGTAGGGCTCGATACGGATAGGTCGGTAGACCACGTTATTTTACAATCTTGTGTTAGCTGACATCGATTGCGACGGCACATGTGCATGTACGTTAGCGCCCTTCGCCTTCAAATTATTTTTCCTGTCGACTTAACGGAAATGAAGATAAATTAAAATGCGTTCATATTTTCATTGAAAGGGACAGTCTGTTTACGTAGCATGTGACCAGAATTAAATAGCTGTTACGAGGTGAGGGACTGTAACCGATTCAATAATTCCGAATGGCCCAATCATTTACATCTGACACGAAACAGGAAAAGGAATATAATTCATTCGATGGCCATGGGCCTCCGTGATAGAAGAGGGATGGATATTCATTGTATATATAAGAGCTACCAAGTTGACAGGTGAGAGTAGAGGGTGATGGGGAACGTTATTGGAGCTTTAGCTGAGGATCACAAGCCTTGCTGGCAAGGCTTGTTTGTTTTGCCTCACGCATATTAATAAGCCATGTATAACGGGATCGAAATGATCTGCACATGTAATATTTTTGGCAGTGTGGGAGCGCGCCTAGTTGTGATGTCACTGAGCTTTCTCTTGTAGGGACGTGCACATGATTATTGTCCGAGTAAGTAGGGTCTTCAAATTATAACACAAAAAATTTATAACATGTACAACAGATATACTTCCAAATACTTTGTTCGTAGTAACTTCAATCAATTTTTAATAAAAAACGGTGTAATTTTTAGGATTGTGTGTCAAGCTCAGGGACGCCCTGGGTTGGCCTAGGCAGCAGTGAGTCTTGTTGTAAACCTGATACACATTGGCTTGGTCACCCTCAAGTACGTTGAGAGCGCACTTTTCTCATCCATGTGTGCGGCATATGAGTGAATGCAATCACAATATATTTTCCCAAAGGAGTTGGTAATTTAATGTCGGCCTACATCGTTATAAAGAATGGAGGATAAATTCTAACACATATCTTCATTAATTTAATTGTGGGAATCTTATTTGGGGGCATAGACATCAAAAATCCGCACACCTGCGATTTCGAATGTCAAAGTAGCCTTGGAAGTACCCGTGGACCCTCTTAGGACCAACCTACACCTATCAACCCTAACTAGACCAATTTGCACTCAGTTGCACCTATATGAGTAACCCTATCTTCAGGGCCCTATTCTTATGGACCCTGATCGTCGATGGTCATGGTGACAATCGACAGTCAGCGTTGGGGACCCCCAACTGTCGACGGTCAGGGCCCACCTTTTAGTTAAGAGCATGCAAGCTCCACCGACTCATTGGTAAATATAACCTTGTCTAATTTGTGTTGCGAGCCTTTGCATGCACAAATTATAGTTAGATCACCCAATTACACCTTCACTTCCACCTCTTGCTTATGCCTATAAGAGAGAGAGCCTTGGAGTGATTAAATCCATCTGTAATAATTATCAGGAGTTCAAACACTCAGGGGTTTTCTTTTGTAGGTCAATCAGGTCAATCAATGTCATCAGCATCATCAAGCATTATCAGCCATCTTATTGAGAGCCAGCTCGCCGTTGCCTCTCAACCAAGCTCTCAGGAATAGTTACTCTATTGGAATGAAGTCATATTCCACCAATAGGGTAATTGCACCAACCATTCATCCAATCAACTTCTGGTAAGACGCGTGCTTATTTGTCAATATTCATGTGCTTTTGTCCCATTTCGCAATCAATCTAACCCTTGCCCAATTCCTGAAATCCATTTGTGGAATCTCGTCATCTTCTGTTGATCAAACCCAGAAACACATTCAACTGTCGATGGTCAAACCCCAACTGTTGACGATTAGGCATAACAACCGACGGTTACCCTAACCGTCGATGGTCCCCTTTGGAACTAAAAACCAACAACCTATTTTCACTTACCTAACCCCAACCAAATCCAATTTTTTGTGTTTTTGACCACTCACAAACTCCTTTTAAATTTTCTAAAGCATACCTTGACTCGTTAGCACTAGTATTAATTAGTCTATCACTAATTAGATCATTTCTAGTCTATTTTTCTAACAAGATTTTTTGTATTCAATTCAAGTAATCTTCTTTAATTGATGCAAGTACCTTCTTTCCAGTTCTATAAATTTAATTGTTTGAAACATGTGGATTGACAGCCCCTAAGGAAGCTCTCACTTTTGGGATCTAGCTATTGCTAGACAATCCACCCAACTATCTGTCTAACAACCAAGTTTGCTTTAGTATTTTCTTATCTGCAGGTCTTCTTCCCAAGCCAAAGAGGAGCTCTTCACAATCTTCTAATTCAATGCATGCACAAACAAATAGGGTTTTCAACCATACCCGTATTGAGTTTCTTTTCTTTCTTCCCTAAAACTTAAAGTAAAAATTTACATGAAACATTATGACATGCCCAGTGGGACCTAGAGTCTTTACTCGTGTTTTCTTTGCATTTGTATGCTCTCCTCTCTATCTATGCTCATAATTGAAACTAAAATATATTTTGGGCTTAAAAATAACTGCATCCATTACTTGCCTTTAACATTAGTTCACTTTGAATTAAAGCACATTAATCTTATCGTAGCATCACTTTTGTTGCACACACTAGTCATACCACTTTCACCAATAAAATATCAAAATAATTTGAGACGAAGCCCGACTGAGATTTTATCACCTAGCGGTTACCTTACCCATTCCTGGCAATCCTACTTGGAGGTCATTACCAAGGGGAGAACCAACTCAGCTATCTGATTGAGTATAAACTCTAAATATCAATATATAGATTCCAAGCCATGAAACTGTGAAGTGAGGGGGTAGGCCCCAATCCAAGCCACATATTGATTCCAATATGAATTCTTTTGAGCACCTAAACAACCTGAAATCAACCATAGATTGCTTCTATAGTACCTAATCTACAAGCCAACTTCTATCACACATTCTCATAAACTAACGCATAATCTAGAAGCGAGATTAAAACTAACCTCTAGGCTTAACGTACTTCATAGTGCGTGTCTTGATTTCTTTGATCATTTTCTTGTCTTTTTCTTGTTTGAGTGGTGAATTTGTTCTTGTTTTCTCTCCCCTTTTTCTTGTATGGTTCTCACTCGTCAGCAGCGAAGAGACCTAGTAGAACAAAACCCATCACTTAAATCAACCTCTTCTACCTCCTCATCTATGGAGTATGTCTCAAAGGTAGAAGATTCACCTCATCCATTGGGAAGCCCTACTTTTTCTTAAGTTTTTCCCAAAGGAGACATGGATTTTACCACTTTCCTAGATAACAATCCAGTTACCCTTCAACACTATCTTAACACCTCTTCTCACCATATCCCAGTTTCAACTCCACCTCAAGATTCTCCTTATGGCATGCCTTCCCACCTTATGAAGGGTATCCCTGTTGCCATGATCACCACTCAACCTTTGACCACCCAAGCGTCTTCATCTACTAACCCCTTTGATGCTACAACTAAAAACCAACCTATCCAACCAACCTTTACCCTTATACCTTCTACCCTTGCCAATGACTCCTTTACCTTGGGGATAACCCAACCATTGACCCATCATGCTACACTCGTTGTTGGAGCACCCACCAATGACACTACCAACTTCCCCTCTATCAAACCTAACCCATCAATCAATACCCCTTAGCGCAAAGGTCACCACCTCACCTCTTGTCACCAACCCAACTACTACCCATGCCCAATCCACAAGGACTCCTCAGTAGTTACCTATTGCACCCAGTCTAGGATAAATCCCTAACCCACAAGAGTATGTACCCACTACCCATCCACCATCATCCACCTACCCTACCCAACCCATAACATCCACATTCCAATATGTGGCAGCCTCTGAACCACCAAATAATTACCAATATGTTGCCCAACTTCAACCACAATATCAACCTTACGTGCCACCTCAAACCGACCTAATGAAAATGCTCATGGACAAGATGACCAACCTTGAGTCATCCATTTCAGGGGCTCATGACATCCTATCCTATGATCAGATTTGTAATGAACCTATTCATCCCTCTGTCCCCATCAAACCTTACCCTCCTCAATGGGAGCTTTCAAAATTTACCAAATTTCAAAGCAAAGAGGACCCTCAACAACACCTTAGGGCTTTCAAACATGCATGTTACATGATTGCTTATGATGATGCCCTTCTCCTTCGAACCTTTCCCATGTCTTTATCCAACCTAGCACGTGATTGGTATAGTGCCCTCATCAAGCATTCCATCTTTTCTTTCACCCAACTAGCACAAGTCTTCTTAGATCACTTTCCCATTAACATTTCCAAGAAGGTCTCTATCACAAACCTCTATTCTATTAGGTAATTTGATGATGAGTCCATTGCCGATTTTGTCACTCATTGGAGAAGATTGATTAATCAAGTTTCATTTTCCCTACCTCAAATTGAACTTATAGAACTTTTCTTTCGAGCATAAACCAAAAACAAATATCTTCTACATTACATGTCCAAAGCTTCAAAACTTTTGATGAGGCTTTTAACATAACACGTAAGCTAGAAAACTGGGACATAGATGAGGGTAAATTGAAGTTACGAAACAAGAACTCTACCTTCAAGACCAACAAAATCTCTTCCTCCAAACCAGGTAACCAAGCTAATACTGGAACCAAGACTAGGGGAACCACAAATGCCATCATCCTTAAAACTGCCCCTCCACCCAATGTCAATAAAAAAAAATATTCCATTACCTCTAACCAAAAGACAAGGAACCCAAAATAAAGCAACCAAAAATAATTCATTCCACTTGGAGAATCTTATACCTCAATTTTGGAGAAGCTACTAAAAGCTAACCTTATACAACTTCCACCCATTAAACCTCCCCAATAGTTTGATTCTTCTCATCCAACACCTGCTTGGTATAATGAGAATGACCTTTATGCTTTTCAACGGGTAATTGGACATGGTGTCAGCTGATGTAATACTTTCAAGAATATTGTTCAAAGTCTTATCGACAAAGGGGAACACGTGTTGGATAATCTAAATGCCCCTCAAAATCAAGCTCTTAACATCTTTAGGGAACCTTTTCCCAACAATGCCCTTGTCAAAGCTGAGGACAAACAAGCTGAATATTCTCATGATGCCCACACGATCAATATGGTCCTTGATGCGTCTATCATCCAGCCTACCTACTATTCCCCCACTTCATCTACCAAGGTGGTGAAGTCACTTTCCCTTCCTTAGAAGGCCCAAACCAAGGAGGTTCATTTTTCCTTAGCTTCACTCATAGAGGCTTTGGAACCATCAAGCACCCCTTTGGATAGCCAACCCAAACAAACGACCATTCTTAGCCCACCACCTCCCCTAACTACAAACCAAGCCACAACTATGGACATCATGCCTAGGGGAGAACTTTTTTTGCAAACACCCCTCATAGAGTGGCCACCCAACCTAAACTTACCTCCCTTGCTTGAGGAAATGAACAAGGCTATCAACCCTCCTCCTCAACCCATAGGTGTATCCTCAACACCTGCTACCCTAGAGGCCAGACCAACATACAAATATTTTTCCAAACTCATTCAAAAGTTAGGTATGGCTACAAAACCAAGCATATCAAACCACTTTCTAGCAATAGTTAGGGCTTCCCTCCATCAACAAACCTAAAACTTCTAGCATTCCCCTAACCAACCAATCCAAACTTCCACTAACCCCCCAATTTCTTAGTCAACCAAAATAGTCGCCACATCACCAACCAAACCTTTCAAAACTCTTAGTGCCTTCCTTACTTAGAGTTTGCTTCACCCATCCTTGAAAGTAGACTTAACTTCACCCAAGCCTATACCCAAGTCTCAACCCACACCAACCAAGAGGATAAAAACATTGAAGGGATGCATGACTAAGACTCTACATCTCTCCAGATTGCCTTCTATCTCAGGCCCTCACCCTTCCACTATCGAAGGATTCGCCAAGGTCCAAATAACGAGGATGCAAGAGTCGTGGTTGCACGGGATGAAGCAAGTGAATATCACAAAATGCTAAAGTAAATGAAATCAAACAAGAGATAATTGCATAGACAATTTGGAGAAAAGCCAATATTCCATTAACATAAGATGGCCAAAGTGAAGAATACATATGGGAGAACACGTAAGTAACTCCTCCACAAAAGGTGGTCAAGGCATCCCAAGAATAGACTGTAACTCCTCCATGAAAGGTGGTGACAAGGTGCTAAGAATAGAGAAGTAACTCCCATACCCAGAATAGCCAGTCAAAGGAGTTACTTATAACATTCTTATGACACCTATGACACATCTATGACACACATCTCCACATAAGCTAGCCTATTCCACGAATGTAGGAAAACTCCATGTATGCACAAATATATAATTTCCCTAATTAAATAATAGGGAAAAATAAAAACCTACACTAACACCCCCCATAAGTGCAACTTAGGTGGGCATTGTGGAAATATAAAATGGGTCTCGGCAACTAGGCCTGATGAGGTACCCATGTACAAATGCAATCTCCCATAAGATAGAGAAAAGGAGAAAACCCGTAGGAAAAAACTCCCCCCCCAAAAGAGAGACATAAAATAAATGAAGAGGCTAGTAGGCCCCCCTAAAGATGATGCTATTGCAGATGTGGACCGCACCCCAAGAAGAGCTCATAGATGAATGAACTTGCTCTCGGTGAAAGGTTTGGTGAAGATGTCTACAACTTGCTCCAAAGACTGGCAAAATATCAAGTCAATGACTTGACTATGAATAAGCTCCCGAATGAAATGCATGTGAATCTCTATGTGCTTGGTCCGCTGGTGCTGAATCGAATTCTTGCAAATTTGAATGGTACTCTGGTTGTCACAATAAATGATGGTGGGCTGCCTAATAGGAATGCCAAACTCAGAAAGTATCCCCTGAAGCCAAATAGCCTTAATAGCTGCATTAACAGCTCCCTTGTACTCTACCTCTATGGATGATATAGCAATAGCATTTTGCTTCTTGCTAGACCAACTCATAGGACCAGAACCTAGAGAGAAACTATAACCAAAAGTGGACTTGTGAGTCTGTGAATTGCCATCCCAGTCTAAATATGTATATCCAACCAAGTCAACCTCTATGCAAAATCTGTAATGAATCCCATATCTATCTGAACCCTGTATGTAATGCAAGATCCTCTTAGCTACTTTCTAATGCAACTCATGAGGTTCCTGCATAAATCTAGAGATAAGTCCCACTGTATATGATATGTCGGGCCTGGTGTGAGTCAAGTAGATGAGACTGCCAACAAGTTGTTGATACCGAGTGGCATCAACCAATGGTGAAGAACAGTCAGCCTCAAGCTTGACTCCTGATAGAAAGGGAGTCGGAGATGGCTTGCAACATGTGAAATTGAGCCAATAAGTTAAGAGCATATTACGTTGTGCAAGAGAAATCCCTAAATCTGACTGTGAGATATTGATGCCAAGGAAGTAGTGCAACAAACCCAAGTTTGTCATGTCAAATCTATCTTGGAGAGATGCCTTCACCACTACAATAGCTGATGAAGAACTCTCGGTGATCAAAAGGTCATCAACATAAAGAACCAGAATCAAGAGCGAGTCATCTTGCCACAAAAAGTAGACATTAGGATCAAAATGGTACCTAGTGAAACCTGTTGTGAGAAAGAAGGAATCCATCTTGGCGTACCATGCCCGAGGGGCCTATTTGAGGCCATAGATAGATTTCCTAAGTCTGCATACTAAGGAAGAACACTGAATCTAGTGAAAACTCAACTCTCATGCCCTGACCAATGTGAGTGATTTGGTACACTGATAGGAGATTGGTTGAAAGAGAAGGAACACTTAGAACATTATCGAATGTTCCTCCTTCCATTTCAACTGACCCTCTCCCTACAACGAAAACTAATGTGTCATCACCCAAACTAATTGAAGTCATGCTACAAGGCTCTAAAGATGAAAACTCAACTAGGGAAGAGCCCATGTGGTGAGAAACACCTGAGTCAATGACCCATGAAGATGTAGAAGCTGCTATAGCTACAAGAGCCTTGCCTTTTTCTTTCTCCTTACCCTTGCCTTTTGCCTTAGTAGAATCTTGGGTAGATGAATTCTGCTTGATGGACTCAAGAACACCTATGTTGTGCTTCTCTAGAAGATGAGTTAGGCGATCTATTTGTTTCTTCATGCATTTGTGTTCATCATGCCCTGTCTTCTTACAATAGGCACACTTTACCTTTCCCTTCTTAGGTTTAGCATTGGAGGAGGAAGACTCAGTTTTGTTTTTGGCAGGATTGTTGTTTTCTTTCTTCTTCTCCTAGTCCTTATTTTTTTCTTCTTCTCCTTTGTTGAAGTCTTATCCTTACCATTTCCAGCTATCAAAGCTTGGAGTTGAGTAGACTTCATTGTGCCCATTTGAATTAGCTTATCTTGCTGCCTAGTCAGGTTGGCAATGAATGAATCCAAAGAAGGCATCTTCCATGTAGTGCCAAGGGCACTTTTTGTGGCATGGAAAGTGGAGACAAAGACTGAATAGCTTGGACCTAACTTTGCGAGAATAGAAAGGATGAGTTGGTCATCTTTCTTCTCTATCCCGCATTCTTTCAATTGAAATATAAGGGCCTTAAACTTAGTGAAGAAGTCCTGTAGGGTGTCAAATTTGCTAGGACTTAGACTTATGAGTTCGTTTTCAAGCTCATGACCTCTCATCTCATCAAGCTTCCCAAATAAGGTTTCTAGGGTGTCCCATATGTCTTTGGGAGTCTTGGAGGTTTATAAATGGAAGAGAAGTTTTGGAGACATGGATAAGCTCAGTAATCCATAGGCTTCATCACTACGGTTGTACCACTTGACTTTTTCAGCATCGGTGTTGGATTCTACTTCAGCATCCATGGTGATCCTATACAACCCTTTACTTCTAAGAATGATTGACATTTTAACCTTCCATTCATGATAGTTGAAGGGTGTTAGGAGTTTAAGTTGAAAATAATCCATTTTAAGCTAAATTTAGGTGAAGTTGTGTTGATTGCAAGTTGTGAATTATGCAGAAAGGAAAATGAAAGCAAAGATTGCAAGTGCTGAAAAGCAATCACACCCCCTAGAAATGTTGAGCCCCCAAAATATGAAAGTGCACACTCAAAAGATGTCAGGCTTAGCAAAGAATGTGTCTTAGAGCAATCAGTGCAAGACTTTAAGCAAACAGGATGTTGGACTCAGTCGAAAATGCGTCCCGGGAGACCCAAATTTTAGGCACTTTATAAACTAGTGCATTTTTAACAAATAAAAAGCCTACACTGTGGAGAATTGAAATACAAACACTTTTACAAAAAATGGCACTCAAATCTGAGCTACCATTTGCAAGATATTAAAGATTCAATTTTCTGTAAACTAGTGTTTTTGCAAAAAAACAGCACTAAAACATTAAAAAAATCCCTGTTTTGAGAGAGAAAGTGGCCTTCTAACCACTTGTTAGACTTGACACAGAGCGAGGAATCCAAAGGAGGTCTTTATGAGGCGGAATTGGCCTCCTGCCAACCTGGGCCTCACCCTTCGTCTTCGTAGGTCGAAGATATAAGTTTTTAAAACCTTTAAACTGCTTTTATTAAATGCTAATTTTCTAATTTGACTTTAATTCAAAAAATAAAATGACTGATTTATGAATAAAAGATCAGAATAATTATGAGGAAATTAGACAAAAGTAGATTTTACCAATTTTGCTTAGTAGAGAGTGGGCCCACCAAAACTAGGCATAAAAATCCCCACAAAAGTCCCGTTGCCCTTGCTGCAGCCATGGCCGACTTCATCGAGCTAGCTTGTAGGGCTGCTATCATTCATCATCTTGGAAGAAAAGAAAAAAATTGTAGACAGGCATAGGATTCAAAGAAGAGACAAAGTACCTAACCACAGGTTTGACGCACTCTATGTTTTATTCACTGCTCTCCACTACCTAGTCTAAAAATATTCTCTCAACTCGGATGCGGCGAGTGAGATGAATATCTTTAGGCATAATAGTCACCCTCTTTGCATGAATAGCATAAATATTGGTGTCCTCAAACAACCCCACCAGATACGCCTCCAATGCCTCCTGCAAAGCTGACATTGTAGAGCCCTAGAACCTCAGATCCATCTTGAAGTCCTGCTCTATTTCCTTCACCAAACGCTGTAAGGGAAGCTTTTGGATCAAGAGCTTGGTGCTCTTCTATTATTTTTGGATCTCGTGCAAAGCAACGGTGCCAGGCCTGAAATGGTGAGGCTTCTTCACTCCATTGGTTGCAGGCGTTGACTTGCATGCCACCTTTGTTATGAGTTGCTTGCGAGGGGTCTTCCCTCTTATTGATTTTAATGCCAAGTGTGGTGGAAAATAGCCCTGGAGCAGATCTGGATCACACAGATTTGGGAAATGATGCCATCACAGGGTTGCATGTATATGGAGAGACCAAACAAGCCATGGAAGGAACAATAACACAGAGAACTAGCAATATCTCCTGCAAATTTTCAAATTTCACAAAAAAAATGCCTTAACAAAGCTCTAGATTTTAATGAAAGCAATAGAAAAATAGACAACCAGTTACCGGGGTGGCTTTGATACCATATCGAAGGATTCGCCAAGGTCTGAATAACGAGGATGCACGAGTCATGGTTGCACGGGATGAAGCAAGTGAATACCATAAAATGTTAAAGTAAATGAAATCAAAAAAGAGACAATTGCATAGACAATTTGGAGAAAAGCCAATATTCCATTAACATAAGATGGCCAAAGTGAAGAATACATATAAGAGAGCACGTAAGTAACTCTTTCATAAAAGGTGGTCAAGGCACCCCAAGAATAGACTGCAACTCCTCCATGAAAGGTGGTGACAGAGTGCTAAGAATAGAGAAGTAACTCTCATACCCAGAATAACCGGTCAAAGGAGTTACTTATGACATTCTTATGATACCTATGACACATCTATGACACACATCTCCACATAAGCTAGCCTATCCCATGAATGTAGGAAAACTCCATGTATGCACAAATATATAATTTCCCTAATTAAATAATAGGGAAAAATGAAAACCTACACTAACATCCACTTTGATTAACAGGTAACCCCCTTTAACATATGTCACACATTGTTGTTGATTACACCAACCCATTTATTATTTGATGCATCGGTCCTTCCCAGATTACCAATAGTCAGACCACCAAACTCAACCACCCCAACTACCAAGATACCCAAACCAAAACAATCAACTAGAAACACCACCTTACCCAAACCATCTCTCACCAAACCTATTGCCACCAACACACCCATCTTACCAACCCAAACCATGATCCCTAAACCTTTATTACCTCCAATAGAATCCTATACGACCATTTTTCAAAGATTATTGTAGACCTCCTACCTCACCTTACCTCCTATCAAACCTTTCTATCCTCTCAGTTCAAAGTTAACTTGATACAATGACCATCAAATCTACTCCTATCACAAGACACTTGGGCATGACACGTATAATTGCAAATCTCTTCGAACCATTATCTACCAACTCTATGACAAGGATGATCTTTTAGTAGATGAAATTCCATCCATTTCTCCACCACTACACTCAATGACCAGTCACCAACACATTACTAATTCCCCACTCTCACCTCAAAGTGATAGAGAATCTACCCAACCCTCCATCACACCTTGTCAGGAACCTAGAACAATAAACATGCTTTGATCCCATGTGTCAGGATCTTGCTCCAACGATAGAGCACATATGATTACTTCTTGTATTAGCAACTAAACACAGAATTTAACTAGAATCAATAAGTAACTAGAAATATGAAACAACACAGGAATATGAGAGACAATACATAATTGTATTAATAATCACTCAGAAGAATATACAATAAAGAAGATGCCACTTCTTCCACCTCAAAGGTTCACCACGCCTCAAGACCTTCTTCTCTCTCTCTCTCGGTCCCAACAATCAACTCAAATATAGAATTGATGTTCACCTCTCCAACCAGTCAGTAACACGCTGCCAGTACACCAAGTACACAACCATACTCCAAGTAGATCCCCTGCTCTTTGCTACTACCTGCAAATCACTAGACCTTACTCACCATTGTAGATATCCAAAAGAAGCCATGCTAACCTGCTGACTAAGATCATACAAATACGAAGAACCCAGTTGATTCTCCAAACCAGTACCCACCTTGGTATTGTGGCACTAGGAAGAATGCACCATTGCTCTCCTCTATCTGAAGGAGCTTATTGCTCTCTTACTCTCTAGCTACAGTTTTACAATACAACCCATGAGTCCATATATAGATCTCATGCTTACAATAATTAGACTACCTTAATTACAGTAATTAGACACGCAACTCAAGACTAAGACTAGCCTTTGACATGCAAACAAATAGTCCAAAAATAGACTCTCCGGGATCAACATGCAAACTACCTGTTCTCGCACAGGCTGCCGACGTCGGCTCCTCCATGACCGATGTCAGTCGACTAGTAACCGACGCCGGTTGGTTCTTCGCTACTATCTGATCGACGTCGGTTGATCAGAATGACGCTGGTTGCCTTGCAACTGACTCTGCAACTCTACATCCTTTGTAAATTTTCCTGTTTGCATCCTGGTGAAGCTTTTAGCTCCACAACCTAACAATCTCCCACTTGAAGATAAACAGCTGCACGTGTACCTGTACTTGTACACCATCTAAATTATTCCCTGGCTTGTATCCCTCTTCAAGATCAATCCTGAAGATCAACCACCACACAACCTGTGATGCTATACCTGTCATTCAAGTAACCTGCCACATATGAACCTACACATCCATGTAGTGAAGACCTTGACCCTGCATAACAAGAATCCCTACTGCTGATCCCACTGAACTGCCCTCCAGTACTCCTTCCCTGAATTGGCTCCATACTTTTTGACAACTCCCACTGCTTGGGAAAACTCAGGTCTACACTAGACCTCATGTGATTTCAAACCCTGTTTCAAGCTAAACTTGAACTGTCCAACCCTTGGTGTGCTTTCTGATTTTGCATCCTGCATCATGAACCCCGCCAACACCGTCTTCACACCAGCTCCCACTGGAGATAAAATCTCCATGTCTCTTATGCTAAAAAATTTCACTGCTCTAAATTCTTCTTGACATACCTCTAAACTAACCTTACCCTTAGCTCAGCAAAACCCTGTATCTCTAAACCTATAACTAGTATACCATTCACATATAGTAACTGGATAATGTCGTGACTCATCATCCACCTGGTAAGACAAAACACAATAGTTACACTGACATTGACTGAAGCCATGCTTAGTCATCCACCTATCAAAACCTATACCACTGTCCTACAGCTACCTCAAGACCATGTACCTTGGCCTTCTGTCTCACTTATCCATTCACTCTCTTCTCTAATAAGGGAATCCACTCCTCTCCCAGTGCTCTCTCTTAGCTGACAAATCTACCAAATCTCCTGCTTGGTTCTCTTCTGAAGAATTCATGCCATGCTCCCACTGTTTCTAGATTCTACCTACATTGCCTCTATACATCTTCCTAGTTCTCAACCATCAGTAAGAAATATAAAGAAGGTGAACAATGAATATGAGGTTCACTTACCCTTTTTGACCTTGATATGAGCATTTGAGACTTGTTGACAGCTAGCTGTCCACCCAACATTCGTTCCAGTGACCGATCTTGGCCATCTCCCAGTCTGCTCCCGACCGATGTCGGTTCCCTGCACTGACCCTGACTGCCGACATTGTCTCCCTGGTCGACGCCGGTGTCATTTATGCCGACGTCAGTTCCTTCATGACCGACATCGGTCTTCTTGTTGCTGACGTCGGTTACTATCTGATCGATGCCGGTACCTGTGTTCGTCTGTGAGTGATAACTTTTTATGCGCGTGCTCTCCATGGATCAAAATCTAGTTCAAATCAACACAGCCCTGCTCAGAATAATTCAATCCACTCAACTGATCTCTATCCATCATCTCCTCCATGAACACCAAGGCTTTCCAGTTCTTTAGCTTGTCAAAAACATCTGTCTTCTGCTTCAGAACATGCATTCCCCTCCTACATATGTGACCAAGCCTACGAAGCCACATCTCTATAACAAAAAGTGAATCATTAATATAAGTAGATAGCTAAAGGATACCTACTTTCTTACCACCATTTAATTCAAGTGCTTCTGCTGTGAGAGTTACAGTGCATCTCCCATCACCCAAATTTCCTAAAAAAATTAGACTCATCTCTAAGACTGGTACCTGCATGACTTCCTTCAACCACTGTGTGTCATCCATCTGTAATTTTAGCTTCACTTCCCCTTCGTCAATCATCTGACAAGGCTCTCTAACCCATAAATAAATCTCTCCAGAGTCTCCAAAGACATACCCATGAAAAGATGCTCTATTTCAGGCTGCATGGAAAGAGGCAAAAGAATCTGTAAACCAAGATTCAACTTTATCTAGAGCAACCTGTGCAACGACCCCTGCAACATTTGCTTCTACACGCTGATCTTCTATCGACCAACAATCTCCTTTTACCTGCTCTTTCTTTCCATCAATCAGACCATTCGTGCTATTTAGTTTCTCCATTCGTAGCTTACTTTCTTCTGCCATTGCTATACTCCCACTCAATCTGAAACCCCTATGAGTGACCTGTAATCAAAAACACTACCAGATCTGAAACCACCTGTTAGTCAACCCAACCAAAAGCTCTGATACCACTTGTCAGGAACCTAGAACAATAAACATGCTCTGATCCCATGTGTCAGGATCTTTTTCCAATGATAGAGCACATATGATTACTTCTTGTATTAGCAACTAAACACAGAATTTAACTAGAATCAATAAGTAACTAGAAATATGAAACAACACAGGAATATGAGAGACAATACACAATTGTATTAATAATCACTCAGAAGAATATACAATAAAGAAGATGCCACTTCTTCTTCCACCTCAAAGGTTCACCACGCCTCAAGACCTTCTTCTCTCTCTCTCTCTCGGTCCCAACAATCAACTCAAATATAGAATTGATGTTCACCTCTCCAACCAGTCAGTAACAGGCTGCCAGTACACCAAGTACACAATCATACTCCAAGTAGATCCCCTGCTCTCTACTGCTACCTATAAATCACTAGACCTTACTCACCATTGTAGATCTCCAAAAGAAGCCATGCTAACCTGCTGACTAAGATCATACAAATACGAAGAACCCAGCTGATTCTCCAAACCAGTACCCACCTTGGTACTGTGGCACTAGGAGGAACACACCATTGCTCTCCTCTATCTGAAGGAGCTTATTGCTCTCTTACTCTCTAGCTACAGTTTTACAATATAGTCCATGAGTCCATATATAGATCTCATGCTTAAAATAATTAGACTACCTTAATTACAATAATTAGACACGTAACTCAAGACTAAGACTAGCCTTTGACATGCAAACAAACAGTCCAAAAATAGACTCTCTGAGATCAACATGCAAACTGCCTGTTCTCGCACAGGCTGTCGACGTCGGCTCCTCCGTGACCGATGTCAGCCGACTGGTAACTAACGCCAGTTGGTTCTTCACTACTATCTGATCGACATCGATTGATCAGACTAATGACGGTTGCCCTGTAAATGACTCTGTAACTCTGCATCCTCCGTAACTTCTCCTATTTGCATCCTGGTGAAGCTTTTAACTCCATAACCTAACACACCTTGCCCCTCCATCCATACCATTAATGTAGTCACATGATCATAACAAAATGATAAAGGGAAGGCCAAAGTGTCCATTCCATAGACCTACCCCACTGACTCACCCTAAACCAAACCTCCATGTCTGTAGCTAAGCCCAAAGTCACCATCTTAGGCACTTCAGAGGCTAACCCCTCTGAATCCATTAGGATGGTCATCTTTAAACAACTTCACCAGAACTCATGAATCCATTAGGAGGGGAACTAAGATGAGCCTCTACAAGCTCATTTCCACCTCACCTCACCATCGTCAGACCATGATTGAGGCTATGTAAGCCATTGAGGTTAAACCAAGAGACTCATAGCCTATAGAGGCATTCATTAGTGCTCTCCATCTCTCCACCCTTATTACCTTCAAGGGCTCAAAGATACCTTCTATCCACCCTGAAGTCCCAGATCTCCCTATTTTTATTATAGCCCACATCAACCAATCATGCATCAAATGGGTTATGATCGATGGGGGAGCCAGTATCAACATCATCTCTTTCCATGCCTATGAGCAACTCAAGTTATTGAAAAATGTCATGTCCAAAACCTAAGCTATCTTTAGATCCTTTAACAACATTATGACCACTACCTTGGGAACTGTCATCCTTCATATTCAGCTAGGACCTCGCACGTTCCCCAAACTATTTTATGTGGTCAAAGGTGAATTCTAGTATAATGTTTTACTAGGGAGACCTTGGATTTGGGCCATGGATTGTGTAGTTTCCACCCTCTATCATTGTTTCAAGTTTGAACATGAAGGTCAAGTTGTTACCATACAAGCTGACCTTAGCCCTTTTATAGCATGTAATATAACCTACTTACCTTATAACATTCTCTTACCTCCATCCAAAGCACTACAAACAACCACCATCAAGCACTCACCCATGGAAGTCAAAACCATTACTTCCCTTTCCAATGAGACATATACCAGTTCATCTATCCCCACAGACTAGATAGCCATCACTAATCCTTTGGAACCTACCATCTAATGCCTTACCCTTAGAGAATACTATCTCCTCACCCTTGCTGCCCTCCTTACTACCCAAGAATATGAGAAACTCAACCACCAACTAGGTTATGATCCCAACATTGGATCCATTACCCCCTTGGGGCCTTTGAGTTGTCAAACCCACTTTATCTATGGGGGAATTGACAAGCCACTTAACATTGCCACCACTCCCTCTCCACCTCAACCATTTACCTCCACCTTCTCTTATTTGGACAACCTAGACTTTGCCAAACTATACCTTTATAGGTGTGCTTGGAAGGGATTTGGTTTAGGATGATATGAACACAACCCACACATATTGACCTCGATTGAGCTCTAAAAGCCTCATGAGAAGCACAACCTTAGATTCATTCTATCCAATAAGAAGAAAACCAAACAAACTACCCCTATCATTATTGAAGAAGAGACCCCTTCCTCACCAACACCCCCTCAAATTGAGTGTGAGGATGAGGACATCATCCCACATAAGTTTTTTTTGTCAACATGATTAGCCTTGGCCCCCTAATTTATCAAAAGGAAGGGGCACCCATATCCATCACTTTGATCCATCCTGAACTCATGAGAGAAGACTTTCCTACCATTAACAATATTTAGTGTCAAGATGATGATTCCATTCTCACCTACCTTAGTGCACTTGATCCCTCCATCCACAAATCCTTACCTTTGGAGACCTCAACTATGTTGAATGAACCCACCATGGATATTGACATAAGCATGATGGACAACCCCCATGTTGTCAAACTAGGCCAAATTCTCACCCCTATAGAACTACACGACTTCTATACCTTCCTCCAAAATCACAATATTACATTCGCTTGGTCATATATTGATATGCTTGGTTTTAACCTAGCCATTGCCACTCATAACATCATAACCAATCATGATATCAAACCTATCAGATAGAAACTTCATTGAATGCATCCTCACATAGCCCTCCTTATCAAAGAAGAGATTCACTGCTTCCTTTTTGTCAACTTTATTCAACCCATTGATTATCCCTAATGGGTTTCAAACATTGTGCCTATCACAAAGCCATAGGGTGACTACGTATTTGTGTGGACTTTCATGACCTCAACCTCACCTATCCAAAGGATGACTTTACTCTACCTAACATTGACTAATTTGTTGATCTTACAATAGGCCACGAGATGTTGTCTCTCATAGATGGATTCTTGGGTTATAATCAAATTTTGATTGCCCTTGAAGATTAGCATAAAACTACCTTTATCATCTCATGGGGTACTTTCTATTATAGAGTCATGCCCTTTAGTCTTAAGAATGCTGGTGCAACCTAGCAATGTGCCATGACCAATATTTTCCATGACCTTATCCATACAATCATTGAAGACTATGTGGATGACCTTCAAAAGAAGTCCAAGCTTTGTAAAGACAATTTAGCCATTCTCAAGATTATCTTTGAATGACTTATCCACTATCACGTCCACCTCAATCCTAAGAAATGTATTTTTGGGGTCTTTTCAGGCAAAATTTGTGGCTTCATCATTTCCCTTTAAGGAATCAAGGTTGATTCAGCCAAAATTAAAGCCATCCTCGAGATGCTACCTCCAACCAATCTTAAAAAACTCTGTAGGTTGTAGGAGATGCTTCAATCTATTCATTATTTCATCTCCTAGCTCTCTGATTAGTGTCAACCCTTACATCACATCTTGAAAAAGGACATCTCTTTTAAGTGGAATGTTGATTGTTAAAAGGCCTTTGATGCACTCAAAGGGTACCTTCTATCTCCACCTATCCTCACACCTCCTAAGGATGACCAACCTTTCTACCTTTATATCTTTTCCACTGACCATTCCCTATGGGCAATGTTTGCCTAGAAGAATGAACAACATAAAGAGCAAGCCATCTATTACATTAGCCACACACTTATCGAGTATAAGACTTGGTACACATATATCAAGATCATGTGCTTGGATCTAGTCTTTATGGCCACCAAACTTTTCCACTACCTTCTTAACCATAAAATGTTTATCATAATTAATACCAACACGCCCAAGTATATGCACTCCAAACCATACCAAAACCAACGTATGGCTAAGTGGCTCATGATTTTAGCTGAGTTTGACCTTGAGTTCCTCCAATAGAAATCAATCAAGGGGCAAGTCATTACTAACCAGTTGGATAATGCAACCCAAATAGACACCCAACCTCCCCCTCTTAAATTTATAGATGAGTTAATCGAAAGTCTATCTCAAGCAGATTTTACTAATCATGTAACCATGTTTTTTGATGCTTTCGAATGTCAACATGGTTGGGGGGGTAGCATCATCCTTATCCTCATTATTGATGAACCACTTCCTTTTTCATTGAAGCTTGAATTTGAATTTACCAGCAATGTGGCTAAGTACAAATCCCTAGTAATAGATCTCTAAACTACCTTAGCCTTAGGAGTCAGAATAATTAATATCTTTGGTGACTCCCAATTTGTGGTCAACTAAGTCACCTACATTTACCAGTGTAATAATAAGGTTTTACAGTTGTATAGGCAATCAGTTACATAACTTTTACCATCATTTAAGCACTACCATATTCAGACCACCCTAAGAACTACCAATAAATTTGTCAATACCATGGCTTCCTTAGCCTCTCAGATTCCATCAGCACCCTCAGACTCTAAACTATTAGTCATTATCTATTGCCTCATCGAACCTTCCTACACCAAATTAGACACTCCAACCATATTTAGTGTGGAAGAGATTCTACCTGATCTTTGGTATCAACAAACCTTCAACTACCTTCACCTTGGTGTAGTTCCCTCTGGCCTCTCTAGGAATGCCCATCGGGCATTTATTTAGAACACCTCCTGTTATACCATTATGAGAGGAATTCTTTACAAATGTGGTTTTGATGGCTTCCTATTCCATTACCTCCATGGTCTAGAAGCCTCTCATTCTATCAAGGAGATACATGAGGGTATCTATATGGGAACTTTAGTGGACTCATTGTGGCTAATCACATCCTCCACCTAGGCTGTTACTGGCCCATCCTTAACCAAGACTGTTGTGATTATGTGAAAAGGTGTGTCAAGTTTCAACAACACATTAACTTACATCATGAACCTATCAATGGCCTTCATGCTTCTATAGACTTTAATCCCTTTTCACAATGGGGTTTAGACCTTATCAGTGGAATCAACCCCTACTCTTCACAATGACATCATTATATCATTATTGTGACTGAATATTTTACCAAATGGGTAGAAGCTATTCCCTTTGTCTCAACAAAATTTGAAAAGATTTTCAAATTTATTACCCATCACATCATCTTTCATTTTGGTGTTCCCCATAAGACCATCACTGATAATGGAAAATCCTTCAAAAATAAACATGTTTAGGTCTTTATGACATATTTAACATTAAACTTAGTTTTCCATCACCTTATCACACAAGCAAATGGACAAGCAAAAGCCTCTAACAAAACCCTTAACAACATGCTTACCAAAATGGTCAATGCTTTGGGTTGGGATTAACACTTGCACATCCCTTTCGCCTTATGGGCATATTGCACTAGCATCCAAACTCTTATAAGTGCTACACATTTTTATCTTGTGTTTGGAACTGAGGCTGTATTACCTCTTGAAGTCCAAATACCTTCTCTTCACATATATTTGCATGATCTTATCTCAAAAGATGATTATCATTAAAAACATTTAGCTCAACTTGAGCAACTTGATGAGAATCATTTGGCCACCCTTTCCCATCTTCATGTCTATCAAGAATGAATCAAACATGCCTATAACAAACACTTGAAAGTCTGAGAATTTAATATTGGAGATCTTGTCCTTAAATAAAATCAACATGTAAATAATATGGAGAAAATCAAAAGGGGAAAATTTGATTTCAATTAGCTTGGACCCTATATCATAACCCCATAAGTGTGGATCAGGGGATTATCATTTGTCCTCCCTTAAAGGCAAACTAAAACCCGAGCCTCTCAATACTTCATAGATACATCCCTTATATTGTTATATATGGATCATAATCATCATTTGTCTAACTTAAGCTCATTCCTTGCAACCACATTCATTTCCCTCTTTTTAGGGGCAACTGACTAAAACTAAATCATGTGACTATTTGTCACAATTATAGCCTAATCTTAAATTGTGGATACCATGGCTCAATCCATGGCATGATTCTCATAGTACTTCCCATCTCTTTGAGATCAATTCCTATGGTTTTTGTCACCTATACCTCTTTTTCACCTACTAAACCTTCATGTTAGCTTAGTTTTGCCTTAATAAAGGTAATCCATTGAGCATGTATGAACAATTCTATGTCAAGAAAAATCTAGCAAAAACAATATCAAATAGAAAAAACAAATCATGGGTCATCCTTAGCATTCACAGACTGCTCCCTTGAAGGACAACTGTTGAAAATTATTCTAAAATTTCCAACCATAAGGTGGACTACTCCCTTGAAGGACAACTATCAGAAGCATTTAAACTAAGCATATAAACTTGGACCATTCCCTTGAAGGATGTCTGAGTAAACCATTATTTAAAGCTGGCAATTTATTGGAAGCTTCCTGCATCGATCAACTTCCTTGACCCTCCAACAAAATTAAAAGCAAGAGAAAAATAATTTTGAAAGCTACAATTAGATCTCATAATAATAATAATCTTGTAAAGCCATAATCAATTCTCCTTATCAGACTTCTCACATCGATTAGTCTACACTTTATATATGGACATAGACTTATTGATACTACCTTTTTAGACACCTAGAGAAAGGGCATATTAGTCTCTCTAAAGGTTCTAGTTTCACCCATTCTCCCTCCACATGTCATATGCACGGGACTATGAGCTTACTTGACATAATGTAATTAGGATCCCTATCTATCAACCTAAGCATGTTAATGTGAAGCATTGGAAAGGCTTATTTTCACTAAGCCAATCCAACTTTGGGTTTCATGTCGATCTTTACCAATTAAAAGGCATCGTGTTCATTTTCTTATCTTTTATTAGTTTATGTAAGCCTATCACTATGCGCACGAACAATAAACATCACATCAAAAACATGAACATCATGAACTATGTCAACAAAAAAAAACATCTATCCATTAATGAGTCAAACACAATGTTAATATATCATAACAAACAATGAACATCAATCACATCATCTGAGCCTATAAGCATGTCATTACACCAATATATTAGCATAAACCAAATCAATGAGTAAGACATCATAATATATACCATTTACCATTTCATCCATGTGTCCATAAATAAAACCATTATATTATCATATTACATGCATCCATCAATAACACATCCTATCATATCGATGAACACAATCATAACATTATACTATCCTATATTTATAGCATCACATGCCTAAGCTACTAACTAGAACACTAACATCATAAACCACAAGTCAGGAATCATAAGGCATAACCATGATCATAAACCATAAGCATCCCTCATATATGCCATTGAAAACCATGTATCATAGACATTGAATCATCAAAAAATAATACATGTAACAATGTATTAGCTCTCTCAAAAAAAAACATCTCGCTCCATCGATGCGTAGGCTGATATCAAAATAATACATCATAATAACATATCTGACCATAATCATAGGCCTCCACCACTATCATTGGCCCCATTTATGCCTACACCTATACCTGGTAGTGGTCCCCCTAAGACCCTTGCCTGACCTATTGTAAAAGCCCACTAACCTAGAGTAGCTATCGATGGCTCACCAACCAAGCTCACTCTATATTCTACATACCTCATAGCCTGGGATAGCTACTATAATACCATCACCTCATAATATCTAAGCTCCACCATGGTATCTAGATAGCATGCTCAGGGCACTGTGTTCAATGGCCCTCTTATTGTTGTTACACCTGCCCTGACCCTCTATCTAAGTAGGTCTCTCTCACTTGTAACAGGTGCGCTAACCCTATAATGCCTAAATTTGTCCCTATAATGTGGCCACCTATCCTTGCAGAGCCTGTACCTAAGCCTAGGTTGTGGCTAACATTGCCCCTACCTATCCTCCCTAGCTAGTTGAATCGATAACCATTAGTGTCAGCCCTCCATCATCTCCATCCATATCTACAATTGCATAGATAGGCTAGTACCAAGCCATGTATCCATCGGTATACCTTGCATCATCTATGGGAGTCCTAACAAGAAGCTCCTCAAAGCCACCATCCAAAACTATCTAAACAAGTCAAGGCATTGGTAATTGAACCTCTGAGTCCTACCTCCTATACCATGGATGTGGACTTGGTACAACCTATAATAAGCCAAACTAGTGCCACACTTTTTTGAAAAGAATCAACTCAACCTCACCCTCTTGATGGCCCACTATCCACCTATAGCTCTGTATAGCAAGGGTCTCCCTCTTGTAGCCTAGCTAGATAAGGAACTGTAGGTATGATCTCCATGTGATGTCTACAACCACCAATCCACCTAGGTTATACCTAAACCACACAACATCATGTGTTCCACCTCTAGCCCTTGATGTAGCATAGTCATCCCTCCACCTCATAAAGCCAACAGGGAACTCTAGTTGTGTGTACCCCATCCATAAAAATCACATAGGCCTCAGAACCTAGATATGTTTGCAATCCCAATAGTGTAGAACCATACCCACGTTGATGCCATACCTCTTATGGTGTCTAAATCCCCATAAATCTCTATAAATCTAGACCAGTAGCACTGGGACCCACACATATACTATCCTCCCAAGCAATAGTTCAACCAAAATAGCCAATAATACATAGGGGAATCTCCCACTGCTAGAATTTGGGACCAAAAATCAAGTAACCATGATCATTAGCATCATCGTAAGTCTCCTCTCCTTGATAGCCCTCTCATATAGTACTATATAACTAAATCTTCTAAAGTGCCAGTGGACCTAATTGCTATAATCTCCATATAATACTCAACATACTCATCCCGCTTCTCCTACTCAATCTGGTAGATTAACTTGCCACATAGTGGGATCGAGTGATCCTATAGACATCCTCTAAGAGAATAGTCATCTCCCTAGTTGACAATTAATGTATTAGTAACAGGATCCCATCCTTTGATGAGTGCTACTATCATGGACTCATCCCTAGGAATGTGTTGGTAGTGCCTCATCCCTCCTAGCTCAACTACCTCCATATGTGCCCAATCATTAGTAGTCATCCCCTCAAGTAACACAAGGAAGATCCATGACACACAGTTGTGTATCTGTATCTGCTCCTGAGCCTACACCAAATCAAGACACTTGGCTTGGACCCTAACTAGTCTCATCTACCTTATCTTTTAAACATGCCTTTAACCCTAACCTATTTAACCTAAACATAACCATAACCCATTTACCCCTTTCACCCAACCTATTTGACAAAACTTCAAGCCTCAACACTTATCTTAACCCTAACTATTAAACTTTTAACCTCAAAAACCATACCTAAGCCCTAAAACACTTTCAACAACCCTACCCCATCCCAGTTAACCACCAATGATCATGCTAACCATTGATAGTTGGGGACCCCTATGTTTTAGGGTGTTGACCATCGATGGTCACCTATGGGCATTCCAGGGCCGAAATGCCCAAAACCCCCAGGGCCTAAACTAGTGAATAAAATTGAAATACAACTAGCCTAAGCAATCTAACTAGCTAACATGCTACCCAAATCACCCACCCACCCTATCAATTTGATGCTATACCCATCCCATTTTCCCAAAACCCTACCTAGGACACATAAGCCCAAATAACAAATTTGTAGACCTACCCCCATACAAACACAAGAAACAATAAAATCAAACCTATATACCAACTTAGTGCACCCCTACCTCATTTCATGACCTCCTCCATGGTTTGAGCCCTCATGCAGGTGCTTGGCCATGTCCTCATGCTCCCTACATCCTGGACCCACATAATCTACCACACACCTCTAGCCAATGATTAACACTCACCTCAACATGAACCTTCCTCACAAAGTGTTGAAATCACCCAGAGTTTGATGAAACAAAGCATGATATTAAAAGTGACAAAGTGCCTTTTATTTTTTTACTTTTACTCCCTAAACTTTTAGGGTTTTCCCTTATCATCGATGGTCACCTTCTGGGGACCCCAACCATTGATGGTCAAGATACCTTAAAAACCTAATTTCACCATTTACCTACAACCTCCACATTTATAACACTTTACCTTAGGCTCTTGCCTACTTTTAGAGATGACTTTATCCCACCAAACTGACCACCTCGTCACCTTACCATTGGTATTTTTTGGACCATTTGGTGTGTAATTTTGTGACACTAATTTCCTAGTCCTTTGATCATAGTGACAACATTGCCATGTTAACCCTTTTACATTTTGTGCCACCTCACACATATCAACCCACTTTTATCTCACTAGGAGTACTTCCTACCTTGGATACCTATGACTTGATCTATTTGTGTTTCTGTCAAGAGAACTTCTTACCTTGAATACCCATTGGATACACAAAAATCACTTAAGATACTTGCATTTATGAGTGTTCTCAGCCACACACCTATAGGTGGTCACATGATTCACTCATTAATTGTCCTTAGTACTAACTATTATTTTTACAAATATGGTAACCTCATCTATGCATGATCTTGGCTATCACTCATTTTTATCATATTTTATGTGCACGTTTGCATCTCAAATGCTCAACCTCATGACACCACCTCATGACTCACCATCTACCATTTATCAAACCTATACCCACTCCAATTTCACCTCACTGACTCCCAGTTTGAGGGGGAATACCTTCTTATACTCTCAGGGCAATCATACCCTTAATCCATACTTTATTCTTGTTATGCAGCTCATTCACACAAGCCACACAATAAAAAGGGGTAAAATGTAGACACCAAAAATATACACACCTATGATTTTAAATGTCAAAGTAGTCCTAGAAGTACCCCCTAGACCCTCTTAGGACCAACCTACACCTATTAGGCTTAACTAGACTAATATGCACTCAATTGCACCAAGAGCAACCCTATCTTTAGGACACTATTCTTATAGACCCTGACTATCGACAATCAACCTTGGGGACCTCTGATCATTGATGGTTAGGAATCACCTTTTAGCAAAGAGCATGCAAGCTCCATCGACCCATTGCTAAATATAACCTTGTCTAATTTATGTTGCAAGCCTTTGCATGCATAAATTATATTTAGATGATCCATTTACACCTTCATTTCTACCTCTTACTTATGACTATAAGAGAGAGAGGCTTGGGGGGATTAAATCCATCTACAATAATTATCAGGGGCTTAGGCACTCAAGAGTTTTCTTTTATAGGTTAATCAATGTCATCAACATCATCAAGCATTATCAACCATCTTATTGAGAGCCAACTTTCCATCACCTCTCAACCAAGCTCTCATGTATCGTTACTCTACTAGAATCAGGATAGATTTCACTAATAGGCTAACTGTACCAACCACTCACCCAATCAACTTTTGATAAGACACATGCTTGTTTGTCAATATATGTGCTTTTGTCCCATTTCACAATCAATCTAGCCCTTGCCTAATTCTTAGAATCTATTTATGGAATCTTGTCATCTTCTATTGATCAATCCCAGAAACACATAGTCAACTATCAATGGTCAGACCCCAATCGCCAATGGTTAGGCATAACCATTGATGGTTACCCCAACCAACAACGATCACATGTGGCACCAAAAATTAGCAACCTATTTTCACCTACCTAAACCCAACCAAATCTAGTTTTCTATGTTTTCAACCACTCACACAGACCCCTTTCAAAATGTTTGAAGCATACCCTAACCTGTTAGCACTAGTATTAATTAGTCTATCACTAATTACATCATTTATAGTATTTTTTGAACAAAATTTTTTGTATTTAATTTCAATAATCTTCTTTAATTGATGCAATTACCTTCTTTCTAGTTCTGTAAACTTAATTATTTGAAACATGTAGATTGACAAGCCCTACGGAAGTTCTCACTTCGAAGATCTAGCTATCACTAGGCAATCCACCCAATTATCTGTCTAACAACCGAGTTTGCTTTAGTATTTTCCTATATATAGGACTTCCTCCCAAGCCAAAGAGGAGCTCTTCACAATCTTCTGATTCAATGCATGCACAAACAAATAGGTTTTTCAACCATACATGTATTGAGTTTATTTTCTCTCTTCCTTAAAAATTAAAGTGAAAATTTACATAAAATAGGGGGACATACTTAAAGAAACCAAGAGAACCATAAACAATTAAAAAGGACTTAGAATCCAAATCTAGAAGGTATTATGTATTAGATCCCTACATCTAAGTTAGACAAAAGTGTCAATGCAATAATCCAAGGTCGATGCAAGTGTCTAAAGTCATAGAAGTATAATTTCCAAAATCCAAATTTATTTTATTTCTATCATTTTCCATATCATATTTGAACATACACAAAAATCTAGTTAAATTTCTTGTTTTCATTATCATTGTAATATTTAGCATCATTGTAATTTTTATTTTTAGCATATCTTAATATATAAATTCAAAACATTGTTTATCTGAGTTTAAAAATTAATTATCTTGCTATAGAGATAGTTTATTACCCTTGTACCCTAAGTTATCTCTATCTCTTTTACCCCTAGATTCCCTAATCTAGATTTTAGGGTTAAATATTTGATGAACCCAATCTCTGGTCCCCAAAACCCTAGATGTTGATCTAGATTTTGTTATTCTCTATTTCTAATTTTTGATTTAATAAAAGCTCACGAGTTAAAAACTAGATTTTATTTTTATACAAATAATTTAATATGGATCATATGTCTCTTAGCTAATTCATTTTACAATAAATCATGGTAATTGTTACTTGTTATGTTTCATATATGATGAAATCAATTAAAAAGAGTATCCAACTTGATTAATATAATGAGAGGGTTAAAAAAAAAATCAAAATCTAAGCCATCTTCAAAACTCTTATTGCATTGGTGTTGAGCCTCTTCCTTCTAACCTTAAGGGTGATAGCTATCGTCCCTCTAATTAGGTTCAAGGGGTAAGGTAGATAGTGTATGTATGCATGTTCAATCTAAAATACCTAATGTTTGTGTTTGTGAAGCCTTACAATATAAAATCATAATTATGAGCAAGTTAATAGAAGAGAGGCAAAATAATTTTAGTTCAAATATCACATTGTTGGAAAATCAGATTACATACCTATAAAATCTAACATATGGTATTGTTAATCAGGTGTTTTGATCATCATCTACCAATGTTATGTCAAATAAGGTATCACATCCAAATGAAAATCTAAAACATAATACTTTTGAAACAAGTGATTCAATAAGCAACCAAAAGGCTTCTAAGAGTACAAGTGAAATCTAAAGAGAAACAATTCAAGACAATGTGATTAAATTACCTCCTCCACATCCTATATGGTGATCTAAATATTACTATGCATATCATAGAGTGCATGGTTATCATACATTTTTCTTTCATTAAATAAAAAAATACAAATTCAAAGAGGTAGTGATGATCATATCATTGATACATCAACCAAGAAACATTATGAGTACATCTCCTAAACCAAAAATACAAAAAAAAATTTGTGGAAAACAAAGAAAAATTCAAAGCAAAAACAATTACAAATATAAAACTTAGATCAAGAAAAGGTTCAAAAATAAAAATCAAATAAAAAAAAAAGATACAAGTTTACCTTTCAATAATGATACTCAGTTTTCCAAATAGTATGGTTTTAGAAAGAAATATTTATAAAAAATTGGTTATCATGGTCAAGGATTGGGAAAACATTCCCTAGACATCACTGATCCTATTTCCACATATGATCATAATGAAGATAAAGGCTTGGAATATATTGGAAATACTAATGTAAATCATTCAAATATACATTTGACCAATGTAAAAGAAAAAAAATCTGCAAATGGGAACAAGTCAAAGAATAAAGTGCATATAGAAAAGATACTATCACAAAAAGAACACTAGGAACATCAAATATTTAAACCAATATTTATAACAAAAAAAGTCAAAAATCAAGAGATAATTGAAAAATCTAAGGTTCCAAATGTGGTTACAAAAAAGGAAACTAAAATCTTATTTTCAAATCTAACCGAATTCACTGCTCATATAGATGGTAAACAATCTTCAGATGAACAGTTCAACAAACTATGTATGATCCACTTAGTAACATAATACATAATCTCTTCATACCTATAGGACCTAGTACCTATCAAGTGAATCCATCACCGATAAATAAGAAACCAAATGTATATAAATTTAAGCCAAAGATACCAAGTACAAACTTACCAAAAGAGCATGGTAAACTTTCTACTTCTACTATGCACACATATGACAAATTTAGTTTAGGTAATGTTAATCATATTTTTACACTACTTTAATATTCTCATCCTCCTCTTGAAATCATTTGGTAACTTATAAAAAATCTTTAAAATATTCCAAAAATATCACAAAAAATAAATAAATTTCAAAAATCCAAAAATATTTGTAGCATTCACAGGTTCTATTAGTTCTTTGGAATATATGTTGGTTCCATGTAGGTAGATGGCATATTAGTACTTTCTATATACAATTAGGATCTTTTCACTTTTGGATGTTAGGCATTCCCTCTACTCTTGTGATTGAGACATTCAAGGAATCCATTTCTTTAATCATGATACATCCAAGTTATATTTTATATTATTAATTTGCATCATCATGTTTGATATTATATAAGTTTACATATACATTTATCCATGCTTGTATCCTTCATAGTGTACTTTATATACTAAGTAAGTTTAACATTTTTTACTAACACATATCCAAGGAATAGTATGATATGTTTATTTTAGTTTCTTATGTTCCATGCTTTCCATTTATGTACTTCCTTGAGTGTTTTATCCCACAATTGTATTAATTATTTGAGCATTTGTATATTCTCCATTGATTCTAGCTCCCATGTCTATGTTTGCTTATTTTGATATTTGCATATGTAATGTATGTTGACATTAAAATATGCCATTCCTTGATTTATAGTCATTTGACTATGTCACATCCATTTGATGTGCAATATTATAATATGCCCTTTGTTAGAGGTGTCCTTGGACCATTGTCTTTTGATTTACTTTTGAGAGCTATTGTGTGTGCACTTAATTGTTTATTAAGATTGTAATGTTACTATCTAGTCATTGCTATGATATATTTATCATGCATCTTAGGACTTGATGTGATCATATTATGCACACTTCAATGCTAAATCTACCTATACATGTTTCTTCTATATCCTACATGATACATTTACAATGTGCATGGCTATCTTATCCTTTTGAGGCAAGGTAACTACTAATTACTACTTTGCCTCACCTCAAAAGATGTAGAATATTAGTGGGGGAATGCCATAGAGACATGGATTCTACATTTTTCATAGTTCACCATATTCAGATATATAGTAGGGGCATGTTATGGAAACATGTTATTCATATTTGTCACAATTCACATATTCAGATACATAGTGGAGGGATGTTATAGAAACATGTTCTCCAGAATTACATCAAATTTCAATTTTAGATTGCAGTGGGAGCATGTTTTGTAATCATGTTATTCATACACATACCAATTCTTCATTTGAGATATATAGTGGGTCATGTTTTGGAAAAATTATCTCCACACTCACACCAATTTTTAGTTTTATATTAGAGTGACGACATGCTATAGAAAAATATTATCTACACTTACACAATTTTAAAATTGGCCAAAATTCAGTTATATGATTCATATACATGGTTGTGGAAGAATTATATACATTGGTAACATTGTTATAGCCATGATTCAACATGAGACATATATGAGGTGCATATGCCATGAAAAATATTTCCTAAAATTGTAAGATCAAATAATTTTCTATGTTTCAAACGCTTCTACATATTTTATCTCACCAAGTTAGACTTTAACAAACTGTATCAAATCAATCTATTGTAGTAGTTGGTTTACTTTTTGGTATGGTTAAGGTGATTAAATCACTCATTATTATCAATTTTATAGGTTAGACGTGATTACATCATCCAACCTCACCATATTTATGGTTTGAGTTGAATTGGTTCACTCACATTCACTAAGTTATAAGTATGATTGGATTGTACAATTGAGTTAATCTCAATTGTTAGGTTTCATCTCACATTTTTTTGATGTTATGGGCATATGTCCTCCAATATTTATACATTTATGTAATTTATAGATTTTATATTTGTACTAATCTCATCTCTAAGTGTTCATAATGATACATCTTTCTAGATCAAATTATCAAAAGCAAGGTGGTTACATCAATACATAGGTGTACTCATAAACCTTTCTCTTTCCATTTCAATATTTTCAATACTTTTGATTTTAAATTATATGCACTCATTAAATACTATAAAATTATCTTGGTTGTAGGTCAATAACCAACAAAATCACTCAATTTGGTATTACATAAAGACAAGGTGTGTTATACACACCCATGTAGGCATTTATTTTCTTTTAAACAAGAACTTTTATTACTAGATTAAATGAAGACAAATGTAGACACTATTTATGAATTATATAACACCTTAGTCTTGTACACTTGACAAATACAGACATTATTCTTCTTAGTTCTAGACCTTTTCGCTTAGTCAAAAGGCTCGTATACACTATCTCTATCTGCCATGAATTTCTTATCTCTTAGTTCGACAAATGTTATTATAATGACTCAGACCTTTTATCATGATCAAAATGTTATAAACCCTCTAATCTTTCTATTTCTATAAGTTCTAGACCTATACCTATTTTTCAGCTGTCCAAACACTTGTATCCCAGTCAGACACTTATGTTGATGTAAATTTCCTATCCCTACACAAGTGTCCATTGCCCTAAAGTGATCCAGTTTACAAATGAAACATATACCTATGGTCGGCCTAAGTGATTTAATATGAGATAGTTCTAAAATGGATATATATATTCATTTCTCACCTAGCACATACCTATAGATGTGCTGTCTTTATGACTAATATGGAAATATGAGAAAATAGGAAATTTTTGCTCACTTGAATACTTGATTTAATTCTTTTTATATTTTATCTTGTGACTTGTTAGGTCTGTATATATATATATATATATATATATATATATATATATATATACAAACCTAAGAAGTCACAAGATAAAATATAAAAAGAATTAAATCAAGTATTCAAGTGAGCAAAACTTTCCTATTTGCTCATATTTCCATATTAATCATAAGGACAACACATCTATAGGTCTGAAGTACTAAAATATCATCCCATGAACTATATTTTATAATTTATAAGCTAGTTCATTCTATGCACTTGTTTATCACACATTGCATCCTTATGCACACGCAAGCCTACGTGTAAGGGAGAACTACATGAGTTTGAGGTTATCTTTAGAGTAGTGGCTATGTAGGTAGAACCCACTAACACAGGGGTATTTTGGGTTAGCTCGACATCATGATTCCACTAACCCATTTTTACCACAACCACTATGAAGATGAAAGACTAAGGTTTTTATTATTTGACAAGGAACAATAGCCCATGATCCAAATCTATGCACACCAGAGTAAAGGTGACACAGAACCTAAAATATCACAAGTGGTCACATCCAGATCCAATAGGTATTCTGTATTAGACACCTATGTCTAGATTAGACAAAAACATCGATGTAACAATTCAAGGTTAACACAAGTGTCTGAGGCCATAGAGATATAATATAGATAATCCATATCTAATTTATTTCCATCTTATTACATATTAGATTTGAATACACAAAGTAATCCAGCTAAGTATCTTGTTTTCATTATCATTATAATATCTAAAATATTTTCTATTTTTAGCATATCTACATATTTAAATTCATAATAATATTTATTTGAGTTTGAAAATTAATTAAGATGTTATTGGGAGTTTATTACCCTTGTTGCCTAGGCTATCTCCATCCCTTTTAACCCTCGATTCCCTAATATAGATTTTAGGGTTTAAAAAATTCCTATACAGTGATGTTATACTTTTATTTAATGTTTATTGATGTTACAAACAACATCTAAGAGGATAACAACTACATTTAGCATGGGTTGAATTCAGATTGACCGGTATGGATTTTGTTGTTCCTCTTACTACATAAATCAAGTAAAAACGTTGGCAAATTTGAGATTCAGTTTTAAATATGGGTTGGAATAAATTTTTGATGGTTCTAGCCATTGATTCAAGAAGATGGACTTGTTAATAAATATTTTAATTGTGATTTTTTTATGATTGAATTAATGCCTACATTGCTTGATAATATGAGTTAGAGTCAAAACAAACTCACAACATGCTTTAATTTGTTTCATTTTTTGCCCTCTTTCTCTTCTTATTTCAGCCACTAATTATTTTTCATATCCCAATTTCTCTCTAAGTTGAATAACCTATTTGATATATGGATTATTAGGGTTGATTACTTAGTTAACTAATATTTCATTAAGCTTAATGACATATGCTGATTATGGGATAGTTTGTGTTGCTTAATTTACATGATTAAATGCTATGAATTAGCATTATTTTTATATTTTGTACTTTGTGATCTTTTTTTATTAGTTATATAGCATTATTTTATGAATATAATGATGTTTTAGGCTAACTACCTTCATTGTCGTGAGGTGAATGCAGGACAGATTCATCTTTCAAATTGTGATTGAGGGAGACTATAATTGAGAAGGGTGGTTTAGATGGAGATGTTGGGGGGTGATAGAGCATTAATCCATAAACCCTTGCACACACCACTTAATATATCATGTTTCATAATTAATTATTCGATATAGATAGAGTAACATGTTTTGTGTACTTTTATTTAAGTGGTTGTTAATATACTTTCTGGTTTAATCCTGTTTGATGATGATGATCGTGTTGATTATTTGAGTGATTTCACTAGTTTTATGTTCATTCTAGTTTATTGTATATAATTCAATTATATGACTGAATGAACTAAATTTGGTTATATTTTACTTACCTTACTGCCTTAGTAGATATAGTTGCATAGTATAATGATATGATGTTTAAATGAATTTCATTATTGTTATTTGATTTATAAGATTTAAATAATAATAATAATAATAATAATAATTATTATTATTATTATTATTATGTTAAATCTATAAGTCAAAAGATATAAATAACATTTTTTTAAAAATATCTCTGTATTAAATTTAATTGTATGACCCAAGGTTTGATTATCATAATATATGAATACATTATTTTAATTGTAAAATATCTTAGGAAATCATTATATTTTCTAAGTATGTTTATGGATAAGCATAGTAACATGGAACTATAGTCTTATAACACCTAAGAGTATTATCATGCAATATAATCATTATTTGTTTGATAAATGTTGCATAGAAATACAATGGTTATTAACTAAGATAGTCATTACATGGAATAAATTTGGGGACTATGTGACTTGGTTTAGTTTATCAATTTTGAGAAGTCAAATGTAGACATCAAAAATCCACACACCATAATTTTGAATGTCGTACTACTTCCTAGACCACCTTGTGTTCCCCTCTTGGGAATAGTATCACCTTTTGACCCCCTAACCCCTAGCATAGCTAACCCATAGTCAGTTTGACTTAATTGGCTCAACCTAACCTTTTACATTTTTTTACCCTTTGGCACTCGACCATCGATGGTCAGGTTGACTGTTGATGGTCATCATGACCATCGACGATCAGGGTGCACCTCCCCAACCAAGAACATGCAAAATACCACTTTGCTTTTCTAATTATAAATTGTCTAAATCTTATTGCAAGCCTTTTATATGGATAATTTATAATTATATAGCCTATTTGAGCATTCACTTCCACCTCTTGCGTGTGCCTATAAGAAGAGAGGAACTTGAAGGTGAAAGGGAGATCTATAATTGTTATCAATATCTTTGTGCATCCAAAAGTTTCTTTCTTGTAAGTCAAAATACATCAATAATCTAGTAGCCCAACAATCATATCAGAGAGTCAATTTGCCATTGTCTCTCCACCAAGCCCATAGGTATCATCACTCTATCAAAATCAAGCTAGATTCACTAATAGTTTAACTATCTCAACCATCGCCCAATTGACTTCTAATAAGATAAGTAATTATTTATCAGTATTCATCTAATTTATTTTCATTTTGAAATAAACCCAAGCCTTACCCATCTCTTAGAATCCATCTTTTTTATCTCATCAATTAGCCAAAATTACCAACCTAGATCCTCACATAGTAACCGTCTATGGTTGACTCAACCATAAATAATCTATCCAACTGTTGATGGTCACCTTGATTGCCGATAGTCACCTTAATTGTTGACGATCAACCCAACTGCCAATGGTCACTATGGTAGTGAAAACTAGCAAGCTAATTTCACCTACCTACGCCTAATCAAATTTAATTTTTTGTGTTCCTACCTCTTCACAGACCCCTCTCATATTTTTTGAGATAGATCCCAACACCTTAGCACTAGTTTTAATTAGTTCATCACTAATTTAATCATTTTTAGTCAATTTTCACAGTATGTATTCTTTTATTTAATTTTAGTACCTTTTGATTCATTGATGCAAGTACCTTTATTTTATATTTACAAGATTAATTATTTAAAACATGTGGATTGACAACCCCTAAGGAAGCCCTTGCTTCCAATATCTAGTTATCGCTAGGCAATCCACTCAACTATTTGTCTAAAAAATAAGTTTGCCTTAGTGATTTATTATCTATAGGTTATCTTCCAAAACCAAAAAGGAGTTCTTCATAATATTTTCATTTCAATGTGTGCACTATCAATCAAGTTTTTCAACCATATCCATACTTAGTTTCTTCTTTCCTCTTTTCCATAATAAGTAAGAAATTCACTGAAACATTCTGGCACACCTAGTGGGACCCTTGTGTCTTTACTTGGGTTCTTGTTTGCTTAAATTTTATCTATTTTATGCTCATTAACAAAATCAAAAGTTTCATTTAGGCTTAAAACTAAGTGTATACATCAATTGCTTGAAATTTTATTTCACATAGCTTAAACTTAAAGGCAAAGTAATCTATCATATATTTAATCTTTGTTACACACACTAAACCAAAACACTTTCACCAATTAAACATTAAAAAAACTTGAGATAAGGCCCAGTTAGGGTTTCATCACCTAAAAATAACCTTACCCTTTCTTGATGATCCTTCTTGGAGGTCATTATGAAAGGGAGAACTAACCCAACTCTATGGTTGAGTATAATCTCTAGATATTAATATATATTATCTAAGCACTCGATACTCTTATCGTTCTGGTGTGTGAAGTGAGGGGGTCGATTCAAATACTAATTCATGTATTGGTTCCAATATAGATTAATTTTGTTCACCTAAACACAACCTAAAACCAACCTTAGATTTCCTCTCTAGTTCCCACTCTACAAACTAATTTCAATCACACATCTTCTTAAGGCATAAGCCAAAAGTGAGATTAATTAAAACTCTAGGGCTTAACATATATCTTAGAGTGTGATTTGATTTATTTGGTCTTTTCTTGTCTTCTCTTTTTTTGAGTAGTGAGGTTGTTTATGCTTTCTATCTCCCATATCTCACATGGTTCTCATTCGCTAGTAGTGAAGAGACCTTGTGGAGCAAAACCTATCACCAAACCAACCTACCTCTTCCACCTATTCATCCATGGACTATATTTCCAAACTAGTAGACTCCCCTCACCCTTTAGGAAGTCCTACCTTCGCTTGAGAGGTTCCTCAAGGAGATGTAGATTTTGTCACTTTCTTAGACAATAATCTTTTAGCCTTGAAACATTATCTTACAACCGCATCTTACCATATTCTAGATTTGGCCCCATCCATAGATCTACCTTATGGCATGCTTCCCCATCTCATGGAGAGTACCTACATTACCATAGTTACTACACAACCATTGACTACCCAAGCTTTCTCATCAACCAATAACCCCTTTGAGACTACCATTTAAAACCAACCAACTCAAACTACCACTACCCTTATACTTTCTACTCCTAATAACCACTCCTCCACTATAGGAGTGTCTATGGCTAGCACTACTAGCCTTATTTTATCTACCTTCAACCCATCAACCACCACTCTACTTCAAATCCTTGTGGTGTCCATACCCTCTACCTTACCACTAATCAGTACAAGGGTCACCACCCTTCCATCAGTTACCAACCCAACTACCACTCCTATTCAAAAAACACCCCTTGGATCAACCTTTGGCTACATCCATAACCTACAAGGGCATGTACCCACTACCCAACTACCTACCTATACCTACCCTTATGTGTCTTCCACCCAACCATTGATATCCACTTACTCATATATGGTAGCTTCCTAACCTTTTACCCACTATTCGTATGTCTCCCAACCACCGCAATAATATGCATATTATAACCCTTTGGGTATGAAACCCCAAACTGACCTAATGAAGATGCTTATGGAAAATATGACCACCTTATAGTTATCTATTTCAGGTGCTTGTAACATCTTGTCATATGACCAAATTTGTAATGATCCCATCCATTCATCTGTACCTATAAATCCATATCCTCCCCAATGGGAACTTCCCAAGTTATCTAAATTTCAAAGTAAGGAGGATCCCCAAAAACACTTTAGGGCATTTAGGCATGATTATTATCTCATCACTTATGATGATTCCATTCTTCTCTGAACTTTACCTATGTCTCTAGCCAGTCTGGCCTTAGATTGGTATAGTGCCTTACCCAAACATTCCATATTCTTCTTCACCCAATTGGCTCAAACCATCTTGGACCATTTTTCAATCAATATCTCTAATAAAGTGTCTATCACTAACCTCTATTCTAGTTGACACTTTGAGGATGAATCCATTGTATATTTTATGGCTTGTTAGAGGAGCCTTATTAACCAACTTTCATTTTCCTTGCCTCAACCCAAAATCATATATCTCTTTGCTTAGGCTTGTGCCAAGTATATCTCCTCCACACTGCATATTTGAAGCATCCAAACCTTTGATAAATCTTTTACCATGGCATGTAAGTTAAAGAACTAAGCCATTGAGGGAGGTAAGATTAAGCTCAAAAACAATAACTCAACCTATAAAACCAATTAGGCTTCTTCTTCCAAGTCAAAAAACCATCCCAATACCAATAACAAAAATAAGGGAACCATGAATGCAATTGTCCTAAAAGCCACCCCTCCAATTTTTATCAACCAATCTAATCCCTCTAGTTCCTCAAAGTAAAACCTAAGGAACCAAACTCAGAACAAGAAAAAGAAATTCAATCCACTTGGAGAATACTATGCTTCCATCTTGGAGAAGATATTGAAATCCAATATCATTCAAATTTCTGCCATTAAGCCACCCCAATAATTTGATTGCTCTCATCCTACACCTAGTTGGTACAATGAGAATAATCTATGTGCCTTCCACCGAGTAATAAGACAAGATGTTAGTAGGTGTAACAATTTCAAGATCCTTGTATAATACTTCATTGAAAAGGGGGAGCTTATATTGGACAACCCTAATGCACCATCAAACCAAGCCTTTGATATATTTAAGAAACCCTTCCTAAACCATGATCCTACCAAGAATGAGAGCAATAATGTTGAGTGCTCTCATGATACCCATATGGTTAACATGGTCCTTGATGCACTCATTCCAAGCCACCAAGTACCCAATCTTCTGATTCTCCATAGTCTATTGAGATAGTGAACTCAATTTCCCTTCCTTCAGAGACTTAAGTTGAGGAAACATCATCTTCTCCCCCTCCACTTATTTATGTAGTGGAGTCACTAGCCACCCTTTTCACTGATATATTGAAACAACCAACCATCATCACCTCACCCTCACCTTTAGCTACCAAACAAACCACTCCCCTTTTAAAAATCATTCCCAAAGAGGAAACCCCTATGCCTACTCCTTCCACAAAGGAACCACCTATCTCAACCTTGCATCCTTTGATTAAGGAAGAGGATGAGATTACCATCCATGTGTCTTCACCTAGGGGGTTGTATTTTAGATCCACCATATAAGGAATCAAACCAACCTATAAACCCTTCTCTAGTCTAGTGCAAAAATTGGAATTTATCTCCAATCCTGACACGAATCAAGCCACCTTCTAGTAATAATTAGGTCTCCTTTGTGTTACTCAACTAGATTCTCTAACCCTTTCTCAATTAGACCAACCTACCACTTCCATTAACCAACCTCTTACCATATCTACCCAAATAACCAAACCTCTAACTAACTAACTAAAACTTCCACCAAATTAGCCAACCAAGACTAAAGTAGTCAAACCCTCTCCTACCATCCCAACTAGATCTGCCAAAAACCTTAGCATCCTCCCTACACCAAGACTTGGTCACCCATCTATGAAATTAGACCTAACCCCCTCAAGCCCAATAACCAAACATCAAACCAAAGCAACTAAAGAGGTAAATCACACCAAGGTTGGCCCTAAATTTTGCCTCCCTCAACCTTTCCCTCCATTCTAGGGCCTCATTCCTCTACCTTGAGTAAGAAACCAGTTACCTCTACCAAAACCTCACCACCTCTTTTGGTGACACTTTTGTAGTTGCTCTCTGATTCACCTCTCTTTACCACACCAATAATTCCTAAGCTACTTGCCTTGTGATCTTCCACATCTAGCTCATCAACCTCCTTGCCTAAATTAAAGCCATCGACCAAGTGTACCACATTACCCTAAACACCTATTACGAGACCTACTTCTAAATAACCTTCTTCCTAAATCACTAATTCCAGGACTATTATACCTTTACCACCTTTATTCACGTCCTACTTGACCATCCTCCATAGGTTATTGTAGATTCTTTATTTAGCCTTACCTCTCATCAGGTCCTTTAACCCTTTAGCTTCAAAACCCACCTAGTAAAATGATCACCAAGTTTGTGCTTATCATAGGACACCCGACCATGATACAGAGAATTACAAAGCTCTCCAAACCATCATCTACCAACTTTATGATAAGGATGACCTATTAATAGATGAACCTCCTATGAGCCCTATACCTATCCAACCACCCACCATACCTACCCAGCACTCACCCACTCCTCCACTCTCACCTCAGAGTGAAGACAAATCTTACCAATCCTCCAACTCAACCTCTCCTTCTATTCATACTATCAATGTCGTCATGAGAACATAATATAAGGATAAGGGGAAGGCTAAGGTGTCTATTCCTTAGACATACCCCTCCTCAAACTCCCAACCAACCTAGACCCAATCATACCTATCCTCAACCAAACCCAAGGTGTCTATCTTAGGTGCTTCCTAATCTAACCCTTTGAAATCCATTAGGAGAGTTATCCTCAAACAACTTCATCAGACCCTAGTGAAAATGAGTTTGTATGAGTTAATCTCTACTTCTCCCCATCACCACCAGGCACTAATAGAGGCTTTGCAATCTATTGAGGTCCAACCTGAGGACCCCCAACCTTTAGTCACCTTTATTAGTGACCTTCAAATTTCTAACCTTGTTACCTTTAAGGATTCAAAAATACCTTCCATCCACTCAAAGGACCTAGACCCTCCTCTCTTTATTAATTATTACATCAACCAAATTCACATCAAATGGGTCATGATTTATGGGGGAGATAGCATAAACATCATATCCTCTCATGCCTATAACCAAATCAACCTACCAAATAATGTTATGTTTGAATCCTTGACCCCCTTCATTCCTTCAATGATACCATGACCACTACATTGGAAACTAACATCCTTCATATCCGTGTAGGACCATGCACACTCCCCAAACTATTTTATGTTTTAGAAGGTGAATTCCAATATAACATCTTGTTAGGACAACCTTTGATTCACTCCATATGTTGTGTTCCCTCTACCCTCTACCCTCCACCACTACATTAATTTTGAGCATAAGGGCTAGGTCATAACCATCTAGGCTAACCCAAGTCCTTTCTAAACATGAAACATGACCTATCACCCAAATGATGTCATCATACCCCCATCCAACACACCCTCAACAACTAAAACTCAACCTCCAATCACCAAAGTGGATATCATATCCCCTTCCATTGATGTCATCAACTAGTTCCTCTATACCTTCACACCAAATCCCTACCATAGACCCTTTAAAATCCATGTTCCATCATCTCTCACTGGGGGAGTACCACCTTTTAGCACTGGACATTTTCCCTACTCCTCATGAGTATGGGTAACTTACAAACTAGCTGGGATATGACTCCAATGTCAACACTATCATTCACTTTGGACCTCCCAACCATCAAACCCATTTTATCTATGGGGAACTCAACAAATCCCTTGATGGTCCTACCACCTCTCTGCCACCTCGACCATTCACTGCCAATTTCTCTTACCTAGATAAACCAAACTTTTTTAAGACATACCTTCATCGGTGTCCTTAGAAAGGCTTTGATCTTGGGTGATATTAACATGGGCCACATGAATTGGTCACCATCAAAACTAAGAAGCCTCATGAGAAGCATGGACTTAGTTTCATCTTACCTAACAAAAAGCAACCCAAAACACCTACCACCACCATTGTTGAGGAAGATATCCCCTCCTCACCAACCTCTCCCCTACCTATGTGTGAGGATGATGACATCATCCCACTTAAATTTTTTTTGTCAACATGATCAACTTTGAGCCCCTAACTTATCAGAAGGAAGTGGTGATCATAACCATCCCTTTGACCCACCTTGAAATGATAGTAGAAGACTCTCCTACCATTAACATCATTTAGTACCAAGATGATGATTCTATTCTCACTTATCTTGGTTCCCTAAATTATTCAATCCATAAATCCCTCCCTCTCGAGACCTTGATCATGTTGAATGAATCCACCATGAATATCAACTTGGGTACTTTGGATAACCCCCACATTATCAAATTAGGCTAATTTTTGAATACTAAGGAACTTTAGGACTTCTCCTCTTTCATCCAAGACCATATCATAGCATTCACTTGGTCTTATAGAGATACACCTATAATTGACCCTACCATTGCTACCCATAACATAGTTACTCATCATGACACTAAACCTATCAAGTAAAATCTTTGAGATATGTATCCTTGTATAGCCCTTCTTGTCAAAGAAGAGCTCCAGTGTCTTCTATCTATCAACTTTATTCAACCCATTGACTATGCCCAATGGGTCTTGAATATCATACTTATCACCAAAGCTAAAGTGGGACTATGCATTTATGTGGATTTTCATGACCTCAACCTTGCCTACCACAAAGATAACTTCCCTCTACCTAGCATTGACCAACTTGTTGATCTTACATATATATATGAGATGCTATCTCTCATGGATGGGTCTCAAGTTAAAATCAAATCTTAATCGCCCTCAAAGATTAACATAAAAATACCTTTACCACCCCTTGGTGAACCTTCTACCATAGAGTCATGCCTTTGAGATTAAAGAATGATAGTGCAACCTACCAATGTGCCATGACTTATATATTCCATGCCATTATCCATAAGATTGTATAAGGCTATGTGGATGACCTTCTTGAGAAATCCAAACTCTAAAAAGATCACTTGGTTGTCCTCAAGATCATCTTCAAACACCTCATCCATTATCATGTCCATCTCAACCCTAAGAAGTGCATTTCTGGGGTCTTGTCAGGAAAGCTTCTTGGTTTCACTATCTCCCTTCAAGTAATTGAAGTTGATCCCACCAAAATAAAATAAATCTTAGACATACTCCCTCCTACCAACCTTAAGCAACTCTAAAGCTTGCAAGGGAAGATTCAGTCCATTCATTGTTTCATCTCCCAGCTTTTGAATCAATGCCAACCATTCCACCACCTTTTGAAGAAGGATGTGTTTTTTAATTGGAATAGTGATTGTCAAAAGGCCTTTGATTCACTCAAAAAGTACCTTTTTTCACCACCTATCCTCACCCCTCCAAAGGATGACTAACCTTTTTACCTTTATATCTCTACCACTAACCATTCTCTAAGGGCAATGCTAGCTCATTGAGATGAACAACATAGAGAATAAGTCATATACTACATTAGTTGTATGATCATAAAATACAAGACTCAGTATACCCATACTGATAATATTTTCTTAGCCTTAATCTTCATGGCCACCAAACTTCACCACTACCTTCTTAACCATAAAACCTATGTCATAACCAACACTAAACCACTCAAGTACATGCACTCCAAGCCATATCAAAACCAATGTATGGCCAAGTGTCTCATGATCTTAGCAGATTTTAACCTTGAGTTCTTTCAAAAAAAATAATTAAGGTATAATTCATTGTCGACTAATTGGTCAAGGCACCGTTAGCAGATAACCAACCTCATTGTCTTGAGTTCCTCGATGAGTCCATCATGGACCTATCTCCAATGGATTTTACCTATCAAGTCACCATGTTCTTTGATGGATCAAAATGTCAACATGGTGGGGGAGTATGTATCATCCTTATCCCCTTTGATGGTGAACCTCTCCCTTTGTCCTTCAATCTTGATTTTGAATGTGCAAATAACATGGCTGAATACAAAGCCCTAGTAATAGGCTTTTAGACTGCCTTAGCCCTAGGAGTCAAAATGATCTATATCTTTGGTAACTCCCAAATTATGGTCAATCAAATTAATGGATTTTATCATTGTAAGAATGACGTCTTGAAATAATATAAACAACTAGTTGAAAAACTCATAACATCATTTAAACACTACAGCATCTAGTCAACCCCATGATCTAATAATAAGTTCATCGATACCATGGATTCTCTTGCCTCATAAATACTATTTTCACCCTTGGAATCTAAGTTGCCTATCATTATTCATAATATTACCCAACCATCATATGTTAAACCATATTCTCCCACCATTTTCAATATGGAGCAGACCCAACCTGACCTTTGGTATCAATAGACCTTCAACTACCTTAAACTTGGCATTGTTCCCTTTGGCCTCTCTAAGAATGCTCAAGGAGTGTTTATCCATAGTACCTCTCAATATACCATTATGGGAAGAATTCTTTACAAGCATGACTTTTATGGCCTCCTCTTTTATTGCTTGTGTAGTCATGAAGCCTCCCACACTATCAAGGAAATGCACGATGGCATCTGTGGGGGCCACTTTAGTGGTCTCATTGTAGCTAAATGAATCCTCCATCTATGTTATTATTGGACTAACCTTAACCAAGACTGATATGACTATTTGAAAAAGTGTGTTAAGTGCTAATAACATGCTAATTTTCATCACACACCTAGCCATAACCTTTATGTTTCCATTGATTTTTGGCCCTTTTCACAATGGGGTCTAGACCTTATTGGTGAGATCAACCCCCATTCTTGCAATGACACCATTCAATCATTACAATTACCAAGTATTTTACCAAGTGGGTAGAGGCTATTCCTTTAGTCTCAACCAAAGTAGAAAATATTATTGATTTTATCAACCATCATATCATCTACCACTTCGGTGTTCCTCATAAGATTATCACCAACAATGGTAAATCCTTTAAGGACAAGCAAATCCAAGGCCTCTATGATGCATTCAACATTAAGTTAAGTTTTTCCTTGCCTTATCATCCTCAAGCTAATGGATATGTATAAGCCTCTATCAAAACTCTTATTAACATGCTAACTAAAAAATTTAGTGCATATAGTTAGGATTGGCATTTACACATCCCTTTCACCTTATGGGCATATCATAATAGCATTAGAACCCCTATAGGTGCTACCCTTTTTTTATTGTATTTGGAGTAGAGGCTGTCTTGCCTCTAGAAGTCTAAATCCCTTCTCTTAGCATATATTTACAAGAGCTTATTTCAGAGCATGATTATCATTAGCACTATCTAGCCCAACTTGAGCTACTTGATGAGCATCGCCTAACAGCCCTCACCCATCTTCTTGTCTATCAATTATCAAATGTTCCTATAAAAAAGCACCTTACAATATGGGAATTCAATATTGGAGACCTTGTCCTAAAGGAAAATCTACATGTCACTAATATGGAAAAAAGATAGCGGGGCAAGTTTGCTTTTAGTGGCTTGGACCTTATATCATAACCCATAAGTATGGATTAGGATATTATTGGTTATCTTCTCTTAAAGGCCACTCAAAACTTGAGCCCCTCAATGCTTCACATCTACATCTATTTTTTATTGAGAAGGATTACTTTCACCTCTTGTCTAACTTAAGCTCATCCTTTGCTATCTACCCACATTCCATCTCTCTATTTTAGGGGTAATCGATTAACATTGAATCATGTGATTAACTATCACCGACATATCCTTATCTTCAATAATGGGTATCATGGCTCTATTCATGGGATGGTTCTCATGGTGCTTTCCACACTTTCATAGGATGGATTCCCATGGTCATTGTCACCTAAACCTCTTCACACCTAATCAACCTTCTTGTGCTTTTAGTTTTTCCTTCATAAAGGCGAGCCACTAAGCCAACCTAAACAAGTCTATGTCAAGAAAAATCAATGCAAAATAACAAAATTTCTATCTTTAACAATCATGGGTCATTCTTAGCATTCACAAACTGCTCCCTTGAAGGATAACTATTGAAAACCTCTTTAAAATTGCCATAATGTAAGGTGGAATGCTCCCTTGAAGGACAACTATCAAAAGCATTAAACAAAACACATAAAATTAGGCCACTCCTTCAAAGGATGGCTGAGTAAGCATTTGTCAAAAGCATAGCAATTTCTTGGAAGGTTCCCATATTGATCAGCTTCCCATTTACAACAATCAACAAAAAACCCATTATCACAATCAACACAAAAGCAAAATACTCTTGAAAGCCAAAATCAACTCCCAAACAACAAGATATGGTGAAAGACACAATCAAACTTTACAAGTAGGCTTCTTGCATCGATCAGTCTACATAAATTTGGCATAGGCTTGTTTACCCTATTATTTAATACACCTACAATATAGGTATGATAGTCTTGCAACAAGGTTTCATTTTCACCCATCTCCCCTTTTCCATTATATGCAAGGGATTTTTGATCTTACTTAACATTATGCGGTCAAGACACCTTTTTAGCCAGCTAAAAAATTCTAATGTGAAGCCAAATTTAGTCCTTCAATTTTATTTTAGTCCTTATCAACAAAAAAACATCGTGCTCTCTGCTCATCCTATCATGACTAATTTATATTTTCATTGTGACATTTGTCTCTTGATTAGATTATTTGTCTCCCATCTAGAGTTTTTAATTAAAATACCTCATGTGTTTTATCCCCTAAAATTAAAAACCAACCATAACTATAAAAAGCATCATAAATCAATAAAATTCATAAGCATTTTAAAAAATCAACCATTTTCCACGACATGTCTAAAGTCTACTAATGTAGTATATAAACATTAAGGTTTAACATGTCATAAGCATAACCATAAATACAAACCATCTCATGCCTAAGCTAAGCATCCATAACATAATCATAATCCATGATCACAAATAAGCATCACATCATAAGCATTAATCATCAAAATCAAACCATCAACCATAAAACCATGCACATGAACATAAATAACACATATATAAGCTTGTAAGTCAAATGATCATAGAAGTGTGTACATATAGATAGACAGAGCTCTCTCTAAAAAATCTACATCTCACCGCATTAGCTTGCAGGACAAAATCAAAATGATATACAAATGTCATAAATATGTCTAGCTCTATCTATGCCCTAAGGGCACCACTACCTCTTGGAGATTTGCTCGGTCTTGGTGCCTATCCACTTGTTATGTATGAGGGATGTGTTGCTTCAACATCCCTGACATCATTCACATTTTTGGTCCATCCTAATCAAATGATTGGTGAGATTTCTTTGGGTAGTGATTTGGGTGAATGCAAGTCTGGAATTGTCAAAGTGGTGAAAAGTGAATCAATGTGAAGCTGGAGTGTTAATCCTGAGCTTAGGTGGACCGTGGGCATGTGTCTGTGCAAGCCTTGTGCAAGTGTTTTTGAGCAATTTTGTGGTCTCAAATTTTTTGAAGTAGGGGCAAGTTTTTCTTAGGCAAAGAGTGATCAGACCTAGGGAGGGAATTGTTCATTGTAATCATACGAGTGGTTTTAAGCATTATCGACTGAGCTTGACTCCGTGGTTATTGTGTATGTTGGCCCATTGGCCCATTTATTGTACTTTGGACTAGATTGTCCTGAAGAGTTAATAAAATACACATTACTCCTAGTTTTCTTGTATTGTGTGAATGCTCATGTGTGTTGGGCCGATTTCTCAATCTTTGCAAGTGTGTGTTTGTCTTTCCATTACTAATCCTTTATTCATACAAGTTGTCCATTATGTTTATGGGTTGCTAGAGTAGGTAAACACTGAAGGTGTAGTCTGTAGTTTCTGTGAATCCCATCGCAATGAGGTATTCTTGATCAAAACAAGTGGTGCTACATAGCTTGGCTGGCTCTAGAGAGCTAGCCCCATGATAGTTTGTATCAGAGAACATAGTTTATGTTTTGTGGGATTGTGTTTACCTGAGTCAAATAATATTATTACCTTCCCATATCGAGTTAGTCCAGTGTGTGTTTGGTGTGTTTGAGCCAGTATGGCAGGAGATCTGTCCAAGAAGATGTTGCTCAAAGAAGTGGCTAGCAGGGGTCAAGAGCAATATCAAGGCAAAGGTGAAGGTGTAAGTGGTGGAAGTTACCATGTTGGTAAGTCAAGAGTTGTTGCTAGAGTGGGTGAAGGCCTTGTTGGGTGAGTTGGTGCCTAGTTCCAAGTGATGGGGGACCGTGTGGGTATGAGATTCAATGAGATTGAGGAGAAGGTGACTACGATGGGGCAGATGATCATGGAACTTACTAGTAGGTTGCAGAAGATCTTGGTGTTACAAATGGAGTTACAGGATGAAGTGACTCTGGTTCGATCAGTGATATCATGTTTGGTGGAAGCATCAGGGTTCAGTTCTTATTTAGTCATGAGACTCCCCAAGTTGAAGGAACTAGAGTGTTATGATGGTGAGAGAGATGACCATATTCTGGATAGTTTCTTCTACATCATGGAGGAGTTCCTGATAGGTTTAGGAGGTCTATCAGGTACACAAGAGGTGTGCACTATAGCAAGGTACCTCACGAGTATGACAAAGGTTTGGTATAGGACCTTGGCTAATGACATTACATTAAGGAGTTTGGTGAGGAAGTTGGACTCTTGGGAGGATCTGAAGGAAGCCCTTGGGGCTTAGTTTTGACCTGGGAATGCAGCATGGTTGGCGAGGACCAAGTTGAGTCGCTTAAAGCAAGTGGGGGAGATGGGTGAGTATATCCATACTTTCCAAAGCCTTTTGTTGGAGGCCACCAACATGTCAGAGGTGGATAAGCTGTTTCAGTTCACTCAAGGTCTTCAGCCATGGGCTTAAGGGGAGCTTCATCATCATGAAGTGTCTGATTTTAGTGAATCAATTGCTGTAGCAGACCATCTCTTGGATTGGAGAGAGGGTTATTCATCTAGAAACACCTTGATCCCTTGGGCACCCAAGAGGGGTGGCACTGGTAAGGGCTTGAGTATGTCTTCAGGGAAGCTAGGGGGTGACCAGGGAAGGAAGACTACTCTAGAGTCATCAGAGGGATCTTGTAAGTCTTGGATCACTTCTAGGGGTAGCGAGATGAAGTCATTGGTTGGAGAGTCAAGTGGGAAGTAATCCTATTTGAGGTGTTGAAAATGTGGTGGGAATCACTACAAGTGAGATTATTTGAAGTGGTAGGTGGGTGTTTGAGTTTAAAAGGGAGGTATTCAAATGAACTAGTATTAGTAGATAAGGTGTGTGTTCATGGGAGCTCAATGCTAAAGGAAAGCTTGGGTTCAGAGGTGGTAGTGGTGTAACTTGCTAGGGTTGATTATTGTGGATGGGGGGCTCGTGGACTTGAGTGTTCTATAGTTGGAAGTCAATTAATTTACCCTTAGAGACTTGGCCTCTAGACCTCTAGAGGTTTGAGTAGGCTTAGTGGGCAGTTATAAGCCATCCATGTTGTGCTAAGGTAGGGTTTACCCAGTTTGCATAAGGTGAGAGTTTTCTCCATCTTAGAGTTCTTTTGTGCCTGATCCATTGCAGATGTGTAGGTTAAAGATTGTGTAGAAGAGTGGGATTGGGAAGATGAAAGTGATGTTGGGTTGAGTATGCAAAAAAGTGCAAGAATTGGTGAGGATTTAGTGAATCTTATAGTGCTTGGTGGCAATTGGGATGGTGAAGGGCAACATGTTCCTTTTTCCCATTGATGTGGGGTGGATTCTTCATAGCCATGGCATGTACTCAAGGAAACATCATCTTGTAGTGTCACAGTTGGAAAGATAATTGATCATGTTGCATCACATTGGTTATAGAGGAGAGTCGTGGAAAGGACTCCATTCCTACAAATAGGCTTGGGGTGTTTGATTTGAAGAGTTATCTTTTACCTATTATACTCTTGTTTGGAGTTTTATTACTGTTTGGGGAAAAGCTTCACTTAGGCTGTTGGGTTTGTAGAGTCTTGAAGAGGTGGGTCATTAGGAGCCATTTTCCTCCACCCCATGTTTGGGGGTTGGCAAGATTAGGGTGATCTTGTGAAGCTGCATTGGTTGGGTGTAGCTTGTGTAGGCAAGCCTTGTCTACGTGCAGAAGTTATCAAAGATTTAGTTTGTTTCTTAGTTTTGTAACTAGTCAAATTACCTTAGTCACTGATGAGGCCAAACTAGTGATGGTTCCCACCTAAGCACCCTTATGTGTGCATTTGGAATAGTTTTTTGGGGTGAAGACAGTGGGTTACTTCACATTCTGAAGTAGAGGGAGTTTCTAGCAGAGTTGGAATGGTGTTTTTAGTAAGTTGGGAGCAGTTGGAAGCCCTTGAAGTAAGGTCATGGAGTTTGGCCTTGGTCTCTTAACTCAGTAGGGAGCCTGAATAGGGGATGTGTTTTCTCTTAGTTCTTGGGTTTGGTAAGGAGGCATGTAAGTTTCTTAACTCAGTTTGGAGCCTGAATAGGGGATGTGTTTTCTCTTGGTTCTTGGGTTTGAAAAGGAGGTGGTAATCTCTTAACTCTGGAATGAGCCTGAAGAAGGGATGTGTTTTCTCTTGATTCTTGGGTTTGAAAAGGAGGTGTTAATCTCTTGACTTTGATGAAAGCTTGGTAAGGAGATGTTATTCTCTTAGATTTGGGTTTAGAAAGGGGTTGTGTGAATCTCTTGACTCTAAATGGAGCTTGAAAAGGAGCGTGGTAAACTCTTGGCTTTGGGTCTAAAAAGGGGGTTATTTTGGTCTCTTGACTCTGAAGGAAGCTTGGTAAGGAGTGTGATGAACTCTTAGCTTTGGGTCTAAAGAGGGGATGTGGTGGTATCTTGTGTTTCTATTCAAATTTTGTTTTCAATTTCAAGGGAGAGAATTAAGAAACTTAAGAAAGAATGGTCAAGGCTTGATGTGTACCTGGATAAAGTCTGCGCACCGTAATCCAGACGCTGTGAGAACTCCTCTTTGGCTGTGGAGGAATGACACCTGCAAAGAAAAGAATCTTGGACAAAAGAAGGCGTTAAATAGACAAATGGTGGGTTGTCAAGCGAAAGCTTGATCCCAGAAGTATGAAAAATTCCTTAAGGGATATAAACCCACTAAATAATAGAAGGAAATGTCTGATAAATAATAGAATAATGAAGAACTGAAAGTGATAAAAGATGGAAATGTAAAGGAGAAGCAAAGACTTACTTGAAAGAAGCTGTCGGATTGATCACAGTCACCGGCATCAGTAAGCCTACCGGCGTCGGTTGGTCAAGGTGCCGACGTCGGTTAATATGCCGATGTCAGTTGGGGTAGTGACCGGCGTCGGTCGGGGCAAAGGTCTTTGGACGAAGTCTGGTTAAGTCTGTGGTCCATGGACAGAGTTTGGTCAGGGTCTGGGTTTATTTGAGTAGTCTGTGGACAGAGTCTGATCAAGGTTTTGGTCTGTGGACAAAGTTTTGGGCTTGGTCGAATGGTCTAGGGTCTGAGTTTGAGAGTCTGGTTAAATGGGCAGAATGTATGATCCTATAGAGGATGGAGGAAACAGGGAAGATGGATAAGTCAAGATTCGGGTCTGGCTTGGTTAACAGTCTAGTTTAGGGAGATATTGTTTGAAAGCAAATAACTGAAAAGAGAATAAAAACACAGATAGTATACTTACCTGTGCCTTGTGGAAGGTGTGCTACTGATGATTCCTGTACCTGCTATTGATGTAGCCTGCGTGGAGAACCTGTTGCTGATGGAGAACCTTGAAGCTATTGCTGCACCTGAGGGAGAGATTGAAAGGCTTGATTGAGAGATTTCATAGATTAACGGATGGTCAAAGACTGAAGGATTCGTTAGTTGCTTCTGTAGATTAGCTGATTTCTCATTTCAGATCTCATCAAAGAGTTTGAAAAATTGGTTAAGTATAACTGACGTCGGCGATTCTGCCGACGTCGGTCGACACTTGGCCTACGTTGGCAGGGTTAGAATAGGCAAAAAGAGCCACTAAGCCCATTTCTCATCCGCCAAGTGCACTATCCGTTGGAGAATGCCGAGGGTTGGGCTAAATACGCACGAGAGTTTGTTAGGTGGTTAGAAGAATTAGGAATAGATCTTGGGTGAGTCATAGGATAGGAATTAGTCCAAGGCGAGGTGTCCCAGGCGAGGTGTCATGGGTGATGTGTCCAAGGAGGGGGTTAATTCAAAATAAATAAATTATTTTAAATTAGTAATTGTTAGGAATGGTTTAGGAATGGACTAAGGGGAAAGTGACCAAGGGTTAGACACTATTTAGGTGTCTACATTTGCCCCTTTTTGTCTTATTGGTTGCTCTAAGTGAACTGCAAGATAAAAATAGAAGTTAGTTACCCCAGGTATGGGATAAAGTTGATTTCGTAGACAAAAATAGGTGAGGGTTGGTTGTCCCGATTATGGATGAGGTATCCCCCCTCGAAGCAGGAGTCGAGAGAAAGGAACCTGGAATCGGGTGCTGATTTGACAGAGAGTGGATGAAAAGGGTAAAGAGAGAGTGAGAACACTGCAAAAGTTGTGATTGCGTGTACACTACATCACGAGGATGGTCAGGTCAAATTATCGCAAGTCGAGGGTCAAGGAGTGCCAAAATGGAAATAACCAGTCCCCAACATTTAGTCATCTACTGATTGGGTTATTCAATCTAAGCTGAAGCTCCAATGGTCATCGCGTTCCAGGTATCCTAGGCTTAGGAAGTGCTCTTGAAAACACGAAAAAGTCACAAGTAGTGTGGATCAACTGGCTTGCGATATTATACTTGTGAAGGTTAAAAAGTGTGTGCACAATTTTGCTAACCAATCATGAGGTAGCATACAGGCAAAATCAACCAAAGCAAAATTGCTTTGGAAGGAGTCACGGTTTTAGGAGATGGGCATGATCTCCAATGTCTGGTGGTTGATGGATGGATGCAAAAGTGATCTAAGTGTGCCCCAAGGGGCCAAAATGACATGGTCTGGAGGATTCACTAATTGGGGCATGATTTTGGTCATTTTGAAGAGCGATGAAGGTTTGAAGGACACTGACGTCGGCTATATAACCGATGTCAGTGCCAAAAAGAGGCTGACATCAACAGATTAGGGCATGCCAATGCCGACGTCGGCAACCTACCGAATCTAACAAAACTAGATTGGCGGCCCACCAAAAGTCATTTGTGACATTTGACAAAGTGAAAAAGTGAGCTCTAGATTTGAGTTAGTGAAAGTGACTCAGAGTTGACCGAGGAGCTGTGCGAGGTGGCAAAGAGACATTGGGGGAGAGAAGAAGTTGATTGGACACCGCAGGGACACATTTGAGCTAGCAGGAGCATGCAGAGCCATTGGGACAGAAGAGATGGCAGAGGGGAGTAGAGGACCCACAGGAGGTCCACCACTAGCGGCACCGATCGTGCCACCACACCGGTGACGTCGGGACGAGGTAGGAGGGTCTCTGAACCCTATTTGATTCATTTTGGTTTTGAAGTTAGTTTTTGAAATTTTTGTTATTTGAGGTAGAAATCGAGGGGGAGGGTAGCTAGGAAGGTGGGTAAAGAGTCTTAGGATAGGTTAGGAGTGATTTAGAGGGTTTTTTGGGGGGTTTAGGAGATAAAATGGGGAAGCCCTAAAAATTAGGGCTCGCCCCGGTCGGCCCTAGGGCCGAACCAGTCGCCGACGTCGGCGATCCCGATGGCATCGGCTAACCAGCGATCGACATCAGTCACTAACCTACCAACGTCGGTCATGAATTAACTGACATCGGTTAGGTGAGTGCCGTCACCGACATGCTAACCAATGTCAGTGGCTGCCTGGTCAGAAATGGTTTTGAAAAATGGTCAAGCCAAGAGGTCGAAGCTATGCCAAGGGCTTCCTGGGTGTCGGGGTAAGCATAGATAGTCAGAATGGTTGGTAAAATAAGAAAAGTAGGAACAATTTTAACACGAGATTGACCCCGTATGGATGCAGGTGAGGCAGACTCTGATGCTGTGGGATTGCCTCCCGACCTTGCTGACGCAGATGCTTAGAGGTGTGTCTATCGAGGAGTGGGCATAGATGAGCGCAGTCAAGCTAGGCGGGCTGAGACATTACTATCGAGTGGCGAGAGATGTGAGCCTTATGGTGGCTTTGATCAAGCGGTGGGACCATGCCACCAACACCTTCCACCTGCCTATGGGTGAGATGACGGTCATGGTCGAGGATGTGTACCAGATTTTATGGCTACCAGTGCACGGAGCAGACTTGTATGCATGCTCGAGAGAGGCGCACGACATCCATATGGTTACGTTGTTTGGAGAGCACGTCGTGGAGATGAGCTACCACTCAGTGAGTTTTACATATGAGCTATTGTACGTGGTGGATGAGGATGCACATCGGCTGGCCATTTTGATGATGATCGACATTACAGTGTATGCATTGTCGAATGCGGAGGGAGGTAGGTTTCTGGTTGCTATGACTGGAGTTTTGCTTGATATGCTGGAGTAGTAGACCGTGTTTGCCTGGGCACCCATGTTTTTGGCCTAGGTATACAGAGAGTTGTGGGGTATCAACCGGTGGTAGCGATACAGTCTATGTGTGGGCCACCTTCTGCACTATTGGGCATACGAGCACATAGTGGTTACCCATCCTCTCGGCCTCCTAGTGGCGATTCAGGCTGGCTTCAGAGTTGGATTCAGGTGATGGCGCGAGGTTATGGCATAGACACGGGTGGATGGAGTGGTCAGGGACATTGACCACTATAGAGGGGTACTGGAGGCCCTGATTCTTGTAGATATCGTCTGGAGACCATACTTGGTCTATCCAGCATTCAGAGACCAGGGAGAGCAGCTAGTTAGTGTTCAGAGCAGGCGCTGGGTCAGAGGCAGATGAGCCGGCGAGCTCGAGAGGATTCCAACTGAGAGAGTGCGGTGCCAGTACGGGCTGCTATAGGATGTACCTCCCGCCTTCCCATAGTACAGGCGAGATGACATAGAGGCACCGCTCCCACTACTAGAGGAGACAGAGGACCTTGATTTTGAGGAGTTATCGGCAAGACCTGGGATAGCCGACCCAGGGTGCACAGAGGCCTACACAGCATGGTGGGCAGGACAGTACAGAGGCGTACAGGTGGGTCCCCAGCCAGATCTACAGGCTATTACGAGGGAGTGGGATACAGCCTGTGAGGAGAGGGACACTGCATGGTAGGAGAGAGACACGGCTCAAGCCTAGGTCTTAGTTTTGCAGGGATAGCTGGTAGGGGTTACAGGGCAGCTGACAGGTCAGGTGGTAGCGTTGACATTGTAGGTCACTCTATTACAGGGACAGCTGGCGGCAGCCCAGGCACAGGCAGTGGCAGGGCAGAGTTTTGGAGGGCAAGACCCACTACAGTAGCCATCATTTTCATAGGGGGCAGGACCATCAGTATCAGTGCACCGAGGTTAGCCACAGCCACAGGGGTCTTTATAGGGCACAGCAACAGGGTAGATGGGTCCACCGCAGACTATATCTATGGTTAGATACACTGATGCACTAGATGAGATCGCGTATTATGAGAGAGCCATCAGAGGGTTCCCTCAAATACAATGATACTCGGAGATGTGGGCGGAGTAGAGCCAACAGAGATCGATGTCACGAGCGACAGCTTTAGGGTCGCACAGATGGCAGAGATCAGAGGGAGGAGAGGATACAGCCTCTTCTCAGCCACCGCCACCACCACCATAGCCACAGCCTTGAGGGCAGCCCTTGAGATTCAATTTTGATGTATATAACGGCCTGCGAGCCGAAGACGAGAGATGTATGATGAGAGAGAGAGACAGACACAGATTGTGTCTTTTTGTATAAAAACTATTTTTGATATATATATATGATGAGATTTTGGCTAGTGATGTGTTATGGAGATGTTGTAGATGTTTAATGTTTGCAGTATGATGCATGTTTTGATATGATGTTTATGATGATTATGATGATTATGTTATGATGATGCTAATGATTAATGCGATGATGTTTTATGATGATGCTAATGATGAGAATGATGCAAATGATTATGTTATGTTTAATGATTATATGATGATGATGCTTGATGAAAATGAATGTGATGATGACAATGTTCATGAAATGGTTATATGATGATGTTGGTTAATTGTGGATGATAGATTATATGATGATGACTTTAGATTAAATGATGATAGATGTGATATTGAATATTTAACTTGTGGATTATATGATGCGAATGTTTAATGAGTTATGATGGATGAAATTTATGACTAATGACTTATGTTGTGATAATGAAAATGAGAGGATACTAATGGTTATGTGAATATGTGATTGACTGTACTATTATTGACAGGTGACAAGAGAAGAAGATGGAATAAAGTGATGAAGAAAATGGCTGAGCTAACCCCAAAAGACCCCATGTCAACTGAGTGCTGCCTACATAGCCCCTGTCGTTAGGGCCTCAGGCCGATGTAGTTCTCCCAAGAAGGGAGGAAAAAGATTGAAGTGATTGATTTTGGTCATGATAAAGATATAGCATTTCCCATATGTCCGAGGGTTCATGCTTGAAATGATGAGGAGGAGATGACGCTACAGCGTTTGCCAAATGGTGTAAGCTGTAACATTGGTCAGGGTTTTTCATCCCTAGCAACTATCCATATTCGTGATGGATGTTTGCTAAAAATGAATTGAGGTCTATTTATGCTTCAGCAAGTATTGGTTTATGCTTAACATAAATTGGGTAGTTGATAGTTTCCATGTGTATTGTTGTCCATGGAAACTAGAATGATTAGGCTTATGTGAATGGTTTAAAAAGAGTCAGTTTAAGTCATTTTGACAAATGATGTGAGTGAATGTGACCAAAGTATAGGCAAAAAGTAAAAAGGCATAAGTGCCCTTTTATTGACAAGGACCAAAAAGGCAACATAGACAGGGGTTGTTAGAAACAAGAGCCCCATTTATGCATTGTGTCATTGACCATAGTTATGTTAGAGCGGTAATCGAATCCCCTTTGACATTAAAGTGAGCTCAAAGTCCCTTGAGTAGGTGATATGATAGGAGGAAAAAGGGTAACCCGTTTTAGAGTATGGAGAACTTTGCCCCTTTTTATAGGAGACCCTGAGACAACTATAAGTTAAGTCCATGACCCGGGTTTTTTTTTTTTTTTTAGAGCGGACTGATCAATGCGAGAAGTCCACATAAAGATGTCATTTATTTGGTGGTCATTTGTGAAGCTGATCGATGCGAGAAGATTCTAAGAAAGTGCTGATTATAGCAAGATTTAGTCATAGCCATCCTTCGAGGGATTGGTCTAGACTTTGCTTTATAGATTTAGGAGCTTTTGAATAGCTGTCCTTCGAGGGAGCAGTCTATTAGTTACAGCAATGATAGTGCAGCTGTCCTTCAAGGGAGCAGTCTGCTTTTTGATTTGATTTTGTGACCTTGGATATTTTGACATCATGATTTAGTTTTGACAGAATATTGAGTCATGGACAAGACTTATAGAAGGTCAAGGGCTCCCTTTTATTAGGACGAAGCATCCGTACATCATAAAAGGGTTGTAGAGGATTTTGTTAAGGGAAAAAGGGTGAAATGAATTAAGGATTAAAAGGACAAGGATTGCTCAAGGGATGAGCTCAAGTTAAATGTCAAGTGGATGAGTACTCGACTAATAGTAGAATGGTCGTAGATGCAAAGCATTAAGAGGCTCAGGTTCTGGTCAGCCTTCAAGAGAAGACAAACGATAAGTCCCTGACCCATACTTGTGCGTTATGATATAAGGTCCGAGCCAATTAGGAGCAAATTTGCCTTGTTTACTCCATTCCATATTGGTCACATGTTGGTTCTCTTTGAGGATGAGGTCTCCGATATTGAAATCTCGTTCTCTCAGAGTTTTATTGTAGGCGCGCTTGATGCGATTTTGATAGACATGGAGATGATTGAGGGCTGTGAGATGACGCTCGTCAAGTAACTCAAGTTGAGCTAATCGATCTTGACAAAAGTCATCATTAGAAAGAATGTCATGGAGTGAAATACGAAGAGACGGGATTTGTACTTCGAGAGGTAAGACAGCCTCTGATTCGTACACTAGAGAGAAAGGGGTAACACCCGTAGAGGTTCAGATGCTAGTGTGGTAGGCCCACAAAGCGAAAGGAATTTGAACATGCCAATCCCTTCTAGTGTCGTTGACCACCTTCATGAGAATTTTAGTTAGGATTTTATTAGAAGCCTCGGCCTGCCCATTTGCTTGTGGGTAGTAAGGCAAAGAAAAGCTGAGTTTGATGCCGAAAGAGTCACAAAGTTTTTGGACAGTCTTGTTTTTAAAAGACTTGCCATTTTCGGTGATGATTTTGTGAGGTACACCGAAACGATAGATGATGTGGGTGTTGATGAAGTCGACAATCTTGTCGGCTTTTGTGGAGACAAGAGGAATAGCTTCCACCCACTTGGTGAAATACTCGGTGGCAGTGATGATAGACTGATGATGAAGAGATGAATGAGGGTTAATCTCGCCGATGAGATCTAAGCCCCATTGTGAAAAAGGACATAAATCTTGAGCAACTTGTAAAGCCTGACTAGGGAGATGAAGCAAGTTAGCATGCTGCTGACACTTGATGCAACGCCGAACATAATCGCTACAGTCTTGATGAAGAGTGGGCCAATAATAACCCAGGTGAAGGATGCGCTTGGCAACTGAGTTACCACTAAAGTGTCCACCACAAATCCCGTCATGGGCTTGTTTAACAACATGAGAAGCTTCAGTGGAGTTTAAACAGCGAAGAAGAAGGCCATCAAAACCTCTTTTATAGAGAAGGCCCCCTAGCATGGTATAGCAAGCGGTTCGCTTGATGAAAGCCCACCGCGCATTGCTAGAGAGGTTGGGAGGAATGAGAGAATGAGTCAAGTAGTCCTCAAGTTGTTTATACCAAACATCTTGTGAACTAGAGTCTATGGTGTGGATGAGATTGATGTCAGTGGAAATGTATGAAGGCAATGGCACACGATGTACCATGACATAAATTCTTGATGAGGATGATGATGAAGAAGGAATATGCGAGGCAAGGGAAGCCATGGTGTCAGCAAACTTATTCGTCGATCGAGGAACAGTCTGCAATGAGTGATGGTCGAAAGATGCTAGAAGAGTGTCAACACGGTGCTTGTAGCTTTGTAAAATTTCATTTTTATAAAGATATGAACCATTGATTTGATTGACGACAAGTTGTGAGTCACCAAAGATGTTGATGGTCTTGATTTTTAAAGAAAGGGCAGTTTGAAGTCCCAAAATTAAGGCTTCGTATTCGGCCATATTATTGGTACATTCAAAGTCAAGTTTGAAAGATAGGGGCATGGGTTCACCTTCATGTGGAATGAGGATGACCCCCGCACCCCCACCGAGTTGACATTTAGAGCCATCGAAGAACATCATCATTTGGTAGAATGTGTCATCAGTCAAGAGAGTGGCGATAGATTCATCGGGAAACTCGCACTGAGAAGGTTGATTGTCGGGAAGAGGGGCATCCGCTAGTTGGTCAGCGATTGTTTGCCCTTTTATAGATTTTTATTGAACAAATTCTAAGTCAAATTTAGCAAGAAGCATGAGCCAACGAGCCATACGCTGGTTTTGATATGGTTTAGAATGCATGTATTTGAGGGGATCAGTGTGGGTGATGACAAAGGTTTTGTGATTGAGAAGATAATGACAGAGCTTGGTAGTGGCAAAGACTAATGCCAAACAGAGTTTCTCGGTATGAGTATACCGAGTTTCATAGTCAACCAGTGTTCGGCTTATGTAGTAGACTGCTTGCTCACGGTGTTGCTCATCTCGATGCGTGATCATGGCACCTAACAAATGATTAGTTGCTGAGATGTAGAGGTAGAAGGGTTGGTCATCTTTTGGTGGAATAAGGACTAGTGGAGAGATCAAATAGCATTTGAGGGCGTCAAAAGCCTCTTGGCAATCTTTATCCCATTTAAAGGAGACGTCCTTCTTGAGGAGGTGATGAAAGGGTTGGCAACGGTTAGAAAGTTGCGAAATGAAGCGGCGGATGGATTGGAGCTTTCTTTGTAGGCTACGGAGTTGCTTGAGATTAGTTAGAGGTGGCATTTCGAGGATAGCGTGGATTTTGGTAGGATCTATCTCGATGCCATGAAAAGAGATAATGAATCCCAGGAGCTTTCCTGAGAGGACCCCAAAGATACATTTCTTGGGGTTAAGACGGACTTGGTACTGAAGAAGGTGAGAGAAGATGATTTTGAGAATAGTCAAATGGTCGCGACGAAGCTTAGACTTGCCAAGCAGGTCATCGACATAGTCCTCCATGATTTTGTGGAGGAGATCGTGAAAGATATAAGTCATGGCACGCTGATATGTGGCACCTGCATTTTTCAGACCAAAAGGCATGACTCGATAGCAAAAAGTTCCCCATGGTGTAATGAAGGTGGTTTTGTGTTGATCTTAGGATTTGGTTGTATCCTAAAAATCCATCCATGAGTGATAACATCTCATGACCAGCTGTAAGATCAACAAGTTGGTCAATGTTTGGAAGAGGAAAGTCATCTTTGGGACAAGCTAGGTTAAGGTCACGATAGTCCGTGCAGATCTGGATCTCCCCAGTCGCTTTGGTGACAGGAACGATGTTAGAGACCCACTGCAGATAATCGATGGGTTGGATGAAGGAGACGGAAAGAAGGCGCTGAAGCTCTTCTTTGATAAGAACTGCAACACGAGGATGCATTTTGTGAAGCTTTTGCCTAACAGGCTTAGCCTCTAGGTTTGTGACAATGTTATGAGTGGCAATGTTAGGGTCGATGCCAGGCATGTCGGCATAGGTCCAGGCAAAGGCTTGGCGATTGTCTGAGAGAAATGTGGTATAGTCGATCTGCTCCTGAGTGTCTAAAGATTGACCAATCTTTAAGACTTGATGAATGTCAGAAGATGAAAGGTTAATGTCAATAGTTGATTCATTTAACATAACCTGTGTTTCAGAAGGGAGGGAGTGCTGAATAAAAGAATCATCGACACCCATATAGGTAAGAATGGCGTCGTCATCTATGCAGTGGACTGTGTTGATGGTTGCCGATTCATCGTCTATCATGCTGGGATAAACGAGAGGGAGAGACTTGGGAACCCCATTGAGGTGATAGGTTAGGGGTTCTAAGCGGATGGTGTTTATGCAAAAAAAAACTAGGAGGGATGGAAACCACCGACTCCGTAGGTGAGGATGGAAGAATAGGAGAGTCTAGAAGAAATTGGTTGATGGTTAGTTCAGGGGAAAGGTTTGTGGAAGCCTCAGTGGGTTCTTGGAAACCCAGTCCATATCGTTTCTTGGCATTATCGTCATTGGGTGTTTCGATAGGTCGATGGGAGCCTTGTTCGTAACGTCCAAAGCCGAAACCCTTCCATGCACACCTATAAAGGTAGGTATGTGCAAAGGTGGGGTTGCTAAGAAAGGAAAAATCGGATGTGAATATTTGAGGCGAGGAAGAAGGATTTGATTCAGTAGGAGCTTGATCCAACCCCCCATAGATGAGATTGGTTCGAAGGCTAGGAGGACCATAAGGAATGACCATTCCGACCTGACAGTCATAGTTTGGGTTTTGATGAAGTTGTCCATACTCTTGAGGAGTTTGGAACATGTCTAGAGTAAGGAGGTGATATTCCCCTAGTGAAAGTCTTTGGAAGATGTCGTCCATGGGGTCCTTGGTTGTTAATTGAGAAGATGATGTGGTGGCGACCGCTGTTTGTGTACTAGTTGACGCTTCCATGGATGGAGATGATGTTTGGGTTGATGCCTTGAGCAGGATAAGAACGTCGTTTGGGCTATAGGTCATGTTACAAGTCTTAAAAGGAGATGGGTCGGCGGGAATGACATGGACTTGTTTGTCGTGTTCAAATTTGACACAACGGTGAAGTGTTGAAGGGATGCAAGCCATGGCATGGATCCAGGGTCACCCTAAAAGGATGTTGTATTGGAATTCTCCCTCAATGATGTAGAAGAGCTCTGGGATTGTGCGTGGACCAACGCAGATATGTAAGACAACAGTGCCAATAGTGTTAGCGGTTGTGTCATTAAATGATCTAAGGATTGCGTCAATTTTTGATACACAATTCTTGGGAAGGGCCAATTGGTCAAAGGCGTGAGAGGAAATGATATTAATGCTAGCGCCCCCATCGATCATAACTCGTTTAATATGGGTTCAATCAACGTAGGTTGTGATGAAAAGGGCAGCGTCCTGATCTTCCACGGTAGAGGTAGGAATCTCAGAATTACTGAAAGTGATGGAGGTGACAGGGGATAAAGAATGAACTAGGGCAGTAAGTGGTTGAGGGTCTTCAGGTTGGACTTCTACTGCCTGTAGGGCTTTGATTAGAGCTTGGCGATGTTGGGGGGAGCTTTGGATAAGGTCATATAGGGTCATCTTCATAGGCGTTTGGTGAAGTTGTTTTATCATAGATTTTGTGATTGCCTTTGAAGAAGTGGGTTGGGATGCACCTAAGATGGAAATCTTGGGTTTCGGTGGTTGAGGTGCTTGGACAAAAGGATAGGTCCAAGGAATAGCAGCTTTTTCTTTCGCCTTGTCCTTCTGTGACCTAGTGGTGATATGGATAGCATTGATTTCAAATATAGTAGGTGAAGAAGGGGTTATGGTCTGTTGGTGAGATGTTGATGTGGTTGATGAGGTTGGATGGAAAGGTGACGAGGGTTGGTCAAGAGTGTCCTCAAGGAGAAGAGTGTCTTTCTCCATATAGCGGCGAATGACTGCCTTGAGGGCACAACAAGTCTCGCTATCGTGTCCTGGCGTGTGATGGTATAAACAAATCTTTGTATCATCGAACCAAGATGGTTTTGACCCGAGAGGTTGGAATGGCTTGATGGCAGGAAGGGTAATGCTAGAAGTCTGCAAAAGTTGGCATAATATCAAAGCGTATGAACCTTCTAAGGGGTCCACACTTGTTGATGCATGACGCGCTGGTGACTTCTGCTTTGGGAATGCTGAAGAACGTTTTTGTACCACCTTTTGGGTTGGTGGTGCGGTGACAGGTGAAGACGACACTTTCTTTGTGAGAGGTGTCAAATTTTTGAGAGGGGGTTGGCTTGTGGTTGGTGAAGGAAGTAATGGAGGCAATTTGTGTTGGTTAAGAGTCAGAGTAGGAAGCACGCCAAGTAGGGTAGAAGGATGGGGACCTAAGATGGAGGGCAATGTTGAGGGTGGAGGAGGGGTTCGCTGCTGTGGTCTGGCAGTCTTCTTTAACTTGGTTGGAAGACTACTTTTGGTCAAGGTTTGGTTCAAGTCCACCTTCACTTGCGGGTGAGTAAGGGTAGAGTGAGGGTGAATGCCAAGTGACTTGATGGGTTTAGGTTGGGTAGATGCAGATTTAGAAGCGGGAATTTGGACTTTGTTTGGAGCCTTGGGTGATTCTGCCTTGGGAGGATTGACAGCATGAGATGAGAGGGTACGGGAAAGTTGAAGAACTTTAAGATGCTCCCATAATCCCCGATGCTCCACTTTCCTTGAAGGGAGAAGTTCTAATTTCTCCACTAGTCGAGAAAATGGTTGGGAGGATGTTGGATGAGGTTGGGATCCTTGAGAAGATGTGTTAGGTGTGGTAATAGTTTCAGACCCAAGGTGTATGGGAGTTATAGCTGGATTGTCATTGGTTGAGGAAGATGGAGAGTCAGGTTCTTCTCTTGGTGGAGAAGGAACGGGAGAGTGTGACTCTTCAAGCGGGTAAAGGGCAGGGATTATGGTGCCCTCCACTTGCGGTCGAGGAGTGGGTAAGGTCAGGTCCTCCAAAGGCAGAAGAAAAGAGGATGGTGAGACCGGTGGCACCAGTAAGGTTGAGGTGTCCTCCAGGATGAGAGAGGTTGATGGAGAACTGACCGGGGAAAGAGGTTCATCCACACGTGATGGACTGGTAGATGGGTTAACCTCTTGAGGTTGGTTGGGGATGAAAGGTGAGACCGTATTGACCGTTTGAATATCATGTTCATGTGTGTTATCAATTAAGGTCTGGACATTATTTTGGGTCAGTGGATGGTTAGGGAATGGTTGCTTGAATATGTCGATGCCCTAGTTTGGAGGAGCATTAGGATTATCTAGAACGAGCTCTCCCTTTTCAAGCATGTCCTGGACTATGTTTTTGAAGGTTTTATAGTTTCTCGTGTCATGACCTTTGACACGGTGGAAATTGCAGAAGTCATTTTCCCTATACCACGCAGGGATAGCGCGTGAGGGATCAAATTGTGGCGGTGGTCAAATTTGGGGAAGGTTGAGAATCCCTTGTTTAACAAGCTTTTCCAGTATAGACACGTAAGATTCTCTAAGAGGAGTATATTGTCTTTGAACATATCTCTGCTGGAATTGACGAGTGGCGCTCTGAGATGTGGATGGTTCAGGTTGATTGGATGAAGAGGATGAAGGTCTAACGACCACAGCGTTAGCTAAAGCTTTAGACTTAGGATTTGATGATGAAGGTTTAGAAGAAGAAGAGTCATTAGTCTTAGAGTTGGGGTTCTTGCTCCACAACTTGACTTTATTCTCCTTGATGGCACGTAATTCAAGTTTACGGGCCATCGTGAAGGCTTCGTCGAAAGTATGAAAGGTCTGAACCCTTAAAGTGGAAGAAATGTGTTTGGCGCAAGCTCGAGAGAATAGTTCAATAAGTTCAGTTTCAGGTAAGGAAAAGGAGATTTGATTGATGAGACCTCTCCAGTGAGCAATGAAGTCAGCTACTGATTCATCCTCGAATTGGCAGATAGTGTAAAGGTCTGTGATTGAGACCTTCTTGGTGATGTTTATGGAGAAGTGGTCAAGAAAAAGCTGGGCTAGCTGTGTAAAGGTGAAGAGGGAATGGCTGGCAATTGAGTTGTACCAGTCAAGCGTAGCGCCAGAAAGGGACATAGGAAATGTGTGCAAGAGTAATGCGTCGTCATGGGTGATAAGGTAACAGGCATGTCTAAATGCCCATAAATGTTGCTGTGGGTCTTCCTTGCTTTGAAAGCGAGAAAATTTGGGAAGTTCCCACTGGTTGGGGTATGGTCTAGTTGGAACAGAAGGATGAATAGGATCATTGCAAATTTGCTCGTATGAGAGAGCATTGCGTGAGCCAGAAATGGAAGTCTCTAAGCTAGACATTTTATCCATCAGCATTTTGATGATATCTGCTGACAGATTGGTGGGTGGAGCGCCCCCTAGATTATAAGGCGCTTGAAAGATATTTGGAGGGGCATATGACGTGGATGGTTGCATAGATGCAACGTATGGATAGCTGGTTATGGGAGCAAAAGTTGGGGCCAATGGCACTTGTGTTATGGGGTTGGTAGGCACAAGTTGGATAGGGGCTGTCAAGGATGGTTGAGGAGTGGCTACGCTTGTTGACGGGTAAACGGTTACTCTTGTATTGATAGGTGCAAGAGTAGGGGGGATAGAGACTAGTAGATTTTGGAAAGGTGTGGGGTTTGGTTGAGTGATTTGAGGTTGAGGGAGTATCGGAACTCCCATGGAGGTAGGTTTAGATGGAGAGGTTACATTTTGAAGGTAAGACACGGTTGGGTTATTGGTAGAGGTGTTGTCTAGTGGCTGAATTGTAGGGGCTGTTGATGTGATTCTTGTGTCAACTAAAGAAGTCGGCATCCCATAGATTGGATTGCCTAGGGAGTCATGCGTTTGGCTATTCACGAGATAGTGTTGTAAGGCTTTGACGTTAAGGTCCAAGAATCATGCAAAATCTTGGTCCCCTTCTGGGACGATAGGAGTTTGAGGCGGGGTTGGGCAAATGGGAGTTCTTTCAGTCTCCAAGTTGAACTCCATTATAGACTGGTTGCAGATGGTGAAGGTGGAAGCAGTTGTTGGCTAGCGTGGTCAAGAAGGGCCTTGGTTTGACTGCGTGTCAAAACCATTCAAGGCAAGAAAGGGTCAGGTTTCAGAAAACTGTGTTCTGTCAGTCTCAGAAAACCAGAATGGATGTTTAAACAGGCAGAAAGTTGGATTTTAAGCTTGCTATTTTTGGAAAAAAGAAAATAGATAGAGACCAACGTTGGTATAAAAACCGATGTCGGTGAAGAACTCTGTCGATGTCGGTCAGATGACTGATGCCGGTATAGAGAAGTTGCCGACGTCGGTTACAGGACCGATGTTGGTTACTGTGTTTTCCAGAAACTCAAAAAAAAAGTTTTTGGAAATGGAGAAGATGTCCTTACCAGCTCAAAAAAGGTAGATAAAAATAGAAAATATGATGATGACAGACAAAGCCTAACGTTAAATCCCTAGAAACAATTTTATTAAGATCGTATGGCTTATGCCTTAATATGATGTTTGAGGAAGTTGGCTGTAAGAAGGGTCCTAGAATAGGTAAGGTAAAGATGGTTTCAGGTATGTTAAGGTGCTCAAAAGTCTGTATTAGCTTCTGTACAGGCCTGGTGCTAAGGAGCAAGCTCCCCTCACTTCATGATTCCAGTGGTTAGCTGGTTTTGCTTAGCCAAAATATACTTTCACTATAGTTTAGACTCTGCCAGAGAACAGAGTTGGCTTTCCCCTTGGTGGTGAAATCCAAGTAGGATTGCCGGGTTGGGTAAGGTATCCGCTGGGTGATGAAATCCCAGTCGGGCCTTGTCTCAAGTGAGTTTTATGTTTTATTGAGTGCACGTGGTCTGGTAGTGTAACATCAAGTGATCTACGGTTTATTTCAATATGCGTTTTACTAATTACTAAGTGTGGACTAGAAAGATGCAAGAAAGCAAGAAATGGAATGCAGTAAGTTTTAAAATCTCAAATCAAAATATTGAATTGGAATGAAGACAAGTTGGAGAAAGGGTTGAAGAAAATGATTTTCTTACTAGTCTAGAAAATGCAAGAAAAAGGAAGAAAAAGTTCTTTTTATTTCCTGCTTATGATTTTTTTTAGAAAAGAAGAAAGAAGTGAAGGTTAAGAAGCCTAATGCAACTAAATGAACAAAGAAGAAAGGGAACCCAAGGAAGGCCCTAAAGGGGTCCCACCGGGCGTGCCAGAATGTTTCTATTCAAATTTTGTTTTCAATTTCAAGGGAGAGAATTAAGAAACTTAAGAAAGAATGGTCAAGGCTTGATGTGTACCTGGATAAAGTCTGCGCACCGTAATCCAGACGCTGTGAGTACTCCTCTTTGGCTATGGAGGAATGACACCTGCAAAGAAAAGAAGCTTGGACAAAAGAAGGCGTTAAATAGACAAATGGTGGGTTGTCAAGCGAAAGCTTGATCCCAGAAGTATGAAAACTTACTTAAGGGATATAAACCCACTAAACAATAGAAGGAAATGTCTGATAAATAACAGAATAATGAAGAACTCAAAGTGATAAAAGATGGAAATATAAAGGAGAAGCAAAGACTTACTTGAAAGAAGCTGTCAGATTGATCACAGTCGCCAATGTCGGTAAGCCTACCGACGTCGATTGGTCAAGGTACCAACGTCGGTTCATATGCCGATGTCGGTTGGGGTAGTGACCGGCATCGGTCGGGGCAAAGGTCTTTGGACGAAGTCTGGTTAAGTCTGTGGTCCGTGGACAGAGTTTGGTCAGGGTCTGGGTTTATTTGAGTAGTCTATGGATAGAGTCTGATCAGGGTTTTGGTATGTGGACAAAGTTTTGGGCTTGGTCGAATGGTCTGGGGTCTGAGTTTGAGAGTCTGGTTAAATGGGCAGAATGTATGATTCGATAGAGGACGGAGGAAACAGGGAAGATGGATAAGTCGAGATTCGGGTCTGGCTTGGTTAATAGTCTGGTCTAGGGAGATATTGTTTGAAAGCAAATAACTGAAAAGAGAATAAAAACACAGACAGTATACTTACCTGTGCCTTGTGGAAGGTGTGCTACTGATGATTCTTGTACCTGCTATTGATGTAGCCTGTGTGGAGAACCTGTTGCTGATGGAGAACCTTGAAGCTATTGCTGCACCTAAGGGAGAGATTGAGAGGCTTGATTGAGAGATTTCACAGACTGACAGATGGTTGAAGACTGAAGGATTCGTCAGTTGCTTCTGCAAATTAGCTGATTTCTCATTTCGAATCTCATCAAAGAGTTTGAAAAATTGGTTAAGTATAACCGACATCGATGATTCCGTTGGCGTCGGTCGACACTTGGCCGATGTCGGCAGGGTTAGAACGAGCAAAAAGAGCCACTAAGCCCGTTTCTCATCCGCCAAGTGCACTATCCATTGGAAAATGTTGAGGGTTGGGCTAAATATGCACGAGAGTTTGTTAGGCGGTTAGAAGAATTAGGAATAGATCTTGGGTGAGTCATAGGATAGGCATTAGTCCAAGGCGAGGTGTCCCAGGTGAGGTGTCATGGGTGATGTGTCCAAGGAGGGGGGTTAATTCAAAATAAATAAATTATTTTAAATTAGTAATTGTTAGGAATGGTTTAGGAATGGACTAAGGGGAAAGTGACCAAGGGTTAGACACTATTTAGGTGTCTACATCTTGATCCTAGAATTTTAGATAGAGCCCGAAAAGGGGAAGTGTTAGCCTCTTGGCTTGGAATGGGTCTAAAGAAGGGATGGGTTAATCTTTTGGCTCCAGATTGAGCCTAAATAGAAGATTATTGCCCTCATGGGTTCTTGCCAGTGGAGTTATACCAGCATCAAGGATGTCACTTATTTTTAAGTGGGGGAGTCTATGAGGGATGTGTTGCTTCAACATCCTTGACATCATTCACGTGTTTGGTCCATCTTGATCAAATGATTGGTGAGATTTCTTTGTGTATTGATTTGGGTGAATGCAAGTTTAAAATTATCAAAGTGGTGAAAAATGAATCAATGTGAAGCTGGAGTGTCAGTCTTGAGTTTATGTAGACCATGGGCATGTGTCCGTGCAAGCCTTGTGTGGGTGTTTGTGAGAAGTTCTGTGGTCTCAAATTTCATGAAGCAGGGGTGGGTTTGTCCTAGGCAGAGAGTGATCAGACCTGGGGAGGGAATTATTCATTGTAATCATACGAGTGGTTTCAAGCATTATTAGTTGAGCCCAACTTGGTGGTTGTTGTGTATGTTAGCCCATTGGCCTATTTATTTTACTTTAGACCAGATTGTCCTGAAGAGTTAATAAAACACATGTTACTCCTAGTTTTTTGCATTATGTGAATGCTCATGTGTGTTGGGCTGATTTCTTGATCTTTGCAAGTGTGTGTTTGTCTTTTCGCTACTAATCCTTTATTCATACAAGTTGTTGTCCACTATGTTTTTGGGTTGCTTGTGTAGGTAAACACTAAAAGAGTAGTCTATAGTTTCTATGAATCTTGTCGTAATGAGGGATTCCAATAAGAATAAGCGGTGCCGCACAACCCAGCTGGCTCTAGAGAGCTAGCCCTATGACACTATGCCTATTGACCCACCACCTATACCCATCTATCTAAGTACAAACACTACCCACTACCCTTGTGTAGCTAAATTGGCTCCCCCTGCTAAGCTATCCCTATACTCACCCCATCAAAGGTCATTCAAACACTATGCCAAGAGAATAACCTCATAGTATCATAGCTCCTCCACTATATCTAGGGACCATGTTGTAGGGGTAAAATTAGGTGGTGATACCTATCCTTATATTGTTTCTCCTCCTCTCTACTATAGAGAGTCCCTTTCCTAAATCACAAAGTCTAGAGAGGTCCTGGCCTGATCCCTCTCCCTTATGACAGTAGCAAGTTGACCCTATAAGGTCACAACTTGGCCTTGTAATGTGACAATTTGGCCCTGTAATATGACAATTTAGCCCTGTAATGTGGCCACCTATCCTTGTAAAACTTGTACCTATCCATGTGTTATGGTAACAACTACCCCTACCTATCCATCATGCCCAACTGGATTTATGGCCATTAGCCTTGCACCTCCATTATCTCCACCAATGTCTATAATTGCATATATGAGCTAATACCATACCATATATTTGTCTATGAATTTGGCATCATCTATTAGAGCCCTAGCTAGCAGTTCCTCATACACACTATCTAATAATGTAAGAACAAGATATGGGTCTGGTAAGAGGATCTCTAAGTCCTCTCTCCTATACCTAGGGAATGGGCCTAGAATGCCCTGTACCAAATGAAACTATCAACATACCCTATTAAATAGAATCAGCTCCACCTCTTCATCTCACCTACCAAGTATCCATCTATAAATCTAGAGGGAGAGTGTTTGTGTCTTATACCCTAGCCATACTAAAAACTAGAGGTATGGCCTCTATGTGATATCTTTGACCACTAGAGCACCTAGTGTACCCCTGAACCACTCCACATCATGAGCACCACTTCCTCCATTTGATGTATAAAAATCACCCTACATCACATGAAGCCAATGGGGAAGTCAATCTATGTATAGTTGGCCCATGATAAACCTACTAGCCTTAACACCCCAATATACTCATAGGCCTAGTAATGTAAAACTGGGTCAACACTGATACCATACCTCTTGTGGTCCCTAAACCCCCATATCTCCCTATATATCTATACCAGTAAGATAAGAACCCAACCAAATACCTTTTGACCTAGTAGTAGCTTGACCAAAACCCCCAGTTGTAAATAAGGAAATCTCTCACTGTTTGAGTCAAGAAGCCCAAAACAAGTCACAGTAATCATGAGCATGGTCATGAGTCTCCTCTTAATTGGAGACCTATAATACAATTTCATATACCTAAATCCCCCAATGTGTCATCTAACTTGATCTTTATCATATCCATATAAGAGTTTGACATGATCATCGCACTCCTCATACTCGATATGGTAGAACAGATTGCCATACAATGTAAGTCAAGTGATTTATGCAGATCCTCAAGAAGAATGGTTATCTCACTAGTCAGAAGTAGGAAGGTGTTCATAGCATGATCCCATCTCTTAATGAGTTCTATGGCCATAGATGCTTCCCAAGGCACATATTGTTAGAACCTCATAGCTCCCAACCCTACCTCATCCATATGGGCCTAGTCAGCTAGGGTCATCCCCTACTAAATATCTATAAAGATCCTAAGGATTTGATCCTATTAGTGTAGGTTTTTATTTTTCCCTATTTATTAATTAGGGAAATTGTATTTCTTGTGCATACATGGAGTTTTCCTACATTTGTGGGATAGGCTAGCTTATGTGGAGGTGTGTGTCATAGATGTGTCATAAGTGTCATAAGAATGTCATAAATAACTCCCTTGATGAGAGTTACTTCTCTATTCTTAGCACCTTGTCACCACCTTTCGTGGAGGAGTTACAGTCTATTCTTGGGGTGCCTTGTCCACCTTTTGTGGAGGAGTTACTTACGTACTCTCCTATATATATTCCTCACTTTGGCCATCTCATGTTAAAAAATCAGATTTTGGTTTTCTCCATTTTGTCTTGTGCAATTTATCTTCTTGTGTAATTTTCAAATTGCTTTAGCATCTATGTGGTGTGCACTTGCTTCATCTCGTGTGATCACGTCTCCATTGCAATCATGTTATCTGGATTCTGGAAACAACTCTGATATGGTATTAGAGCAAACCTAGTAATCGTGTGTCTAGTTATGCTTTTAGTTTATTTTGAACTCAAGAGGAGTAGAGTTCTCTTTTTTTTTATTTCTATAGCTGATCTAAAATTTAAAAAAAAACTTTCAATATCATTTCTGGGATCATTTCTTGCATCTTGGGATCCTTGGCCTTTGGTGTCTTGGCTGTCTTCACTTCAGGGCTTGGTTTAGCAGTTAGCTTGGGCATCATTGTTGTGTGGAGCAGCAGAGGGAGGAGTAACACTCAGCAGTAGTCAACACTCACATAGTCCACACCAAGCTTCTGCATTCTGTGCCAACCTTCTTCTAGTCTGCGCCTAGCTTCTGCTCAGTAGTCAACTTTGCGCCACACTCCTTCCAACAAGGTGCCTTCAGTTCTGCCATGCCACAATTCTTTCTCCAAAAAGGTGCCATCAGTCGTATGGTTTCTAGCAGGTCTACATTTTTTTGTCATTTTTGCAAGTTAAATTCTAGACTGTGCCTTTTTGGCGCCCCTTCCTTACTTGGCATCCCATGTGGCGCCCCTTGGACACTTGGCAATCCTTCATTCTGTCTATACTTGATTTGTTTTCAGTTTAAAATTGACTTGTAAAACAAAATTCAGTCAATTTGACTGAATATTTAGTTTTTTAGATAGTTTTAAAAATTGGGGGTTTCTCATTTAAAACTTGTATCTTCAACCTACGAAGACGAAGGGTAAGGCCCGGGTTGGTGGGAGGCCAATTCCCCCTCACACAAACCTCCTTTGGATTCCTCATTCTGTGCTAAATCTAACAAGTGGTTGGAAGGCCACTTTCTCTCTCATAATAGACATTTTTTAATGTTTTAGTGCTTTTTTTGCAAAAATACTAGTTTACGAAAAAATTGAACCTTTAATATCTTGCAAACGGTAGCTCGGATTTGGGTGCCATTTTTTGCAAAAGTGCTTGTAATTCAATTCTCCATAGCAGAGGATTTTTATTTGTCAAAAATTTAATAGTTTATAAAGTACCTAAAATTTGGATCTCTCAGGATGCATTGTCGGCTGAGTTTGACGTCTTGTTTGCTTTAGTCTTGCACTAATTGCTCTAAGATGCATTCTCAACTGATTCTGACGTCTTTTGAGCATGCACTTGCATATTTGGGGGGGGGCTCAATATTTTGGGGGGGGGGTGTGATTGCTTTTCACAACTTGCAAATCTTTGATTTCATTCTTCTTTTTGCATAATTTCACAACTTGCAATCAACACAACTTCACCTAAATTCAGCTAAAAATGGATTCTTTTAAAGTTAAACCCCTAACACCGTTCAACTATCATGAATGGAAAGTTAATCATTCTTAGAAGCAAAGTGTTGTATAGGATCACCATGGGTACTGATGTAGAACCCAACATTGACACTGAAAAGGTCAAGTGGTACAACTGTAGTGATGAAGCCTATGGATTACTAAGCTTGTGTATGTCTCCAGAACTTCTCTTTCATTTAGAATCCTCCAAGACTCCCAATGACATATGGGACACCTTAGAAAACTTATTTGAGAAGCTTGATGAGATGAGAGGTCATGAGTTCGAAAACAAACTCATTTATCATAAGTCTAAGTCATATCAAACTTGACACCCTGCAAGACTTCTTCACTAAGTTTAAGGCCCTTAGATTACAATTGAAAGAATGTGGGATAGATAAGAAAGATGATCAACTCATACTTTCTATTCTCGCAAAGTTAGGTCCAAGCTATTTAGTCTTTATCTCCACTTTCCATGCCACAAAAAGTGCCCTTGGCACTACATGGAAAATGCCTTCTTTGGATTCACTCATTGCCGACTTGAATAGGGAGCAAGATAAGCTAATTCAAATGGGCACAATGAAGTCTACTCAACCCCAAGCTTTGATAGCTGGAAATGGTAAGGATAAGACTTCAACAAAGGAGAAGAAGAAGAAGAACAAGGACCAGGACCAGGAAAAGAAGAAAGAAAACACCAATCCTACCAAAAACAACACTGAGTCTTCATCCTCCATGCTAAACCTAAGAAGGAGAAGGTTAAGTGTGCCTATTGTAAAAAGATAGGGCATGATGAACACAAATGCATAAAGAAACAAATAGATCACCTAACTCATCTTCTAGAGAAGAATAACATAGGTGTTCCTGAGTCCATCAAGCAAAATTCATCTACCCAAGATTCCACCAAGGCAAAAGGCAAGGGTAAGGAGAAAGAAAAGGGCAAGGCCCTTGTAGCTACTACAACTTCTACAACATCATGGCTCATTGATTTAGGTGCTTCTCACCACATGGGCTCTTCACTAGTTGAGTTTCCATCTTTAGAGCCTTGTAGCATGACTTCAATTAGTTTGGGTGATGACACATCAATTTCTATTGCAGGGAGAAGGTCAGTTGAAATGAAAGGAGGAACATTCAATAATGTTCTAAGTATTTCTTCTTTTTCAACCAATCTCCTATTAGTGTACCAAATCACTCACATTGGTCAGGGCATGAGAGTTGAGTTTTCACCAGATTCAGTGGCTATCAGGGAGTTGCATAGTGATACTACAGTGGCAGTGGGTAGGGCAGATCACCAAGCTAGGTTATACACCTTCTCACATTTTGCATCAGATTCTTCTCCAACAACATTGCTAACTCATTCAGATGGAGTTAGAAAATTATGGCATGAGCGGTTTAGCCACCTTAACTACCGATACCTTGAACAACTTTGTAAAAATGACATGGTCATTTTCTTGCCTCATATCTAATTCTCAAAAGGACTTTGCAAGGGGTGCACTTAGGAAGCATCTTGAAGCAAAACATGAGAAAAGCAAAGCTTGGAGGGCTTCACAACCTTTGGAGTTAGTCTATAGTGATGTATCGGGACCCTTTCCTAAACCATCTTTCACAAGGGCCAAGTACATCCTTATTTTCATTGATGATTTCTCTAGGTACACTTGGATATATTTTCTCAAACAAAAGTCTGAAGTGTTTGAAAATTTTCTAAACTTCAAGGCTCTTGTTGAGAAATAAAGTGAGAAATCCATCAAGGTTCTTCGAACTGATAATGGAGGGGAGTATGTTAGCATCAGGTTTGAGTAGTTTTGCACCACAGAGGAGATTGATTTGCAGTGCACGGTCACTTACAATCCTTCACAAAATGGGGTTGCAGAATGCAAAAATAGGTTCTTGAAAGAGATGGGTAGCTGTATGATTCACTCCAAATCCTTAGCACCATAATACTACGCTGAAGCCATCAATTTTGCTTGCTACATTAAAAATAGGGTTCCTCACAAAGCTTTAAAAGGGATAACACCCTTTAAAGCTTGGCATAAAAGGAAACCTGATGTTGAGCACCTTAGGGTTTTCAGATCCCCAACCATGGCCCGTGTTCTGAAGAAGAAATGCAAAGCTATGGAACATCAATCCAAGCCTTACATCTTTATAGGATATCCAGATGGTATTAAAGGATATGGCCTTATAGATCCAGTCACTCATGAGTTGTTCATCGAGAGAAGTGTCCACTTTCAGGATAGTCTTAGAGACGCAACACTTGACACTTCTTCTCCCTCATCGGATCTACTTCTTCATTATGATTCATCATCAGATTTAGATCAGCCACAACAGGTTCTCAAGCCAGAGACATCTTCTTCTTCTTTGAGTTCAGACAGCGAGGACAATGATGCAGAGTCATCCACCTCTAGTCAATCAGAGGATGAGGAGTTAGCACCTGACTCGCCCACTTTCAGGCCACTTTGGGCCAGACAAACATTTGAGAGTGATGGCACTTGGGTAGGAGATCCTGCAGATGACATACATACTAGGGGGACTTTTAGAGAGATTCACATGCCTTCTTTGCTTCAGTTTTGGATCCACATACTTTTTGAGAGTTATTTGGGTTACCTGAGTGGGATAGTGCTATGGAGGAAGAATATTCTTCCTTAGTCAAAAATCACACTTGGGATTTGACTTCACTTCCTAAAGGAAGAAAGATGGTTTGATGCAGGTGGATATATCAGACCAAGTATGCAGCAGATGGGTCTATTGATAAGTACAAGGCACAATTGGTCACCAAGGGTTTTTCATAGGTGGCAGGCATTGACTACTCAGAGACCTTTGCACCGGTTGCAAAGATGACTTCTATCTGACTCACCTTGGCTATTACTACAACACATGGTTGGGATGTGCATCAGATGGATGTGAAGAGTGCCTTTCTTCATAGAGACCTAGAGGAGGAGATCTACATGAAGCAGCCGCCAGGATTTGTTCAAGATTCTTCCTTAGTATATAGACTTAGAAAATCTATCTATGGCCTCAAACACGCCCCTCAAGCTTGGTATGCCAAGATGGATTCCTTCCTTCTCACAGTGGGTTTCACTAGGTGCCATTCTGATCCCAATGTCTACTTCTTACGGTAGGATGATTCACTCTTGATTTTGGTTCTATATGTTGATGACCTTTTGATCACTAGGAATTCCTCATCGGCTATTGCAACGGTGAAGGCATCTCTTCAGGGTAGATTTGACATGATAGACTTAGGTTTATTACACTAATTCCTTGGCATCAAGATCTCACAGTCAGATTCAGGGATTTCTCTTGCATAACCTAAGTATGCTCTTGACTTATTAGCTCAGTTTCACATGGCTAATTGCAAGCCATCTCTGACTCCCTTTCTATTAGAAGTCAAGCTTGAGGCTGATTGTTCTTCACCATTGGTTGATGCCACTTGGTATCGACAACTTATTGGTAGTCTCATCTACTTGACTCACACTAGGCCTGACATATGATATGTAGTGGGACTTGTCTCTAGATTCATGCAGGAACCTCATGAGTTGCATTAGAAAGTAGCTAAGAGGATCTTGCATTACATACAGGGTTCACATAGATAAAAGATTCATTATAGATTTGGAATAGAGGTTGACTTGGTTGAATATACAGATTCAAATTGGGCTTGCAATTCATAGACTCACAAGTCCACTTTTGGTTACAATTTCTCTCTAGGTTCTGGTCCTATCAGTTGGTCTAGCAAGAAGCAAAATACTATTGCTATATCATCCATAGAGGCAGAGTACAAGGGAGCTGTTAATGCAACTACTGAGTCTATTTGGCTTCAGGGGATACTTTCTGAGTTTGGCATTCCTATCAAGGATCCCACCATCATTTATTATGACAACTAGAGTGCCATTTAGATTTACAAGAATCCAATTTAGCACCAACAGACCAAGCACATAGAGATTCACATGAATTTCATTTGGGAGCTTATTCATAGTCAGGTCATTGACTTGATATTTTGTGAGTCTTCAGAGCAGGTTGCAGACATCTTCACCAAACCTTTCACTGAGAGCAAGTTCATTCATATATGAGCTCTTCTTGGGGTACGGTCTACATTTGCAGCAGCATCATCTTCAAGGGGGCCTTTTAGCCTCTTCATTTCTTTCATGTCTCTCTTTTGGGTGGGAGTTTTTTCCTACGGGTTTTCTCCTTTTCTCTATCTTATGGGAGATTGCATTTGTACATGGGTACCTCATCAGGCCTAGTTGTCGGGACCCATTTTATATTTCCACACTACCCACCTAAGCTGTGCTTATGGGGGGGTATTAGTGTAGGTTTTTATTTTTACCTATTTATTAATTAGAGAAATTGTATTTCTTGTGCATACATAGAGTTTTCCTACATTTATGGGATAGGCTAGCTTATGTGGAGGTGTGTGTCATAGATGTGTCATAAGTGTCATAAGAATGCCATAAGTAACTCCCTTGATGAGAGCTACTTCTCTATTTTTAGCACCTTGTCACCACCTTTCATGGAGGAGTTACAGTCTATTCTTGGGGTGCCTTGTCCACCTTTTGTGGAGGAGTTACTTACGTACTCTCCTATATGTATTCTTCACTTTGGCCATCTCATGTTAAAAAATTAGATTTTGGTTTTCTCCATTTTTTCTTGTGTAATTTATCTTCTTGTGTAATTTTCAAATTGCTTTAGCATCTATGTGGTGTGCACTTGCTTCATCTTGTGTGATCATGTCTCCATTGCACTCACGTTATCTAGATTCTAGCAACAACTCTGATAGATCCCTCATCTAGATTTGCTCTTGTACCTACAAAAATAAAATTTATCATGAATTAACATTTCTCATTTCCAAATCAACCTCTTTACTAACATTCAACCTATTTCACCCTAACTTGCACTCATTACCAAAACTACCTTACCTTTCGCAACCCATACCTACCTAAAGTTTTGATACCTACCTTAACCTCTCAAACCAATTCCTCACCACCATTTTTAACAACCACCTACCCTCACCCAAACATTCTCAAACATCTTACCCTTGCCTCTACTTGACACTCAAAGCATTGGGCAATGCATTACTCCCACTTGATAATTGCACTAGCCTACCTTAATTTTTGCATTTTATCTATCTCATGCTCATTACCATTTCCCTCTGAACCTCCTTTACTCACCTAGGCATAACACATACACTTTCCACTTTCCCTAACCTTTTAACTCACTTTGCAAAAGCTTCCCTATGTTTTTGACCATCGATGATCACATACCCATAATTTCTAGGGTGTCAACCATTGATGGTTAGACCCAACCATCGATAGTCACTATGGGCATTTCATGGATGGGATTCCAAAACCCTAACTACCCCTAATTTCACCCAACCAATAGCTAAAACACTTAACTAACCTAATCACTATACCCACACCTTACAACCTAACCACCATTTTGATTACTACCATACCCACTCAATAACTAGAATTTTGCAAAGAAACCTACCTAAGGCATAATAAATCCCACCTAATCAACTTTTAAACTACCCTGACCCACTAACCTAATGACATTATAAAAGTCAAACTATTCTATCAAATTCAAGACACTACCTACCTCATTCCTTGACCTCTATCACAGACGTAGATCATGTCTCATTACTCGATTAAATCCATCTACTCCTTACATCTTGGTCTTAAGAAACCACCTCAATCGCGTGCCTCCAATAAATCACCAACTACCAATTGAACCAAAAGCTTGGTCATCTCTCTTGCATTAAAATTCCAACACATCGAGAAACCAAAACAAAAAATTCAAATAAGAGTTACAATGGGTAAAAAGTAAATCCACTTTCACTTTTAACCTGTGGACTTTTAGGGTTCCTAACCTGACCATCATTGGTTAGGGTGACCATCGATGGTCTCCCTTGGGCACGCTGACCATCGATGGTCAGGATGCCCCATTTTAACACTTAAACTTTGCAAAACCCCTTTTATCAAAACTAACCTAGTTTGCCCACCCATGACAATTACCTTCTCCATCCACCTTGACCACCTTGTCACCTCATCATTGGTCCATTTCGGCCCAACTACTATGCTTTTTTACAACAAATTTTGCCTAGTATTTTGACCATAGTGATACTATTTCCATGTTAATCCTTTTTGAATTAGCACCACCTCATGCTTACCTAATTTGCTTATGTCTTTCAAGAACAATTCCTACCTCAAATAACCACAATACTTGACCTGTTTGTGTTTTCCATAGGAGCACTTCTTGCCTTGGATACCCATGGAAAAACTAACCTTGTCTAGGAGACTAATAGGTGTACCCAGCCACCTTGCCTAAATGTGGTCATGTGGTATACTTGTCACTTATCCCTTAGCACTGACCTTTATTTTTATCAACTATGGTAACCTTATCTTTATGTGATGTTTCATATGACACCTTTTATCACACTTTATGCACCTATTTGTGCTTTAGTGCCTAATGACATCCACTCTCATCATCACCATCACCAACCATGTCAAACCCATACTCAATTTTACTTTACCTCATTACCTCCTTGTTTGAGTGGGAACACCTCCTCCCATACTTAGGGTACTCAGTAGACCTTTAACCAATATCAATTTTTATTTTATAGCTGGTTGATTCTAAGCCACATAATAAAAAAGGGAAAAATATAGACACTAAAAATCCACACACCATGATTTCAAATGTCATAATACCTCCTAGAACACCTTGGGTCTCCCTTGGGACTAGGATCACCTTTCAACCCCCTAACCCCTAGTAGAGCTAACCCACAGTCAGTTTGGCTCAACTCACTCAACCTAGCCTTTTACATCTTTTTACCCTTTGGCACTTGACTCTTGATGGTCAGGTTAATCACTGATGGTCATCCTAATCATCGATGGTCAAGGTGCACCTCCCCAATGAAGAACATGCAACTACCCACTTTGATTTTCTAATTATAACTTGTCTAAATCTTGTTATAAGGTGAAAAGGGGATCTAAAATTATTATCAAGAGTTATATACATTTAGGAGTTTCTTTCTTGTAGGTCAATCACCATAAGCAATCTAGTAACCCAACAAACATATCAAAGAGTTAATTTATCATTGCCTCTCTATTAATCCCATAGGTACTATCACTATATTAGAATCAATCTAGATCTCAACAATAGGTCAGCTACCTCAACCATCACCCAATTGACTTCTAGTAAGATAAGTACTTAATTCTCAATATTCATCTACTTTATTTCCATTTTGAAATCAACCCAATCCTTACCCATCTCTCAAAATCCATCTTCTATATCTCATCAATCAACCAAAATTACCAATCTAGATCCTCATATAGTAACCATCAATGGTTTACTCAACCACTAAAAGTCTATCCAACCACCTATAGTTACCTTGATCATCGATGGTTACCTTAACCATCAATGATCAGCCCAACCACCAATGGTCACTGTGATAGTGAAAACCATCAAGCTAATTTCACCTACCTACACCCAATCAAATCTAATTTTTTATGTTCCTGCTTGTTCACAGACCCCTCAAAGAGTTTTTGAGATAGACCTCAACACCTTAGAACTAGTGTTAATTAGTTCATCACTAATTTAATCATTTCTATTATATTTTCATAGTAAGTATTCTTGTATTCAATTTTAGTACCTTTTGATTCATTGATTCAAGTACCTTTCATTTCTATTTACAAGATTAATTGTTTAAAATGTGTGGATTGATAGCCCCTAAGGAAGGCCTCGCTTCTAGGATCTAGCTATCACTACGCCTAAGGCAATCCACCTAACTATTTGTCTAACAAACAAGTTTACTTTCGTGCTTTCTTATTTATAGGTCATCCTCCCAAGCAAAAGAGGAGTTCTTCACAATCTTTTGATTTAAATGTGTGCACTATCAATCATGTTTTTCAACCATACCTTTACTTCGTTTCTTCTTTCTTATTTTCCATAATAAGCAATAAATTCACTGAAACATCAATGTTTGTTTATTAAGTTAATGACATGCAAATTTTATAAGGAATATAAAATGATTATAAGGAATTATTTAGAAGTATCAGGATAATTAGGATTTATAATCATCTGTTGACTCTAAGTTAACCATCATTTGGAAAGAAACATGGGAGTTGGATATGGATGCATGGTGGTAGACTATATAGTTATATTGAGAAAATTTAATATACATTTTATTAGTCAGTTTTTCCTAATGGAGATGGAGGAGAAAATATAGGAAAGGAAGGTGATGGAGAGAAATAAAGAGGAAGGAAAAAAAAGTGTTGGGGCAGACACATAGAGATGTATAAAAATTTGTAGTCAAGGAGAAAAAGGTTAAAGTATTTGGAGCTTGGAAAGTGTGGCTTACTCGATAGAATACTCAAGTCAATTTTGTACTTGAATTAATATGTGTTACTATTAGATAGAATTTGAAATATGGGTTTTGATTGTTTGAAATGAATTGATAGAAAATGGGTTTTCATTCATTTGTAATTAATTATAAAAAATAAACAAGGGATTATATGTAGGGCCTTGTTGGAGGCTTAGCTTCCATAAAACCATACATCCAACCCTTTAATCCCAAAGGGAAAAGGGTAGGGATGTAGGTGTTTGTCTTGTTTGAATTCATCACTATGAATACTTTGCCTTTAACCCTCTATTAATTCAAAAATGATTGAAAGTTTTATTAGATTGATATTTAAGTTGATATGGCATTTTGTTTGGGATATATACAATCAATTTTTGTAAATGGGTATACTATAAATATAACTTTATTCGATTGTGTAAAAATAGAAATGGGGTTATTTTATTATTAGCTTGGGAAGTATATATACATATATATTATTATAGGTATAGGTGTGTATATACACCCTATAGGACCTTGATGGCCTTAGTATATATACAAATTAGTGTATATAATAGTACACACACACACATAATATGATTGGAAATAACATTTATAATACCTGAGTCATTTTAGGGTTGTTTTTTTATGAGATCGACTAGTTATTATAAGAATTATTATGTGTAGCCATTAGGATAAATAGACCTTTAAGTACAGTTATGTGACTACAAATAAATATAAACTACATTTTTTTGGTTAGGATTTTGGTTTATATTGAAAAGAGTTAAAAATAAATGGGTTTGATTTCATATTAGATTACTGTGTTGAACTACTGAAACAAGTTTGAAAAATATACCATAATCAACTTAGTCAATCTATAGAATGAGTAGGGTTTTTACAAAATGACAAAGATAGTAATATACTATGGAATGATTAATAATTCAACTGTGTCAAATGATTGATAGTTGGGAATTTATATTTAATTTAATTCGATTGTGTTGAATGTCAATATGTTTGGGTTACATAGATAAACACTTGACTATATTGAACATTTGTCTAATGAGTTTATGCATTGGATTTATAAGCAAAATTAACAATGATTTTAAATGTAGAATATTGAGTCTTGGTTAGGTTAATGGACTAAACATGGATTCAGTAGATAAAAACATAAAATTATTATGTCTTCTGATTTTAAAAGAATGAATAAAAAGTTGATTTGGAATGGATTTGGTTTGATAACCTTTAATAAATAATAGTTTGTGTAATATGTTTTAGTAGAAATCCTAAAGTATAAATTTATTGGCCATTATATTTGAATTTGAAACAATACATGTAATGATTTTTCTGTTAGATCAAAATAATAAGTATTATATAAGTTATGTACGCTTAGAGTTTATAATGAACAAGTTCTTAAATCTTATATTGTATGTTTTTAAAGTATAAATGTATGGAATGTATATGTGTTTAGTAAATTCTATATAAATTTGAAACATTAATCCATATCGATATGTTTGTTTATTGTGTACATTATTTAAAATAATAAATATTTAAAAATATCTATTGTATGTTGGACGTATAGTAGAAGTTATAAGTTTATGGAATTTAGTTTCCAACCATAAATCTTTTATAATTTATAAAAGATTAGATTTTGTAACATTTAGGAAATGCGAACAAGTTTTAAACTAGGTTTAAATAAATAAAAGTTAAGGGAATAACTTTTACAGTTGCATAGTGATATTAAGTAAATGGTAGTATAAACATGATTATTACCTGGATGGAAAGATTCTATTGAGGATTGTATTTTGATTCTATTTAATATTCTTTAATAAATTAAAGAATCATATATTCATTGCATTTTATTTGATAGACCAAATAAATAAAAATATATATTTATGTACTTCACATATTTGATCTACTATTAGGGAATATTTTGTTACAATCTATTGGTTTTTATATTATTTGATATTTTACTGAATCTTACATTTATGACACTAATTAAGTAATGGACATATTCCATTGATTTAATTAACACCATCAATGCAAGATGATAAGTAATTCAATCAAGTGGTGTTTATGAATTTGACTGATCCTAGAGATCATTTATTATTAAAAACTTTGGACAAAGTAAGAATTGATAAACATTGTCATTTCATATGCTAATATAGTTTTCATATTTGTGTGATATCATCTTAGAATAGATTTATTTATGATACACATTATGCATTAGATATCTTTAAACACATGGGTTATGGTTTATTACTCTAGATTCCCACACCGTCATTATCTACCCATCTGTGAAGGGAGGGCCATCTACTTTTTGGGAGATAGTGTGGGAGATCTATGTTTTGTAGTTGGTGTGGAAAAGCACTCGAATGATGTTCTTCCTCCTAGATGAAGTATTATACTTGAGACTACACTTGAGAGTATAGATTGATGCTTGAGTCATGGAGACTCTATAGTGATGGATACTCTACTCCATGGAGCTTTGTATCATGTTATTAGATTTCTAAAATAGTGGCTGTAATGTTGTATCAACAATGATTGAATTTGTATTATTTCATTTATGATGAGATGCAGTATCTATTATTATTTTAATATTGTTCATGATTTTTATATATGTTCATGGTGATCCTTAGCTAAGTGAATTATCTATATACCTCTTTGGTTAACTAAAATAATTTAGTTAGCAAAATATCACTAGTCAGGTTTCTCGTGCTGAAATCTATATGTTGGATATGAATAACTATTTTTTTTTAAATTTCTATATTCTGGTAAAACTTAGTGGGGTTGTTGCATTATGGTATCAGAGCTAAGGCTCAAACTCTATGACTTAATGTGTTCACTAACACAAACTTATTATCTTGATACTTAATAAGAATAATGGTGTGTGCTAGACTAGGAGTTGAGGGTAATTTGATTACTAAACACCCTAATGATCGAAATCAATTTGTTGCTTAGCAAACTAAAAAGTTGGACCAAATCCTCACAACTATATAAGAGACTAGGGACCAAATCACAACCCTAGAATAGGAAGCGCATGGACATGAAAATAAAAATTCTCAAGAGGAACCTAAATAGCATCTTGATGACCAAGAACGTCTTCAAGAGCAAAGGCATGAGGAAGTACCATAGGATGCGAGAGCTCGAGTGGATATAGAGTTGGCATGCGACATGAGAAAGGTGAATCTACCCAAGTTAGATGGAAATTTATTAGGGGATAGAGATGAAACATGGATAATATAAATGAAAAAGTATTTTAATATTTAAAATTATTTTGAAGTCACAAAAGCAGTCTAGGGAACTTATCAGCTTGTTGGTGAAACATCAACTTGGCGGGTAAACAAGAAGATCAAGATGAACCTCGACTCAACCACCACCACTGAGGAATATTTTGGGACACTGTTTAAGTCATGATGGCTTCTATATCTATACTTAGACAATAATCTTGCTAATTTTTATAATCTTAAATAAGGGGATTTGATGGTGAATGAATACTAGGAGCAATTAATCAAGCTTTACCCATAAAACTATCAAGTATTTTGTTCAATCAAATTATTTATATTTTTATTGATATAGGAGGTATAAAATGTTTCATTGCTCCTAGGATACTTAGTAAGTTATCTAGAAAGGCTGGAGTTATGGAAAATTCATGGTCGATACAATATGGGAATGAGTCAAAGGTCAAAGTTGACAAGTATCTAGTAGAAGCAAAGATTAGGTTGCCCAAGTTTACTATAGTAGTAGATATTTATGAATCACCATTGGGATCATGTGATGTGATTCTAGGATTAATTTGTCTTATAAAGCATAAATTCAAGGTTGAATAGTTTCGAAAAAAGTTTGATTGCCAAGATGATTTTGGAAACTAGACATAACTTCAGGGTGAGAGATGGGAGTTGAATCTAAGGTAGATCTCCGCAATTCAACTTTAAAAGCTCAAAAAATGGATGCCAATAATTTATCATTAAGATAAATGAGATGGAAGAATTTAAGGAACCATATATCAAAGATTATCCTTTTCTAAGGAACTTTCATGATGTGTTTCCAAAAGATTTACCAAAATTACCACCTAAGCATGAGTTTGATTTCTCAATTGATATCATACCTAGATTGGAACTATAGTCTAAGATGTACAGAATGAAAACCACTGAATTGGTTCAATTAAAGGCACAAATTCAAGATTTGTTCTTGAAAGGGATGATTCAATCAAGTGTATCACCATGGGGTGCTCTAGTTGTCTTCATTAAGAATAAAGATGACACTCTACACCTATGCATAAACTACAAGATCATGAATAAAGAAGCAATCAAGAATAAATATTTTTTGCCACACATTGATGATCTATTTCATCAAATATGAGGGGAATTTTTTTAATAAGATTGAGCTTAGAGCAGGGTATCACCAATTAAGGAACCATAAAGAAGATATTTCAAAAACAATGTTCAAGTCTCAATATGGGCACTACAAGTTCACAATATTACCATTTGGATTGATGAATGTTCCAACAAAATTTATGAGTCTTATGAATAGTGTGTTCAGAGATTACTTGGATCATTTTGTATTGGTCTTTCTTGATAACATTCTCATTTATTACAAGAATGAGTAAGAGAAATTTCATCATCTTCAATTGGTTTTGCAATGTTTACATAAGAATAGATTATATGGCACGTTGTCTAAATGTGCATTTTTCCAAAGAAAAGTGTAGTATTTAAGTGATATTATCTTAGGGAATGGTATTTTAGTAGATCCATCAAAGATAAGAGCCATAATGGAGTGTCCAACACCAAAGAATGTGCACTAGGTAAGAATTTTCATGGGATTAGTAAGATATTATATGAAATTCATTCCAAATTTCTCTAAGATAGCTAATCCAATTGCTTCTCTTCACTAGAAGAATCAAAATTTTGTCTAGTCAAATAAGTGTGAGGTAGACTTTCAGGGATTGAAAATGAGGCTTACTTTAGTATTTGTGCTAAGAGTTGTCAATCCTAATGGTCAATTCTCAGTGATCACAGATGCTATTTAAAAATTAATTTTATTGATTTATTTCCACATATTATATTATTTTCTATCGAATAATGTTTTGAATTCATGTTTTGTGTTTGAATCAATGTAATTGGGATGATGACCAGCTTTAGGGGGGAAGGATATCACGTCCCTAATTCTCTCTAAGCTAAATACCTTGTTTGATATATGGATTATTATGGTTGATTAGTTGGTTCACTAATATTTGATTAATATTAATGATATATGATGATTATGAGACAATTTATGTTGCTTAATTTGCATGATTAGATGTTATGAGTTAGTAGTACTTTTATATTCTATACTTTTTAATCATGTTTGATTAATTATGAAACTTTATTTTATGGATATAATGATGTTTCAAGATAAATACCTTCACTGTCATGAGGTGGATGTAGGACAGAGTCATCCCTCAGAATGTGATGGAGGGAGAGTGTCATTAGAGAGGGTGGTTTAGATGGAGATTTTGGGGGATGACAAAGAATGAATCTGGAAACCCTTACGCACACCACTTAATATATCATGTTTTGTAATTCACTATTTGATATAGACAACATAGCATGTTTTGTGTACTTTTATTTAGGTGATTAATAATATGATTTATAATATAATATTGATTGATAATGATGATCATGTTGATTTTTTGAGTGATTTCACTAGTTTTGTGATCATACTAGTTTATTGTATAATGCAATTGTATAATCGAATGAGTAAATTTAGTTATATTTTACTTACCTTACTACCTTATCAGATATAGCTGCATAGTATAACGATATGATATTTTAACAAATTTCATTATTTTTCTTTGATTTATAATAATAATAATAATAATAATTATTATTATTATTATTATTATTATTATATGCTAAATCTATAAGTTAAAAGATATAAATAACATTGCTTTTAAATATCTTTGTATTCAATTTAATTGTATGGCCCAAGGTTTGATTATCATAATATATGAATACATTGTTTACATTGTAAATTATTTTAGTAAATCATTATATTTGATATGTATGTTTATGGATAAGCATAGTAACATGGAACTATATTCTTATTATACATAAAAATATTGTCATGCAATATAATCATTATTTAATTGATAGATGTTTCATGGAAATACAATGGTTATCAACTAAGATAATCATGTTAGAGGTATAATCATTGAGAGGGGGAAGGGGGTGAATAAATTATGAAAAACAATCCAATTCAATTTCCAAACCCTTCAAACACTTAAGCATTCAATAACACCATTCATGAAGCATACAAGATGTTTATAACAATGAACAATGAAGATAATGCAAGATCACACACACAACACAAGATCTGTATGAGAAACCCTCTTGGAGAATAAAACCCAATATAAGCCTATAAACACATGGACTAATTGTATTATAATATGATCAAAAAAATAATACTGATCAAGTCTTTCTAACCAAAATTTAGTGAAATGCATATTTCACAAGGAGTACTTGGCCCTAGGATGATCAAGTCCTTTTTGACCGGCTTTAGTGAAACACTTATTTCACAAGGAGCACCTACCCTTAAAATGATCAAGTCCTTTTGACCTAGATGTTAATAACCCTCCCAAAACCTATGAAATGAACATCTCTTGATCATTGATTGTCTTCCAATCTTATGGAGATACAATGTATATCATCTCTCTTCAACTCTGGACACTACACAATCCACACTCTGATCTACCTATCAAATCAACCACCAAGCTCACACAAAAATCATCTATCCTTAATTTATCCTCAATATTAAAAATTTCAATATTAGTTTCCTTGACATAAAAAATATAACCTATAGGTTATACACACAATCAACAACCTATTCTTCTCTACAACCCATCCACTAGGCACACACCCTTTCCTTCATTCCATAACTCTCACATCTATTCCAAAAGCCTAGAAACCATCACATTTGGTTTCACATTTTATATATTCTTCATGATTATTATGATCAAAAACTTCCTTTTCATCCACAACACATTCCTTCACCCGTAAGGCATCTAACATGGGTCACATTTAAGGACAACCCTCTTTCAAATATGCCTAAGTCACATTTTAGGTCCTTTGAAGATCCTTTCACATCTTTAACACTTCTATGAGAAAAATAAGAACACAAAAACACTTTAAAATACATGGAACCATGCCACACAATCTATAGGTACTCTTTAAGTGATAAAACCCATCACAAAACCCTCTTGCTAAATCTCAATTCACTCAAACAACATTCTATGCACACAACCACCATGAACAAATACACAGTCAACCTCTAAGAACTTGTTCATACTAAAAATATATTGGTCAAACCTATAAAATCCATATATAACATCCTTATGGGGTCTAAAACAATCTCCAATACTTAATTCCACCTAAAACATTCAAATGCTATCAAGAATATCTAAAATATCCTTCTTGGGTTACTTATAGAGCATGAATGAACACACAGTCAACTTTGGAGCTTAATAACTGTCTGTACAAACATTTAGACCTTCAAATGAATATTTATAAATGAGCCTTAAATTCCTATAAAACTTTTATTTTTACTACAACATCAAATTATTCATATATTAAAAATTATAAAACAAAAACTACAGACTGTTCTTCCCTCAAAAAATTCAAATATTTGAATTTTAATGATCATTGAGCAACTATTAAACTTTGAATGCTTTGTCATCATCTCATTTCATCACATCTTAGATTAAACATGAACCATCAATATTTTTGAGAGTATATCAATATTTACCTTTTCTCACTTTTTAAACATTGAACATGTTGACCTCATCTCATGCACCCTTGCAATATTGACCAAATACACACTGTCAATCTCTACAGATCAACTAGGTCATTATCTTACAGCTCTCATCATTAGATCTTGATTGAAAATCCTATGATTATGAAACTTGGTACCCTCACATGCCTTATAATCACCTTAATTATAGTCCCTTATGCTTGTGTCACTTGGCAGTCTTGTGTGCATTATTAATTCTTTGACTTATCTCATATCATTGATCTTCATCAGTACGAACTATAACTCACTGTTGATCTTCTGTCAGAGTAGCGAGCTTGTGACACTTGTAACATTAATGTGTAACCTTAGACATGTTGCATTCATGTGCACCATTTATCTCAATATTTTTGATTACGTGATCATCATTGGATCTTCTAGACTAATTAGCACAATCTTTGACATGGTTAAACTTGACAGTCTCTAACCCATCATAGTCTGTTAGAGTAACTTTGAAGCTTTATAACTTGATCTAGACAACACTTCAAGACTCAAAAATTTTAGGGTAACTTCTTGTCACTATAGACAATATCTCTATGTAAACCTTTGATCAAAAAAGAATTTTTACTTACCTAAAATAAATAAAATTCATGGTTCATTCATAACTGCATGACATGTAGTGATAGTCTAGGAAAACATTACAAATTGCCTAGGAAGGCAAATTTGCACAATAATATATTTTTTTTGATCAAGCGCATGACCTAAAAATTAGACCAAAATATTGGGACTAATGTGATTACACCCATATTACCAACTCCCCCTGACTCATCCATATGTGGCAATGGTGACATTAGCAAATTGTCTACTCATTTTTTTTTGCCATTGAACCAATTAAGCCAAGATGAATATAATGAAGAACTAGGTGAATACCATGCACTTCCAAAAGCTCTCAGATCATCCTTGACCTCTGATAGGGGCATTCACATATGATCAATACTTCAGACCCATCCTTAATCATTCCAAAACTAAAGATCAGTCAAGCCTACTTCAAGCATACTAGGACAACCACACTAGACAATTTGTCATTGACACTTAGACTATCAAGACACTTTATCCACTCACCTAGACACCTCCATGACATCACTAAAAACTCTATAATAACCTCCCCCTTTTTCATTTATGTCAACACCCATCATATAGCTCTCCTTCCTTATCTCTCTTCAAGCACTCTCATAATAGGAACCTTTTCCCCCTTTGACACAATGATAAATAGGGCACAAACTGATCTTGAGGACCTAGGAATACCACCAACAAGAGAGGACCACCTTAAAAATATGATACAAACTCACCCTTATCTTAATCTTACCTATTCGTGCCTTGACAACTTCCTCTTTTTACATGCCAACACTCTTTTTAACCAAGCATTACAACCACTAAATAAAGAATACACAAAAACACTGAAATATGATGGAACTCACTAAGAAACATCTAAGAGGGATTCCCTCTAAGATCTCTGAGCCATTGCACCTCTTGAGAATCTTCTTATATTCACACACCATGAAGAACCACCACACAAGATTACTAGCCTTCTCTCTCAAGCCACCTCTAGAGCAAGCTCATGAACTTGTTACTCCCCTCTAACCAAAATACCTTCTATTTATTCATAGAGAAAGAAATGACACCCAACTTTGTCTTAGATACTCAAATGTAGCTTTTGACAATGGTTTGGTCATAATATCTACAAGTTAATCTTTTGTAGGCACATACTCCAACTTAACACTTTGATTACTCACTTGTTCTCTCAAGAAATGATATCTAATAGGAATATGCTTAGTTTTAAAGTGCATAACAAGATTATTTGATATACTAATTGCACTAGTATTATCATAATAAATAGAACAAGGTCCATTTTGTCTCACCTTATAATATTCCAAAGTTTCTTTCATCCACATGAATTTCATGAAATAAGAGGCAACTTATATAAACAAATCTTCTATAGTTAAAAGAAACACTGAGGCTTACTTCTTGCTTAGCCAAAACACTAAACATTCTCCCATGAAGACCCAACCACTAGTACTCCTACTATCATCCACACATCTTTCCCAATCTGCATCAGTATATGATTTCAATGTGAATTATCTAAGATACCATAAACCATATTCTATGGTGCCTTTGAGATACCTCAAGATCCTTTTGACTGCTTTCAAGTGAGATTCTCTAGGATTATTTTAAAACCTTTCTATAAGACCAACTACTTGCATGATATCAGGCCTGGAAGTAGTAGAGTACAAAAGACTTCCAATCATGGATCTATACAAAGTTTGATCAACTTTTGGTGAGTCATATAGTTTACTTAACTTTCATCATATGATCATTGGAGTACCCATTGGTTTATAATCCATCATGTCAAACTTCCTTAGCATATCCTTGATATGTTTATCTTGTGAATTGATTATTCCCACATCAAGTTAGTTAATCTACAATCCTAATAAGAAATAAAGTTCTCCCAACATTGAAATTTTAAAATCGGTCCTCATAGTATCTACAAACTCTCTACTCATATTATCATTGTCAGATCCAAAAACTATGTCATCAACATATACAACCACTAGCAATTGATGATTGCCTTTTGTCTTAATGTATAAATTACTATCATAAACCCCTTTTTTATAACTTTGACTCAAAATATACTTATCTAACCTATCATACCAAGCTATAGTATATTTCTTATGACCATAAAGAGATTTATTTAGTTTACACACAAAACCTTGATTTTTTGACATGAAGTGTCCTCTAGGTAACTCAATGTAGACTTGTTCTAAGTTGCCAATCAAGAATGCAAATTTCATATCCATTTGGTTTACCTTAAAACCTTTAAAACTTGAATATTCAAAGAAGAGTCTAATTGCTTCCATTCTTTCCATAGGAGAAAAAGTCTCATCAAAATATATTCCTTCAACTTGAGCATATCCTTTACATACCAATATAGCCTTGTTCCTTGTGGCTTCTCCTTTATCATTCATCTTGTTTTTGAAAACCCAAATGGTACCTATCACATTTTTATCTTTTGGATTAAGAACTAAATCCTATGTTTCATTCTTTACTGTTTGATCAAGTTCTTCATCCATTGTACCATTCTAACTTTCATCTTTGCTAGCTTCCATGAATGTTTTGGGTTCAATCATAGATAATATGGCTGAGTCTTGTTGATTCTGATTGATCAACATTCTCCTTCTAGTCTACAAACCTAAATAAAAATTTCCATTAACTTGAGAGATTGGATGATCTTTTTGAATTATTATAGATAGAGCTTTGAAGTCTTTTCTTTCTTCCTCCTCTTCATCTTCATCATTTTTTTGAATAGATAACTCATCATTGTTTGTAATAGAATTATGAATTAAGTCAATTACCTGTAATTTTAGCTTCTTGACTCTACTTGTCTCATTTATCCTTGCATTTGAACTTTCAAAAATATTATGAACTCTCTTATTGAAATTCTTATGGGTAGTAATGATAGAGGAATAACCTTAGAAGATGCCCTCATTAGACCTTGAATCAAATTTACTAAGATTCTCTTCATCTCTTTTGATGAAGCACCTATTCCCAAACACTCTAAAATGTTTGACATTAATTTCTCTATTCTTCCATAACTCATAAGGAGTATTATCACTATTTAATCTGATTTGACACCTATTTAGGGTGTAAAATATAGTGTTGGCTACCTCTTTCCAATAACCATCTGATAATTTGGCATCTTGAAGCATGGTTATAGTCATTTCTTGAATAGTCCTATTCTTCCTTTCAACAACACCATTCTGTTGTGGTGTTCTATTAGTAGAATATTGTCTCCTTACCCCTTGTTTTTCATAAAAATCATCAAATTCATGAGAACAAAACTCACTTCCTCTATCTAATCTTACAAACTTGATCTTTGACCCTTATTCATTTTCCACAAGTGCTTTGAATGCCATAAATCATGCAAAAGGTTCTAATTTTTCTTTAAGAAAAAATATCCAAGGCATCCTAGTAAAGTCATCAATTATAATCATGAAGTAATTATTACCTTAAATACTTTGAGTTCTCATAGGTTCACATAGATCAGTGTGGATCAACTCTAATGGCTTTGTAGTAAATAACTCCTTGTATTTTTATCTTCTTTTGGTTTGCTTCTCATGAAGACATGCCTTATAAAGAGAATGAGGAATCTTAGAAATCTTGGGGATTTGCCTTACCAACCCCTTGAAATTGATATTTACCATATTATCAAAATTTATATGTCCAAGCCTTCTATGACAAATCTAGCTTTCTTCCAATTGACTCATGAAGCACTCCTTATATTCATGGAATACATACATTTATCTATTTTATAAACATTTGCAACTTATCTGCCATATTTTCTTACTTCACATACATCATCATGAAAAGTTACAACATTTCCTTGCTTACACATTTGGCTCACATTTAAAATATTATGTTTCAAACCTTCTACATATAAGACATTCTCAATCCGAGTATGACCGTTGTCCAAACTCACATTACTTTTTCCAACTATGTTATTAGATTTTTTGTCACCAAACCTCACTAAACCTGGGTTGGTCTTCTTGAGAAAGATAAACTTACTCTTATCTCCTATCATATGAATTGAGAATCCACTATCTATGAACCATATCTTGTTCCCATCTTCTTGAGTATGCAAGGATGCTTGAATAAACATTAACTCTTCCTTTGGTAGACCACTTGAATTCTACTTTTTTTCTTCTTCAATATTAGACTTAGCCTCCTTGAACCATTTTATGGTGTCAATAACTTATATATATTTTTTCCAAAAATATATTTTGTAGTTATTGGCTATATGACCTTGTTGGTTATAATTGTAGCATATGAGATCCCTTTTGATCTCTGGAAAGAAAGCACAATCCCTATATCTATGACCAAATTGATTGTAAGATAAACAATACTCATTGAATACATTATTCATATTTGACCTTCCTTTCTCTCGACCATTATTGATCCACGAATTTTCATTCTTGACACTTTTAGTAGAACTAAAATCCATTTTATCCTTAGATAAAAACACATCTAAGTAATTCATGACTATATTTTTAGATTTTTCCATCCTTTAGTTGAGACCTTTATCCATCATGACCTACATATTCTTGACTATTGCTTCTAGATATTTCACTTACATCTTAACATCATCCATGCTTTCATAGATGTTTGATAAAGCACATACTAGTTTGTCTTGAAGATAAGACATAGTCTCTTTGTCATACATTGTACCTTTGATCACCTTCAAGTGGTTAAACTTGTAAAAAGGACCTACTCTGATACAAATTGTTAGAGGTACAATCAATGAGAGGGAGGGTGAATCAGTGATGACAAACAATATAATTTAATTTCCAAATACTTAAGGATTCAATACAACCATTCATGAAGCATACAAGATGTTTATTGAAGATAATGCAAGATCACACACATAATACAAGATCTATGTGGGAAACCCTCTTGGGGAATAAAACCCACTCTCAACCTTGTAAACACATGGACTACTTGTCCTATAAGATGATCATAAACATGAGACTAATCAAGTCATTTTGACCAAAATTTAGTGAAACACCTCTTTCATAAGGAGCACCTACCCCTAGGATGATCAAGGCCTTCAGACCACCTATTTGTCAAGTCTTTATGACTAGCTTTAGTGAAACACC